>CM028129.1:283676000-284384000 GCA_016271365.2 Neoceratodus forsteri
ACAGGGCATGTGCGCGGATCCATTGGACATGCTCTGTACATCATTGCTGGGGTCATGGCAGGGTCACACATGTGCGGTTCATGCACTTCTGGGTTGCACGGCACTATACCACACAACAGTGTGGCGCTACACATTGTGATAGGTGCTATTACAGGGACAGGTGCAGGGTGTGCCACTGTAGGCTAGGGAGGTGCCAAGTAAGGCTGTACCAGGCATGTCTGCATGGAGGAGACAGAGGACAGTTGTGCATGAGGACAGGAGGTGGAGTGAGGCAGAGACTGCCAACCTGGTGGAACATATGCAGCAGAGGCACAAGAGGCTGTTTGAGGAGGTTAGGGAGGGAGACCTTCCACATCGACAGGTATGGGCATCAATCGCTCGGCACCTGACAGTCAGAATGGACATCTCATGGGATGAGGAAAAGTGTCTCCACAGGTACATGGACCTGCAGTGGAGGCAGTGGCACCAGCTGGAGTGTTACAGGCAAATGGTGCATGATGGGACAGTGCCTGTGCCAGGTAGGTGTCAGTTGGCACCACGCCCAGGAGTGCCATGTGAGTGTGTGGCTGTGTTCCCTCAAGTGTGTCTGTGTGTTGGGAGGTGTGCTTGTGCATGTGCATATCTCCCCATACGTCAGACCTCCACTGCTGTGTGTGTGTCCTGCCAATGTTCGCCTGCATGTGGCCACAGTCCATGGCACTATTGCCATGCCAACGAGCCCTGTGTGCACAGTACCCATGCAATGGGGCATTGCGACTTCACATGTCCAGGGCAGGGCATGGCATGGGTGACACAGTTTGCCTGCACGGGGGTGGGCACATGTGCATGCACTGTAGCATGCCACCCATGGCAGGGAGAATGGTGTGTGTACCATGGACAGTGCTGTGGCATACCATTGGGGCTCACACTGTAGTAACAGTGATGTACCCTGTTCCCCCTGCAGAGCGCATCGACAGGACCAATGCTAGTAGCGCAGACCAGGAGGATGCCCAGTAAGAAGCAAGGTTACTAATAGGTAACGCTTGGAAAGGGAAAAGAAAGCATGGCAATAAGTTCATTTTTAAAGTAGCAGTTAACCTTCTCAAGAGGAGGGCAGAACACCTCCCATATTTTAAGATCAGCTAGAATTTCCCCCAGGAGGTTCTCATAGTCGAGCTTGAACAACAAGGACAAGTAGGGTGTAATTTTCACCTTTAAATATTGAACAGTGTTACCTGCTGCTCATCTGAAGGGAAACCTGGCTAGAAAATCACTGCTGTATATTCCAGTAGGTTTACGTGCTTTGGACTTTTTTAAGTTAATTTTATACCCAAAAATTGCACCGAAAAGTTGCAAGCCACCTAACAGTGCCAGGACCAAGTACTCTGGTAAAGTGATAAAGAACGAGGAACCATCTGCATATAGGGATATTATGTGATTTCTAGTATCTGCAATGATGCACTGCATCTTGCTGTTTTTGAGACCGCTAGTGGCTCTATACACATGGCAAAAAGCAAGGGGGCAACCCTGTCTCGTACCTCTAGACAGAAAGAAGCATTGGTCCAAAATTCCATTCACTTTTATCCTGTCCTTTGGGGAGGCATGTAGGGTCATAAAGCTCTCCTGGAACTGTTTTCCCAGTCCTATCTCCTCTAGGGTTTTGTGTAGAAACCTCCAGTCCACCCAGTCAAATGCCTTCTCAGCATCCATAAATATATTCAGCGCTAGTTCAGTGAATCTGCACTACCGTGATATCAAATTTAATAGATGTCTAATATTGTTATATTTTCAATCTACCATTAATAAAGCCAGTCTGATCCTGGTGGACTAGAGTCTCCACACAGTCCTGTAATCTGTTTGCCAAGATAGAAGTAAAGATCTTCTCATCTTCGTTGAGAAGGAAAGATAGGTCTATATGACCCACACACAGCAGGATCACACAGCGGAATCTTTGCCAGCTTTGGTGATTAATGAGATCTGGGCATACTGCCATGTTGGGGGTGCCTCCTCTCCCTTCTGCACTGCCCTAAAAATTCTACATAAGTGGGGAAGAATCTCCTTGAAAGTTTTGTAGAACTCTGAGAACAGCTTATCCGGTCCAGGGACCTTTTCTGATTTCAGATTACCTCGGGTGACGTGCACTTCCTCAAGGCTGATAGGGGCCTCTAATGCCTCTATATCCTTCAGCTGGAGCTTCTTAACCCACACTCTGGCATAAAAGGTGTCTAATTTCTCCTAATTATCTGTATTTTCCTGAAGGTATACTTTTTTTTGCAAAATTATGTAAATTCTTGTACTTTTTTATGCAGGTCATTCACATAATGATGGGGGGGGGGTGGTTCTTGTGTCCTTGGCACTGGACCATCCTATTGGCAACCTCTTTGTGGAGCTGCCAAGCAAGTTGTCTCCCTGCCTGGTTGCCAGCCTCATAGAACCACTGTCTTGAATATCTTATGTACCCTTCTATTTTGTTGTCAGGTATTTTATTCAGTTTAGCCCTACACTTTTTCAACTTCTTCTTCACCTCATCATTTAGTATTATTTTATGTTGCGCTTCAATGTCATACAACTTCTTCTCAAGTTATAATTGTTCTTTTTGCCTCTCCTTCTTTTAAGCGTGAGGCCATACTGATTGTCTTTCCTGTTACCACAGCTTTAAATCTGTCCCATTACATTGCCGATGGTATTTCTTCTGGAGGGTTCATGGCTGAATAGCCAGCCAGACATTGCTCACCGGTGTTGGAGTAGAGACTACAGCTTGTAGTGCCAGCAAAATCTTTAATGCTTT
This sequence comes from Neoceratodus forsteri, assembly GCA_016271365.2. NCBI lineage: Eukaryota > Metazoa > Chordata > Ceratodontiformes > Ceratodontidae > Neoceratodus > Neoceratodus forsteri. The sequence continues at coordinate 283,678,768 of CM028129.1, forward strand.
GGCAATGTCCTCAGCTGAGGGCTTGCTAGGTTTGTCTGCTGGGAGCTCCTTAGCCTTGTTGGCTGGAGGCACAGCGACATACCTCTCTTTATATTTTTTTCTTTGATGAAACTAGTTCAGAAGCTGGTTCCCCAGGCCTTTTGGGTTTAGTAGAGTCTGTTTTTTCTGTGGGTTTGGGTTCCACAGAATCTTTTGGCCTGTCTTTATCTTTTTTAGAAGCAGAGGTGGAGGGTACATCCTCTGTGTTGGTGGAAGCAGTGGCCATCCCCTCTAATTTGTTGGCCCTCTTTTTAAGAATTCTGGGGCAAAAAGTCTTACAAATTTCACAGAGAAAATGTGACTTGTGCCTAAACAAAAATATACACAGGGAATGCCCGTCTGCTTTGGCTATTATCTGACCACAACTTTCACAATACTTAAACACTCGTGGGTCCTGTTCATTTTTTAGATTTTACACTAGGGACCTCTGACACTAAGTAACACTCTAAATCCACAGCAATAAACTAGAGATTGGTTCCTAAAAATCGATAAGAAGTAAAAACAAAACAAGCGGTCGGTTCCCAATATAAAAAGGAACAACGTGCTAATCGGTTCCCTGAGAGTAATGGGAACCTCAGAAACACCAAATTTATTTAAAATAAACTTCAAAAGATGAAACCTAAGGGGAGCCATCGAATACAACTAAATTTAATTAAATTCTGAAGTAAAAACCTCACAGGGAACTATGACGGAGCTGAAAAATATAGAGAAAAACACTAAAAACAGATGAAACCCCTAGGAGGTGCTGTCCCTAAGGTTACTACCCTTGCCTGTATTTCTGACTACAGGTTGAAGGGCCTGGATTCAATATTTTGGTGCCTCCACCCAGAGCAATATAAGTGGGGGTATCTGTCTACCCTGGTATAGCTCTCTGGGAAGCTATAACCACCCACAGACCCACCTAGTGATCTTGTACCCTTTACAGCAGTTAACACACAGTCAGCAATGAACATTAATTATATGCACATGCCCTTTGCACTTAACACCAGGATCTGGCCTTCGGTAAATTCCCTGGAATTCCCTGTAAAGGCAAGGTTAGCAAGGCAAGTATACACTTTCAATACTGCAACACATCTAATAATATGCTCACAAGCCAGGTTAAATGTGAAACAACAAATCAGATTTATTAAGGGGTCATGAACAGTAAGAGGGTGTGAATCTAGCTGAATGATTCTATACTGATTAGATTTGGGTTACTCGGCGTGCACTTTAGTCCCAAGTAATCAATCTGACAACACTGGGTACCCAGAACGTTATGCTGGCTAGTCAGAATTGGTACCCAGGGGTGGCAGGCATTGCAGCTGTTGTTGGGGCCCATGATGAAAAGAAAAAGGCAATTAGCATGCACAAACAGAGCTCTGATTATTTGTAATCCTGGCCAGTTGGCCCAGTCTCTTGTAACCCAGTAATTCACTGAGACAATCAGATGGTACCACAAAATAATTCAGTGATTTGTTTCAGGGAGCTACCCTGAATTTACTCACGCTACCAGTTGGCTGTACTTGGTCTGGCAATATGAAGACCTCCTGTAGATCACCAAAAAGAATGGGGACGCTGGGCCATCATGAAACACCTCCACTTCATGGCCTTTCCCTCCAGGTGGCCGCAGCCTGCGATTTATCTCTGTGCAGGGGCTGGATCCCCAAGCTGGTCTCTTGCCAAGGAACAGTCTCTGGTGCAATCACAGTTGGCTTGGGCCGGGTTTAGCAAAGGCCTAGGCTAGATGAACACTTCTGGCAAAGTTCAGTTTGTCTTGCTGGTGAAGTCTCCAGCTGGCATAACTGTCCAGTAACGGGCAAAACAGGCCTCAATCCACGATAAATATTCAGCACATTTAACAAGAACAGCATTAACTTTTCTTCCTCGCAGTTTGGTTCTAGGCCAGTTGATACTGCAGTTGATTCACTGAGCAAATCTCTCAATCATCAAATCAGTCTCTCACAACCTTTGGGCCAAACATTTCACAAGAACTTTTTTTCGGTCCCAAACTCAGGCTTTACCTTCAGATGTCTCGGATCTTTCTGCCGCAGTTTAAAGTCACTATTCGGATTATTCCAATCACTGTTATAAGGCAGCCCAAGCAGGAAAACCACAGCAGGGAGGCAAATCAGGCCTTTTCCTGATGATTCTCCTAGGCTGCTTCCTGGAAGCAGCTTCTTGACAGCTCAGTCTGCTCTGTCTCCAAACTCTAACTCCAGCTGCCCACTGTCTCTTAACAGTTCTGAGACTTCTCCTTTTTTTGTGTTCAGGTTGGCTGGGGGAGCTGTCAGTCACAGTTTGGATGCTTCCATTAGTTCAGTTTAGGCACCAACCTAAAAACTACAGTTTTCCTTCCCATGAGGCACTTGAGCTAAGAACTCCACTAGGTCCCCTGTGTCCTATTGGTCCAAATTCAGGAAGTCCCAGGCCAAACATTCAGATAAGCAAAGCTGCAAGAAGACAGGTTAAAGCAAACACTCTAACTTAAATATAACACAAGTTAGAAGTAAACAGTTACAGTACTAGTTAAAGCTCCCTCTGCTTTACATTTGACAGCAGAGTGGAGCAAATTAAAGTGGTGTCTGGCCGGTCACAAGCCTGGAAGCACTCAGACCCAGACCAGACCATTTACTATACACTACTGGCTAAAGTCTTAAAGTGACAGGTGCGGAGGCACAGCATGGCACTCCCACATGAATCAGCAGGACCAACAAATAACCTTGGAGCCACTATCTATAAAGGACATCTGCCTGGCAGTGGGCATGGAGGAGCTCAGGAAGACATTAAGGTAAACCCCAAATTGGTGGTGGGGGGGTTACACAGACCAAAACTAAACTCAAAGGGCAGCGATAACAACGTAATAATTACAACGTAAATACAGCGGTACGTATAGCCAAAATACAAGTCTTTAAGAAAGTTGAAGAAGAGCTCTCCGATGCGTCTTTTTTTTTTTGTTTAATATATTTATTGAGTGACAGTTATCATATGACATTGCTTGATAATCAGTCACAGTCATTACATTTGATTAATACATCAATAATAGCAGCTTGAAAGATCCATTAGATTTTACTCTGTATATGCCATTTTACAGATACTTTCAATTTCTTACTGTCATTTTCTCTTTTTTTGTTTTCCAGGTCTACCACTATCTACATTCTACAACTATCTAGCAGGGACAAAACCACAAATCAAAAAAAGACAGCAAAAACAAAAGTCAATAACCTAATGACTTTTGGTATTAAAATTAAAATTTGATCTGGTCTATGTCTGTGTCTCCTTTATTTCAGTATAATTTATACAAGTATATCTCCTTTTTTCCAGTTTAACTTCTCTATGCAGAGTATCCTTCCCATCCCCTTGCTTACCCACTAACCTCTTTTAATACACTGTGCCACTACCTTCTAACAATAATCTGTCCCTTACATTTAATGTGCCTAGATACTCAGTCCAGGCCCTTTCAAATCTGTTTTCTTCTCCTTTCAGACAGTATGTTAATTTATCTACTGCAAGGACTTTTAGTGTGAGCTCTTTCCATTGCTCTAACGTGGGGGGCCAAGTTAAGGTCCAAACATTTTGAATTGCCTGTCTAGCAACTACCGAAAGGATTCTAATCCATCTGGGGCACATAATCCATTCCCCATCCTCTTCTTCCCCTTCCACACCCAGTAATAATGATTTATACGAGAATTCCATAGGTTGCCCTCTCATAGCTGTTATTTCCTTTGTAATATCTTTCCAGTAAGACACAATCATGGCGCAGTCCCAATAGTAATGTTTATATGTACCCTGTGTTGTTTTGCATTTGTTACACATTGGAGATATCCGAGGACTAAATCTATGTACCATGTCAGGCGGATAATATAATCTTTGTATAAACTTAAATTGTGCTTCCTTATATTTATTGCAGACTAACAATCCTTTGTGAGACTCTAGTATTTGTTGCCAGCTAGTTTCACTAATGTCCTCTCCTGTAACTCTTTCCCACCACTTTTTAGCCACCTGTGCAGATGTTTGGAAGAACTTTCTGTCTATATTCACTGCTCTCCCTGCAAGTCCCTTTTCATTTTTAAGGGCTCCTAATATTTCTCTTTCTGTTTCGGACAGCTGATCCGAATTACCCTGGGTACCAACTAGTTGCTTATAGTAGTCCCTCACCTGGAAGTATCTATATAGATGTGAGGCTGGGAGATTCAGTCTCTCTTTTGCTTCCTGAAAGGTATACATACCATTCCCCGTAGCTAGATTTGCTATACATCTTATCCCATTAGTTTGCCATAACTTAAATCCCTCATCTTTCAATCCCAGTAGAAATTCTGGATTCCCTACCAGTGGTACCAACAGTGTATCAGGCTTATCTGTACTTTGCCTCTTCCTAATTTTATCCCATGCTTTCAAACTTGCCACAACCATAGGATTGGGTGCTTTCATTCTGTTATATCTTTTTAGGCCCTCTGCTCCCAAATATCCCGACACCCTTCCCAGTATCCCTTCTTCCTCTAAGTCCAGCCAACTAGCTACTTTTTGCCTGTTTACCCAATTTTGGATATATCTATACTGTGTTGCCAGGAAGTATCCCATAACATCTGGAAAATTAAGGCTCCCCTGTGCTACAGGTGCTTTTAGTTTGTTCAATCCGAGGCGTCTTAACTGGCAGGTGGAGTAAAGAATCTGAGCACTCAGAGTGCAGCAGTTACTAACGGCAGCAGTTCAAAATTGGCATGAGCTAATGAGCATTCCATAATTAGCATAAATTCCATCTCTCCAGGCAGCTCAACTCTGAAGGCTGACTGCTGCATTAGTTTGATCATACTGTCTGATTCCTGGGGTTAGAAATATATTATACATGAACTAATAATTACTGTTAAGGCATATAGCAGCAATATGTAATCATAGTCAGTAATTCCCTCTGACTAAAATTAGGCACTTCTAGCAATGCAGTTGCTCTTATAGATCACAACTACACATTATGCAAAACAGAACTAGTACATTGTATACTAAATGCTAACCTATACATCATAACCTACATTTGGTACTAGGAGATGATGGCACAGTAAGTTAGGTAAGGGACTGCAGGTATGGCCAGTCTACAATCCCCCCTTGTTGCCTGGATAAGGAGGCAACACTAACATGGGAAGTGGGTGAGTTATAGTTTGGCAGCTCGGGTGGTATATAAAAACTTTAGTTGAGCATTATGCATTTTCATAGATTTACAAAGGCAAAAATTAGTAACAAGAAAAACAACAAGCATTTGTCAATGCCGATTGTTTGCTTGCTGGCATTGGCATTGGTAATGTAGGAGTTAGAGAGCTGCATAATAGGAATAGCAGTGAAGTATTGAACTGAAGCCAACCCCACCAGCACCCCGCAGAGACTGACAGGCATTGGGGTGTGCCTTTGGGTTGTCAGGCATAACGGCCGTGCCATTTCACCACACCCTACCCTGCAGACACTGACAAGTGTCACGGTGTGCCTTGGGGTCTTTGGCTCTTATGCTTACCCCATTCCATCAGGAAATACGGTGAGATGGGTGCTGTATAGGAGAATGGGGTGAACTTTGGGGCTGAAGAGTCCAAGGCACACCTTGATGCCTGTCATTGGCTGCAGGGAGTGGAATGGTATGAGCATTACAGGCTAGAATCCCAAATCACACCCCTGATGCCTGTCAATGTGTGCAGGGTGGGGTGTTATGGTCGGAAACCCTAACGCCTCAGGCGTTAGTTGGCATTTTCACTCCAAATTTTTAGCATGGGATTTTTGTGACCCCCCACCTTATGAACTGTGGCAATATCAGTTTGTTAGCCGAAAGCTGATTTTGCACAGCGACTACGCCATTTAGCACCACTGGTGCGAAAACACATTTTGAACAGGATGTGAAAAATGACAGCTGTACTGTTCATGGGGAGGTGAAAAATGGCAGTGTTGAAAATCTGCAGTGAAAATATTAAAAAAACTGGTGAAGTCACGAGCGTGCGTAGAAAATGCACAGCACAACCCGTAATGCAATTAGTTTGGGGATTTTTTACAGCAGATTGTCAACACAGGGATTTTGGAACCTCCACTCATGAACAGTGTTATTGTGATTTTCTTAATCTGTCCCGAACAGTGATTTCCCACAGCGACCACGCATTTCTGCGCTGGAAGTGTGAAAACACATTTCGGCCATGGTGTGAAAAATGACAACTGTACTGTTCATAAGGAAGTGTGGAAAAATACCAGGGTGAAAATCTGGACTGAAAATATTAGAAATCCATTAACTTACGAGGGTGCGTGGAAACTGCGCAATGGTCGCTCGAAAAACACAGTCATTTTATGGACTTCTTTCACCAAATTTTTAACATAGCCATTTTAAGACCTCTGCTCATGAACATTGTCACTGTGATTTTCTTAATCTGTCCCGAACATTGATTTTGCATACCGACTGCGCCATTGTGTGCTACATGTGCGGAAACACGTTTTGGGTGAGATGTGAAAAATGACAGCTGTACTGCTCATAAGGAGGTGTGTAAAATAGCGGCCATTGCAAATCTGAAGTGAAAATATTGAAAATTCGCGAACTTCAGCGAGCGTGCGTGGGAACAGCGCAATGCATGCTAAGTAAAACAGTCATTTTGGGATTTTCACAAATTTTCAACATAGGGTTTAGCCTTCCTCATGAACTGTGACACTGTTGTTTTGTAAATCAGTCCTGAAAGGTGGTTCCATGCAGTGACCAAGAAATCACCTTTCGGGCCCGATTAACAAAATGACAGTGACAGAATTCATGAGGAGGGGTCCCAAAAACCCCATGTTGAAAATTTGGTACAAAAATTCCCAAAAAGGCCTTAGATATGCATCAAGGTTGAAAAAACCCTATTTATTCCATTATACAGCTTACCAGCATTTCCTCAGTTCGCGGTCAGCTTTGAAGAGGGAAGACGTGTTCCTGGTCCACCGAAGATCATCGCGCCGGACTCCGGAGATAAGTATGGGGTGAGATGGGGGTGTGTGGGGAGGCTGGGTGCGCAGAGAATGGGCGCGGGTGGGGGATAGGGTCAGGACAGACAGTGAGGGAAGGTTTTTTCTTTTCAGGTGCTTTTCTCTTTAGGAGGACGACGCAGGATGTGTGCCACACTAGGGTGGGCTACCAGCATGGCAGCTGGAAGGCTGTTTGGGGGGGCAGTGGAGCCAATGGGGGATTGGGCACCCCCATCGGCCATATGGACTATTGCCATGTTGGGATGGGCTCCCAGTGTGGCACCCGGTAGTCTTTTGGGGGGAGGGTAAACAGTGGAGCCGACGGGGGATTGGGCACCGCCATCGGCCATGCAGTGTATGCATGGGGGGGACACATGAGCACACAATATGCGTGTGTGTGTGTGTGTGTGAGAGGAGTGCATGAGCATGCGATATCTTATCGCTGCTCATTGAAGCGTAGTTCTCCCTTTCAACTGTATGGCACTGCATTTTCAAATGCTGTCATAGACAGCTGCAACATTCACTGGTGAACTGTGGCTGCACTGCAAACACACTGACTGAATTGGAAGACGGGTGCCACACCTCCGAAAACTCAGATGATGGCACTATGTTTCTTGCACATGCTTGCAAGCAAACTTTAAAAATCAGAAAAACTTGAACAAAAACAAGAGATTTGAATGTAAGTTCCAACTAAGTGTTAGAAAAAGTAGTACCGAGGTCTCCATCATGAAACATTAAATTAACAGTTTGTTCAGCTTTATTAATATCATTACTAATCTGAATAAGATGGTATCCTTTCTTTGCAATAACTTTTTTATTTATTATTCTTATTTTCTCCTACTGCTCCAGAGACGGCAGGTGGCTTCGGACCCACCCTCAAAAGGGACTCGTCTCCCCGGTGGGCTTTCCCTGCACCTGCCCCAACTGGCCATCCCCCAGGCCCGGTGGTGAAGGGTGCCGGCCTACCCCCACCCCCGGAAGCCAACATCTAGATTGCCTTGGGGAGCTGCAGGTGCAGCCCACCATCATAGATCCTACCAGCTCTGAGCCATTTTCTGTTTACTCCCCTGGACCTATGCAGTTGCAATGGGCTGGGTGACTGTCTCCATCTTCATGGAGGCAGTCTTACACCCTGTCTGTGGGTCCACCCTATTCTAGTGTCATGCCTGTGCTGACACCCAGCTTCCTCTGGGAGTCAGTCTACAGAGAAATGCTGCGTCCACCCACCCCCGAGGAAGGAGAGTTGTCAGCAGACACTCAATCTTTCCTCACCACTGCCAACCCCTGAATGACCCAAGTCTGTTCCTGAACCCATGTCCCCACTGTACCACAAGGTAAGGCATTCAGTGCCTCAGCCCTCTGCGCCACTGGGCCAGCCCATTTGTAATAACATTTTAAGGTGTAGAGTGGGTTGTGTAATATGCACACTAAATTGAGACAGATACTGTTTCATATCATTAAGACAGTCAGGGTTACTATCTAAATAATCTTGATCCAGGGTGGGAACAGGGGTGATAAACTGTATGGCCAATTATAGTGCGCTCATTAGGTACAAAACTGAAATGAGGGTCAGTGACTCTGCAAACAAGGGGTCCATAGGAAAAAGTCTTGTAGTTGGTTACAACACAATATTGTCCTTCAGAATTCTAAGTCACACAAACTTCAGGAAGTTGCCAGTTGGTGAGTTGGGGGGACAGGTCACAGAGGCATTAGTGAATTGGCTGGTACAGCATTGTCGATCTGCTGTTGAGGCTGGATTGTTGATGTTGTTGCTTGAAGAAGAATCTGGAACAGGTGTCTTGATTGAAGAGTCTGTAACATTTTTATTGATATTAACATTTACAGTGTTAGTGCATTTTGGTAATTTTTATTTGCATATGACCAGTCCATATTGTCAGGTGAGTAACCACGTATTGGTGTAGTCACACAAAAGGTGTCACAGCGGCATAAGTAATGATATCCCCTTTTGGCACAACAGTCAGTATGTGGGGCAACCCAGGTGTCCAAGTGAGGATGAAACACCAACAAAGAAGGCAAGTTGATATGTTCTCGAAAGATGTCCTCTTCCAAATGTCCCACTGAGTTGATTGTAGAAGGTCTGTCAAAAACTAAAGAGTCTTTGTCAAATAAAGGCAAGGAAACTGTGAAGGTAACATGCACAGTGTCTCTGATAGCACATTGTCCTGTAGAATAGCAGGGCCTTTGACTGGGGTGGGGATTCACGTTGCCCAAATTCTGTGCAATGGCCAAAGAAAAGGACACAGTCTTATCCATCCACTGGGAAGTACATGATAAGGTTTTACAAGAGGGACAATACCATTTTGCTATACGTCTAGCATTAATAAGATCTGGGATCCTCCCAGATTCCAAATTCTGGAAGAGATTTGTTATTGTAGTTATTGCAAAATTACCATATGCAGAACACAAAATTTCCCTAGCTACATGTTGTTCCCTAGCCTCTTTATTATTGAAGTGTATCAGCTGTATAAGTTTATGTCTGGTTTGGTTAAACATACAGTATGTGCAATATCATGCATTCTGTACATTGTAAATCTTTCTTCTTGTGCAAGGCCAGCAATACCATGTAGCATGGGCTGTATCACATCTTAGATCAATTTAGAATTAAAATATTTTGCATGTCTTTTAATTTTTGCCAAATCGGCATGGTTCCAGATTGACATTCCAGTGCCAAACATACCTGAAGCAGAGTCTAATACACCCGCTATGTTAGCCATACCCAAACTTCTCTTTTGTTGTTTGGGCCTGAACACCCCTCTATGTTCAGTTGAGTGGTGCCCAGCTACAGGGTCTTGTGCACATGCCTGATATGCAGACATTCTGTCTAATATCATAACAGTGTGAAACTGACACATTGGACGTAGAGCAATGGCTAAACTCGGCCATATTCCAGTGTGTGAGATTTAAAATAATGGGTACGTGCATAAACTGTACATTGTTTATTAGAGTCCCAGCGATGGAAGTAGCAGTCAGGCCACTAAGTGGACCTGGCTCCATTTCTGGACATTGTAGAAATTTTTCAGATGAAACCTGTAAAAGAACAGAAAGAAAAATAGCGTCTGATGCAGTAGTGTGAGTAGAACAAAGTTTTTGCATAGTAACGTTATGTAAGCAGGTGTAAAAGTCAGGATTCATTGTAGCAGTTAGGTTGTAAAATCCAGAGTTCTGTTGGGTGACTTGATGTAAACTCAAAGTTCCATTAGGGGAAATGCAGGTATTAAGCCACCCTTAAAAAGTTCCTTTGGCTGGGTGGGCAACGGGGATTTGTTTACCAACAGAGTCTGTGAATTTCCATTCACTTTGCAGATTAAATTGGTCTGGGGCCACCACCAGGGCTTCAAGGGTAGCATCGTTTCCTTCTTGAACAGAGATGTGAGTAGCTGGGAGTGTGACAGCTAGTCCTGGAGATGGGAAAGAGGCAGGGTTGAGGAGGTGAAAGTGGGTAATGCGAATCCCAGGGTTCTAGGGCTTGGAGGATGGAACAAAAGCTCCTTTCGACCTCATCTTGGGCTGGAAGGTCTGGCTTTACCTTGACTGATCCAACTCCAAAGGCCAGGAACAATAATGGAAGTGTCACTACTTCTCAAATTTTCATGTTGGTTTTTAATTTCTGAAATTACAAAAAACAAAAAGGTAAACATGCAGGTCTCCCTCAGGCCAGGGGAAGGAGTAAAAAATGCAAACTAACCACCTCTGTACAGCTTTAGCTGGTTTGCGTGGAACCACCAGTCCACAGGCTTCTTCTCATGCAGGGTGGTTTATTTGACTTGGTACACAGCAGGGCTCGTTTGTTAATGATTTCAAAGGGGCCTGCCAATTTGCTTGTGAAGGAGTGGGTAGGTGCGGAGAATTTTAGTACCATTACCTGGTCTCCTACTTTCCAGTCAACTTCTTTTACATCTTTGTCAAAGTACTTTTTGGATTGCTGTTGGGCACATCCCAAATTTTGTGCAGCAAACAGGTGAACCTGTAAAAGGTTGTCTCTCAGTTGTGCAATGTAAGTGTCTGTTGACCCTATGTCTTCAGTGGGGGTGTTCAAGTCGATCCACAAGTGTTCTGGGAGTCTCATTTTTCTACCGGTCATGACCTCAAAGGGTGTACATCAGGTAGATGAAGATGGGGTAGCTCTGATTGCAATTAGAAGTAAGGGCAACAGAGTACATAACTGTCAAGTAAACAGGGATTAATAAGGAAGAAAAAAAGGGGGTCAGACAAGTAAGGGAAAGGATAGGCTAAGGAAAATGATGGGCATCGTGCAATGCAGTGGTTGTGGGGCAGCGGTGTTCAGGAAGACCGTCTGGGCACTGCGGTGCTGCCCTATCTGCAGGCATCTCTCTGTGTTGAGGGCGGAGGTTGCAGGACTCCAAGTAAAGTCAGCAAGGATCCGGGTAACCTTCCCCCCCACACAGGAACCACCACATCTGCCACCGCTCCCTCAGAGGATGCCAGTAAGGAGGGATGGATGGACTACGGTGGGCTCAGGGAGGGTGAGGGAGGTGGGATGGAGGCACATTCCCCAGCCAGTGCCACTTCAAAACTCATATGCCGCCGGCCTGTGGCACTGAGGGCTGAGGCGCTTGGTGCCACATCTCGCACCATGCCAGTGACCTGTGTTCGGGAACAAGCACAGGCCGCCAGGGGTCAGCAGGGGTGGAGATAGACTGAGTATCTTCAAGCAGCTCTCCTTCTCTAGGGAGGGAGGAGACCAGCAGTTGGTGCTTGTCTGGCTCCTAGCAGTGACTTGGGGATGGCCCACCAAAGCTGTACGTGGGTTGAGCTGTACGTGGGTTGAGAAGCGGAGAAGGCACTTGAAGGGGCATGCATGTGGGCGTGCACATTGCCATCGCTGGCTCCACTGCACACTCCGCTCTCGGAAAAAGGAGAAGAAAAAATTACTCACCTTAGTAATGTTGTTTCTTCTAATGGAGTCTTGCTGTATTCTGTCTATTGCAGTGATCTCCAACCTTTGAACTGCCCCGGAGAACAAAGAGTTAACTTTCCATGCAAGGCATAGAACGCTGAGCTCGAGCTGGGTTGAAGCCTCTGCTGTTGTTTGAACCCCAACCGTCAGATCTTTACGAGCTATACTCACTGGGTGTTCTGTGTAAACTGTAAACTCACACTAGCCAACTGGCAACTAAATTTGATAAAAGGGGTTTTTCCAGTTTCAAAGCAAAGACTCAAATAAGGAAACCCAAAAAACAAAACACAACACACACCCAAAATAAAGGAGGGTGAGAAAAAGGGGCACCTCTAGGTGCCAACACTGCTCCTTCCCACCCACATCCCAAAAAACAGGTTCTGAGAGGGGAGGCAGGGGGGGAGGTCAGAATACAGCAAGACTCCATTAGAAGAAACAACATTACTAAGGTGAGTAATTTTTTCTTCAAACAACATGAAGTCTTGCTGTATTCTGACTATTGCAGACTACCAAGCAGAACCTCCATGGAGGAGGGACAGAACCTACTTTGGGAATAGGCTCTGAAGTACTGCTGTGCCAAACCGAGCATCACTCCTAGCCTGGATATCCAGAGAGTAATGCTTGGTGAAAGTATGGACTGTTTTCTAAGTGGCTGCTTGACAAATCTCTAAGATAGGAATATCCCTGGCAGCAGCCAGGGAAGCAGCTGTACCTCTAGTAGAGTGAGCCCTCAGGCCTGAGGGTGGGATTCTACCCAATTTTTCGTAGCAGAATTGTATACAAGAGACAATCCACCTGGCAATAGATCTTTTAGTGGCAGGTTTTCCCTTACCAACCTCTCCATAAGTGAGGAACAACTGGAGGGAGTCAAACCTGTGACCCTTGATGCACTCTATGTAGTAGCTAAGGGCCCTTTTTACATCCAGGCTGTGCAGCCTCCTCTCTCCAGAGGAGGAATGGTCAGTGAAGAAAACAGGAAGAGACACAGACTGATTAAGGTGGAAATCTGAAACCACCTTAGGCAAAAACTTCCTGTTAGTTCTTAGGACCACTTTATCTCTATGGAAAGAGATGAAATCAGGCTCCACTGACAGGGCTTGCAATTCACTGATGCGCCTGGCAGAGTAATGTCTACCAAAACACAGTTTTCCAAGTCAAGTACTTAAGCTCTGCAGAGGACAAAGGCTCAAAAGGTTGCATAAGCTAAGCAATGCAAACATTAAGGTCCCAAGCAGGAGCAGGGTCCCTGAAGGAGGATTGGTGTGCAACAGTCCCTTGAAGAATTTGCAAAATACAGGATGGGCTGAAAGAGAAGAGGGCTTGCCTACTGACAAAAAGCAGAAACAGCTGCCAAATGTACTTTGAGTGTAGCTGGTCTGAGTCCCAAGCCATTGAGATGAACCATATAGTCCAGGACTATAGGCAACCCAGCAGATTCTGGAGAAATATGCTTACCAGAGCACCAAATAGTGAACCGTTTCCATTTGGAGTTGTAAGTCTTTCTGGTGGAAGACTTTCAAGAAGCCTTTAGAATATCCAGAACACCTTGAGAGAGGTGCAGATCAGCAAACTCTAACTCTTCAAGAGCCAGGCCTTGAGATTGAGAGATTTGAGATTCGGATACCAAACCCTTCCCTGAGAGGATGTCAACAGGCTGTAATTCCTGGGAAGAGACAGGGGAAGGTAGACTGCTAAGGACAGCAACAGTGGGTACCAGGGCTGCCTGGCCCAGTCTGGAGCGAGCAGAATCACTTTGCAGGGTTGAGACCTGATCTTGACTAGTACCTTGAACAGGAGAGGGAAGGGGGGGAAGCATACAGGAACTTCCCTTCCCAATTGAGTACCAGAGCATCCAGGGGGACTGAGCCCAATACTGGGGGTCTGCAGCAAAAGAGAGGAAGTTGGTGATTGTCTGGGGCTGCAAAAAGATCTATCTGTGGACTGCCCCATCTGGAGAAAATCACCTTCAAAATTAAGGGATCTAGGGACCATTCGTGGTGGCCCTGAGATATCCTGCTGAGAGCATCTGCCAGGACATTGTCCTTCCCTGGGAGGTGAACTGCTGTGAGAGAAGTTTGCAGGGAATAGGCCAGAGACCACAACTTCATTGCTTCTGTGCACAAGGCCGTAGACCGAGTGCCCCCGTGCTTGTTGATGTATCACATTGTGGTGGTATTGTCTGTTCTGATCTGGACTACTTTGTTCTGAACAGACTTGGAAAAAGCTTGTAGTGCCAGAAACACTGCTCTGAGTTCCAAAAGATTGATGTGAAGCAGAGATTCTCGAGGTGACCACAGCCCTTGGGTGGTAAGATCCCCCAAGTGAGCTCCCCAGCCCAAGAGGGAGGCGTCTGTGGTGAGGATTAGAGAATGAGACTGAGTGATGAAAGGAACTCCTTGCCTTAAATTGTCCTGATCCTGCCACCATTGCAAAGCCTGGATCAGGGTTCGAGTCACTGGGACTAGTTTGGTCAGGGAATCCTTTCTCTGGGACCAGAAGGTTCTCAAGTGGAACTGAATGTCCCTCATCTGAAATCGTGCCCCCGGACCACTGCTGTAGAGGCTGCCATGTGGCCCAGGAGCTGCAAGAAGTGCCTTGCTGGTCGAGACACCTGAAGGGTGAAAGAAGAGGCCAGTTCTATTAGTGTCCTTGCCCTGTCCAGGGGAAGGAAGGTCTTTGCTCTTATTGTATCCAGCTTCACCTCTATAAAGGTGAGGAGATACACTGGCTCTAGAACTGACTTTGGAAGGTTTAGGAGGAACCCTAAGGAAGTGAGCAGTTGCTGAGTTATCTGAAGATGTGACTTGACTTGGTCTGGGGACTGACCCACTATGAGCCAGTCGTCCAGGTATGGAAAGATGGAGATCTTTTTCCTCCTTCAGAAAGCAACCACTACTGCCAGGCACTTTGTGAATACCCTTGGGGCTGATGTTAGACCAAAGGGCATTGCTCTGAATTGATAGTGACCTGAGGGCAACTCGAACCTGAGGTACTTTCTGTGGGAGCACCTGATGGGAATGTGAAAATAGGCATCCTTGAGGTCCAGGGAGGCTATCCAGTCCCCTGGCCTTAGAGAGGGCAGAATTATTCCCAGAGTCACCATTTTGAATTTTAGCTTTAAAAGGTGCTTGTTTAGGTATCTCAGATCCAGGATGGGCAGCCATTCTCCTGTCTTTTTTGGGGGTAGGAAGTACCTGGAATACAATCCTTTGCCCCTGTGTAAGGTAGGAACCCTTTCAATGGCTCTGAGAGCCAAGAGGGAAGAAACCTCTGCCTCTAGGGCAAGGGCCTCTGAAGGATTTGCAGGTGGAAAGGATCTGGTTCTCATCTTGGGAAAATTTTTGAAGCTGAGAACCAGTCCCTGGCTTACTACTTCCAGGACCCACTTGTCTGATGTCAAAGACTTCCAGTCCTGGACAGAGTAAGCCAGCCTGCCCCCTACAGGTATTGGAGAATTGGCCTGGGCAGACCCATCAGGGTGTCTGCTTGGCAGGGCTTTGGCTGAGGGGTGGAAGCAGGCCTGCTCATACCCCGTCTGCCTCTCCTCTAAAGAACCCCTCTGAGCAAAAGCAGAAGAGGAGGCCTGGGCTTAGTAAAAAGGCCTATGAAAGGGCCTGCCCCTGGAATGCTGCCTCTGAGGAGTGGCTTGCCTTTCTTTGGCCTGAGCACTCCTGTAGGTGGTCCTGTACCCATCCATCTTCTTCATGTAATTCTCTGTCTGCTCCCCAAACAGAGAATTACCAATGACAGGAAAATCCATGGCCTTAACCTGGGTATCCTGTGACAGGCTAGTACATCTGAGCCAAGCCATCCTCCGAAGGGCCACAGATGTAGCCATGACTCTAGATGAAACATCATTGGAGTCCACAACAGCATGAAATTGCACCTTGGATGCCTCAATCCCATCCGCAGCCACCCGTTCCAGCTCCTTGGCAAGCTGGTCGGGGGCCTGTTTAGCTAGAGCCATCACAGTGTCCCACCTGGACTTCTGGTATCTAGCTGTGTAGGCCATATAGTTAGCCTGCCTGAGTCCCAAAGATGCTGCCATGTACTGTTTCTTTGCCATGGCATCAATCCTCCTGGAGTCCTTATCTGGGGGGTGTGAAGCCAAGGGAATATTTGCCTTATTACAGGCAGCAGCCTGCACTACCCCAACATGGCTGCATTGCTGGGAAAGGAACTCCATGTCTGAGCCTGAAAGAGTATACCTCTTGTCCATTCTTCTGTCCACAGGAGGTATGGAATTAGGAGTTTTTAGAATTTTAAATGTCTGTTTCCCAAAAGACTTATGGAGGGGAATAGACAATCTCCTGGACTCTGGGATGTCCATCATCTCAACAAAGTCAGGCTCCTCCTGATCCTCTACTGATTCTTCCATAGGAAGCTGGAGGGTTTCAGCCACTATTTTGTAAAACATAAAGTGGGAAGGGGACTCAGAAAGCCTAGGAGGAGAAACACCTGAAGGTCTGTCTGGGGAGATGTCCGGGTCAATAGGCACATCCAGACTTTCATAATCATTATCTTCATACTCTCCCTCCTCCTCCTCTGGTTCATAAAATTCTTCTAAAGTATAATCCAGAACTGGGGGAACTGACCGAACCGAGCCCCTGACCGATGGTGCCGGTTCGGCCGGAACCGAGGTTAGCGATTGAACTATCCTTATTGCTTTCGCTCTCATCAGCGGTCGGAGAAAGAACTTGTGGATCCAAACTGGATGATTTATCCCTTCTTTTTCTTTTAACTGGAACCGACTCCTCAGAATCAGTTCTCCTTTTGCCCGAAGAAGTTTCGCCCTGGTCAGAGGGCACTCCTTCTGGTTCGGTCGGAACCGAACCGGGCTGGCCATCTGGGTCAGCAGACTTCTCGGTCTCCCTTTCCCTCAGTCTACCTACTCTCTTATCCAGGGTAACTTTGGGAAAACTTTTACAAATTTGGCAGTCTGAATTGAGGTGGTCAAACCCCAGACAATAAACACAGGTGGTTTGGGGATCAGCCTTAGCAAAGGCTTCCCCACACACACTACAGTGTTGAAACCCAGTGGGCCGGTTTTTCTTGGGTTTTCAGACATGGCCAATCTAACCAAAACGCACTTTTTTCGGCAATCCGCCAGGCAAGACACCTTATCGGTTCCTGACCGTGTTACTGGTCTTGGAAAACCGTAATGAAACTGTTTTTAGAACCGATACGGACCGTTACCACACTCTAATAAGAACAGAAGTTTTTATGAAACCTGATTGGTTCAAACCGAACCAATCCAATGTTTACAAGTTCCACACAGAAAACTAATATAGAAAACCTATCTAGTACTCACGGTACCACAGACAGAGACTTAAACCGACAGGTTAGAAGCAGAAATTCGGTTGAAACCGAGTGAAAAAACGACACTTTAACTGACTTTTTTGAACCGAGCGAAGGAGAAATCTCCGGAGCGACTGTTCAGTGAAGCGGAGTAAAGAATCTGACGGTTGGGGTTCAAACAACAGCAGACAGAGGCTTCAACCGAGCTCGAGCTCAGTGTTCCATGCCTTGCATGGAAAGTTAACTCTTTGTTCTCCGGGGCAGTTCAAAGGTTGGAGATCACTGCAATAGTCAGAATACAGCAAGACTTCATGTTGTTTGAAAAAGAGGAAATTGCTCACAGCAGATGAAGAGGGCATTCGCAGGCTCTGCCCCTGACCAGCCACGGCACCAGCACATTGGATCCGTTCTCGGTGGGGGTGGCCTCCCAATGACCCTGCCAGGGGGGCAAGCCCTGGAGGTGTCAGCCGGCCCTGGATGGTGAATATTGGGGGTGATGGGGCTGGGACTCCCACAGACTGTGAGAGCCATGGGGCGGGAGTTTAAATACCACAAAAAGCAAACAAAAAAAACCCTCACATGCCATCTTGGCAGAGCAGGATGATCACACTGCATCTCCAGAAGTGGATACTAAGGGGGATGAGTGGGTACATAGATACATAGATACATAGACAGTGTCAGCAGATAAGGGCCTATGGCCCACCCAGTCTGCCCATCTGAGCTTGTAAGTTCAGTTTGTTTTCCTAGAAGTCTGTTGCCCCTTACCCTTGACCTCCAGAATTCCTTTATGTCTATCCCATGCATTCTTAAATCCCGTGATTGTTTCAGCCCCCACCACTTCCTCTGGCAAGGAGTTCCACTTGTCCACCACCCGTTCTGTGAAGAAATTCTTTCTCATGTTTCCTCTGAATCGTCCTCCCTCCAACTTCATCCCATGCCCTCTAGTCCTGGAACATCTTTTTCGCTTAAAAATAGTGTTTTCCTGCACCCTGTTCCTTCCTGTAAGATACTTGTATGTCTCTATCATATCCCCTCTCTCCCTCCTCTCCTCCAGGGAGTACATGTTCAGTTCCTTCAACCTGTCTTCATAGGACTTGTGATGCAATCCATGCACCATCTTTGTTGCCCTCCTCTGAACCTTCTCTATCCTGTCTATGTCCTTACGTAGGTATGGTCTCCAGAACTGTACACTGTACTCCAGGTGGGGCCTCACTAGTGTCTTGTATAAGGAATTATGACCTCCCTTTTCCTGCTGGTGATGCCCTGCCTATACATCCCAGCATCCTATTTGCTTTACCTGCTGCCTTGTCACACTGTTTCCCTACCTTGAGGTCATCAGAGATGACAACCCCAAGATCCCTTTCCTGCTTGGTGCATGCTATATCCTCACCCCCAACTGATATATTGTGCCAGGGTTTTGTGCCTCATGCATTATCTTGCACTTCTTTGCATTGAATTTCAACTGCCAAACCCCTGACCATTCTTCAAGTTTCTGCAGGTCGCTCTCATTCTGTCTACACCCTCTGATGTGTCTACTCTGTTACAGAGCTTTGTGTCATCAGCGAACAGTGAAATTCTGCCTTCTAGGTCCCTGCGCAATGTCACTGATGAAGATGTTGAATAGGACCGGTCCCAGCACTGATCCCTGTGGTACCCCACTGGTCACTCTTCCCTCTGTGGAGTGACAGCCATTTACCACCACCCTCTGTGTCCTGCCACCCAGCCAGTTACCTACCCACCACACTACTGTCCTGCCCACACCCATATTCCCCAGTTTGTGTAATAGTCTTCTATGTGGCACAGTGTCAAAGGCCTTCATCCATGATGGAGCCCCGAAGGCAAAGGAAAGGAGAACGCACAGGAGGAGGAGGAGGAGTAGGAAGCAAATCCTGTTCGAAGACTCCATCATTAGAGGGATAGAGCTGGGAGTGGGCAGCAATGGGGAGAGGGAGGTGGTGTGCCTGCCTGGTGGCACAGTTCTGAGGGAGGGCAGGCAGACCCTAAGGATTGCTAGGGTGATGGCATGGAGGGGGGAGCTAGACATCATTGTCCACATGGGGACAAAAGACCTCTGGCAGGTGAGGGAACAGATGCAGGAAAAGTGCAGGAGGAATATAGGGAACTGGGGCGATGACTTTGGCAAGTAGCGCACTCTGTTACTTTCTCAGAGGTTCTATCTGTCCATGGTAAGGGAGAGGGTCAAGACATCTGCAATTCAACACATGGCTGAAGAAATGGTGCTGAGAAGAAGGGTATGGCTTCTTTGGGGACTGGATCTTACCTGGAGGGATGAAGGACTGTATTCACCAGAAGGCCTACATCTATCCGGGGGGGGGGGCGCAAAGGTATCCTCACTGAAAAGTTCAAATGCTTCCTCCATAAGCATTTAAACTAGCCAAGGGGGTAGGCAAAAGCAGTCAGGGGGATAAAGGTAGCCCCCCCCTACATAACATATCTGAAATAAGGGAGAATCTAATTAATACAAGGGCACTATCAAACCCAATAAATAAATTAGATACAATTGTGGGGAGGACAGAAGATGGAACCCAAAAACATCACAGGACTGAAAAAAGGGAAAAGGAGGGTGGGCGCCCATGCTGGAAAGTAATATGTACAAATGCTCGCAGCCTGGGGAACAAAATCCTAGACCTAATGGCATTAATGGAAGATGCAAACCTGTACATAGTAGCTATTACAGAAACATGGTACACACGGAACCATGACTGGGATATAACCATACCAGGATACATGCTATTTAGGAAGGATAGAAAAGGGAGAAGGGGGGTAGCTATGTATGTGAAGGAGGGGAGTAAAGCAACAGAGGCTCAAGGGTTACAAGAAGGAGCAGAGGCACTGATGGTCACCCTGGGGGTGGGAAAAAGGACAGCCATTTGCACTGGAATGATTTACAGGCCTCCAGCATAGGGGAAGGAATCAGATGAAGCTCTTGTGGAAACCATCCACAAAATAGCAGTCAAAGAGGAACTGCTACTAATGGGTGACTTCAACCTGCCTGAGGTAGACTGGAGCACTCAGACTACGAGTACAACAAGGGGCAGGGACTTCATGACTGCCCTGAATGGGGCAAACTTAAGACAGCTTGTAGCAGAACCAACCCGTGAGGACTGGAAGCTATACTGGATTTGGTCCTGACCAACGGGGATATGATCACAGATGTGGAGGTGGGCAGTCCCCTTGGTACCAGCGACCACAGGTCAGAATGGTTTAAGGTAACCACAGTGGAGGAGGCAAGCCATACAAGGATAAAGGTCCTAGATTTCAGGAAGACTAACTTAAAGGAAATGGGTAGAAATCTCAGAAGAGCCCTAGCAGTGGAAGGTACAGGGGGAGATGTGGAAAAACAGTAGTCTAGACTCAAGAGAGTCATAACAGAAGTAACAGGTCACTGTGTCAAAATAAATAGCAAGAGTGAAAGAAAGAAAAGGCCATTATGGTTCTCGAAGGTAGTGGCCGAGAAAGTAAGGGAAAAGAAAAGAGCCTTCAGGAGATACAAGGAAACACGAAAGGATTAGGACAGAGAACAATATCTGGAGAAGCAGAAGGAATCTGGGAAAATAATTAGAAGGGCTAAAGCACAGATAGAGGAAGGTATAGCCCAGGCTGTTAAGAAAGGCAACAAGACCTTCTTCAGATACATTAGCGAGAGGAAAAAAGACCAGAAATGGGATTGTTAGGCTGAAGAAGGGAGGAGGAGAAAGGGTGGAGGATGACCTAGAAAAGGCTGAAATACTGAACAACTACTTTTGCTCAGTATTCACCAGAGAAGTGGAGGGGGAAGGGGAGGGACTGAGACTCATTAAGAGGGGTATTCAGGGGAGGGAGGTAGACACCAGCTCATTCACGGTGGAACGAGTCCTAGAATAACTCAGGAAAATAAAAGCAGATAAGGCAATGGGGCCAGATGGGATCCACCCCCAGAGTACTAAAGGAACTCAGGGAAGTGCTAGGGGAACCACTGGCTGCCCTTTTCAACACATCACTAGAGATGGGGGAGGTACCTGAGGACTGGAGGAGGGCAGATGTGGTCCCTCTTCACAAGATTGGAAGCAGACAGGAGGCAGGCAATTACAGGCCTGTAAGCCTGACCTCAGTAGTGGGGAAACTAATGGAGTCCTTACTTAAGGAGAGAATTGTGAAGTTTCCGGAAGATAGCAGGGCACAAGATCCAAGGCAGCATGGATTCTGAGCGGGAAGATCCTGTCAGATGAATCTTATAGACTTCTTTGACTGGGTAACCAGGGTGGTAGATCAGGGAGGGGTGGTGGATGTGGCCTACCTGGATTTCAGCAAGGCCTTTGACACCGTCCAGCACAGGAGATTGCTAAATAAATTGGGGAGCCTGGGAGTGTGTCCTACAGTGGTAAAGTGGGTTGGGAACTGGCTAAGGGACAGGACTCAGAGGGTGGTGGTAAATGGCATGAAATCTAAGGAGAGGGAGGTGACCAGCGGGGTGCCATGGGGTCAGAGCTGGGGCCAGTCTTTTTCAATGTCTTCATTAGCAACATTGCAGAGCATCTGGGGGGAACGGTTTGCCTCTTTGCAGATGACACCAAGATCTGCAACAGAGTGGACACACTGGAGGGGGTGAAAAAAACGAGAAAGGACCTAAGCCTATTAGAGGAGTGGTCAGGTGTCTGGCAATTGAGTTTCAATGCTAAAAAGTGCATGATCATGTACCTGGGTCACAGGAATCCAAGGGAGGCGTACAGGATCGGTGGGGAAATTCTGGCCACCACAAGTCAGAAGAGAGACCTGGGGGTTATGATATCTTTTTTTTTTTTATTTCTTTTTATTAAAATAAGTTTTCCACACACAGACAAAATGGAAGTATCATTGTTTCTGTAGGGAATACAGTGAATTAAATATTTTACATAGGCTTCAATATCAACATATCTATTATTGAATTAATAGGTATAATTATCAAGGGACAGTACATTGTATAATGATGACTGAACGGTCTATTCTCATCTGGTATATAATATGTTTAGACAGAATTAGGCTTATGATGGGGGACTCAAACATGTTATTCTCTGATTTAACACAGCCTTTAGTAAAATTATTGCTTAATCTTAGTTCTTTATGGACAGAAGTCTAGTTATTCAGTAGATACATAATAGATCCAGCACTTCCACTTCAGAATGTATGATGTGGCCCCTTCCCACTGCTCAGCATTGAAGCTCTCAGTTTTATAGATTTCTGATATTATTGTTCTCCAATCTTGAACAGTTGGGATCTGAGCTCTCATCCAATGCCTAGTAATAGCCTTCTTGGCTGCAATATAACATATAGGTAATATGGTACGTCCCCAGGGGGAGCATGGTCCGGATAAACTCCCATAAAAAATTGTTCCACTGAGAGTTCTATAGGTACCGTAAACAAGGCATTTAGCTCATTTTGGAGTGTAAGCCAAAAGGGCATAAGGCACAGACATGACCAAAACACATGACACAATGTGGAGGCAAGGCATCCGCATTCCCTCCAACATTTCCCATACTCCTTCGGAATGTATTTCAAAAGGGTCACAGGGGCCATAAAGTATCGGGAACAGCCCTTCCATGCAAATTCTCTTTAGTAAGGAGAAGAGACGGATTTTATCTCAATTAGGAAAGATCTGAACCAGACATATGTGGGTATTTCAATTTAATGATCTTTATTCCACGAGCCTAATATGGAAGCAGTGGAGGTGGGGAGCCCATTCTAAAGCTCTTGGTATATAAGACCTATTAAGTGGGATCCCAAGTTTCCCTTATTTGCTTCTATGAAAAGTTTTAATAATTCTGGCATTGGGGCAGGTAAGGCAGGGGGTATTGTGGTGTTTCGGAGGATGTGGTTTCGGGTCTGGAAATATCCAAATCTATCTGTATTCTTTAGGGGAAATAAGGATTGAAGTCTATCAAATGGGATAATTCCCTCTGAGGAGAGAAACTGGTAAATATGAGATATACCCATATCTCGCCACAATGAGAAGGTATGATCCATATAAATGGGAGTAAACTTGTCGTCTTGGGATATTAATTTACAATATGCGTATATTTTTAAGCTAGGCCCGGATTTTCTGATCTGCTTCCAAATCTTATAGGTCTGTGCTGTTATTCCTGTTAATACTGAGGGACTAAGAGACCTATCATCTGATGAAAAGAGGATCTTCTTGATATCATATAGATAGATCATTGATCTGGAATTCTATTGTTTTCCATGGGGAGTTATAGGTGCCGGTCAACCATAGGATCAGAGTTCTTAAGAACGCTGATTGGGCGTATAGATGGAAATCTGGAAGATTCAGCCCTCCCTGGGATAAGAAAAGTTTTAGAATGGATAATTTAATTCTGGGACGGTTCTTTCCCCATATAAAATTCAGTAACATTCTGTTCCAGGATGTGAAGTAGAAAATTTTGAGAGGAAGAAGGGATGGTCTAAAAGTGCGGCACAGAATTAGGTGGAAGGGCGTTGATGCACGTGTTGAAATTCTGATGTAATGAGTACTCTACTGCGGTCCACCCTATCCAAGTCAGCCTGAATCTGTACTGTTAGTGGTTGTAATTAATTACTTCTAGTACTCCCGGATCGATGGGAAGGTGAAGGCCTAAATATTTTATTTTGGAAGCACGCCACTTAAATGGGAAGGTCTTTTTTAGCTGAGAAGATGGAGAGAAGTTAAACGCTAAGATTTCTGTTTTGTTTATATTTAGTTTAAAAGCAGATCGTTTTTCAAACTGAGATAAGATCTTCCATGTTGAGGGTATGGATTGTGAGGGGGACAGCAAGGTCAACATTATATCATCTGCAGACATTCCTATTTTGTACTCTTGTTTTGGCCTATCGGGATCCCTTCTACTGAGGTAGTATTGCGAAGAATGGCCGCCAGTGGTTCCAAAAACAGGGCAAAAAGGTAAGGGGACAATGGACAACCCTGTCTTATCCCCCTCCCTAGAGAGAAGGGCAGGGATAGTGAGCCATTAACTCGGACATAAGCCTTAGGGGACCTATATATTTTTGTTAAGCATGCTATGAATTGTGGGGGGAAATGAAACATTTTAAGGGTTTCCCATAAGAAGGGCCATGACACATGATCAAACGCTTTCTCTGTGTCTAAACTTATAAATACCGAGGGAATTTATCTGGTACGTACATGTTCCTGTAGTAGAAGGGCTCTACGGATATTATCAGATGTGTTCCTAGTTTTAATAAAGCCGGATTGGTCAGGGTGTATAATATGGGGGACTATTGTTTCAAGTCTGGTTGACAGAATAGCCATATAGATTTTGTAGTCAACATTTAATATAGAGATTGGACGATACGATCATGATCTGAGGGGTCTTTGTTAGGTTTTATTATTGCGGCTATAGTTGCAAAGTCCCAGGAGGGGGGAGACAGACCACCCTAGGAAATCTCATTAAAGAGAGCATGAAGTTTTGGGATCAAATCTTTTTTGAATTTCTTATACCATGCTACAATATAACCGTCTGGTTCTGGGCACTTCCCTATTTTCAGTTTTTTGATGGATTCTTCAATCTCTGATATCGAGACTGGGGACTCTAAGGACTTGATTTGGCTGGAAGAGAGAGTGGGGAGGTTCACCTGTTTTAAGAACTGTATCGCTTCATTCTGGGGGAAGGGAGGAGTATAAATTGGAAAAATATTCAATGAAGGCCTTTTGAATATGTACCCTCAGTATGGTGGGTCTGTCCGGAGGTAGCATTTCTAAGTCTAAGAATGGTTGATGTAGCCTTTCTAGCTCTTAATTTGCGGGCCAAATATTTGATACTCCTAGGCCCCCCCTCGTGAACTGTTTGGCGAAGATAGTGCAGAGATTGTTGAACCTTGTTGTCATTAATTTGCTGGAGTGCTGCTTTCGTATTTCTTATTAAGAGTTGTAATTCAGCGTCTCCCTCCCGATATAACATCTGATAGTTTTTTAATAGGGTCGATAATCTAAGGTATTCAGATTCTCTCTCCCTATTTTTTCTGGACACGTAAGATATCATTTCTCCCCGAATGGTGGCCTTCATCGCATCCCATTGTCTGGCTTGGGGTATGGCTGGGTCCGAATTTTCAGTAAAGAAGTAGGACAGCCTGGATGAAAGGCTTTCCATGTATTCCTTATCTGTTAGTATAGTGGGATTAAGTCTACAGAAAGCGTTCTTCTTCTCCCTCCCCAGATCCAAGGAGATGAGCAAGGGATGATGGTCTGATATTAGTTTAGGGCCAATGCTAATGTCTTGTATTAGAGATAGATGTTCACATGTTGTGAGGATATAATCGAGTCTAGAGTGGGTTTTAAATCTTGGGGAGTAATAAGTAAAACCTGTGCTTGAAGGGAATATCCGACGCCAAACATCCACCAAACCCAAGTGTTCAATGGTGGACCTGAAGTGTCTGGCAGTCTTGTTGTTTCTATAATTTCGAGGATTTAAACAATCTATGTTAGGGAACAGTGTCAGGTTCAAGTCCCCCCCCCCATGATCAATTGACCCTGGAGGAGATCAGGCAATGCGGAAATGAATCCTCTAAACACTGGGAAATTAGATTGGGGGGGGGAATAAACACATGCTAGTGTTACTTGTTTACCATATAGTAACCCTCAAATTATTACATAACGACTTTGAGCGTCTATGTGAGTTTGCTGTATCTCAAAGGGGGTATTCCGGTGAATAAGAATTGCTGAACCTCTTTTCCTCCCTCTGGGATGGGACGAGGCCACCACCCTGTATTTACCCCCCCCCCCAATTCAGCTTGAGATTTTCTGCTTCGGAAAGGTGGGTCTCTTGTAGGAAAATTAAGTTTGTGGGTTGTTTAGATAAATATTGCATGAGCCTTGCATGTTTGATCGGATCATGTATCCCATTAATGTTATGGGATATAATTTTTATAGAGTTTATCACGCCCATTTTCTATGGATTTTAAGGATTCATTTTGTGTTTCTTTTTTCCCACCAGAGTGAAGATGAGGGATAGTGTACGGACCATGCTACCTCTCCCTTGAAGTAGTTCTGTAGCTGTGAAGCCAACAATATAGGAATGATATACGTTAATTTCAATAAAACATATTTATAAAGTATTGTTCCATTGTATGTGTGTGTGTTTAAACCCCCCCCCCCCCAATTTGACATCCTTTTGGATGGCTTACAACACAGTTTATCTCATGACCATAAACTTGGTCAATAAACAGGGTTAAACATAACCAACTAGTTATCCAAGTAACATATTTAAACTAGACTAAAATTATAACCATTGGTGTGTACCCTTTACACACCCTATTATCTTAAATGTAAACTTATATACAATCTGACCTCCAATTGGGAGGAGCTCAAATGGAGCTTCTCCTGGGGTCTCCTGTCCGAGGAACTGCTTGGACCTGGAGAGGAGGGAGGGGTTCCTAACGTGACCCCGAATAATATTACATTCAGGATCAGGACTAGAGCCCCTAAGGGGGTGATATCATGATCACTCCGAAAATGGTCCGGTGTCATCGTTTTGTCAAATAAAATGGAACTCCAGGGAGACTCACTACCTTATCCATTCTAGTTAGACTAAGTGGGTCTAGATTAATGGATAGGAAGATAAAAGGAGTCTTGTTTAAGAGAGGACCGAGAATTAATCCTAATGCAGTTTATCGCTCACCTATTCAAAAGATTCAAGTGGGGAGTCTAGCAATGATGTTCTGCCCCAGATCTGAGAGTCAAAATATCTGGGTACCCAACACAGTTCTGGTTCTTTCAAAAGATGGGGATTCCTCATAGTTGTTTCCCTAGTAACCAAATGATTTACTTAGAAGGGTTCATGAGAGAGGAGAGACTGGAGAACCAAGGGGGGGATCCCGGGAAAGCCCACTGCAGAGGAAGAAGGAAGGGTCCAACTGCCCCATCAGGCCTCCCCCACCCCCCCAACTCCTGAATGGCCAGGGGAACATAATTCTAAGATGGGCTGTCACCAGGGGTTTTATAAATTTGAATCACCTGGGGTGGAAAGTGCCAGCATCAGAAAGTGGCCCCACAGACAATCAGTTAACTATTGAGAGGTGGGTGCGAATCCCCAGCCAGTGCCACCCAGTCTCTGATCAACTAACTAGGCTGCAACAGAAAGTAAAGCCATCAAAAAATGGAGAGCAATGAGTACCAATGCACGTAGTCTGAGTAACAAGCTTCCTGAATTAGTGGCCTTGATGGAGGAGGAACATCTGGATATCGTGGCAGTCACAGAAACATGGTTCGCACAAAACCATGACTGGGACATAAACATACCAGGATACACTATCTACAGAAGGGACAGGGAGGGTAAAAGAGGAGAAGGAGTAGCTCTTACATAAGGGAAGGAATCAAAGTAACAGAACAAAAGAGAAAACAGGGAGGAGAAGAAGCACTGTGGGTAAATTTGGAGACCGCAATGGCACCACAATCCGACAGGGTTGTATACAGACTCTTCTCAGGGGAGGAAATGGACAAGGAAATGATAGAAAGTATACTTAGTATGGCAAAAAGGGGAGATATTGCTGATGGGTGATCTGAATATGCCAGATGTTAACTGAGTGCAGTTGCCACAGCCACTTGAAGAGTGGGGTTATTCTAGATGCCCTACAGGGGCATGCCTTAGACAACTAGTATTGGAGCCCACTCGAGAGAGGAGCAATCTTAGACCTGGTTCTCTCAAATGGAGATGAAGAGAGGATCACAGATGTAAAGTGGTTAGCCATCTGGGAACTAGCGACCATCCGAACAGTATGGTTCACAATAAACACAGCAATAGAGTCAAGCCATACAAAGGCAAAGGTACTGGACTTTAGGAGGGCTGACTTTGTTAAATGGGTAAGTGCCTAAGGAATGCACTAGCACATGGGCAGGAAGGAGGGTGGAAGAACAATGGGAATAATAAAACTGCCATCACAGAGGCAACAAGCCTTTGTGTGAAGCAAATAAACAAACTAAGCGATGTAAAAACCACTATGGTTCTCAGAAGTGGCAGTGAAGGTTCAAGAGAAAAGAAAGCTTTCAGGAAGTACAAGGAATCGCAGAAGGAGCAGGACAGAGAACTGTACAGTTAAAGCAAAGGAAGCTGGGAAGGCAGTCAGAACAGCAAAGGCCCAAACCGAGGAAAAGATAGCCAACTCAGTTAAGAAGGGGATGAAACCTTTATAGGTACATCAGGAGCGAAGGAAGACCAAGGGAGGGATAGTGAGGCTTAATAAAGGGGGGGGGGCAGAGGGAGACTGTGAAAAGGCAGAGATACTAAACAAATATTTTTGCTCAGTATTTACAAAGGAAGAGGGGTACCTAGAACAAACAGTAGAAACACACTGGATACAGAAGTTGATACCAGCCCATTTACAGAAGAAAGGGTTCTGAAAGAACTCTTAAAACTGAAGGTGGACAAAGCAATGGGGCCTGATGGGATTCATCCCAGAATTCTAAAAGAACTAAGGGTAGAATTAGTGACACAACTGACTACCCTGTTTAACAAATCATGGGAGGATGGGGTGGTACCCGAGGACTGGAGGAGGGCAGATGTGATTCCCCTTCACAAAAGTGGGAGCAAGGCAGAAGCAGGAAACTACAGACCTGTTAGTTTAACCTCAGTGGTAGGGAAAATGATGGAATCACTTCTGAAGGAAAGAATTGTCAAGTATCTAGAGGCCAGAGGGGCACAGGACCCAAGGCAGCATGGATTCACAGCAGGAAGGTCATGCCAGACAAATCTGATAGATTTCTTTAACTGGGTGACCAAAGTAGTAGATCAGGGAGGGGCTGTGGACATGGCCTACCTAGACTTTAGCAAGGCATTTGACACAGTCCCACACAAAAGATTAATATACAAGTTAGCAGCCTGGGAGTGGGTCCCAAGATGACAGCCTGGGTAAAAAAATTGGCTGGAAAATAGGACACAGAGAGTAATAGTAAATGAGTCCACTCTGATGAAAGGGGGTTACTAGTGGGGTACCAGGTTCAGATAGGATTCAGTCCTTCAATGTCTTTATAAGCGACATTGCAGAGGGACTGAAGGAAAAGTATGTCTTTTGCAGATGACACAAAGATCTGCAACAGAGTTGATGCACAAGGTGGGTGGAAAGGATGAAAAGGGACTTGGCAAGGTTAGAAGAATGGTCAAATGTATGGCAGCTTAGATTCAATGCTAAGAAGAGTAATGCACCTGGGAAACAAAACCCAGGGAAGAGTACACAATGGGGGTGAGATACTAACAACAATAAAATGGAAAGGGACCTGGGGTAGTCATATCAGATGACCTAAAGGTGGGCAAGCAATGTGAGAGGGCAGCAATGAGGGCTGGGGGATATTGGGATGCATAGGGAGAGGCATCACCAGTAGAAAACAGGAAGTTATTATCCTCTCTACAGACAGCTGGTCAGACCCCATCTGGAGTACTGCGTGCAGTTCTGGAGACCCAGTCTCGCAAAGACATAGACAGGATGGAAGCTGTCCAGAGGAGGGCACTAAAATGGTGCAGGGTCTGCACCGGAGACATATGAAGAGAGACTAAAGAAGCTTAATATGTATAGCCTCGAGGAAAGGAGGGAGAGGGGGGACATGATAGAAACTTTCAAGTACCTCAAGGGAATCAACAAAGTCCAAGAGGGTAGCATCTTTCAAAAAAAGAGGTGTGCAAGAACAAGGGGGCACAATTTGAAGATAGAGGGTAATTTAAGGAAGTATTTTTTCACAGAGAGGGTTGTGGATGCATGGAACGGCCTTCCGGAGGAGGTCGTGGAGTCAAAAACAGTGGTGGAATTCAAGCATGCATGGGACAGTCATAAGGCAATTCTAGGGGATGGGGGTAGGAAAAAGTAGGCTGCTGGTTAACTAGGATCTGCAGCTTATCCAGTAGGCAGGGAAATGGGCAGACTGGGTGGGCCATGCGGTCCTTATCTGCCGTCAAATTCTATGTTTCTATGTTTCTATGTTAGGCGAATGAGCACTAACAGGAAAGGGATCTAGGTGTCCCAGCTGTCAGTAGTTGTGGGAGGAACCTGGGGGGGTGCAGGAGCTCAAGAATATCCCTTCCCCAATCCCCCACCCGACCCCTCCCATAACACCCGGAGCATCCAAAATGGGTTTTAAGAGGGTATGGTGTTGCTTAGTGTTATACCAAGCTCTAGGGAGACAAGTAGAGGAGGTCCCTGGGACTAGATGAGCTAGTTTCTCTTGGTATCAGGGCTGGAGCGAGTACTGAACAGGTGGAGATGGCAGAGGTCCTCCCCCCCGAGACTTAGGGGGAAGAAATTTAGAGTTTTAGTCACCTGAGGGACAGGGGATTGTTTCCTTAATTGATGTGCTCTCTTGGGCTCCCGTGAATGTAATCCTCGCCCCCCCACCAGCCCCAGAGACCCCTCCATAATATTGTCTAGAGCAATTCAATTCACGTATGCCATGAGAGTCCCGGCTTGTTGTGAAATGGAGAGTTATAAATTTATACATCTTTGCCTTTGTGGTTAAGACACTGGTCCAAGTTTTTCCCTGGTGAGGCCTAGGAGGAACAGGAGAAATGCAATGTGGGCACAGGGAGGACAGGAGGAGGATCGGAAGGAGCGAAAACCATTCCATAAGCCAGAGAGCCCTCACGATGGTATTTCCTAGTAAGGAGGAAACCCCACCATCAAGGAAACCACATTGGGTCCAAATGGCAACCCGGGGCCGAATACAATGTAAAGGGAGATAGATAGTTGCCTGGATACCAGGTAGTGGCTCTCAATCGACGGCTACGGTGGCTTTGCCCCCCCCACAACCTCCTGGCCCTCGGAGCAGAACCCGTCCCATTCGACTTACCCCACCAGACAAGTTTCTTTCCAAAATCCTCAGGTTGGTGCAAATGGGCTACGATATTGTTGGAGGCGCTGCAAGAGTTTGTGTATTGATGGAGTTGGATGAGAAGCATGTGGCTTTTCTTGCTGGATCAACTGCTTCTGACGCTGGGTCATCGCATCTTTGGTCTTTTCTGTGATGATCCCCTTTGATTGAAGATCTGCTGCTGCTTCCTGAGCCGACGTGTAGGTCAGGGTTCCCGACGAGAGGTGAACCACTAGTTTGGCCGGATAAGGAGTTTTAAAGTGGATCTTCTTGGATCGCAGTATATGGAAAAGAGGGCCATATTCTCTCCATTGCTTCTGTGTAAGGGGGGCGTAGTCGTTGTCGAATAGTAGCCAGGTTTGGCCCCACATTACCTTGCCTTTTTGCCACGCCTTGGATAGAAGAGTTTCTTTTGTTTGGAAGCTGAGGAGACGAATGAGAAATGAGCACGGTCTGGCATCAGGGCACGTGGGTTTTGGGCCCAGCGCTCAGTGCACCCGCTCCACATCTAGCTGGAATTCAGGTTTGAGTGATAGCACTAATCGAGGGAAATAATCTGCAAACGCACATGGGTCGCTCTCCTCTTCGCCTTCTGGGAGCCCAAATATTCTAATATTACGCCTTCCGTCCCTGTTCTCTGCATCTTCCTGGCGGGCTGAGCGGCGAGCTGTTCCGAGAATATGGTGCGAACTACCTCCTCGAGGTCATCTATTCGGGATGTGTTTAGAGAAATCTGGTGATCGGCTTCAGCAGCTCGGGTTTCGAGGTGAGTGATCTCTTCCCTGATACTATTAAGCAATTCTCTAACCTCTCCCCGAAATTCCGATATCGCTTGCAGGATTGTGTCAGCAGTAGATTCTGTTATCTTTTTTGAGGGTCTCGATTTCTGATTTTTCTTTTCTAGGCCCGGTGTGCTCTTAGGATGAAGTTCTCCTTCATCGGACTGTTGATCATCAATTTTGATATTATCTGCGATTGGTAGAAACCAATTTCAAGATATTTTCACCAATGAGCCTTACTGAATAGAGCACCTGTTATTTTCTTGAATTTTTGAATTAGATTTTGCTGTTTTTGCTCGTTTATTTTAATGTTGTAGGCAGGAGATCCCCGGAGTGCGACTTCACGAGGGCATAACGGAACCAAAAGTCCAGGGTTATGATATCTGATGACCTGAAGGTGACCAAACAGTGTGAAAAGGCAGTGGGGAGAGCAAACAGAATGTTGGGGTGGATAGGGAGGGGCATAACAAGCAGGAGAAAAGAGGTGGTTGTGCCACTGTACAGATCGCTGGTGAGGCTTCAGCTGGAGTAATGTGTCCAGTTCTGGAGACCACATCTCTGGAAGGACATTGACAAAATAGAGGCAGTCCAGAGAAGAGCAACAAAGATGGTACATAGACTGCACCAGAAGCCCTACGAGGAAAGACTTAAGGACCTTAATATCTGTTCACTGGAGGAAAGAAGGAAGAGGGAGAGATCTGATAGAGACTTTCAAGTTCCTTAGGGGAATAAACAGGGTACAGGTGGAAAACATATTTCACAGAAAACTCTCCACAAGAACAAAGGGGGAAATCAAAGCTGCCATCACAGAGGAAACAAGCCTTTGTGTGAAGCAAATAAACAAAAGAAAAGGAAGGGGAAAAAAACACTATGGTTCTCAAAAGAGCTGGCAGGGAAGGTAGGGAGAAAAAGATTGCATTCAGGAAGTATAAGGAAACACAGAAGGAGCAGGACAGAGAACTGTACTATGCAGAAGGAAGCAGGCAAGGCAGTCAGAATAGCAAAGTCCCAAACTGAGGAAAAGATAGCCAGCTCAGTTAAGAAAGGGGATAAAACCTTTTATAGGTACATTAGGGAGTGAAGAAAAACCAGGGGAGGGATCGTGAGGCTTAATAAAGGGGAGGGGGTTGGGTAGGTAGAGGGTCACAGTGACAAAGCAGAGATACTGAATGAATACTTCTGCTCAGTATTCACAAAAGAAGAGTAGGGGAGGTACCTAAACCAAATAATAGAAGCACACTGGATGGGGGGGTCAATACCAGTCCATTCACAGAAGAAAGGGTCCTGAAAGAACTCCTAAAACTGAAGGTGGACAAAGTAATGGGGCCTGACGGGATTCACCACAGAATTCGAAAAGAACTAAGGAGAGAACTAGTGGCACCACTGAATACCATTTTTAACAAATCATGGGAGGATGGTGTGGTACCTGAGGACTGGAGGAGGGCAGATGTGATTTCCGTTCACAAAAGTGGTAGGGAAACTGATGGAATCACTCCCGAAAGAAAGAATTGTTGAGTACCTGGAGGTCAGCGGGGCAGAGGACCAAAGGCAGCATGGATTCACAGTAGGAAGGTCATGTCAGATGAATCTAATAGATTTCTTTGACTGGGTGACCAAAGTAGTAGACCAGGGAGGGGCTGTGGACATGGTCTACCTAGACTTTAGCAAGGCAATTGACACAGTCTTTTGGTAACCGGGTAAGGCCCACTAGGCACAAGTGCCTGTGCCCAGTCCCACACAAAAGATTAATAAACAAGTTGGCCAGCCTGGGAGTATGTCCCAGGGTGGTAACCTGGGTAAAAAATTGGCTGGACAACAGGATGCAGAGGGTAATAGTAAACAAAGTCCACTCTGAAGAAAGGGGGGTTACTAGTGGGGTACCGCAGGGTTCAGTACTGGGACCGATCCTCTCTAATGTCTTTATAAGTGACATTGCAGAGGGACTGGAAGGAAAAGTATGCCTCTTTGCAGATGACACAAAGATGTGCAATAGGGTTGATACACAAGGGGGTGGAAAGGATGAGAAGGGACTTGGCAAGGTTGGAGGATGGTCAAAAGTATGGCAGCTTAGATTCAATGCAAAGAAGTGCAAAGTAATGCACCTGGGAAACAAAAACCCAAGGAAAGAGTGCACAAATGTGTGTGTGGGTGGGGGAGGTATTAATGACAACAAAAATGGAAAGGGACCTGGGGATAGTCATATCAGATGACCTAAAGGTAGGCGAGCAATGTGAGAAGGAAGTAAGGAGGGCTGGGGGGATATTGGGATGCATAGGGAGAGGCATCACCAGTAGAAAACGGGAAGTTGTTATCCCTCTGTTCAGACAATTGGTGAGACCCCATCTGGAGTACTGCATACAGTTCTGGAGACCCCATCTCAGTGTCAGTGGCTCAGCAAGTAGCACACTCGCCTCTGAAGCTGGGAGATCAGAAGACTGTAGGGCCGGGAGATCAGAAGGCTGTGGGTTCTATCCCCACACCAGGCACTTGGGTTAAATCCCAATTCTGACACTGTAGTGCAGCATGAGGTGGGTGCTGCACTCCTGAGGTGCTGTCTTTCAGATGAGATGTTAAACCAAGGTCCCATCTGATTGTTCTGGTGGTAGTTCAGGCGGCTGTTAAAGATCCCATGGCACTTCTTGAAAAGAGTAGGGGTATTTTTATTTTGAAATCACATCAACTTGTTTACACAATCACATTTCATTTTCATATAATACATTTATATACAAAACACAAAATAAACCTATCCTTTCTTTCTTATTTCAACATGGGGAAACTTGTTTCTTATTTACACATTCTCTCTTTGCCTTTTCTGCTAACTTTCCAAAACATCTACAGAAATTTTCTATTTATAGTTAATAAAGATTTCAAAACCTTTCCACCACCTGAAAACTTTCTGAGATGAATTATTTGCTTTATCTGTCATATATACAGAATTCATTGCTTTATGTATTAGGATGCTTACTGTCTCATAGGGCATAAGTCTCTGATAAATTGCCCATTGGCATCTTGCGTGCCAAATATAAAATTGTATTCAACATAAGAACACTGCCAATGTTTCATCATTATACTTAGTAATTAAGTGGGGGCAATCCCCTAACACTAGACTTTCATAGTTCAATTGTTGCAGCCACCTAAACTTCTATTTATGTGCTAAGAAATCCAATACGGGTTTCACATGTGTTCAATCAAAACGAAAATGATGCATTGTTTCTTCCCGAGCTATACATGTCAAATGAGGGCAACTTCTCTCTTCCTGAACTTTATGCTTGCAATTCCCTCTGATGTTTAGTTTCCCATACATTGTTAACCATAAGACTTCCCACATAGAGACCAGAATTCTCTGGTTCTTTAAACATTTTAACACTCTCCCCCTCAAGATTGGAGGACATTTTTTTAATTCAGGTTCTACAGGATATACTACAGTTAGAACCACATTATAAAGCTTTTTCCCTAGGTTCTGACAAATTTGGTTTTTCGATAGGCCCCATTTATATAACTTCTGGGCAGTGGGTTTAAAATATTCAGGCACCAGAAATCTATGGGTTACTTTAGGAGGATGTTCCCCCAATTTGAGACATAGGATGTTAAGGTGTTTTGAAACCACTTATACTGTAAAGTTTCTGAGGGGTGTAAACCTATCTTCACTGATTGGGTAATAAATAGCGTATGGAAAAAGGTCACTGGATCTATCGTACCGATTCCCCCTTGGGATTTGGGTAAATAGGTGAAGCATCTCTTTATTGGATTAAGTCTATTACCCCACAGCATTTGGAAGAAACAGCTATAAATATATGTTTCTAATGACATGGGGAGGGGATCGATTATGCTAATATATACAGTAACATACAAGGGTAAAAAAACCTTTTTATGATGTGAACCTTCTTGATTTTTGAGAGGTTTCAATTCTTCCATCTTTGGGTTTTCTGCTCTACGGCTTTCTTTCTTTCTTTTTTTTTTTATTTTATTTTTATTACAATTTCATCAATTATACATACAAAATTCTACCAAGGATAGGTAGAATCACCACCAGAAGATACCACATTCACATTATTATTAAAGGTTAGATGGTACACTATCCTTTATTTAACCACATTGGGGAGAAGACACATTTTAATTCACATCCTTCCACTCAAATTGGAGCATAATGCAGCCAATGCTGTCTTATATTAATACAGTAAACATTCATGCAGGATATGTTTACCAGGCCAATCTAAGCCTATCTTACTGCTCTATAATGTAAAGAAATTACTTATTGGACCCCTGATAAAA
The DNA here is from genome assembly GCA_016271365.2 of Neoceratodus forsteri. Taxonomy (NCBI): domain Eukaryota; kingdom Metazoa; phylum Chordata; order Ceratodontiformes; family Ceratodontidae; genus Neoceratodus; species Neoceratodus forsteri. Next base: position 283,714,841 of record CM028129.1, read on the forward strand.
CTACTCCCTCTCAACAAACTTTCATAGGTTACTTTGATATTAATTAAACAGTTTACCTAACTTGATGGACAAATCTTAATTAGCTTACATTGAACAATTATCCAGTGGTAGTATATTGCCAAACATTGTGCGAGTGTACAATAGCCTGTTTTATGCTTTTATTTATTCAATTACTTCACAACAACAATCCCCCTTTTATATCACACTCTCCAAGTGCTCACTCACACCCACTTTCAAACTTGCAGAGAGCAATTACCACCACAACATTCAACTTTAAACATATTCGAAAACTTATTCAAACCCTCTAAGAGTATTTTAACAAGTTGCTAAGTTAAGGCGGATCTTAGTTTACATCAACATTTCCGAGTACAAGACACGATGCTCACAGTTCAGCGAGGCCTATGGACCTTGAGTTAGCCGACGCCATGCAGAGTCTTTAATATTGCCATAAGGACAATGAAATATCCCCAGAGTACTTACAGTTCAGTCCCCTGTTTCAGCCAGCTCATCATCCGAGTCAGAAATGTCCCGGTTCTGGACTTCCATTCGAGAATGAGCTTTAGCAATGCAGGCCCCAGCTGCTTTGAGATCCGTAAATACATACATCTTTTTATGCAGGGTGAACTGGAGTTGCGCTGGGAAGCCCAGATGATAGGGGATGTCCATTTCTCTTAATTTCTGGGTCACGCCATCAAAGGCTTTTCTCCGGTTTCGTGTCGCAAAAGAGTAGTCTGGGAAAAAAAGTATTCTGGCACCTTCATATTCAATTCTTCCTCCTTGTTCCCTAACCGCCTTTAGGATTTTGTCCCTCATATTGGAAGATTGAGTCACCATCAGCATGGTGCGCAGGCCTTCCTCCAGGTTGTGGGCCCGTCTAGGGGTGATTCGATACGCCTTCATGATTACTGGAGCAAACCCCAATCCCAGGGTTTCTGGCATCCATCTCTCTAAAAAACTAACCGGGTCGTCCCCCTCTGATCCTTCTGGTAGTCCTAGGATTCGAATATTCGGTGCCCTAATAGAATTCTCAAGCTGCTCGATTCTAGCCTTCAACAGGCTTTGCTCCTTTAATGAATTCACCACTGCCACTAGAGCTTTGCCTAATGTCCGGTTCGATTCTTCCATTACCGGATTCATTGCCTCCACGGTAGATTCCACCTTTACCAGACGCTCTGTATAAGAATCAAATTTCTTGTCCAGTTGCTGAATAGATCTGGTTAGTGCATTCACAGCTGTTTGTAGTGATTCCAGGGATGCTGGAGATTGGCGTCTATCGCTCTGTTGGAGGCTAGGGCCTTGAGCTGATGATGGCCCCACAACCATTTGGTCTTGTTTTGGGTTATTTCGAGTTCGACCCATCTTTCAATAGCAGGTTTTCCTTCACTCTAGATATTAATAACTTTAGTTAAGTCCTCAAATAGCACCAAGTCTCCTGTTAAGTTCCCTGTTTTTATAGATTAAACTTTCGTTATGGAGGAGCTCACCAAGGGACGTCTTCCATGCTGGGCTGCTAGCTCCACCCCCCTGCTCTGCAGTTTTCAAAGCTATTTCCCAATTGAGACTGGGGATGTTAACATGTCCAAATGTGATCCCTAAAATCTTACAAGGGGCTGTTGAGATTTGAATCTCTTGTTTAAGTGCTGGGGTTGGGGAGGGTCAGGACCTATAAATAGTCCTGTACCATTTTCCATAATTTAGGTTTGCATTTGACACCTTGGAGAACTTAATCATCTCAGCTAAAAAGGCCTGAACTTGATTATGGTCAGACAAAAATAGGCAGATATCATCTGCGTACACCTGTACTTTCACAGTGTCATTGGATCTGTTTTCACTAATTCCTTCTCATGAAGTACAAGTCTGTAAACTCCTTAAGAAAGGGTCAAGGGAGAAAATGTACAATAGGGGGCACCCCTGCTTTACTCCTGTTGTGAATTTGATACTTTGAGAGGTGTAACCTTTTATTATTGGTTTTATTGAAGCTGTGGAATACAATAGTTTTACCCATCTCACAAATTCTGGAGGGTTACCATAATATTCTAAAGTTGCAAAAAAAAAGGATGATGTGCCCTGTCAAAAGCTTTGCAAAGGTCTAATGAGATTATACAGCCCTTGTTTTTTGTAAGGAAGAGTATTTTATGATATCTCTAACAATCATCAAGGCTCCTTGAATCTTGCATTCTGGGAGGCCATAAAACTGGATTGGGGATGTGAGTGGGTTTGCTATTTTTTTTTTACCACCTTTGTTTTACCAGGAGAGATGCACTAAGCTGAAAGCTTGTATACAGGTGCAACCTGGGAGCACAAAGAAGTTAAAGAGGACAGGAAATCATTTCTAACTGGCAGATGTTTATAAAGTACTTATTCTCAGAAATGATATGCATTCCCCTAAATTACCCATATTTAACCGTACATGAATAAAAAGTGAAAAGAAAAACTGTAGTTTACATTGTTTTGTTGTTATGGGCGGCATTCTGTTACAGTTCTCTTCATGGAACTAGTAATTTGGAGTTTTACTGTATCACGGTTTGTGCACAGAATGCTAAACATGAGCTGTTGTCCTATCAGAATCGTGCTTAGAGTTCTGTGCACAAACCATGACATAGTTAAAACTCCAGACCACGGGTTCCATGAAGAGAACTAAAAGAATGCTGCCCATGAAAACAAAACAATGCAAAATACAGTTTTTTATAAAATGGCAGGGTAAAATCATGGAATCTGATTGGCTGTTATTTATGTGTAAAATATGGTTTACACATGGCTAAAAAAAAGGACTGTGAAGAGTCTGGAAACCAGATCAATGGGCATTTGGAACACAGGCATTTCAGTTAGCCCCCTACAGCCAGAACTGATCTTCCACCACAAACATGGCTGCTACCTTTATACTGTAAAAAAACTTCATCTGGGCCCTAAAATAAAACTACCTTAAATAAAATATAAAACAAATTAATTTACAGTAGTTTCCTTGATTATCACACTCTCCTTACACACATGAACAAATTAGAAACAATAAGTATTGTTTATAGTTTTCACTACAACTGTTTCTTTGCTTACAGTGAAAAACCCCTTCTATCTTTACCTGCTCATCAGGTAACTCTCTTCTTCTTGTCCTGACAGAGAGATAACTGAGGCTGTGGCTGTAACAAAGGCCTTTGTTGTCTATGCATAAAGAGTGTTAGCAGAAAACATTCTGCCAATGGAACTGAGCAGAATTTTGAATCCATGTATTCCATGGTAAACATTCTATGATAAACATTCCATATCTTGAATGTGGGAAAAACAGAAAAAACAGGAAGAAGAAGGTAGGCAACAATACAATGACATCATCAGTGACATCATTTGTTGTGAGGAAGGACTATTTGATCATAAATGCACACAAGTAAATCTATTGTTTCTACATATAAACATGCTTTTCCCAAATCTAAAAGTTTTTAAAACAGGAGCCCATTTTATAAGTGCAATAAGAAACTCCAGGTGAGTGCATGGAACAGATTTTACTCGCGCCAGGCTAAAGGCACTCGGCCAAGGCCTCGTGCCTCATTACGCCCCTAGCCGTGCAGTAAAATCTGTTCCATGCACACCCTGTCGTGTCTTATTGCTTACTCATACCACTTTTTATTCAGGTACAGTTAAATATGGATAATTTAGAGGAAGGCATATCATTTCTGAGAATAAAAACTTTACAAACTTATGCCAGTTAGAAATTAGTTACTATCCTCTTTAAGTGACTTGCTCAGGGTCACACAGTATGCAAGTGGGGGCTGTGGGATTCAAACCCAGGTCTCCAGGTTTGCAGTTCAGAGCCTTAAACCACTACACTATACTGACTCCTAATTTTCCTGAATTTTCCACAATTTATTATTTAGAATTTGCCACAAGATTTTAAAATCAGAATTTAAGATGGCAATTGGTCTCCAGTTTTCTATTTGTTCTCTGTCTCCCACTTTAAATAAAAATGTTACTATACCTTCTATAAAAAAGGTAAGTATTTCTAGAGACTTTATAAAAAAATGAAAATACTGCCTTGAGGCAGGATGCCATATCCGACAAAAATTTTCTATACAGCGTATAGGACAGCCCGTCAGGGCCAGGAGATGTACCTATTTTTAGAAATTTGATAACCTGTTCTGTCTCTGCAGAGGAAATGGGCAGTATTAACTCATCTCTTGCCACAGGGGAATTTGGGATAGGTAGCTCTTGAAAAAAATATTTTATACCTGTTTCTTGTGGGGTATCTACCATAGTATGGGAAAGAAGATGTTCTCTAATCACCTTAAATAGATCCCCAGTGGATTCTGCTACCTTCCCATCTTTACCTCTAAGGCTGTCACATCTAGAAGCTGCCCTTCTGTTTTTATATGCCTCCATAGGGTCACCAATTGGAGATTTCTGTGTGCCATACTGCAACATGGCCTTTATAGAGGTGGCTCAATCATATTGAACTTCTTTCATTTCTAACTTAATTTGCTCAATCTGTTTTGTGAAATCCTTCCATGTAGTAGATGACAGTGAGTATAAGTATTGGAGCTGACTCTGTAACTGGAAATATTTGAAAAATGTGTTATTTATTTGTTGTTTCCTGAACTTTTTAAACCATGCTTTTAAGTCCTCTTTAGTATCTCTCCACCATTTCCCAATGTCATCATATAAAAACCTAACTGATTTAATGGCTTCTAACAACAGTTTTACTCCCTCTGTACAGTGAGGTTTGTTAGGCAAGCTGAATTAAGTTTTCATCTATTCAGGGGTTTGTTGTTTTGACTATCTTGAATACAGAGTTTTAACAGGAGGTGGTCTGAGAATTCTATGGGATCTGTTTCTAGCTGGGGTAGTGACAACCCTTGGGAGACATACTGTAAATGTTGTTGATTGTTGAGGTGTATGTTCCTCTTTTATAAGTAAAGCCTGGCCCTTTAATTTGAAATTTTCTACAGTCCATTAAATCAGCTAGAGCAATACATTTTTGTAAAGCGTGTTCATCACAATACACTTTCTTTCCTCTGTATTCTTTAGTAGGGTCAGGTGTATCACAATTAAAATCCCCTCCTAAAAGAATATTTCCAGAGTATACAAGATATGGCTGTAGAGTAGTCAGCAGCTCTACTCTTTATGCTTTTGTTTGGGGCCCATATACTACATTGATCCTATAGGGGGAAGCATGCCATTGACCATCTACCTGGGATTAAGTCAATCAGTTTAGAGAGAGAAAGAGAACGAATTAAACACGATTCCAATGCCATCAGCCTTAGCTGGTCCAAAGGACCAGTAAGAGGGTCCCCACACCCATTCAGCTTGAAATAATGAGACTGATCAATGGAGTATATCCATGTCTCCTGCAGTAGGCATGTGTCCATACCTGATTCGTGAATGTACTGAAAAAAGGCCTGTCTTTTTGCATAATTAGTCAAACTGTGAATGTTAAGAGACCCTAAAGAAATGGGAGTCCAAGAATCAGGGTGTAGTATTTAAGGGTTCTTTTTCCTTTTTGTCTTTTTTTCCCCTCTATAACCCACTGGATCAGTACTTGTTGAAATTGTTTCTTGGTGCTGGCTCTGAGGGTCTGAATCTCCTACCTCCATGTTGAAATCACCCCAACTGGTGGCTAAGGGAGCATAGGGGTTATCTAGTTCCATAATAGGATCTTCCTTTGGGAGGATGGGTAGTGTTTTAGTTTGTCTAGTACTTCTTCTGGGCAAATGGGAGGGCCCCGAGGATGGGGGGGGACTGCTTTATTTACAGCCTTCTCAGTTTCAGTGTAGCAAACTGGACTCAGGAGGTCAGAGGATAATCCCGAGGGGTTCCCTTCATTCCCATTTGAGGTTTCCCTCTTGTTTCCTTCAATCTGCTGGCTAGTCTTACTACTGTTGATATGCTCACTATGGGAGAGGGATTTGGAGGGAGATGCAGGAGGAGAAGGTGTAACTTCCGGCAATGTTCCAGGTTCAGTTGTAACAGCTGCATCCTGAGCCTGCTGTATAAGCAAATCTGGACTGATACAAGAGGCTTTGTTTCTGGCAGCCGAGGGACATTCTCTGAACTGTCTCCTCACATAGGTCACATTTCGTGAGGTTTGCTCATTGTACACTAATGTGTCCTACTTCCCCACAATTGTTGCATCTAGGTTTGTCGCATACACTAGACAAATGGGTTCTGGACCTGCACTTACAGCAGGCACGTGGCTGCCTGGCATAAAAACAAACCCCTCTGTCCCTCCCCAGTAGAAAGGAGTTTGGGATGTGTTCAATTCCTATGTCTGTCTGATGGAGCTTATTTTTTTATACTTTCATCCTTTATTGCATATTTTTTTCTCAATTTACTTCTTGGGAAACACTTAGGTACATCAGCCATATTTACAAATAGCATGAGGTTACATCTCTGCATTTCATGAACTTTCAAACTATTAAACTATGGGGCACAACATTTTCTCTACTTGTTTTAAGAATAATTTTCTTGGCTCTTCTCTTCTCGGGTTCCCACACATGAACGAATGTTTAATTCAGTTTTTTGATTGATTACAATATCTTTTAACCTTTCAAGTTCTACTTGTATGAAATTTTAGTTTAACTGTTCAACATACTTTTCCACCCACCTCTGGTGCATACCTTACAAATGAAGTCCTTGCTTACTGTCATACTTACAAACTTATATTACCCTGTATTACTTTATTCATCTTTGTACATTATCTTCATTATTCATCTTCTATTACTATCCACCTAGCCCAACGTTCTGTAAATTTTTCTATTCTGTTTTGTACTTGATATGTCATTCTTTCCATTTCTTGTATGTTTAATATAAGTTGTTTCCATTCCAGTATTGCAGGTGGATCAGTTTTTAACCACTTACATGTAATTGTCTTATTTATAGCCACTACACATATATACCAGAGATATTTAGCATTAGGGTCTCTAATTTCTATGGGTGGCAATCCCAGTACCAGATGATAAATCATTAATTGTCCTGTAATCTGGAACATTGATATCAATTCCTTAGTTACATCTCTTTTAAACTCCTCCAGTATAGGGCATAGAAAAAATATATGGGAGTGCGATGTCTGTGCCTCCCCACAACCCCTCCAGCATGCAGCTGTGTTTAACTGGACTAGTTTTACTTGTATATTTGGGGTTAAAAAATATCTAGTTTCTACTTTCCACAGATACTCCCTCCATATTGGAGAGGATGTAACCTGAAGTGTGCTCTGTCAAATCTTTAACCACTTCTTCCAAGAAGGTTAAAGTTCACCTCTCTTTCCCATTTCTCTACTTATGGTCTTGCTGCTTTGTATCTATGTGCTTCTAAAAATCTATATATCTGAGAAATTGCCCCCTTAGGATTTGAGATCGACATTATCTTTACTAAGGAAATTTCAGATAGAAGCTGTATCAATGGCTCCTGATATGCTTTTAACTGTGCCTGGATATAGGCTTTAATTTGCAAATACCGAAACATATCAGTTCACATCCATTCAAAAATAGCATAGCACTCCTCAAAGGGCAAAAGGGAACCCCCCCATGAGTTGGGCTGGGTAACGTAAGGCCTCCTCTGCTTGCTGCCCATGCCATCCATCCAGGTGGGCAGGTACAAACATCTTAGTTCTCGTGAACCATATGTATCTCCACCCTCCTTGACCCCAGGATATATGTTAAATCTGGTCCATGCCTTCGGGGTGATACTCACTGCTATATATTTATCTAACACCAGTGGTCTGTCTTGTGGTGAGTCAAACAAAATAGATTGGATCAGTTTGTTCCCTATTGTGCTGTGTACCATCATCTGCCAGTGTGCCAGTACTGGTGCTTTACCCCATATAATATAGCCCATTTAATCTACGTAGTTAGCCAATAATCTTGTAAATCTGGAATGGCCCTCCCACCCCATTGTTTCTGTGTTAACATTATTGATCTCCTCACCTTTGGTCTCTTATTTGCCCATATAAATTTAAATAACTTTGCCTGTTGATCAGAGAACCATTTCTTACTGAGCAATGCAGGGGCACATTGAAAAACATATAAAAAAACAAGGCAAAACATTTATTTTTACCGCTTGTATGCGTGCATACATAGGCAAAGGTAAAATTAACCAGCACTTAATATCTTCTCCTCATTTTTTAAGTAGCGGGATATAATTATCATCATATAAGTGTTTATTATTGTTTCTCAACATGATTCCCAAGTATCGAAGACAGGTCAGTTCCCACTTCATGGGGAATCTATTCCGAATACTCTTAGATGGTATGTAGTAGAATTGTAATAGCTCAGTTTTATTTTCATTTAATATATAGCCTGATAACTTTTAAAATTCAATAATCTTGTCCATCACCTTGGGTAGTGAGTTTTTTGGTTCTCCCAAATATAAAAGCACGTCATCTGCATATAATGACATTTTATGTGTCTGCTCTTGCATCTCAATCCCTTTAATCTGTTTGTCCTGTCTAATTCATTGCGCCAGAGGTTTTATGTAGAGTGAGAAAAGAAGTGGTGGAAGGGGACAGCCCTGTCTAGTTCCCCTTTCCAAGGAAAATCTTGAGGAGATCGTGCCATTTGTTCTCACATATGCCTGTGTGTCAATGTACACTTTCTTTATGATCTCTATAAAGGTCTCAGAAAACCCAGACTTAGCCATTACCCCATATAAGTATTCCCAGTCTGCTTGATCAAAAGCCTTTTCAGCATCCATACTCATAATCAGGGCAGGGATATGGTTGTCATTAAGATGGTCGATAATGTGTAGGGTCCTACGTACACTATCAGCAGCTTGCCTACCCATCACAAAACCTCTTTGATCTTAATGTATTATGCCAGGTAAGATGTTCTCCAATCATTTAGCTAAGATGGCCATAAGTAGTATATAGTTCTCATTTAGGACTGAAATTGGTCTATACGATGAGCATAGGAAAATATGCTTTCCCGGCTTTGGGACTACCGATATAATTGCCTGTCTCCAGGAAGGAGGGAAATTTCTTCTCTCTCCCTCCTCTAACATCTCCTGAAAAGCCAAGTGCAAGAGTGGTGTCACCGCCTCTCAAAATTTTTTATAAAATTTGGCCGGGAAACCATCTGTTCCTGGACTCTTTCCCATCCTACTCAGTTTGATGGCTGAACATATCTCCCCTTCCAGAATGGGACCAGTAAGGGTCTTATTCTGACTTTGCGATAGCCTAGGCATATTTAACTGTGCTAAAAAAGTTGTTACCTGCTCTTTCGGTGGTCTAGTATGTTGGGCATATAGCTTTTTATAGAAGGTCGTAAATGCCTCCGAGACTCCCTCCAGTGTGCTAACCTTTAGACCTGTTTGGGGATGTACAACTCAGGTAATGTGTGCCTTTGCCCCTTTTGCCTTAAAACGTAATGCTAGCAACTTGATCGCCCGGGGTCCTCCCTCATAATATTTCTGCTTGAAAAATTGAAGGTTGCGTTCTACTTTAAGATTTAATAGTGTATTTAATGCCTTTCGTACTTTAATCAGTTCCTTTTCCCTATTCCAATCTATCTTAATCTGTTGCAGACGCTCCAGTTCTTGTATTTTATTTTCTGTTTTTCTTGCCTTTGTTTTTTCCTAACTGATGCTATTGCTATGAGTTTGCGCCATAACATAGCCTTCACCGCGTCCCATAACATCCATTTACCAATCTTCTCTGAAGAGGTTTCTAGGATTACTAGGATTTTTATTGACATAAGGGAGCTTAAAAGCCCATTATATATGTCTCCCACATAGGTGGGATAATTCATACCAGTAAGTTTTTATTATAATCCCGAGTGGCCTGGGTAATAAGTTCTGGAATCTGTTCTAATTCTTCTGGATCATTTAATAGGGCCAGATTTAATATTCAGAAGGTCGATTTCTTCAGCATTTTGAGACTGATATGTAGGGTAAGTGGGGAATGATGTGATAGGCCTATAGGTCCTATTTGAAAACTAGTTGCCTGTGACACTGCTTCCTTGGATATTAGGAAGTAATCTAGTCTAGAACACATACAGTGTGCAGATGAATAATAAGTATACCCTCATGATGGACCTTCTAGAAATCTCCAAGCATCTCATAATCCCACTTTATCTAAAAGATTCTTAACTTGTCTGCTCACTTTAAACAATTTCCATGGGATACTAGAGGTGGTGTCCTGTCTGGGATCCATTATCAGATTCAAGTCACCCGCACAGATCAAAGTTCCCTCCACCTTTTCTATTAGTAGCATCATAACATTTCGGTAAAACGCATATGGAGAATCTGGAAGGGCATATAAGGACATTAATGTTATTGTCTGTCCATTTAACTTCCCCTTTAAAATGACATAGCGGGCCTCTTTATCTGTAATCCGCTCAGTTACTTCAAACGGGGCTGATCTTGGGACCAGTATTGCCATGCCATGTCTCCTTCCAGAGCCGTAAGATGAGTAGCAAACCTCCCCATATCCGAAGTTTGCCAACTTCTGGTGTTCTGTATCCGTTAAGTGGGTTTCCTGTAACATTACAAAATCCTCTTTTGTTTGTCTAATATATGTCATAATATTTTTTCGTTTTATTGGACCAGTTAAACCTTTCACATTATATGTTAAAACTTTAGACTCTATTCTCCATGTGAATTTCACTCTTTTGGAATTCTATACCCCCCACAGGAGGGGCACCATCTCTTTGCTTTCCCGTTGTAGGAACCCGAGAGCTAATATCTATTTTGCCCCAGAACATGTATATTAACCTTTGTGAACTAAACACTTATACTATATACATATAATAGCTTCCAAGGTTGGAGAGCATAAATATATGCTCCCTTTCTCTAGGTGGGTGGAGTGCTTCCAAACTCCCAGCCAGAGTCGCAGTGATACCACACCCTACATCTATTAGGGTCACCACGAAGGCTACTTCAGTCTGATTATCAACAAAGCTGAGTCATTCTCTCCACTTGTAGCCAATAAAAAAAGAAAATGAAACATACCACAGCTCGAACAGCCTGAGCAATTTCCCCCTATTACCCCCCCGTGGATATCTTCAAGTGGTGCATATTTTAAAATCACCCAGATCCCCCCTCCCTTATTGTTAACAGCGCTCCATCTAGATCATACAAATTTCATCTTCCCTCATTAAACAACTTAACACTCTACTTGTGTCTGGTAATCTTTTATTTCCTTTATCCCTTATGTGCAACTATCTTGCTAATGGACACAGACTAATTAAAACAGAAATATAAGGGAGGAAAGAACTAAAGAAATATATAATTTTGTCTTTTCCTTTGAACCAGACAATCTATAGAGCCTCCCCCCATAGAGCATGGGATAGACATGGTAGTACATATCTAATAAACAAAAAAAGTTAAACACATGTTTATCCAAGTTTTCCGTGTCACCGAGTCCAGATTAATCCAATCTATTTCGTCTTTTATCTCCCCAAACAGTTTTCTCCCTACTTGTTTGCAGAGGTTTCTGTAGGGATAGCAGTCTCCACTTAAGCGTTTAACATTGTGCCCCTAGAGTCACTGTCTGATGGAGCTTAACTTTATATTTCCAGCTTCCTGTTCAGAACAGTTCTGTGTCTAAAATGGGTTCGGGGGCACTCAGAATCTCACATTTCTGTGATAATCATTATGAAATGTCCGTCACATGGACCCCCTCATTCCTGAACAATACAGTTACAAATTTAATCAGGGGGTTTTGTTAGGGGAATCACAAAAAAAGGGGTCCACGGGGGGAGAATTTCACTTGGTTATATCTTTCCCAGAATAATTCTAAGGTATAGGGTGAATGGAAGCTGATATCAAAATTGTCCTCCCCAGAGATATTTATGAAAGCAAAAACCTCTCTGGGGGTAAAACGTACGGATTCTTTAAGTAGCAATTTCTCCACATAGTGCCTACCATGCCTATTTTCCAGTCCTCCTTTATCCTGACTGCATGACTCTTTGGTGCAACTTCTTTTCTTGTTTTTTGGAAAAGTTCAGACAATAATGGTCTCTAAAAGTTTGGTTCCTCTTGTTCTTGTTCTTTGGATCCTGCCATGGGGTTCAGATTCTCCATAACTGTTGGGTGCACCTGTTCTGTAGTGGGGGAGGGGGCATATCAGAGGGCCTTGTTTCTAACGCCTTAGGATCCTGTGGCTGATCCTCTGCTATGTCATTTGACTCCCCCAGATTTTGTATAGTAATAGCATTTTGATTTTCAACCTGAGATATTTCTGTAGTTTTTTGTGGGTTCCACTCTGGGGCAGTCAAGGGGCTTGGGGGCCCAACCAGGGTTAGGGAGCCATTGTCCATCCTTCAGTCTTATCCACCCTGCTTCTACTAGAGCTTTTTTGGGGGAGCACTGAGCAAAAGAGTCTGTTTGTGAAGGAATTACAGAAAAATGTCGCTTGGAGAGCTGAAGTAGTAGACTGGGGCTGTCTTGGGTTTGCATTCTTCATATGTGCTGCACCTGGAGTAATTTTTAACAGTTCCGGACTTTCAGTAGGTATGTTTCATTTTGCTAGTGTCACAGCCTCTCTTTTTTGCTTGAAATTCTCCCTTATAGCTGTTTTCCCAGCGGGGCCCCTTGCCATAAAAGAAAACACAGACACTCCTTTCTGGTTAAGGTTGTTTGTTTGAAAAATGGTCTGAGAGTCAAAGGGGTTTGAAACCTTTGTTGCTTTAGTCATAAAACAGATGTCTGCATCCTGTCCCGATGTTTCTGAGTTTGTCGTCCCCTTTCATTTAAGGAAATCACTCCGATTGACTATGCCGGTTCCTGAAACTACCTGAGCCCCATTTGCCGAAAAAAAATTTCCGTCTATTTTACATTCTCTACCATCTGCTAAATCCTTCAGCTCTAGGCACACGCTTTCAGTAGCATTTCCACTGCCAGCTGTTTTAACCTCAGACTTTTTAGAAAAGTTAGGATTTGCCATTACCTGGGGTGTAGAAATAAGTAGGTCTTCCTTTTTGGCTGTGTCATGGGGAATGGAATATTGTTTGACAGCTGGGCCATGCCCTATGACAGACACTCTTGCCGCTTTCAGTTTACAGATGTCTTCTTGAAGCTTCTTTTTCATTTGTTGCTGTTTTCCTCATCAGATACCAATTTTCCAGCATTACCTCCTTATTTGAAATCTTCTCCTTTTCCAGTTTTCCACCTGAGTTCAAGTCCTCAGTCGATACAACAATTTCCTCCATTCCTTCCTCGTTCACTTCATCAAAGTTTTCCAAAGAAGTTTGGGCCTCTGGCAAGGACAGTACAGGGGAGGAGGCCTTCTTCTCTGACTCACGCATATCCATCTCCTTCACAACCTTCCTCCGAATGGCCAGTCTGTGAACAGCCAGAGGTTCCCCTACAGGACAGTAGGGGAATTTCCCCGGTGTCCTGGCCAATTTCCCCCCAATCACTAAAAATTACCACCAACAGCTTAATTTGGTCCAAGGTCAGTTGGTGTTCATCTGTATCCCCCTTCCCCAGTTCATGCTGGAAAATAGGCAGAATTTGTCTAGTGCCCGTACCCGCTCAACAAAAAATAAATAAATCTGTACAAGGACATAGACAGGATGGAGGCAGTTCAGAGGAGGGCAACTAAAATGGTGCAGGATCTGCACCAGAAGTCATATGAAGAGAGACTAAAGGAACTTAATATGTATACCCTCGAGGAAAGACGGGAGGGGGGGACATCATAGAAACTTTCAAGTACCTCAAGGGAATCAATAAAGTCCAAGACGGTAGCATCTTTCAGAAAAAGAGATGTGCAAGAACAAGGGGGCACAATTTGAAGATAGAGGGGGGACGACTCAGGGGCAATGTGAGGAAGTATTTTTTCATGGAGAGGGTAGTGGATGCATGGAACGGCCTTCCTGAGGAGGTCGTGGGGTCAGAAACAGTGGGGGAATTTAAGAATGCATGGGACAGACATAAGGTAATTCTAGTGTGAGGTAGGAGGAAGTAGGCTGTTGGTAAAACTAGGATCTGCAGCTTATCCAAAAGGTAGGGAAATGGGCAGACTGGGTGGGCCAGGCGGTCCTTATCTGCCATCAAAGTCTATGTTTCTAGGGCACGACATGAGGCTGAAGGGTGGAAGGCTCAGGGGTAATGTTAGGAAGTACTTTTTCACTGAAAGGGCAGTGGAGCTATGGAACAGCCTTCCAACTGAAATGGTGGGGTGAAAACAATACGGGGGTTCAAGAGTGCATGGGATAGACATAAGGGTACCCTGGAGATGTGCATAGCAGGACAGCCGCAGATCAAATAGGATCTGGGGCTGCAGCAGTTAGTAGGGAAATGGGCAGACCAGGTGGGCCGTATGGTCCTTAACTGCCGACAGATTCTATGTTTCTAGTATCCTAGTTTTTAGGATTTTCTTCAATGGATTCACACAACATTAACTTGTCCTGCCTGTTATCTCCCTCCACCTGACCCGAAGATTGAGGATGATAGGCTATGTGAAACTTTTGGCTTATCCCTAACAACACCAAGCATTCCTGCATCACTTTACCTGTGAAAGTTCTTCCTTTCTCGGAGTCCACCTTAAGAGGTAGGCCCCATCTGGTGAACACCTCTTCTACCAAGATTCTATCAGTGGCTTTTGTTGTGGCTGCTTTGACTGGGAAAGCCTCTACCCATTCTGAAAATAGGTTGGTGATTACAAGTGCATACTTGTTTTTTCTGTAATTAGTCATGGGTCCAATGAAATCAATTTGGATTGTGTTCCAAGGACCTGATTGCCTTTGAGGAAGTAATCTGGCATTTTTCTTGCCAGGAATTGGGTTGTTTTGGGCACAGGTGAAGCAGTTGTCCACACAGTGTTGGACATCTTTGATGATACCAGGCCACCACCCCACAGTACACAACCATTGCAGGGTTTTCTCCACTCCCTTGGTGCCCACCTATCGGGATGTCATGCACCTGATGGATAAATTCTGACTGAAGTGAATTAGGGATTACCCAAAGTGTCTGATCTTCCTTTTGGTACAGGGCCAGTTTCTGATCTTTTGAAAGGTGGAGTCTATGAGAATGTTTTCTGAACCGATTGTTTGCAGGCATTTCTTTTCCTGTCTCCTTTGAAAGGTATTGATATACATCTTTTACCTCTGGATCTGCCATTTGCACAGTAAGGAGATCCAAAGGGACAGAGTTGGTCCTTCTTTGGGATACTATTGGAAGAGACACTCTAGCGGGGGCATGATCCAAGTCTCCCCCTCCTTGAGCTCCATCTTTGGCAAGAATGTCAGCTCGATCATTTTGAGCATGATAGGGTTCAGTTTTGGAATGGGCCTTTACCTTGTGTATGTAAAGTTTAAACAGAAATTGGTTGCCAATGCTAACTATGTAAATGAATAGATCCCTGTATTTCACAGGTGTACCTTCTGAGGAGGCAAAGTCATGTACCTTCCAAAAGGGAAGGAACTCTGTAAGGGAATTATAAACAATTACAGAATCAGTAAAAATAATAGTGTCAAGTCCCTCCTGGCCCTGTATGAGCTCAAGGGCAGAGGCAACTGCTGCAAGTTCTGCATATTAAGCAGATTTGATAATGCACTTCCTGGAGGCCTTAACGGTATTACCTGCTGGAAGAATGACCAGGACCCCAAAACCTGCTATTGACTCTCCCTCATTGTAAGAGGTAGATTTCATCTGTAAAGACTCAGCATAAAGCTGGGTCTGCTAAGTTACTGTCAGTGGCAGAGAGGAAGGAGCCTCGGTTGGGTGGTTCTAGGCCACACTTATGTGGATCTCCTTGGTATAGGAGACCATGTGCCAAAATGGAGGGCATTTTGGCAGGAAGTACAGTGATGTCCCTGTCTTGTAACATGAGAAACAAATGGGTGAGTCTGGTGTTGGACACATTGCCATCTTTTATTGTCTGTCAACAAGAAATTGGTAGTGGTGTGATTGGTGTACAATATGATAGGGTGGAATTCTATCAAGTAGGTGAAATGTGCCGGCCCAGTGGCACCGATGGTTGAGGCGCTGGATGCCACACCTAGTGCCATGCCAGCAACCTGGGATCGGGAATGGACTCAGGCCACCAGGGGGTCAGGAGGGGAGGGAAGGGATTGAGCATCCAGAGGACTGCTCCCCTTCCTGGGGAGGGATCTGGGCTTAGTGCTGCTCTTTGGCAGCCCCTGGTGGAAATCAGGGGCAGCACAAGGAACATACGGTGCTGTGATCAGGAGGTGGAGTGGTGGCAGACATCGGCACATTAGTGCCAGGACGTCATTGCACATCCACACTCCAGAGGGGAAACCGCCATGTAAAAATACCCTTGGAGGATCGTGGAGGTGACGAGGGCTCCAGGGACCTAGCCCACATCTCCAGTGCCGGACCATCCTGCCAATGGTTCCGCACAACCCTCAACCAGGACAGACCCTCTAATTTCAGAAAGGCTGCCAGGTAGGTGAGGCAGGCCCTCCCCCAGGGAGTGATCTGGTGGGTTGGAAAGTCCTGGTGGGGGGTACTGGAGGAGGGAGGTCTCGGAGGGGAATAGAGGTGATGATTGCGTGGGCACCTCTGAGAGATGCCCCGGTCTAACGGGAGAATAAATAGAATGTACAAAAAAATTGTTTGTTGACATGCTTGATCACCCAGAAAGTTGCCAACAAGTTTCTCTCACATACAGATTACTTTTTTACACAAGGGAAAGTGTCTGCGAGGCATAGGTAATAGGCCTGAGTGTGCCATTTGCTTTTTGTGTCAAGACTGCTGACATACCTACCTCTGAAGATGTAGTTTCAAATGAATGAAAGGTCTGGGTTAGGGTTGACCAATGCTGGTGCAGTGGCCAAGGCCTTTTTCAGGGTTGTGACTGCAGTTGTGTGTTCAGGTCCCCATTGCCAGGGGACATCCTTTTTCAGGAGCTCATACAGAAGTGCGGCCTTTTGTACAAAATTACAGATGAAATCCCTGGAATAATTTACCATATCCAGGAATCATCAGAGTGTTGTCACACTAGTTGGTAGTGGCAGATCTTGAAGGCCGTGAACTTTGTCCAAGGAAGAGCTTCTGCCTTCTGCAGAGATGCACAAACCCAAAAAGGATACCTGTGGGAGGCACAATTGCACCTTTGCTGGGTTACATTTGAAACCTGCAGTCTGTAAGAGTGTTAAAAGCTCATCCAGTAGTTTTAGGTGTTGTTCTAGGCTCTGTGTGGCCAAGAGTAAGTCATCCATACAGTGAAGAAGACATTCTGGTGTGGAGAAGTCACATATGGCATCTTTCTTGTGGATGTGGAAAAAGGAGGGGCTATTGTGGAACCCTTGAGTTAAGCAGTTCCACGTATACTGACATCCTTCAAAAGTGAATGCAAACTTGTATTGACTCTCAGGGGCAAGTGGACGTGACCAGAAACTATTGGCGATGTCCAATGTGCTAAACCACTTGTTTTCAGGCTTTAGGAGTTTTAGTACATCCAGGGCAGATGCCACTGTGGGTGCACAGCTTGGGGTAACTTGGCTGGGTCTTCTGTAATCAATTGTGAGTCTCCAACTATTGTTTTTTTTTACTGGCCAAATGGGAGACTTAATCATGGATACACAAGGCCTAATGATCCCTTGCTTGGTAAGGGAATCGATAGTGGCTCTCAAAGAGGGTATTGACTCTACTGGAAGGGGGTACTGTCTTTGGCATGGTGGTTCTGGTCCAGCAATCTGTATGAGAGTATTCATTCTCTCACAATCATGGTTTATTTTTTGGCAAAGGCCACTTGGTGTTTTTCTAAAATGGGCCTCAATTGAGGAAACAGTTTGTGGTTTTGGAACATGACTATGACATCATATTCCCTGTTGTTAGGCCTTTCTGCTGCTACCACATATGAGTCAGAGATGAAGGTCATGCGGTGATGGCCTGGCATTTGGATCAATAGCCTGTTATCTACAGGTAGGTCCACCACACAACTGCAGCAAGTCAGAAAATCAGTTCCCAGAATCCTCTAGTGCTGATTCAGCACCATTAGGTCAAAATGATGTTCTGTTTTTTAAAATACCAACTGTAATTGGTATAGGAGTGGACCGGTACCTTGTTACTACGGTCCCTTCAAAGGTACAGGCAGATCTCACCTGCCCAGTAGACCAGGGAGATGACTGTGGGTCTTCTTGATGCAGTACTGAAACCGCTGCATCCGTATCTAGAAGTAGCTCAAGCTGATGGCCCCCTACCAGTGCTTCTATACATGGTTGGCCGAAATCATCAGTCACCAGGGTGGTGATGATACACACCGGGGCCTGACACCATCATTCCAATCCTTCCTTCTTGGATTGGGAGTAGGAACTCCAGAGCTAGGGCAGTTCCATTAGTTTGGAGTGTGGGCCCATGGTAGGCCTGTCCTGTTGGGCCTGGTCCTCAATACAGGGTGTGGAAGGGAAGGCCGCTATAGGCTGGAATGGAGGTGTTCCAGTGACTAAATGGACCATGGCCTTCCACTCCCGTAACTCACCATTTTCTTTTGCCAAATCCTTGTATGATGGGCCAGACTGTTGTCCATTGTTTCCCTTACCATACTGTTGCTTGTTTTTGTTTTGGCCTCCTTTCTTTTGGTTGAAGGCCTTGTTTTAGAAAGAATCCTGGGGATTTCCTTCCACCATGTACTGGGTGGAGGGTATGCTGCCAGCCTGTATTGCAGCTACCTTGGCCTTGGAGGTGAAGCCTAGATCACGCACGTAAATTTGGTATGCATGCTCCATACTCTCCATGATGTTGCAGAAAAGATCTGCTCTTGGATCCACCAATGTTTTGACTTTTTCTCTCAAAGCTGGTTGCAAATTTTTCAAAAACAAGCATTTGTACTCAATTGAATTAGGATCTGACATTTCTCTAACCAAATTCTTTCCTGCTCGGTATGCAAGATACAGTCACCGGTTGTACCGAGCCGGGGTTTCCTCTTCCTTTTGCTTGACTGGGTGGGCCAATATCACACCCACCAAGTTGGGGTTTTGTGCATGCAAAAGGGCAGCAGCGACTGCATCAAATGCTATCCCCTCGTTGTTGCGTATCATTTCCAATAGCATGGCCCAGAATGTAGGGTCAATGGTTTATTTCAAAACCTGCACTCTGTACTCAGGTGGAAGGCTGAGCATTTCACATTGGCTTTGCACATTTTCCAAATGACAACTGAGATTGTCGCCAAGGAGCATGCGGCTTACTTTGTCCGCAATGCTTTGGATGGCATGGGCAGTCAGCAAAACATTCAGGGGTCGCTGTCGTTGCAGATCCATGAACTGAATGACGGCCTGGGCTATGGGAGTAGCCACACCTTCAAAAATGTTTTGTTTATTGGCCTCACTTTGCAGCACATCAAATATGGCTCTCTCGGCTGCTTCAACATTGGCTTCAGAAAATCCATACCTTGCGACCACATCCTCAATCATTCCAATAATCTCACTCTTCTCTTTTTTGTTCAAAACAGCTACCAGAGGCGGGTGAGGTCTTGCCCCCCCAGTGTCTCGAGGACCGCCATCTTGGATGGTACTGACAGGGTCCTTGTCATCAACCTCGTCATCCTCCGATGACGCAAGATTGATGGGCGTAATGTACCGCAAAGCTTTTACATGACCCTTCAGGACTCTCAATTTGTCCCGTAACTTTTTCAGCTTCAATCTACACTGCGGATGGTCGAACCTACTTTTACATTGCCCTTTACTAGCATGATTCTGCAAAACCCTGTATGCAGCACAGATCTTGTCTTTTTCCCTAAGCTCCCTTTCTAGATTGTCTTCACTTATGGCTAGTTTCTCTTCCATTTCCACACAATGACACTGCATTGACTCTTTTGTTTCAACCAACCATTCACTTTCAAACACATGTTTCTTATCGTGCTGTAGTATTTCACATTCCTACATTAATCTAAGAATTTCTTTGCCTTTCTCTCGTACGACACATTGCAGTTCACTATCAAACTTATTCTTAAGCCTTTCCATTTTTGTTTAAAACTAAATCTGTTGCTTGCCCAATTCCTTGTCTTTGGAGCTTAGCTCCTTGTTTTTGGAGCTCAGCTCTTGTTTCAAATCTAGGACCTCTGTTTCAACTGCTTGAAGTGCAGCATATGGGGCAGCAACTATCATACCTTTCTGATCTTGCTTTTTTAATACCGTTTGTTTGTTCTCAGAGTACAGTGTGCACACGTACTGTATCGGATGACCGTGAGTTTTCATGTCCAGCACAAAATCCCCCCAAGCTCCATGTGAGGTTAGAAAATTTTAAATGTCCAATTTTAGTTCATCGCTGATGGGCATTGTGACAGTTTCCCTCTACCTGCACTAGTCGAGAGCCAAAGGTGCACCGATCCACCTTTTCCTCCACAACAAGACAGCTAACAAGTTTTCAGGATACAGGACTCTGCAAACCAAAGCTGGTTCGGGGATGCAAAACAGCCTCTCACTTTCTTTGAGAGTGCAGTTCTCTCCACTCTTGGCACGGGGAGTCTGCTGAGTGATCCATACTGGTCAAACAGAGGGGACCCGGTCTACCCAAGTGAATCCAATCTGTCCCCCCATAAGCACACAGGTCTGTCTAAACTGTTTGGTTCAGAATGATTTGGTTGGTGTCACGGTCGCCATTTGTTAGATTTTGGTAATCTTGCAAATTCTAGTAGGGATGGTAGGGAAAATGATGGAATATGGTAGGAAAAATGATGGAATCACTTCTGAAGGAAAGAATTGTTGAGTACCTAGAGGCCAGTGGGGCACAGGACCCAAGGCAGCATGGGTTCACAGAGGAAAGGTCATGTTAGATGAATCTAATTGATTTCTTTGACTGGGTGACCAAAGTAGTAGACCAGGGAGGGGCTGTGGACATGGCCTACCTAGACTTTAGCAAGGCATTAGACACAGTCCCACATAAAAGATTAATAAACAAGCTAGCCAGCCTGGTCCCAAGGTTGTAGCCTGGGTAAAACATTGGCTAGACAACAGGATTTAGAGGGTAATAGTAAATGGAGTCCACTCTGAAGAAAGGGGGGTTACTAGTGGGGTACCACAGGGTCAGTACTGGGACTGGTCCTCTTTAATGTCTTTATAGGTGACATTGCAGAGGGACTGGAAAGGAAAGTATTTTATTTGTTTATTTATTTACTTAATTAACTAAAAGTTTAACCAGGAAGGGCATACTGAGCAGACAGGCTGCTCAATTACAGATGTGTCCTGAGGGAATGGGGTACAAGGAGTTTAGGTAGATATGACACAGTTAACAACCAGACAGTAAGAACATTACAAGTGCCCAATATGGGGAAAATGATTAGATATAATGAGAAGCAGGAAAACATTAGGATTTTGATATTACAAAGTGCACAAGTTGTACTACTAGACTCTCCCTGTATATCATAAACAACAGATTAACTAGGAAACAGGCTCGGTATGCTAGATGGATGCTTGGACCCAGTTTTGGGAGGTGGGGCCAGGGGCATAGTTGCATGAACAGGTGGGAGCAAAGTGGGTTTGGAGGAGGTGGTTTAGGTCCCGTGTTGAGGCAGAATGTCTTATATCTGCAGGGAGCGAGTTCCATAGTCTAGGTAATCAATATGAGAACACTGCTTGGCCTGCAGTAGTGGCCATATGTGGGATAGCGAAGGAGTGAATATCAGAGTTCCTGAGTGTATGCGGGAGGGTAGTCAAGCTCAGGGCTAAGGAGAGGTATGGGGCAGGGACTGTGTCCAGTACCTTGCTGTAAAATGAGCACAGTGGGACAGCCTTCTGTCATGGAGGGAGGGGAGGAACAGGGATTGGTAGAGGATGCAGTGGTGGGTGCCTGGGGGGCAGTCTAGAGCAAAATGGCAGAAGGAGTGGAAAAGGGGGTCCAGTCTGGATAGGTTAGTTTTCCAAGAATGCCTCTTTGCAGATGACACAAAGATCTGCAACAGGGTTGATACACAAGAGGGGGTGGAAAGGATGAGAACGGACTTGGCAAGGTTGGAGGAATGGTCAAAAGTATGGCAGCTTAGATTCAATGCAAAGAAGTGCAAAGCAATGCACCTGGGGAAAAAAAACCAGGGGAAGAGTACACAATGTGGGGGGAGGTACTAACAACAACAAAAATGGAAAGGGATCTGGGGTAGTCATATCAGATGACTTAAAGCTAGGCAAGCAATGTGAGAAGGCAGTAAGGAGGGCTGGGGGGATATTGGGATGCATAGGGAAGGACATCACCAGTAGAAAACAGGAAGTTGTTATCCCTCTGTACAGACAGTTGGTGAGACCCCACCTGGAATGCTGCATGCAGTTCTGGAGACCCCATCTCTGCAAGGACATAGACAGGCTGGAGGCAGTCCAGAGGAGAGCAACTAAAATGGTGCAGGGTCTTCACCAGAAGCCATATGAAGACAGACTAAAGGAATTTAATATGTATACCCTTGAGGAAAGGAGGGAGAGGGGGGACATGATAGAAACATTTAGGTACCTCAGGGGAATCAACAAACTCCAAGAGGGTAATATCGTTCAGAAAAAGAGATGTGCAAGAACAAGGCACAATTTGAAGATAGAGGGGAGATGGCTCAGGGGCAATGTGAGGAAGTATTTTTTCATGGAGAGGGTGGTGGATGCATGGAATGGCCTTCCTGAGGAGATCGTGGGGTCAAAAACAGTGGGGGAATTCAAGAATGCATGGGACAGACATAAAGCAATTCTAGTGGGGGGGTAGGAGGAAGTAGGCTGTTGGTTAGCTAGGATCTGCAGCTTATCCAATAGGTAGGGAAATGGACAGACTGGGTGGACTGAGTGGTCCTTATCTGCCATCAAAGTCTATGTTTCTATGTTTCTAAACCAGAAGGAATGACAGTTCCAACTCAGTAAACAGTTGTTGCGAACTAAGGGCTTATACCCTGAAAGCACGTATATAAGGACAGTAAGTACAAATCGTACATTACTGGGAGTCCAAAACTCTCTGCACCAGGTGCAATCATTAGTTTTCTCAGTTAGCTTGTGTCACAAATGCACTCAGCAGGTCAGGCCCTCTACTCCCACAGTGCCAACCTCCGAGCACAGTAATGTGAACAGGTAACAGACAGGGTAACCCTTCTGTCTGCTTTTGGGTCTGAATAACTTTTAGTCTCAAGTTCTGGGGGGATTCAAACTGTGAACCTTATGCTAGCATACCCAATGTACAGGCTCAGATATGTACCCTCTTTGGGGATTGTGGTACAATATTTCACCAGGGGCACCGAGCTAGGCTTCCAAAATGAACCCTTAACACTCTATAAAAGACCTTAGGTGTAGTCTTACCTTTTCCCAGTTTAGTAACACCATGAAGCTTTTGAACAGTTTTTTTCATCACATGCAAAAAGAACTTGGAAGACACACCCAGGCAGTCTTTCAAAATAATATTTTTACTAAAATGGATAAAAATATGAAAAATTTAAACACAGAACAATTTATCAAAGAGCTCACAATCACATAAAAGAAAAACAAGGAAAACTACAAAACATAAACTCCTACCACAATACAATTAGACTTTTTCTATCTAATGTATTACCTCTTTAAGTGCTTATCAGAGCTGTGTGTCTTTCTAGAGTCCCAAGATGGAATATATCAACAGTTCAGATACAGTATAGTTTAAACTGTGTCTCTCCACACCCCTTCTGTGAGTCATCTAGCTCCTCCTTTTAGAATATAAAACAAAACAAAACAGGATGTCATGTCAGGAGGTATATTAAATAAGGTGACATCAGCAAAAGTGCATTTCCCAAATTATGAGTCTTTTGATCCACCAGTTCCCTCGAAGTTTTACAACCCTGCAATTCTCTCACCTAGGTGCAAGATATCTGGCAGGAATCAGCTTAATGATGTCCTGTTTCTGAAGTCATAAAATGTATATTTTAGTTTCCCAGCTTCAGAGCAGCAACAGGTCATAAAACGGCTATAAAATGCAATTTCTCAAGGAAGTTAATTACATTACAAGAGATCTCCTGTTAGTGTAATATATGTAGCTTCACTGAAACCTGGGGGGGGGGCCCCCATGGAGCACAGCCTGTCTTATGTGAGACAATCACCTACTATATTTTTATATTACAAATCTCATACAACAATCATAATCAGCTGGCCAAGTGTCACAGCTTGTAGTAACAGCAAGCTCTTATAGTTAGATAATATCATTTCCATTACTCTGACAATGGGCTCATGGACGCACAAAGTGCGTTGTACAAAACATTGTGATTGGCTGCGATGGTGGGCCAAGCAGCACATAGCCTTGATATTTGGGTTTATAACACATTATATGTATCATATTTGGTGTAGCACATTTTGTGTATCATAACTGTTGCAGTAGAATAATAGCATAGTAATAAAGATGCTGATTTGTCATAATAATATGCTGATTCAAGCAGTGTGCACCGTAGGTAGCAATGTGAGACCACAAATATATTATACATAAACTAATAATTATTGCTGTGGCATATAGCAGCAGGTGGCACACTAAGGCTGCAAATATGTAAACATTATTAGTAACATTCTTAGTACAGCTAGACAGTAATTCCCTCTGACTAATGTTAGGCATTTATAGCAATGCAGCTGCTCTTATAGATCACAACTAAACATTATGTGAAACAGAACTAGTATATTGTATGCTAAATCCTAACCTATACATCATAACCTACATTTGGTACTAGGAAATGACGTCACAGTAAGTTAGATAAGGGACTGCAGGTATAGCAAGTCTACATGGTGATCTCAATTTCCCCTTCCCATGTACAGACCCAGGTGTCACCAGATGGAATAAAACAGCACTGACGAGGCATCAGGCTGCGAATAATAACAAACAGCTGATACCACTTAGTGAACAAGAGAAATTTAGCCTCCCTCAAAGTGATTTATTTTAGGTACTTTCTGGTGAAGCATAATCTACAATCCAAAAATATAGTAAACAAAATTGATGGGGACCTCACACCCATAGAGAACTTCCTGTATTTGGTGGCCATGTTGGCAGGTAGAGGTGGTGCAGTATCTAGGGCATATAAGATGCTAATGGGAGAAGATATCCAGAATTCCTCATCCTGAAGACTCGGTGGGAAAGGGACGTAGGGGTTAATATAACTGATGAAGAGCAGAACAAGGCATAGGACAGGGTACTAGTGTTCTACCTTAGACAGCAGGCAGCTAGGGCTGCTATAACAAGAATCAGATCCCTGGTCTCAGGCCTCCTCACATCCAAAAGTGATCAAATTACAAAGGCGTTTGTTTCCTATTACTCTACTCTATAACATCCTCAAGCAGAATCATTGGCTGAGGATAAGATAAAGTTCCTTAAATCCCTTACCTTACCAAACATATTGGTGGAACAGGGCCAGTCTCTTTTCAGGCCAATCACACAGTCTGAAATCTCAATCACAATTAAAAACTTAAAAGGGGGCGCTAATGAGCAGCTAAGGGAATGTCTTGCTTCAGCTCTGTCTCCACGGGTCTCTATAAGGAGTAAAACTGGTGAAAACGGACTTCAAAAGTTGGGAAAATCGCTACTGGCTTCTCTCTGAGGGCACCATGGATGATTATCTGGTCCCAAATGTGGGGGAAGCATCACGTAATGCCTCTAAAACAATGAGGAAAGCTTCAACTGCCAGCATGGCTGAGGGCCTGAGTGTAATCATGCTCTCGGCACCTGAGATAGAAGTGGTGGGGAGAACAGTGACGGCCAAGATGTTAGCGGCTATCTCACCAAAGCTAGACATGATCAACAGCAAGATCTCTGAATTAGCACAGAAGATTTGGGGCCAAGCAGCTAAGATAGCGGGGGCAGAGGTGCGGATTTTGAATCTGGAAGACTGCATGGAGCATCTCCTCGATATGGTACAGGATCTACAGCGGGAGCTGGGGGAACTAAAAGAACAGCTGGACTATCAAGAAAATTACCAGCGGAGAAATAACCTTAGAATTCATGGGCTCTCTGAGGGTAAAGAAGGGAATGCTCCGGAGCAGTTTTGTGGTAAAATCTTGCCGGGTCTGCTGGGGCTGGAGCCAAAAGGAGGACAGTATAAAATTGAACGGGCGCATAGAGCTTTGGTGCCAAAACCAGCCATGGGAGAGCCCCCTCACCAGATTTTTTTCCGCCTGCACAATTTCGGGGACCATCAGGCCATATGGTATGCCTTTAAAAAGAAGAAGGAAGCGGTGTACTGGGGGCCAGACTGTTTCTGCACCAGGACTTTTCCCAGCTCCTGCAGAGAAGAAGAAGACTGTTCAATCTGGTCCTGGACACCCTGAGAGCGAGCAAAGTGGATTTCCAGTTCCTCTACCCGGCCACGGTGAGGATTCGACATGAGGGTGTGGCCTACACGTTTCACGAAGTGGACAGAGTGCAGCAGTTCCTGAATGGCTTGGAGAACAACAGTTGGAGAAGACCGGTGCCCGGACCTGCAGCGGCTTCAGATAAGTGACTCAGTGGCTCCTGGGTAGATTTTGTTTTGGGGTAAAAAAATCTAGATGTGGCATGCTAAATGGTAGGCGATATATGTGTGGGCCCAGAGAAAAGTGGGGGGAGGGACTTGATGATCTGGGAAGTGAAAGCTAAGAGGGGCCATTGGGATACTAGGCATGGTTTTGGGGGCCTGCTATGAGCTGGGGGAGGAAGGTTGGGAGCCTGCATGCCCGTCTGATGCCCTGCAGGAGTTCACTGAATTTATCTGCTGTGCCGTAAGTGGAACCATGAGTCGGAAGTCCGGAGACCTGATCGGATGCCTAGAAAACAGCAAATGTGACAATATGGATTTTTTTTCTTCACCTAAATGTATACTAGGGTTTTCAATGTGATATATGATATGGCGGAGGGGGGGAGAGCTGCGTGTATCTGTAAACCTGGGGGACTGCAAGGGTCAATATGTCTGCCTTAGAGGGTAAAGTAATGAGACACAATGCATGCCAGGGGATAGGGCACTGGTGGGAGGGGGGGTCCAGGACATCTGAAGAGGAGGCTTCTCTTGGGCAGGAACAGATTGTGGCTGTAATGGGCTCTTAACCACCTTCTTTTTCTGCAGGTAATGTCCACTGGATTGCAGAGCATGGAAATGGTGGCCATGATGAATGCTCAGGAGAAGGGGGGGAGTCCAGAGACGGGTATCATCCAGCCACAAGGGTCAGGGTAAGTAGGGTCCTTATACTCCGAGGGTGGGGGACCCTAAGGTGGCGGGGGAAGGTTATTGCAGCAGTGAAGGAAAGGTACAGGAGTCACACAAAGATGATGCTGGGGGATGACACCAGTGAGTAGAATTGAAATGTAAATTGTGGGGGGGCAGGAGTGAGGACTGAATCTGTACTTAATACTGCTAGACACAGTAAACTGTTGAGTGGGGGAGAGTAGATTTAGTTTTTTCCTCCGGGTCTCTAAATTAAAAGGGGACATAGGAGGACAATGCTGCAAGCGATTGGGGGGACAGAAGAGTACAGGTTACAAGCAAAAAAGAAATCTGTTGTTAATAGTTATGTTTATGTTTGTACAGTTGTTTCTGCTAAAGTTACTACCCTGCCTGTTCCAGGGGTGGTAAGGCTGGGGGGAGGGGAGGGGGGTATATTGCAAAAGATATCTAGGAATAGACAAATACGAAGGTTGAATATGTACGATGTGTGTAGAAAACATTGGACCATTTCTCCTGAGAGGAACGTGGCGGGATATGCTTTAATTCCAGATGGATAATGCCAGGGTGATTATATCATGGAATATTAGAGGCTTTAATAACCCCATCAAAAGGAAAAAGGTGCTTCAGGCATTAAAAAAACAAACAGGCCCAGGTGGCACTGTTGCAGGAGACCCACTTGAGCCTGGCTGAACATAAGAAACTGGTGGGGGGATGAGTGGGGGCATGCCATGCCTCCGCATATACATCCCATAAAAGGGGGGTGGCGGTACTATTCCATAAGAATTACCCAATTGAGGTCTCTAGAGTGGTAACTGATCCTGAAGAGGGCGGTACATTTTTGTTCAGGGCAACGTGGGTCAGGAACAGATAACCTATGCCAGTATCTATGCTCCCTCGGTGTTCGATGCAGAATTTTACAAGACAATACTGGATATCATGATATGGGAGCAATTTCAATCTGTACCGGGAATTTCAGTTGTGTAATGGAGCCTAGCCTGGACCACTCCGGGGACTAGGAAGACATGAACGACACTTAACCAATGGAAACGGGTAGTGGATTTGGATTTAGTGGATGTTTGGAAGGCCGCAAACCCGGGGGCCAAAGAATACGCATTCTACTCCAACCCGCATGGAACCTGGTCCAGGCTGGACTACATCTATGTAACGAAGGAAGGCTATGGAGGGGTGCGGGACCTGGCACATGGGCCTGTCTGCATATCTGATCATGCTATGGTGGTATTGACGAGGTTCCCCGGGAGGGAGGGACACCCTGCCCAGGATGGCATTTTCCCATGTATTTGATGTCTTCTGAAAAGTTTAGAGACTTCCTGGGGAAATTATAAGGAGACTAATGAGATATCAGCTCCATCTAGAGGGATGTATTGGGAGGCAGGAAAGGCATACATGAGGGGAGTAGTCATTGGATATGTGAGTAGGTACAAAAGACAAAGGAAAATGCGCAGGCAGGAACTGGAACAGCAGTTGAAAGATGCAGAATTGAAAATGATTTCACAGCCTACGGACCAGCTCAGGGGGGAAATGCTTGCTGTGTGTGGGACGCTTAATTTGTGGTTAACTGAGGATGCCAGCACATCTCTATTTTATGCCAGACAGCGGCTGTATGAATGGGGGAATAAACCGGGAGCTATCCTGGTGCATTTAGAGAGAGGGCATAGAGGTACGGCAGTGGTAACTGGAATAAAAGATGGGAGGAGTAAGTTATATACCCAGAGCGAGGGGATAAGGGGGGCATTTGTGGCCTTCTATGAAGAATTATATAAATCAGAATGTAGGGGCTCACTCCCGCAAATGGCAAAATTCTTGGGAAAAGTGAGATTCCTGGAAGTCTTGGAGGAACAGAGGGACCAATTAGGTGGGAAAATCACAGTAGCAGAGATTAGAAGGACCATGGTATTAATGAAGAATGGTAAGGTAGGGGGTCCAGATGGTTTTGTTATGGAGTACTATAAAGAACTCAAAGAGGAATTGGCGGGGGCCATGGCAGGGAAGTTGAAGAAGGCAGGAGAGGAACAGAGACTCCCAGGGACTTGCTTACAAGCCATGATTTGCACGCTCCCCAAGCTGGGTAAGTGTCCAAGCAAGTGTGGGTCTTACAGACCTATATCACTTCTCAATTGTGATGAGAAAATATTTGCGAAGGTACTGGCCTGGAGATTAGAAGGGATATTGCTGTCACTGGTCCATCCAAACCAGACAGGATTTATACAGGGAAGGCAATCTTACCACAATATGAGAAGGCTGTTGAATGTAATACATTGGGGCACTAGGCACCCGGGGAAAGTGGTGGTGCTATCCATGGATGCCGAAAAAGCATTTGACCGCATAGAGTGGTCTTACCTCTTTGAGGTATTGCAGAAATTTGGGCTTGGGGTTGAGTATATTAATATGGACTGAATGCTATATATGAAGCCAAGAGCACAGGTGCTGGTTAATGGGGGGCGGTCAGAAATGTTTGATCTATATAGAGGAACAAGAAAGGGATGCCCATTGTCCCCCCTCCTGTTTGCCTTGGCCATTGAACCATTGGCTATTAGAATAAGGGAAGATGTTAGAATACAGGGAATTATAGGGAAGTCAGGGACCCACCATAAATGAACCCTCTACACAGATGATCTGCTGCTATTTACCACGCACCAGGAAACCACCATACCAGCCTTGTTAGAGGTGGTGCAGGAGTTTGCTGGCCTCTCTGTGTATAAGCTCAACCTCTCCAAATCAGAGATGTTTTGGGTTAGGGGGCCAGTGGGGGGAAGGGCTGGTAATACATGGGGATTTAGGGTGGTTAAAGATCACTTTACATACCTAGGAATCAAAGTGGGGAACGACCTGGCAGGTTTGTATGGGATTAATTATGGACCTCTGCTGCAAACACTTAGGGCAGACATGGAGAGATGGAGGACACTTCCCATTTCTTGGTTGGGCTGCATAAATCTGCTTAAAATGAACATATGCCCTAGAACTCTGTGTATAATGCAGATGCTGCCCATGGAGTTGACTAATAAGGACTGTAAAACATTGGACAGAGAATTTAGTGGGTTTATCTGGCAACATAAGAGACCTCAGATGAGTTTACTGAGGCTGAAGGGTAAGATGGAAAAGGGGGGTCTCAATTTCCCAGATTTAAAGAGATATGCGTTGGCCATGCAGACCAGATATATCCAAGACTTGGTGCATAGGGGAGAGGAAGCGAGTTGGGTGGATCTAGAAGATGCAGGTACGCCGGTGCATCTGACAATTTACTTAGACCTGGGAGGAAGGAAGCTATACTGTAGGCAACAGAGCCCAAACCCATTAATAATAATAATAATAATAATTTTATTTGTATAGCACCTTTCAGTATATCAAGGTGCTGAACAGTTTTAAAAACAAGTTCAAAACTCTAAATAAAAGTCATAAAAACATTCCATAAAAAGATCAGCATATCATCATAATAACAAATTTATAATAAAATCCAAACATAATAAAATAACTTAATTATCTGAGAAGGCCATATTCCATAAATACGTTTTCAGATCTTTCTTGAATAACTCCATGGAGGTGCACTGTCAGAATCGCATGGTAGAGAATTCCAAAGAGTGGGTGCAGCATGCGAAAATGCTCTGCTGCCAGAGGATTTTAAACTCACTCTTGGAATCTCTAACAACCCCATATCGGCTGAACGGAGTGATCGGTCAGGGCAGTAAAGGACCAGGAGGTCTTTCAGATAGGCTGGACCCTGATCGTGAAGAGCTTTGAAAGTCAATAAAATGACTTTAAAGGTGAACCGCCACCGTATGGGAAGCCAGTGCAGTTCGTGCAGCACGGAAGTGATATGACAGGACCTACTTGTCCCAGTCAACACCCAGGCTGCAGCGTTCTGCACCAGCTGTAGGCGACGGATTTCAACCCCAGAAAGCCCAAAGTAAAGGGCGTTGCAGTAGTCTAGGCGTGAAGATACAAAAGCGTGGACCAACGTTGGCAAGGAGTCAGACGGAACAAGATGTCTAACCCTGGCAATGTTCCTAAGATGATAAAAGGAAGTCTTGACAACGGCTGACACCTGGGACTTAAGAGTCAGCCTGTCGTCAAGAATAAACCCAAGGTTACGCACCCGTTCTGAGGGTGGGAGAGACATACCACCAAGGAAAATTCCGGATGGTGCGCCAGTACCCGCCTCTCAATCCACCACCTGGGTCCACTACCAGAACTCTGTTTTCCCGAGTTCAACTTTAGCCAACTAGAATCCATCCAGTCTTGGATCTCCCCCAGACAGTTGTTAAACACCGAGAGAGCTCCATCCTGGTCGGGTGCAAAGGACAGATATAGCTCGGTATCATCTGCATAGTAGTGAAACCTCAGCCCATATCGTCTTATGATACTTCCGAAGGGCAGCATATACACTGCAAACAACATGGGTGACAGCACAGATCCCTGAGGCACTCCACACAACAAAGAAATTGGGTCAGAGGAAAAAATTCCCGACACAACTCTTTGTGATCTCCCGGTGAGAAATGACGTGAGCCATTGAAGAATGGTTCCAGACATTCCACAAATTTGCCTCAGGCGAGCTAATAACACCATGTGGTCCACAGTGTCAAAAGCTGCAGAGAGATCAAGAAGAACAAGAATGGAGCATCTCTTCTGATCCCTCGCCATCAGAAGATCATTTAACACCCGAACCAGCGCAGTCTCGGTGCTGTGTCTTTTCCGGAAGCCAGACTGGAAGGACTCGAGACATTATGGATGGTTAAATGGTCATCCAATTGAACAGCTACAACCTTCTCAATAACCTTCCCGATAAAGGGGAGGTTAGAGATAGGCGGTAGTTTGAAAACAGTCTGGGTCCAAGGAAGCTTTCTTCAAAAGAGAAGTCGCCACTGCCTCTTTCAGGGAGCAAGGAAACTCACCTGACTCCAGGGAGCACCAGACTATTTGTGCCAGGACCGGACCGATGATATCAGAACAGCCCAAAATGAGGGGAGTCGGTCCGGAATCCAAACCACAACTTGTGGGATGCATAATATAGACGATCCACATAATGTCCACGAACTCAAGTCGACGAAAGGAACTCCAGGAGAATTGGGGCACTGTGATCCCACGCTGTCCAACAGCATCACCCTTAGAGGTTGCCGGGCACAGGTTCGCCCTGATGTCAGCCACTTTAGTTGCAAAGTATAGAGCGAGCTCATCGCACTCTACCTGCGAAAAAGCTTTCCGAACTTGCAGGCAGGCTGGGTTGCACAGTCTGTCTACAGTTCAAAACAGCTGAGCCGGTCGATTCTGAGCAACTGCAATCTCCCTGGACAGGAATTCTGCCTTCTTATGGGTGATTGCAGATTGATAGCTAACATAATGTTCTATCAATCTAGAGTGGTCGGCATCAAGGGCAGACCTGCGCCAGTGATGCTCTAACCTTTGCCCCTGCCTCCGCATCTCCCTCAAGGTCCCGACAAACCACGGGGATCCGGAGCGAAGGGATAGGGGGTGCACCAACAGGAGCAATAGAATCTAGGTCAGCCGTGATGGCCTTATTATAGGCCAACACCAGTGCTTCTGGACTATTGCTCACCGACATCGAAGGATGATAGGTCAAGGACCGCGCTAGACCTTGTGGAGTAACATTCCGTAATGGGCAGTACTGACCATCTCCACGGGGCTGGTCTTCTAGGGGTGCAAAATTGAACCTCACGGTGTAGTGATCAGACCAGGCGACTGGTTCCACCCCATGTCAGATGCGGCCGATCCCTAGAAGGAAGGCTAAGTCTAAGGAGTGTCCAGATTTATGCGTAGCAGTGGAAACCCCCTGTGTGAGGCCCAAAGAAGACATCAATTGGAGGAAGTGATTACCAAAATTAGAGAGCTCATCGTCGACCCAGGCATTGAAATCACCCAGAACCATCAATCTGGGTGACTCAAACGACATGTCGACGAGGAAGTCTGCTACTTCCTGTAAGAAACGTTTCCCATCTCCAGGTGGACGGTAGATGAGCACGATTCGAACACCTACACCTGCTATGACTGTGCACTCAAAGGACCCAGCCTCACCTACTACTACATTCGTGAGACCCAATTCAGTCTTAAAACAGACTGCAACCCCCCCGCCACTGTGGTCCAATCTCGGGCGGTGTGTCACCGAGTACCCGGCCAGAATCATGGCCTCAGTTTTCATCCAGCCAGGTCTCGGTGATGCAAGCCAGGTCAGCCAAACCAACAAGATCGGCAATAATGGCGGTCTTATTCCTAACAGACCTGGCATTGCATAGCACCGTCCGAGTTGGACGAACTTCGGAGGTTGTCGAGCCTGTCTGCCTACTGTAATCAGTAGTGCCCTTGGGTATGGATACCAGGCAAGGTAAACCTCGATCTGGATTCCATTTCACCCCAGGGCGCCTTCTGGACCTGACTACCCCGATACGATGAGCCTGCTTGTTCATCCTCCCCTGTTCGCCAACCCCTCCCACTCTCCCACGAACAATGCCCAGTGCTCTACAGCGCTGGTAGGTATCAAATTGAAGTGGAGGAGTAAATGAAGGGGCAGAGGGCATGAAGGGAGGAGGATGAATAGCGCACCGCCGTGGGGACTAGAGGCCAGCACATGTCGCTAATTGACTACGATACACACCAAAACCCAGAACAACAAACTAAATTAACAATCAACCAACAAATAAAACACAGTGAGTATAACATTAAAGAAAAGTCTTCACCTGAACTGTTCCCTGCCCCTGGTTACTCTCACCACTGAAGAAGAGGGTAAGGCACTTCACCGCCTAACCATCATGGGAAAAATATATAGAGGACAAAGAACTAAACTCCTCCCAAGTTCTGTCACAACTAGGGGGTGGTGGTATTTGTTCTTTCTCACAGCCAGGAAGAAGACAAAAATTATAAATCAAAAAAAAAATGAAAGTAGAAATAAAATAAATAAATAAGCACATAAAACTTATGGACACAAAGTCCTCTCACCACCTAGTGTCCAAGAGCAATAGTCAGCAATCATTCTACGCAGGTCTAAAATTTAACATAGTTAAATGAAGTCCAAAAAGTCCAGAGTTCCACAGAAATTAAATGAATCCAAATCAGGCAGGAGACAGTTAAATAAGGCACAGAGGGAGAAGACGACCACCGAGGTAGTTCAGAGATCCATAAAAACTTAGTCCAAAGGAGATCAGCAGCTCTCATGCCCCTTTGCTCCCTAATAGAGTGTCCTTTCAAAAGAGTCTAAGCCACCCTTACCAAAGAACCATGAAAAGTACCACTAGTGTAGCAGTCTTCATGGTCCAAGGGAGTGAGGTACTCCAGCCAGCTCCCCGACTAGAAATAACTTCAGACCCCTGCAGCATAGCAAACTCCAGGCGATACCCACCGGGGCAATTTAGCAACGGAGGCTGTCACCAGAAATTCCACAGACAAATTAATAGTAGACAGTCTCCGGTAAAGTCACCGATCAAAAAACGGAGAACCTCAGAACTCTGAGCCTTAAGAGCTGTCTAATGCTTTAATTCCTTGACCTCTGCAGATCCAGACAGAGAAATTCCTCCCAAAAGTAGAGAGCAAGAGCTGAAACACTAAAACCCCAGAGTCCAGTATTTTGAGGGGAAGGAGAGAGGAAAAGCCCAACCAACGTCGCTCTCCGGAACGAGCCCACCACAGTGTTCTGCGTACCGTCGAAACAGCGGGGCTCTTCAAGCCCTGTTCTATCCAAAATACAAAGCTCTCTCATCCTCAAAGACTCAGCCAAGAAAGTCTCCAGACTGTGTAATCCCAACGTCCCACGAGACAAGGTAAACCTCGTCCCTCTGCTATGCCAAAGTAGCCTCAGGGCTGCGTATACTTGCGCCCACAAGGATCAATAAAACTCTCGTCTCTACCCCGCCGGGGCTCTGCACTGAAATCTGAAGGAGAATCAGCAGAGAACAGGGAGCACGGCCGGTGTCCCTCCACAGAATAAGTCCTGCCTCAATGACAAAACCACCACCAAAACCGTGGAGCTTGGAAGAATATAATAAAACACAAAATCGACAAAATTAAACTAACAACGTACTGAAAGAAACTGAAAAATAAAAACGGACTCAAAACACAAGCGACAGCAATGCGCCCAGCCTGGTGGCCATCTTGATATCTCTACCCATTGGTAGGTTGGTCCCTAAAAGCCTGGGAACAAGCAAGGAAAAGGAGAAGGGCAGAAAAGGTGGATACAGCCCTAGTGCCAGTGGTGGCAATCTGGACTTTTGGCCGGAGCTGATGGGGTGGATTTGAGGAGTGGGAACAAAAAGGGATAAGGTGTCTAAGGGATCTATGGGGAAGAGGGGGTTTCTGCACTATAGAAGAGTTACAGGAGATATACAGTATTCCAGCTAGGAATCAATAGCAATACTTCCAGATTAGAGCATTCAGTATAGCCAGGACAGGACAGGGACTGCACTCAGAACGACTGGAGCACCTAGAGGATCTGATTTGGACTGTGAGGGTGAACCCCAAGGGGTTGATAGCCAGGGTGGTTAAACAGGACAGAGACTTGCTCCCTGATGGCTCTACTAAGGTCAAAGGGCTCTGGGAGAGGGACCTAGGAATGCAGATTACTGTGGAGAACTGGGAGCTGGTTTTATAATCCCATATGGGACTGCTGATGTGTTATAAATTTAAGAAATCTCAATTTAAGTTTTTGCACAGATTATACTGTCCTCCAGTGGTGGTGAACAAATTTCACCAAGCGATTTTACCCATATGTGGGAGGTGCCATGCAGCTCGGGGTACCTACGAGCATTATTTCTGGGAATGCTTATACCTGAGGCCTTTCTGGACCGACATAGCCCAAGCTGTGATGGGAGCATTACATATCCCAGTGCAGGACACGGCAATATCACTTATGTTTGGGATGGAGGTCACTGCAGGGGAGGACTGGGAGGCATACCCCAGAATGGTTCGGGTCCTGTTGGCATTGGCATGACAGTGCATTCAAAATATGTGGGTGTCATCAGTTAAACCATCCACAGGACAGTGGAAAAAGCTGATCCTCAATAACTTGGCACTTGAAAGATTAACGTACCAAAGATATGGGAAGGAAGAATTGTTCCTGTCTAAATGGGGACCGTATATAAACTCATTACCAGCAGGGGA
Source organism: Neoceratodus forsteri (assembly GCA_016271365.2). Classification (NCBI taxonomy): domain Eukaryota; kingdom Metazoa; phylum Chordata; order Ceratodontiformes; family Ceratodontidae; genus Neoceratodus; species Neoceratodus forsteri. The sequence continues at coordinate 283,750,935 of CM028129.1, forward strand.
GGCCATGGCACTGTGGCAGGGAACAATATGACTGACTAGGGATCTGTTTTATTCCAGCCAAGGAAATGAATCTAAGCAGACTAAAGATACTGATACCTGTGAGCAGTGAAGTGGAAAAGAGGCGATGACGATACCTACGACGTGGCTCACAGGTAAGAACGGATTCCGGGTACAAGGTATGTGAGTACTGAAATGGGCGGGGGTAATTGTAAACCCCATATATGGAAATAGTAATGCTTAAATGTAAGGGCATACACAAACATACATAGACGAGACAGAAACCTAGATAATACTAAGGTGGGGGGATGAAAAAGGAGGGGGTGTACAGTTTGTGGGAATGTGAATGTAAAAGAAGAGGTAGAACTAAGGGCAAGGAAAAGACAAGGAATGGAGACTGTTATGCACGAGGGTGTATTATGTCATGTAAAGCTTTTGGCAGAGTCCCTGAGGTTGTGAAGGTAGTCTGCAGCAGGACTGTAACATAATCTTGATATGTGGCTGCTCTACCTCAATAAAAGATTTTAAACTGAAAAAACTTAAAAACTGGTAAATGTCCGGGGCAGGATCCCATACAGTGTGGATCTTACCGCCCCATCTCCCTTCTCAACTCGGATTATAAAATGTTCACCTCTATAACAGCCTCCAGACTTAAATCCTTACTTCCAGAAGTTGTTAAAATGGACCAGAAGGGTTTCATCTCTGGGCACCAAGCCCCGGACAGTGTGTGGTCCACGATAAATGTGATTAATGCTATCCATCGTTCTCACATCCCTACATGTCTCATGAGTCTGGATGCGGAAAAGGCATTTGAAAAAGTATCTTGGAATTTTTGATTCCTTGTCCTGGAGACTATGGCCTTCCCGCATCCCTTCATAGACAGTATAAAGACTTTATATACTGCTCCACAAGCATATGTAAGGGTGAACAGAGGCATCTCGGACAGATTCAGGCTGGGCAGGGGCACTCACCAGGGGTGTCCCCTTTCACCTCTTCTCTTTGCTCTATACATAGAGCCACTGGCCAAGGCCATCTATAAGACTGATGAGATACGAGGGATTGAGGTGGGGGGATTTAATCATAAAATCTCTTTATATGCAGATGATGTTCTGCTCTACCTGTCCCACCCAAAACAGTTCATCCATAAGGTCTGGTCATTTCTTGATGAATTTGAAAGACGCGCCGGTTATTCTCTTAACAAAACTAAGACCTAAGTCTTAAGCTTTTACTATAAGCCCTCCCCAGTTATCGCAGGCCTGCTTCTCTTGGACTGGATGGCCAATAAGATAAAATACCTGGGAACCTACATCACTAAAAATATCTCCCATCTTTTTAAGGCAAATTACAACCCTCTGATAAACCAGGTGAAGAAAGACTGAAAAATGGTCACTAATAAATATCCCCATGTATTCCAGAATTCAGACAGTTACCATGAACATATTAACCAGATTCCTGCATTTGTTCCAGTGCTTGCCCACCTTTATCCACAGGGCTGAGTTCCAGGACTGGCATAGGCTAATTTCCAGCTTTATCTGGAACAATAAGAAACCTAGAATAAACTTGCAAATCCTTCAGGTCCATAGACGTAAAGGTGGGAGATCTCTTCCAGATCTTGAAGATTATAATTTAGATGCACAACTGAAAATAGCTATGCTGTGGTCTGTCTCCTCCTGTGTAGCTAACTGGAAGGCAGTGGAACAGGGGGAGGAGTTGGGTCCCCCTCTGGGAGCTAGAGTAATGAATCCTCTCAGTAGTTTTAGCACCCCACCCCCTTTCTTTACTACACTCAAGGACACTCTTGCAGCAGTCCATAGAGCATGGCAAAAACATAAACTAACTACCTCATTATGGCCACTTCGCCATGTAGCCTGAGACCCTCAGTTTCTCCCGGCTAGGCTCAATCACACATTCAGTAGTTGGGATAGACAGGGCCTAATTTATTTGAGACAATTCACCCCAAGGGGCTCCATGGTAGACTTCGGAACACTTGGAGACTCCTATGCACTTCGTAATTCCGATCATTTCAGATTTTTACAGGCCTGGTCCCATATCCTCAAATAACAACAACTAGATCAAGACCAACTTAGAGCAGCACCCTTCCTTGAGAACATTCAGAAAATTATGGGTGGTCAGGTGCAGAGGGGTCTGATCTCTGTGATCTACAAGTCACTTTGTGATTAAAAAGGTGACACCCTGAGGAATGTTAAATCAAGGTGGCTAAGGGAAGGGGAGCTGACCCTATCAGAGGCTGACTGAGGGAGAGTCCATCACATTACCACCAAAACCACTCTGTCCCCTCATTGGCAAGAATTTGAGTGGAGGGTGAAGGTTCCCTTCTTTCTCACTCCATCCCTCCTTAACAAAAGAGATCGCTCATGTCTGTCACTGTGTTGGAGACTGTGTGGATAACAGACAGCACATCATTCACACATATTCTGGAGGTGCCCACTTGTTCAGCCTTTTTGGACAAAAATAAACTCTATCCTAATGGACCTTTTCTCTCTCTAGACTCCCCTCTTGAAATGTCAAACACCATTTTGGGACTTCCATCCAGTGGACTGAGAGGTGCGGCTCCACTATAATTATGGGCCATCTTAATTGCAGCCTCACATAAAACAATAACCTGTAATTGGCTGAAGACTGATCCACCCACAATTAAGCATTAGATCCATGTGGTACATGAGCTTTCCGAGCTGGAGGAGGTAACATATAAAGTCAACCAAAAAAACCATATCTACACCAGTAGATGGACTAGGTAGTTGATCTGGCTTGACACACACCCAGATCTAGAAACCTCCCTAGTACCCGCACAAGACTCACCCAGTCAGCCAACATGATGGCCTCTGTGTTAGGGGGATCTCTCACAGAGATCGGACCACCTCATTAGATACTGGTGTTATACAGACTGATGATGAAATGATGAAATGAGGAAATGTTAAAAATCCACAAGAAGAAATATAACTAATAGAGTTAAGATACCTCAGATTTTAAGTGTGTATGAAATTAATGGTATAGGATATTCTCTGTTTTAATTTCTGTGTACCCATTTTTTGTAGATAAAGATGAATTAAAAAAAAAAGACTTAGGACAGGGGTTGGAAAGTAACAGCCTCCCCAAAATGGAGAGAATATAAGTGGAAATGCATGACTCTCTTTTTACACACCCCTACAACAACAGCCCACTTTAAGGAAGGGAATTCAAATTCATGTTGGAGAGGCTATGGTCAGGTCAGCTCTCACTATCGTATATTCTGGGCATGTCCAAAGACAACCTCATATTGGTCAAAAATTACATGCTGAATTCATCAATATGTGGGGTGTCCCATTCCCTAAGAAAATCAAGATATTAATTTTAGGTGTAAAAGGTAAAGGAACTAGGGAATAATAAACAACAGGGTCTCCTAAGAGCCTCATGTGCAGCAATACAGAAGGAAATAATGACAAACTGGCTGAACATCAATCAATCAATCAAAATCTTTATTTATCCAGGCGAACATCGTTGAGCAAAGCTCATTTGCAAGATGGACCTGGTTAAGGCCGGTCAAAATAGAGTTACATACAACAGTGACAATATATAATTAAGGCAACAAATAAATACAGAACTCATTTACAGGATGGGCCTGGTTAATACCAGTACACAATAGATTTATATACAACAGTGACAATACATCATATGACAAATAACACAAGGTAGGTGCTCAATGCAGCGGCAGAATAAAACAGAAGGGAATAGTGAGGGTGGGGAGCCGGGAGGGCATGGTGGGTACGGGAGAGCATAAGGGAGGGAGGTAGAGGACCTAAGCTGGAAAACAGGTAGCTAGCGTGCAGTTGCAACCTAATTGGGCAGAAAGAAATTAAAGGGTTTGCTCACATGAGATGGATCCATAGGGCCAGCAGTACTCTAGTCTGCACTGAAGGCAGCTGAGAGCTGGGTGCCTAGGACTCAAGATAGGTTATGGAGCGAGGGAAACAGTTACAGTGTTCCCTCACAGTTCGGGCAAATAAGGTCTTGAAGGAATCCAAGATGATGGGTATGCTCAATTTCAGAGATTTTTGCAATTTATTCCATAAGGTGGGAAGCTAAATGCTGCTCTACCAAAGCGTGAAGAGACCTTGGGAATACAAAGTGTGAAAAATGAGGCACTTCTTAAGGCATAAGTTCCTGGCGTGCTTAGCAGGAGACAGTCAAAGATATGTTGGGGAAGCTTTTTTGTGACAGCTCTAAGAGTCCAAAACGCTGCATTTCTATTTCTTCTAAACATAAGGAAGGACCACCCTATGGCAGCATACAGCAAGCAGTGGTGGGTAGAAAGAGGAAGGCCTGTTATAAATCTGATAGCTCTCGTGATAAAGCTGTCCAGTTTAGCAAGGGAAGCTTTTAGGACTGACTGTATAAGAAGTCTGCATAGTCAATCAGTGATAGGAATGTTGATTGGACCAGGCACTTTTTAGCATCTGTAGTCAAGAACCGGTTAATCCTAAAGAAGAGGCCCAGCCTCTGCCTTAGTTTCTTAAGCAAGTCCTCAATATGCTCTGAAAATGAAAGATTTTGGTCCAGCCACACTCCCAGGCATTTGAATTTCGTGACAAACTCCAGGTTTTCTCCAAGGACAGTAGTGATGTGAGGTAATGCTCCAGTACTAACCAGGTTCACGGCATGACTGTAGGGCGAGAAAAGCATTGCTTTTTTTTTTTGGCATTTAACAGGAGTTTTTTGAAGAGAAGCTGATTCTGAAGACAGTTGAATTCCTCCTGGAGGTCTGCACAGACTGCTTCAGGAGTCGGGCGACTAAGGTACAGAACCATGTCGTCTGCGAACAGGTATATATTTGCCTTGGATATGCTATCATCAATATTATTAATATAGATAGCAAATAGTAGGGGTCAATTATTGACCCCTGCGGCACTCCCCTCTGGAGAGGTTTTAGTAGGAAGAGCTCACCTTCAGCCTTAATCTGCTGGAACCGTCCTGAGAGGTAATCAGTGAACCAATGCAGTGATACTGTGTCCAGACCTATGCTCCTCAATGATGAGAGAAGCAGGATGTGATCCACAGTGTCAAAAGCCATGCTTAGGTCTAAGAATACGGCACAGATTAATTTTTTACTATCCAGATCACAGTACCAATCATTGGTCACTTTAGCAAGTGCTGAAATAGTACTATGTCTTATTCTGAAACCAGATTGCAAGGGATTTAAGAGGTTTTTTGATTCTAGACAATTCCTGAGTTGCGTACTCACTATTTTTTCTATAAGTTTTGATAGAACTGGCAAGAGAGATATCGGTCTGTAATTGTTCAGATCACAAGGGTCTTCTGACTTGAATAAAGGAATGACATGCGTAATTTTCCATATTGAGGGAATAAGCCCTTGTGACAAAGATAGATTAAAAAGGTGAGTGATTGGCACAGCTAGAACATGATATGCGATCTTAATGAAGTAGGGATCTAGTGAATCAGCACCAGCACTTTTCTTCGAGTCCAGATGAAGTAGGAGGTCTTTGACCTCTTTCAAAGATACAGGTTGGAAGGAGAAATCAGGAGCGGGGACATCAGAGTCATCATCTTCAATCAATCAATCAATCAAATTCTTTATTTATCCAGGTGAACACCATTCAGCAAGCTCATTTACAAGGAGGACCTGCATTACACAAGTCAAGTAACAATGCATTTATATACAGACAAATAGACAATAGATGCAAGAGTACAACAGTACAGGTAGGCCTGCAATAGACAGGATAAGTAAAAATACATTTGGGTTCAGGTAAAAGAAACATAGACTTTGACAGCAGATAAGGACCATTTGGCCCACCCAGTCTGCCCATTTCCCTACCTATTGTATAAGCTGCAGATTCTAGTTAACCAACAGCCTACTTCCTGCAACCCCCCCACTGTAATTGCCTTATGTCTGTCCCATGCATGTTTGAATTCCCCCACTGTTTTAGACCCCACAACCTCTCCAGGAAGGTGGTTCCATGCGTCCACCACTCGGTAAGTCCAGTCGGTAAGGGTATACATAACAACAGGGTAGCGAGTCAGTAAAAATTTATACCAGATACAACAACATACATGGTTTAGTATTCCTGTAAGTAAAGGCATTATAGTCCAGCGAAGAGATTAGTTGAAGTGGATGCTACAAGCGAAGAGACATACATAGTCAGTTTAAAAAGACCCAGGCGTATCAAGGGGGAGACATGTCGGGAGAAGTGGTCAGCCGGTGGGGGGTCTGGAACTGGGATAATACTAGGAACGAGGGAATGAGATGCTGTGGGTATACAAGGAATAGGTGGGTGAGGGAGGGTGAGATTTAGGGCAGTAGATAAGTAGGTGGCTCAGGGACAAGTTATGCACTGATACAAGAAGGAAGGAGGATGGGAAAAGCAGGGAGGATGTGGAAGGGGAGTGTAAGTAAGCTAGGATCATTGGAAGCAGTTGCAGGCTTCTGTAATGTATTTTGAGTATAAGGACTTAAACACAGTAATACTAACAGGAGTCCCCAGTTTCAGTGATTTCTGTAGCACATTCCAGAGTGACGTAGAACGAATCCTATGGCAGCTCTCCCAAAACATGTTAGGGCTTTGGGCACTTTCAGAGAAATCAGTGAACACCTTCTTAGGGCATAGGTTCCAGGCATATTGAGAGTCAGGCAATCAACAATGTACTGCGGAAGTTTGCCAGTGATAGCTCTGTATGTCCAGAGAGCTGCATTTTTATTTTGTCTGTAGTGTCGGGAGGTCCAACCTACGGCCGCATATAAAGAGCAGTGATGGGTGGAGAAGGGGAGACCAGTGATGAAGCACAGGGCTCTGTGGTAAAGTATGTCCAATTTACCGAGGTATGAAGTAGCACATTGGCTGTATATAAAGTCAGCGTAATCAATTAGGGAAAGGAACGTAGACTGAACTAGCTGTCTCTTGGCCTCTGTAGTTAGTAGGCGGTTTAACCTTGAAGAAGAGACCTAGTCTCTGCCTCAGTTTTTTTAACAAATCCTCCAGGTGGTCTACAAAGGTGAGCTTGAAGTCTAGCCAGACCCCCAGGTATTTGAATTTCGGCACAAATTCCAGGGTTTTTCCTCGGAGGGTGGTGATGGCGGGTAGAGCAGGGTAGGCTGCATGGTTAATAGGTGAAAACAGCATTGCCTTTGTCTTTTTGGCGTTAAGTAGCAATTTTTTACTAAGGAGCTGGTATTGAAGTATGTTGAAGTTAGCTTGCAGGTCGTTACAGGCAGTTTCAGGAGTTATATTGCTTAGGTAGATCACTGTATCATCTGCGAACAGATGAATTTTCGCCTCATTGATGCCTGAGTCTATATTGTTGATGTAGATGGCAAATAGGAGTGGCTCTAGGATGGATCCCTGCGGGATGCCTCTTTTTAACAGATTTGAGGGGGAGAGTTCACCTTTGGCCTTGACCTGTTGGTGCCTATCAGAAAGGTAGTTGTGGAACCAGTGCAAGGAGGTAGAATCTAGACCAATAGCTTTTAATGAAGAAAGAAGAAGGCTGTGGTCGACAGTGTCGAAGGCCTCATTTAGGTCTAGAAAAACGGTGCAGAAAAAATTTTTGTTCTCTAGCTCGCGCTGCCAGTCATTTGTCACCTTGGCCAAGGCCGTGATTGTACTATGTTCAGTTCTGAAACCAGATTGCATTGGGTTTAGCAGGTTAGTATCATCTATGAAAGATTTCAGCTGGGCATTCACCATTTTTTCCAGAAGTTTTGATAGTACACCTTGAACTCTTGTACTCCTAATTGAGAGCGTGCCAAGAATGCAGGAGAGTTATCAAACGCAAGAACAGCCGTAGCAAAATGATTGTTAAAGGAGTCAAGGATCCCCTTTTTCTCACATATGGTAGTATTCCCTGAGATGATTTTTGTAGGTAGGAAGTTGCCAGGTGTGTGCCCCGACATTTCTTTAATAGTACTCCAGAATTTAGAGGGGGATTTTGAGGCGGAGTCCAGTCCATTACAGCAGAAAGCAGCCTTCGCTTCTCTGATCATTTTTGTACATAAGTTCCGTGCCTTCCTGAACTGGCACCAGTCTGCATCCAGCTTGGTTCTGTGAGCCTTTTTCCAGAGTCTGTCTCTTAATAGCAATGCAGCCTTCAGTTCAGCCAAAAACCAACGACAAGCTTTGTTCCTTACATAAATTGTTACCCCTGGGGCATGTCTGTTTAGTGCCCGACCAGAATTTCATGAAGTATATCATATGCTAAATTTACCGTGTTGGCTAAGAAGAAGTCTTGCCAGAGTAAAGAGTGTTTCGGGTCATTGATGTATGCACACTGGTCGAAGTTCTTCCATGACCTTTTTGTGTTAAATTTAGCTGATGGTACTGTGTTATGAACTGATCTAATACCAGCAATGAAACAATGGTCACTGACATCAGAGAAAAAAGTGCCAGAAAGAGAGAATAGGTGGGGCTTATTAACTAGTATGACATCTAAAAGGGTACTATTATTCGGATTCTTTTTGTTTGTGCGTGTAGGCTCACTAATTATTTGTGTCATCCCATGAGAGTCACAGAAGGTATTCAGTGGAGTCGAAATCTTAGATAGCCAGTCGAGGTTGAAGTCCCCTAAAATAATTGTTTCGAGGTTACCTTTCTCTAGTAAAGATCCAAGATAACTTAGGAGCTACAGCCCAGCTGAAGGTGGTCTATAACAACCTATTACATGGAGCACAAAAGAATTGGCTAGCTCAATCTTAATGGTCAAACATTCAAATTTGTTTTTGACAGTAGCTGAGTCAAGGCAGGATGCAGAGTATTTATCCTTGACATAGATTGCCACACCTCCTCCTCTAGTCAATCTATCTGCTCTAAAGAGAGTATAAGAAGGGATGTTGATCTCACTGTCAAGGGCAGCCGGCCTAAGCCAAGATTCAGAGACCACCAATACGTCTGGCAAGATATGGCTAATCCATGCTTGGATCAAGATAAACTTTTTCATGAGGCTGCAGACATTAACATGCCAGAAGCTCATTCCTTTCAACTTTGCAGTATCGGAGGGAGATGACAGGGCTGCAGGAGGACCAGGATTCAACTCAACGTTACTGGAGCATAGTAGAAGTACGAGTATCCTGGAAAGGGTAGCAATAGTTAGTCTGAGTATTTTAACCATGGTTCACCTGTGCGGTTTGCCAATAACTGAATGCCAGACGTTTCTCTTAGGGGTGTACTGACCCAAGGCTAGGGAGACCAGTACTCTGGCAGAGAATTGTAGGGAAAGACAGGTACCAAGGTACTTAGGAGGGATAGCTTGAAAGGATTGTTCGATACAGGTACAGCCTCATGGAATACCCTGGTGGTGAGCTGGAAGATGAGGAAGCAGAATAACACAAAGATATCTGTAGCTAGACTTATTTAGCAGTAGGCATTCAGGAGTGAGCCCATGATTGCCAAGTTGTGGAGGGAGTTTGGGCCCATAGAGCATCCCTGGTATGAGGGAAAGGATAAACAATACGAGGAGTGCAGAGATTCCCTGCATGATTATGCTTACAGCAGCACTCAGACTCTGGGAATGCCCGGGACTTTTGTTACCAAAAAGATCCTGTCAGGTAGAGACCTAAGACACTGTCAGGTATAAGCCTATGACAGGCAGCCCACAAGGGGTTTCAGATTTCAGCAGTAGAAGGGAGCCCCTGGCTCAGGGAATGACTAGCAGTATCAGCACTTGTGGAAAACTGATATTCAGAACTAGTGGAAAAGTATTAATCAGAACTGGGGGGAGGAGCAGGGATTTGTCAGGGTTGGGTGGCAGCGAACGCAAGGGGTGTTCCTCAGAAAAAGGGCAGGATGAGTGGGTAGAGGATTGCAACCTACATGTGTTGTTGCCCTCTAGTGGCTTTACAGTATAATTTGCAAATGGAAAAGTAGACACTTAAAAAAACATATTTCCACCTTCCTTCAAATCTTGAGTAAATAGAATAGAAGAAATAAAGAAGATGGAAGAGTTGATAGCTGAAATCAGACTAACACTAGAAAAACACACAGAGGCTGGAGTCAATTGTGTGTGTGTGTGTGTGTGGGGGGGGGGGTTAGAAACCAAGCTGGGTCAGTAGAGATAACTGAAGAGAGCCTGAAACAGAGGTATAAACCTTTGGTGCCCATTTTAAATGATTTTCCCTAACTGGATGGTAGAAATGGGTATGATGTTGCTACAGTGACACTTTACTGCACCCGACACTACAGCAACAACAGCACCAGGTCGCTGTAGTGTCAGCGCGGAACCCCAGCACTGCTTTCTGGGGGTATTGCACCCCCTCCCCGAAGCAACTCTGACTCTGAGTTAATTAAGTAGTGGGGGATGCGGGGGCCAGAGCTGAAGAAAACACAGTCTAAAGTGACTCCCTTTATGCTGACCGCAAATGTGGTTGACATAAAGGAGTCGCTGTAACGTTGGTCGACAATGAAATTGTCGACCGACTGTCACAGATCTGTAGAAATGCTCCTATTGTACGTAAACAAATGTCTATATTCATCATGACGAACTCAACATCAATCATTTTGAGCCATCGACTTTTTCTCTTCTGGTTTGAACTATTGTTAGGTATTGAGAGAAGTTACCAAAACATATATTCAGACACTACAGATTTTTTGCAAGTCATGAGGCTATCGGTGCCAAAGATTTAGGAAACCAAATACCTTGGTTTTACCAAGGATAAACTGTAAGTTCTTAGCTATTCTCTTACTGTTCTTGAGTTGCACTGACTTGTAGTAACATTTTGATCCTCAGTGAAGCCGAGTTTTAAAAATTTCAACATAAAACAATTAAATAAAAATGAATATATACCCATAAGCTACCAAAACAGTATAACAAATTCACCTTTTTTTCAGTTTTTTACTAGTTTATATCTCAAAAATCATACAAGATGCCATCACGGAACTTTCCACATCTTGAGATATTTGTAGGGTGACCACACCTACTAGGCACACTTAGGCTGCTCCTCCCCTCTCCCCCTCCCTATTTACATTTTTGCATCCTCTACCTCCCCTGTCCCTGCCCCTCATCTATCATATTTTCTGTTACCCTACAACCTCTGCCCTTTTCATACCCTCCTGCCTTTCTCCTCACCTCCCTTCCTAAGTAACTTGTGTTTGGTAATATCACCAAGATACATCTGTCTATAATATGAATTTGAATGATGTCTTTTCTATTTGCATTTCTTGTAATATTTTGTTTGTATTTGCCTACTAACAACGTGGAATTTTTGTAAATGAGCTTATAGCTCAAAGGTTGTAATCCGAGATGGTAATAAATAAATAAATAAATACATGCCACATTTTATTTCTTTACATTGGTAATGCATATACATATGAAGTCACAGCATAGTATCTTAGTATTTCCATTTCTTCTACAGTCTTTGTTGTAAGTCGTACATTTATACATTGTACATCAATATTCATTTTGTAAAGGCAGGATAATAGCTGTGCAGTGCCTGTTTTCAAATCCTATTAAATATTTGCTCCTATATTTCTTTGGTCTATTGTTTTATATGTCAAGGCAATTTTAACAAAGGGACCCCATATTTTATGAAACAATTCTGTTTTCTCATTATAAAAATAATGGATTCTTTCCAGACTATTTAAGTCAATCATTAAATTAAACCATGTTCTTATGGAAGGTGGATTACTGTCTTTTTTCCATGCAATTAAAATCCATTTTGAGCAACTAAAAATGCTAAAGATAGCAGTTTGTATGGCTGTTGTTGATGGCCCCTATATCTAGTCAGTTTATGGGCAGGCATAATGGTTATGGTGTCTTTATTTATTTTGGTGCCTGTTGCTTGTTCTAATACTTCCATGACCGTGTCACATTATTTTGTCAGTTTTTTACATCATATGTATCAATTATCCCAGATTACTCTGACATCTTGGACAGTTTGGTTGTAGATTAGGGTTGAATTTGTTTAGTCTGGTAGGGGTTAAATATGTCCTGTGTAGAACACTAAATTGTATTTGTTGAAGTTTTGTTGCATAAAATTCTCTATGGGGATATGAAATATCTCTTCCCAGTCTCTTTGTGGGATTTTCATTCCTACATGTTGTTCCCATTTATCCTTTAATGCAGATAGTTCCGTATGTGAATGTTCCTACAGTAAGTTATGAATAGCTGATAACGTTTTGATCTTTGGGTTTTTAGTTATTACTATACTTTCTAGTGGTGAATACATGTTTAGAAATCCTGATTTTGCAATGTAGTCTCTAACTTGCAAGTATAGAAATAAATGACTGATTGGAAGCTTAAACCTTCATTGAATTTGATTAAAAGACATTAAAACCTTATTGTCCATTAAGTCTGATAGATTTTTGATTCTCCGCTTTTTCCATTTTTCAGACCCTGGATCTGACAGTGATGGGCGAAATCCGTAATTACGGTTAATGGGGGTGTAATAAGAAATAACACTTTTCCATTGAATAATTTTATATATTTGCTTCCAGCAGTACCATGTAGCATGTGATGCCTGGAATTTAGGTCTTTCTGATTTGCCGTTATTGTAATACTGTGCATATAATATACTTTTCGCTTCTGGGTATTTATGGTACTGTTCTTCTATAAGTTTATTACTTGTCAGGTTTCCTAAACCAGTCTGTTATTTTTGATATATGTGCTGCTAAGTAATAGTTCCTGAAATTTGGAAGGGCAAGACCCTTCTTGTTTTTAGATAACATAAGCTTACTGCAACTAATCCTGTTTTTTTTCCATTCCATATGAATTTAGAAATTGTCTGATCGAGAGCCTTAAAAAACTTTTCCAGAATTATTATGGGTAGGGTTTGAAAAAAGAACAGTAGACATGGTAAGATGTTCATTTTAATCGTATTACATCTTCCGATTAATGTTATTGGGAGTTTCACCCATCTGTCTAGATCTTTACTGATGGTGTTTAACATTGGTTTATAATTGTACTTGAATATTTGGTCAATTTGTTTTGGAATGGTTACTCCTAAATATTTTATCTTGTCTGTTATAATGTTTGGATTTTGTGTTAGGATTGGTGAGTTGCTGGTAGGTTTAAATTGTTTCAGTTTCATATTTATTTTGTATCCAGAGGCTTCCCCATATTCTACTATACTGGACAGTGGTATGCCATTTGCACAGCAAACACACAACAGCGGAATCCCTCACAGCGGCAATCTCGGCAGGTTTTGAGATTGTTGCTGTGAGGGACCCAAGGGCGAAATTCCACCCTTTTGCCACCTTTCGCCCTCCAATCAAAACAACTCCGACTCAGAGTTAGATATCTTAAGAAGGGAGTGTGGGTGTGCAGCCCCCCACATGGGGGGTCGTGGGGTGCAGCCCCCGATAGAAAACAGACAATGTCTGACAGGCAAAATTTCAACTGTCGACATTGGGGATCTTGCCATGCTGTTATTTCGGCATGGTAGAACCCTGGACAGACAGGCTGGTAAAGAATTCTGTGGGTCAGAGAGAAACAGTAATATGTCATTTGCATAGAGACTGATTTTGTGTTCTATTGTCCCTGCTTTTATGCCCTTTATTAAAGTGTTTCCTCATGTTTGACACTGACATGGGTTTTCTAGCTAGTGTGAACAGTAAAGGGGAGAGGGGTCATCCCTGTCTTGTTCCTCTGGTTAATGTGATGGTGTCATAAATATCTTAATTCATTTGGATAACCTCTGTTGGTGAAAGATACCGTATTTTAATCCAATTAATGAATGTGTTACCAAAGTCAAATTTGTTTAGTGTTTCATACAAATAGTCCCATTCAACCTGATCGAATGCCTTCTCAGAGTCCAGTGTCATAATTAAAGCCTCTTGGTTTTTACATATATCAATTAAATTTATAAGGCGGCATATATTGGTACCCATTTTTCTGTCTTTAATAATGCCAGTCTGATCAGGTTGAATAAGAGAGTGCTGATACATTGAGGTGGACTTCTGTATAGATACATGGAGTTACAGTGTCTTACGACTCTTAGTTCACACACACATAATGAATATTAATTCCTTCTTACTATTTATCTTCTCTGGGGGTCTTATTCAGATTCCCTAGCCTGTTACTGTACATACAGTAGTTTTATTATATACTGTCACATTTTTGAACACTGAACATATTGGGGTGCAGGATCTCATTTGCATGGGGGTCCTTGACAAAACAAATTACATTGGGCTAATATTGTAGTGATTTGTGGAAATGAAGGTATGTTAGGAAACTTGTCTTACATACATACTGTACATTTACTTCTAGTTACCTTACCCTGGGGAGGGTGGAAGTTTTATTTCATTGTGGTTCTATTCAGAATCCTTGGACTGTTACTGCACAGATAGTAGTATGGTTATATAGTGTCGCATTTGTGAACTCTGTACATATTAGGATACATGATCCCTTTTACTTAGAATGTCATGACAAGTTTAATTCCTTTGGGTAATAATTGAAGTGATTGACGTGAATGACGGTGCATTAGGACTCGTGTGTGTGTGTGTGTGTGTGTGTGTGTGTGTGTGTGTGTGTGTGTGTATGCATGTGTGTGTATGTGTGTTTATGCATATATTTCTTTAAAACTAGTTATCTTCCCCGGATTTGGGTGGGGTGGGGTGGGTGAGACAATTTAATTCCTATGATTTCTTATTCAGATTCCTTAGACATTTTCAGTACATCAAGTTGTTATATTACACACTGGGGCCCAGATATTCAAAGAGGTTGCACCTGGCACAACAGAATTGCGCGGTGCAAACCCCACATTGTGCCCGACAGGATATTGAAAGGGCTGCCCGGCACTGCGCAAATCCCAATGCGCCAGGGCGCAATGTAATCGTATGCGGCGCAGATGCAGGGGGTGTGCCCATGCATATGCAGCACATCCCGATATTTAGCCCAGGATGTTTGGTGCATATGCTGGCACAACCCTGCATTGTACCGCATGGGGGGCTCAAAGTTGAGCCCTGCAAAAGTAGGAACAAATCCTGGCCACCCACAGGCGGGCTGCTGAATTGCAAGGCACGACACAGCAGCCACCCACCATGGGTGGCGACCCGCCCATGCAGAACACCGTCCCCAAGCACACACACAATCCTGGTGGTCTAGTGGAACCTTCCGCCTATAGCCACAATCGTAAGGGTATATGTTAAGAAATACATCCTGGTAGTCCCCATCCCTGATTCCCCAGAAATAAAAGCCATGACCATCCCACTCACACAGAGCCCCTTGCCCACCCAGCATGGACTTCATTCACAGATTTGGACTGTCTAGTACAGTATGCCCTGCAAGCCCATTGGTCCACACTGAGGACCAATGGGCTTACAGCCCATACTGTACCTGTCATTCGGCGGGCAGCTGGGCAGTATGCAGTGGGATGCTGCCACCCCGCCGATGATGGGGGAAGCGGTGGGCAAGGGCCTGTGTGGGTGGGAGGTGGGGGTGCCACTGATCGCCCAGGATGGTCATAATGACATTGATCGGGAATTGGGGACTCAGGTGAGAGGGGGACCACTAGACCACCAGGGATATGGCTTGTATTTCTGGGGAATCAGGTACATGGGGGCGCTAGACTATGAGGGATGTATTTCTTAATATATACGGGTGATCATGGCTATGGGGCGGGGATGCCCCGGGATCCTCACTGCCCACATCATGCTGTGCAGGGCACCAGGCACAAGTCGCCAGGCTGCCCTGCGCAAGACATGCAAATGGGGCCATTATGACATGCAAATTGCCCCATTTGTGCCTTGCATATATTATGGGCTCATTTGCATGCCCCCGGCTGAATATTCGGATGATGCACCTAGCGCAACTGCATTTGCACTGGCACATCCCTGTGCTCCCTATCTGTGGCTTGCGCTGGTGCAGTGCCACTGTGCCATGTGCAGAATGTGCGCTGACCTTGCCTTGTTCAACAGTGCTGTGCTATGGTGCATCAATGTTGAATATCACCTGGTCCTGGTCCTGGTCCCGGCGCATCCCAGTTGCACTGTGCCCAGGCTTGCACCACTGCCCAGCACAGTCTGAATATCTGGGCCTGAGAATTTATTGAAATCTGTACATATCAGGCTGTATGGTCTTCATTTCTTGGTTTTCCTCGACGAATAGTTTTTTGTTTGACACTTCTACTGCCAATTTATATTATCATTTATAAATTCCTGTTACTACACTATAGGCCTTAAGGTTTATGGGGCATAATAACTAGTTTGAGAGTATAGTTGGGTAATGGTTCCAGCTAAGTTTTACTTTACATATAGTGTGAAACTACCGTTCACTTTAAGTAAACTTTACTGTTTACTCTTTGTATGCCATATATGGATACTTTTTGTACTTCTATTTTGTGGGGCTTGTTTTTAACTTACAATTTTAGCATGTCTTTAATCTGGGTGGGTTTTGCTTTTCATTAATTGCATTCTTATACACACTGTGACACTCATAATTGGGTTTAGGAGCTCTCTGCTTGAGTAGTTATCTCATTCTCAATAAATTCTCAGGTCCAGATATTCAGCCTGCGCCAGGCAGTGGCGCAAGCCTGGGCACAGCACAACTGGGATGCGCTGGGGCCAGGACCAGGTGATATTTAACAACCATTTTGCCACTGCAGGGCTAGCATTTGATAACTCCCCTGCCTGCTCGCTGTGCTCTCAGATTGGCACACAGGATCTTGAATCCTGCACCACTAATACAGTTTTCTCCCTTCTACCTGCCTCACTGAAAGAGGTCGAAGACCTTCTCCTACAAATGGACATTAAGAAAAGTACTGGCACTGATTCCCTTGACCACTACTTCCTAAAGATTGCATACCATGTTCTAGCCATGCCAATTACTCATCTTTTCAACCTGTCTCTGTCCCAGGGGATTCTCCTACACCTATGGAAAACCATCCACGTCATTCCTCTGTTTAAATCAGGGGACCCCTGTGATCTTAACAATTACAGGCCGATCTCACTTCCTCCCATACTGTCTAAACTCTTGGAGAAAATCGTAAATGCACAGCTGAGAACCTACTTAGACAATATGAATCTTCTAAACCATATGCAATCCAGTTTCAGAGCAAAGCACAGCACCATTACGGGCCCGGCTAAAGTGACCAATGACTGGCAATGAGTCCTGGAGAATAGAAAGTTTGTCTGTACTGTGTTCCTGGACCTAAGCAAGACCTTCGACACTGTTGACCACAGCCTGCTTCTCTCCACCTTGAAAATAATAGATCTGGACCCAACATCCATGTGTTGGTTCAATGACTACCTCACAGGCTGGTTCCAGCAGGTTAAGGCAGAAGGTGAACTCTCCCCTCTCAAACCTTTAAAAAGATGTGTACCACAGGGATCCATCCTGGGTCCCTTACTGTTTGCAATTTACATAAACAACATTGATGATGGCATTAAGGAGGCCAATATTCACCTGTTTGCAGATGATACGGTACTTTACCTAAGCCACCTGTGGAGACTTGCAAGCTGACTTTAACCTGCTACAGAGCCAGCTCCGAAATAAAAAATTTCTACTCAATGCCAAAAAAGCAAAAGCGATGCTCTTTTCACCTGACATTCATACTGTGAACCCAGCCAGCATTGGATCTATTTCTCAGATTACCACTATGCTAGGAGAAAAGTTGGTATTTGTTACGAAATTCAAGTGTTTGGGATTTTGGCTGGACCACAGACTCTCCTTCATGGATCATGTCAAGGATCTGCTGAAAAAGCTGAGGCAGAGGCTTGGTCTCTTCTTCAGGATTAACCACCTCATGACCAGAGATGCTAAGCTGCTGTTGGTCCAATCAACGTTCCTTTCCCTAGTCGACTATGCAGACTTCATTTATAGTCAGTTCACTGCCTCCTGTCTTGCTAAGCTGGACACCCTGTATCACAGAGCCCTGAGATTTATAACTGGCCTACCCCTTTCCACTCATCATTGTTCTTTGTTTGCAGCTGTGGGGTGGCCTTCCCTTCAGTACAGGTGGAACAGAAATGTTGCACTCTGGACCTTCAGAGCTATTACCAAAAAACATCCCCAATACATCTCTGACTGCCTTCCGCTAAGTTTGTTAGGAAACTACGCACTGAGAAGTTACTCCTTGATTTCCTTAAAAGTTCCTAGGGCTAATACACGCTTTGGGAAAGTGGCCATAAGTTTTGTGCTGCCATCCCTTTGGAACAAATTGCAAAAATCAATGAAATTGAGCATCCCCGTCAGTCTCACCATCTTCAAGATCTTATATGCCCATGCTGTTAAGGAACTCTGCAACTGTTTCCCCCACTTGTAGCCTGATGCAGTGTCTGCTGTTTACCCTGCAGTCTGCATTGCACTGCCTAAGTCACGGTCCTCTGGTTTTCTCAATCCTATATTCCTTTCACCTTATTTCTTTTCTCTCTGCTTACTCTTCCTTACCCTACCTGACCTCCCACCATGTGTTATCCCCTTGCCCTGTTGTCCTAGCACCCCTTGAATTTTTGTGGCCCTTACCTCACCCTGTAACCTCTCTCTCCCCTTATAGCTTTCTCATGATGTCCCCTTCTAAGCCTGAATGCCGTGTCATGGCCTGTGCTAGGCAATGCTGGCAGTGAGAATGTTTAATTATCTCCTGTCACCACCAGTTACTTTTGTCATTTCCACCAAATATTGTGATGTACATGTCATTTTTATCTTGTTAATTCCTTAACCGGATCTTATGTTATTGTTTTGAGTGCATTATCTGTTGTATATAAATGTCTATATTAATGTCTGTAAATAAATGTACTGTGCTTCGACCTTGTGTGACACAGGTCCACCCTGCAAATGAGCTTGCTCAGTGGTGTTTGCCTGGATAAATAAAGATTTCGATTGATTCTCAAAGTATCTCTAAGTCATTTTAATTTATGTGCAGTGCACTCCTTGCATGTTGTTATGCCCTAAGCACATCTGACCTTTAGGTCCTTTCAGCTCAAGGTGAATAGGTACTATTCAGCTTCTCTAACATTTTCTTCTGTTATTTTTTAAATAAGTATTTTGAACCAATGGGAATTTTTTCAGGTTTTTTTCTGCATGATCTGGGTGTTAAAAGTATAGGATTTTCTAAATAACTGTCATTAAGCTTCCCAGGAAGGACTTGTTGGTCTGAAAGCTAAAGGACTTTGTTCTTTTTGTTACATCTATGTTGGGCCAATAAAAGGCATCAAATCATTTGCTTCTGGATCTGTTCTCACAAGGACCAATACAGCAAAGACTAAATCTGTATGTCTATTGTTGTGGAAATTTGGTCCTAATAACAAATGCACCTTATACATATTAGATTATATTTATAAATATGCAAGTCATATCATTCTATTATGTAAGAAAAAATTATATATTTTTTAATAACCCTATATATGCTAAGGTAATAAACATCTATTGTCCTTGTTATATGGGGGAAAAAAAACAGTTACCCTATTCAATTTTCTTTAAAGCAACTAATTAAGTAGATAAATTTAAAATTAGAAAGTGACAAGGTTGCTGTACCCTACATCTAGGGGATACACCTGCTACTCAGTGCCTCATAATATATACATTAGAATAGATTATTTTCATATTTCCAGTGAACATCAACATTTAGTACCTGACTGTCAGATATTTCCTTTCTCACCTTCAGATCGTGCCTCTGTGGTACTTACGTTAGCTTGGGGGCACTGACCAGAAATGGACTTTATGGCAATTTAATACTTACTTGTTAGATATTCCGGCTCTTCACACTCAGGCCACAGAATGGATCCAGAACATTGTGTGGGATAATACTCACCCTGAGACTGGGGCGGGCATACTTTGGGATACACTTAAGGTAGTTTTGAGGGGGGGATTATTAAATGTGCCGCTTATTATAAGAAAAATCAAGCAGCCCAGTTGACTGCATTGCAGACCCAACTGAAGGAACTTCAGGAAAGACATGCGGGGGGTGTGTGTGAAGCAGTGGCACCTGTAATGGATGCCACATGCCAGAAGATACAAGCTTTATTGGATCTTAAAACAGAACAGGCACTACAGTTCCTGAAACAAAAGTAATATGTGGGGGAACCCCGAGCTGCCTGTATATTGGCTCGTTTGAGGCAGCACATAGTTAAAGGCACTATAACACAAATCAAATGCCCCACTTCAGGCAAACTATTATGACATCCCTTGCAAATTTTGGAAGCCTTTTGATCCTTTTATCAAAAGTTGTATACCCCGGAAGCATTGCACAATGCCTAAAACATTATCACTTATCTGCATAATTTACAGCTACTTACATTAATTCCAAACCAAAGAACCTTTCTGGATGCCCCAATAACTTATGCAGAATTAGACCAAGTGGTGATTGCTCTTAAGACGGGCAAAGTACTGGACCCCGACGGACACACCGGGGAGTTTTACAAGGCTTTTAAGGATCTTTTACTGCCACATTTGCATTTGGTGTGCCAGAAATTACTGATAGGGGATTAACGTCCCCTCTCTTGGCATTATGCCACAATTTCTAGCGTTCTGAAACCAGGGAAGGCACCCATTCAGTGTTCTTCATATAGACTGGTCTTGGCCCTCAGTATTGATTAAAAGCTGTTTATAACAGTGATGGCAAAGTGACCGGAGGGGATTTTACCTGCTGTTATAGATGGAGACCAGTGTGGCTTCATAAAGGCCAGGCAGAGTCAGGCTAATATCAAGAGAACTCTTCATATTTTACACCGTGCCACCTGGTCAAAGAGACCTTTTTTCCAAATTAGCCTAGATGTGGAGAAGGCATTTGACCAGGTGGCGTGGTCCTTTCTAACTGCCACTCTGAACCAAGTGGGCTTCCCTGATCAATCTGCCAATTAATATCGGCCCTTTACAATCACCCTATGGTCTATATTAAAATTAATGGTTCCATATCTACACTGGTGGCCTTGCTCTGTGGCACTTGGCAGGGGTGCCCTCTGTTGCCCCTGCTGTTTGCCATTTATCTGGAACCCCTGGCACAAATGATCCACCAGTCTCTGGAGGTGGAGGGGCTAGTACCTGGGGGTAGGCAGCAAAAGCCAGCCTTATACACCGATGATATATTAATATACTTGCCATCTCCAGACCAATCTCTTCCCCTATTTTGGCAGATCCTTACAAACTTTGGCTTTCTAGTGGGCTATAAAATTAATACAGCAAAAACTGAAGTGTTGCAACTGAACTATATGACTTCCCCAGAGATCAGGAGAACTTTTCCTTTCTGATGGGGCTTATCCTCCTTGAAGTATTTGGGAATATACTTAACTGGGGGCCCCCTCCAACTTTACGCCTCCAATTATGAGCCCCTTCTCCAACAATTGACTTCTGATTTGTAAAGATGGTGAGTTTTGCCTCTCCCTTTTATTCAACATATCATTACCATTCGGATGAATCTGTTACCCAGATTCTTATATCTGGTGAAAACCCTTCCCATTATGCTCCTGGAAAGGTTCTTTTGGGAACTTAACATGAAAATCTCCCATTACATTTGGGCCTCCAGTGCCCTAGAGTGCGCATGGCTCTCTTGCATCTTCCTAAGGGGTTGGGGGGCATGGCTTTACCAGATGTGCAAAACTAATATCGAGCAGCTCAACTGCGCACTTCCTTTCTTTGGCTTAATCGACAATATAGTGCGCACTGGAAAACCATGGAGATGCAGGACCTGCACCATTTAAACCGCATCCTGTTGTCCCATCCTATGCCTTCCATGGGTGAAATCACCTCCAATCCATTTACGACTATCATATTGTGGTTTTGGCGGACTTGTTTGTACACTAAACACCTCTGGGATGTGAGAGTCCTTTTATATTCTATATCTTATGTGATGGACTTCCTCCAAGCCTGCCTAGACATGGGTTTTCAGCATTAGGAATGGCAAGGTTTGCATTTAGTCCTTCATTTTTTAACTAAAGGCCAGGGCCCCCATTTTCAAAGGAGATGCGTGGTGCATCTCGGCAGAAAATGGAGATGAGCTGCGCATCCTAGACAATGCACTGAAGCGTGATATTCAAAGGGGTGTGCTGCACCGCCCAAAGGTGTATGGGCCATGGCCCACAAAGAATGTATGCGACGTATGTAATGGGGGTGTTCCCATGAATGTGCCGCGCATGGGCATATTCAGTGGGAATGAGCCCCGCAAGGGCCAGAACTGTGTCGCACAAAGATAGGCCAAAAAAAGCTGACCTAAATTGGCCGACCAACCACAAGCAGGTTGCGGAAGTGCAGCCAGGTGAACAGCAGTCTGCCAGCCCTGGCAGTCTAGTGGTACCCCTCCCAACCCCTATCACCATTTGGAGGTAAACAGTCCCCAATCCCTCTACTAAAGTGTAGGATCCCCTCCCAACCCCAATCCCCAATGCATAGTATAATACCACCACCCTTTCCATAGGGCAGGGTGCCCCCCCCCGGCACTGATCCCCTTCGAAGAGAATCCCACCCATCCCGAACCCGATCGAAGGACAATGCCCATATGATTCCCATTTTCCATAGTGTAACAGTACCCCCTCATCCCTGATCAGAGAAACAACCCCCACCTCGGCCCCGTTCTCATTTGAAATACAATCATGGTTCATTTCAGCCTCTTCCCTGACTCGCATTAACATTGTAGTTCTCTTCCAGCCCCAATCGCCGATGTCTGAATAATAGACAGAATCCTCAGTATATCTATAGTACAGTGGCCCCTCACCTTCAATTCATCGACCAGACTTCGTTTCGTCAACTGGAGTCGAGACTGGCTCAGCCTCCACACACTACTACGGTTAGCCACTGACCGATCTGTCAGTGCAATGCATAGCATATAGTACGTGATATTGGTTGAGCGCCAGACATATACAGTATATTGCATTGATAGATCAGTTAGCGGCTGGCTGTAGGCTGAGGTTGAGCCAGTTGTCGGCTCCAGTTGGGGGGCAGGGTTGGGGGTCCAGTCCTGATGAGGTGGGGGCCACTACACTATGGAAATACTGGGGATTCTGTCTATTATTTCGACATTGGGGATCAGGGCTGGAAGGGCTATGGGTGTCATTATGATCAGGAATGGGCTAGGGTGGGGCACGATTGTATTTTGAGAGGAACGGCCGGTAGGGGTTTGCTTTCTCTGATTGGGGATGGGGATTCCACTACAGTATGGAAATGGGAATCGGGTGAGAATTGTCTTTCGATCGGGGATCAGGATGGGAGGGGAGTACCACTGGATTGCCAGGGCTGGCAGGGGAACTGGGCATGTTTGCTATGATCGGGGCCGGGAGGGGCAGGCCTGGTGCATTCAGCCAGGTGCAGCCATGCTAATGAGCCTATACTGGGCATGCATGAGGTCCGTTTATGCCATGCATGCTCACTGAGCTCATTAGCATATTGTGGCTGAATATTGCCCTTGGGGTAACAGCACATCCAGGTATGCACCGCCCATTCTCCCACTGGTGGTCTTCAGCCCTGACCTGGGTATGCTGTGCCCACCATGGTAGCTGCCTGCTTTGTGCCGCACATCCAGGGACCCATATTCACACAGGATGAGTGATCTGTACCTATTACACATTCTGTATGAATATTGCAACAGTGCCAACTGGCACATCTGTTTTGCATGGCACACTGTTATGCGTGCCCAACTGGCCAGCACTGAATATGTCCCCCCAGCTCTATACATTTGAAGAAGTTGCACAACATTACACTCTCCACCCCAGGATAGATTCAGATATCTACAGGTGGTGGCCTTCATTAAAAAAATTGTTTCCAAGCCGGCCCAGTGGCACTGAGGGCTGAGTACCTTACCTCTCGCCATGCCGGTGACCCATGTTCGAGAATGAGCATGGGTCACCAGGGGTCAGCTTGGGGGTAGGGCTGAGAGTGGACTGAGTGGCCATCAGGCAGCTATCCTCTCCTGGATCAGGGAGGTTGGCTCTCTCGGCCTAAGACCACCACCACATGGAGGTGTGATGATGATGGTGTAGGCAGAGAGGGAGTCAGGCGCTAGGCCAGGGGTGGGCGGAGCGGAGTCGGCTGAGCTAAGACATAAAGCATCTCCACATGCTGGGCCCAACGTTGTTTGGGCTCTGGGAGCAGGGAAAAAGGAAAGTGGAAAATACGGGCGCAGCGGCCGGATGACACCCCCAAGCCAGCTCCCGTGGTCCTGCTGGGGAAGTGGGGGTAGCCCCGAAGGGAGAGCGGATGTCCGGTATGGACGGCCGACACAAGCCGCTGGCCCATGGGGGGGGGGGTGTAAACACCGATATGAAAAAAAAATTGTTTCCACAATTAGGGGAACCTTCTTTGACCCCACCGATTATTCAGATCTTGAAGCAGGCAGTTGAGAGCAGTTCATCCATATCACATATGATATCATATATTTATGCAGCCCTACAGACTCAATCGGAGGATTCTGTGGCTCCGCTGCGACGGACCTGGGATTGAAACTTGAACATCAAATTGGGGGACTCAGACTGGGAAGGGCACCTGTGCTGCTTACAAAAACCTACCAGTTCCTACCTTTGGAAGGAATTTGCTTGGAAGTTGACAATATGATTTTTTTGAACCCCAGCAATCCAAATGAAGTATCTTTCAAGTCATGGTGCTGCTTGTTGGAGAGGCTGTGGCTACTCTCTGGCAACACATGGCCATATTTGCTGGGGCTGCCCTGCCCTTCAACCTTTTTTGAACTCTTTGCAGGGGAAGGTGGGGAATCTCATGGCCACCCCAATCCATCTGACACCAGAGTTCTTTTTATTTTCCAAACAGGACGCATCCCTGTGATCCCCCATCTACTCGGAAACTATTGGATATTTCTTTCTTAGTGGCAAAGAAAGCTATTACCCAATGGTGGTTATCCAGCACCATCCCTACTGTATCTCAGTAGCAAGATACTATGATACACATTTATAAGATGGAGAAGTTGACAGCATTTACAAATTGCTGTTTGGAAGCTTTTGAAATATTTTGGAAGGGCTGGGTAATTTATATTATGGTACAAAGATGGGACTTTGTACCCTGAAGGGGATAGGGGAGGCTTGATTTGGAGGGATTGGAGTTAAGACAGAGGTACTATGATGATCACTCTTAAGGAAGAGCATCCAGATTGTAACATTCTAAAAGAAAAAAAACAAAACAGGGTTGGATATAGGTTGTTAAATTAGGAGCCCTAGTGTTACTTCTTTTCAGTCTGCTCTTATTAACGTGAGCTAGCAGGAGTGTGACTATTTAATGAAGCTGCTATTTAACAACCATTGCTAGTCCAACACGTACACTACAGCCAGGGCTGCAGTAATGGAGGGAAGTGGAGAAGTTGTCCGGGCCCTGAGCTCAGGAGGGGCCCACATGAGGAGCTGGCATTACCCCTCGCATTAGCTGGTTTGGAAAACAGGGGCCCATTTAAATTGACTTGTCCTGGGCCCCAAAATTCATAGCTGCAGCCCTGACTACAGCAGTCATAAATTGGAGTCAGTGACGTGACCTTTCCAGGGATTTATTTAACTCTAAAAATTGATTAGCGTTTTGCTCATAAAAGTGCTAAATCTTTGTGAAAATGCATAGCTCTTGCCTCACTGTGTTTAACAAACACAGCACTTCTAGACAATCTTTATAAATATTTTCTGTACAGTTAGTATAGTCCCAAGAAAAAAACTGCTAATCAATTATTTAAAACCCTGCTTTCACAGCTTGGCACACGCTGACCCCGGATTGAAACAAGTTCTAGCCAGAGCCAATACGGCTGTGATGAGCTGCAAAATGAACAAAGTTACACGTGTGCGTAGAAAATATTGAATGCCCAGGTGTAACCTGACCATTTTTGGGAGGTGTTGCACCAAATTTTCAACATGGCCTTTTTGGGACCCCAGCGCATGCAGAGTGCCAGTGTCATTTTGTTCACTTGTCCTGAAAGGTGATTTCACAGAGCAACCATGTCATTCTGTGCCACAGGTGTGAAAACATGTTTCAGGCAGGCTGTGAAAAATGACAGCTGTACTGTTAATAAGGAGGAGGAGTGCAAAAAATAGTAATTTTGAAAATATGGAGTGAAAATATTAAAAATTGGCAAAGTTAGGAGCATGCATAGAAACTGCGCAATGCACACTAAATAACATGATCATTTTTAATTTATTAAAGTTTCAATATGAGGAGTTCTTAGGACCCCACCTCATGAACACTGTCACTGTCATATTGTTACTCAGTCGAAAGGTGATTCTGTGCAGTGACTGCGAAATCACCTTTCGGGACCGAGTAACAATATGACAGTGACAGTGTTCATAAGGTGGGGTCCCACGAACCTCATGTTGAAACTTTGGGGCCAAAATTCCAAAAAATGGCTGATTTATCAACACAAGCTGAAAACCCCACTGACTGCCATTATAGCATGCTTGCCTTTGATTCTTCAGTCTGCGGTTCAGCTTTGAAGAGTGCAGACATGTCCCAGTCTAGAGAAGATGACAGTGCCAACCTCCGGAGGTAAGTAAAGGGTAAGGGGGGTGCGGGGAGGTGGGTGCTCAGTTGGAGGGTGGGTATGGGAGTGGGGAGGCTGGGATGATGACGAGGGACTGTTTACTTTCTTACAGATAAAAACAAAATACATTGGGGACAGTTTTCTTTATTTACAGGAAAAAAATAATATACATTTGTGCACACTGGGGTGGAATCCCAGTGTGCCCCATGAGTTGGTGGGGTCCATGATGCTGACACAGGGGTTGGGAATCCCAATGTCAGCACAGGGAAACAAGAAAAAAAAACATATATTTGGGCACACTGAGGTGGGCTGCCAGTGTGCCACATGAGTTGGGGGGGTACATACTGCCGACATGTGAAGTGGGCACCTCGATGTCAGCATGAGGAACATAAATTTGGGCACACTGAGGTGGGCCTCCAGTGCAGGAGGTACATAATGCTGACATGGGGATTGGGCGCCCCATGTCAATGCGGGGATGGGGAATGGAAGGAGTGGGGAGAATAGCAGCAGTGGGAAGGTGTGGGAGGGTTTTCTTTCTTGCCAGTGCAGGGAGGGAGCGGGGAGGACGGGAGCAGTGGGAAGGTGTGGGAGGAGTGCCATCCGACAGATGGTGGCGGCAACGCAACTGCACATGCTCAGCACTCGGACATGCATACTTGTGGTGAATGGAATTTTGCATTCACAACATGGTGGCGCCATCAGAACTGTGCATGCACACAAGTCAGGCATGTGCGGTTCTTGCCCCTGAATGCAGAAGTAACAGCGGAAATAGCGCAATTATTATTCTGTAGCGCGATAGCGGCCAGTCGTGGTGAAGTGTTTCATGCTCTGTTGGACTTTTGGGAGGATACTTCCAAAAGTCCAACAGAAGATGCCACGATCGGCCGTTTTTATAAACTATCATCGATCCCAAAACGGCTGTAAGTTCCGCCCACAGCTGTAAAAAAAGACTGTCAAACCAATGGAGGTTTTACAATTAACAGGCAACAGATAACCATGCATTTTACACTATAATAATAATAATGAAAAAACACACTCTGAGATCATTGCTTGGTATTTATGATTTATTTATTAGCTGTAAGTGACTATAAATCATTTCTTATCTTCTTTAACCCAGGAGGTGTGTGGGGGGGTGAAGCCCTCCAACTCAAATAAACGAGTCATATGTTTGCTGTTGATTTAGGTTTTGTCTGTTTGAGTGGGGGGGGGCTCTGCCCCCACACACCCTCTTGTCCTTTTAATACAGAGGTGTGGGTGGCAAAGCACCTCAACTCAAATAAACTAATAAAAAATAACCAAAACATGTAACTGTAATAAATAACTGCAAGGCAGACCTGTATGTCAAGGCGTTATGCCACAACCTACATCAATATACTGCACTAATAGCCCCCCCATGCCCCCTTTTTTTTAAATAAACTAATAAAAAATAAATGAAAGGTTGATTTGAGAAAGTAGCATAACTTGAGATATATGCTAATAGGGTAGGTCTGTTGGTGGTCCAATATTTTCCACTATCGCCCTTCAGACAACAGCGGGCCCACTTAGTCTCTCTGGGTGAAGGCACCCTAACTTTGCTATTTGTTATGGGTCGAATCCCCTTACCACAGGAGAATGAACGAACCCAACCTCCTTAGCCAGGTGGGCCCTAAACAGTCACCAGGCAGGAGTCCTACAAGCACAGGCTGAAGGACTTGAATATGTACTCCCTGGAGAAGCTGAGGGAGAGGAGGGATATGATAGACATAAAAGTACCTCACAGGAAGAAACAAAGTGCAGGAAACACTATTTTTTTCAGAGGAAGAGATGTTTCAGGACTATAGGGGTCATAAAATGATATTGGGGTGAAAGTGCAGTGCATCGAGTACATGTAGGACCTAGGCTATTAGTGTAGAGTTCAAGTTATGCTATCTGATAACTTTAACCTGTTCCTTTACTTTTTATTAGCTTTTTTGGGTAGGGATTCACCCCCACGCCACCTTGTCAAAAAAGCAACCAACTTTAAACTGACACCAAATAAGGCACACAACCAAATCAGCACTGTATTCAGAAAGCTTTTATGGCAAGCTTCCTAGGTGTACCCGATATTCTACACCATCACCAAAATTGGAAGGAGGGAGGTTCAGAGGTAACGTGATGAAGTATTTCGTCATAGAAAGTGTGGTGGACAGGTGGAATGCCCTGCCAGAAGAGGTGGAGGGGGCTGAAACGATTACAGAAATCAAGAATGCATGGGATAGGCATCGGAGGTTCCTAGCAGTTGGGCGAAGGGGATAGTTCAAGAGAAGCTTGAAGAGGCAAAATTACATGCACAATTGGGCTGACTAGGTGGGCCAAAGGCCCTTATCTGCCATCAGCATCTACGTATTTATGAGTGTGAAACCAGACAGGGCGTCTCAGAGGTCACAGATGTAACCCCTTTTGGGGGCTTACCTGACTTGCCCATGTTGCTCCAGTTTTTCCTGATTGCTGCTGGCAGTCCCCCTGTTTGTCCACCACAGTACAAGTTCCTTCATTTCTCCTCTAAGTCCCCAAAGAAATGCTATGTATTTGGTTAGCCCAGTTTGGACTTAAATCCTGTTTCGCAAGCCACCGGCATGTCCCTGGTTCCACCGGTGCTTGTGTATGTGCTAGACAGTGCTTTGATCTTGTCAACTGCCGGTTGCAGTCAAAACGGGAGGTGTTGTCAGTCCCGTTGCCCATAGCGTACTGGATGGGGATTGGAGACCTAAAGGAGATGGGCAGAAGCCCCACCAGTGTTAAAAAAGGAAAAATAATAAAGTTTAAATCGGGGCATAAGCGAGAGCTCATGATTAATTCATGAGCCCTCATAAATATTAATGAGGTTGCTGCCTGCCGCCTAGGGGGGACAGAGTTTTGGTGGCAGTGACAGTAAAACTCCTGGGGCTAATAAAATGAATGTGGACTTGTTTGACAGGGGGCAGTTAGGGCTACAATCCGGTGGGGTTAACTAAATAAAGTATCATGTGGGGGCTGCACCAGAGGTAAAAAGGGGAGAAATTGTGTTGAAATGAATGGGACTCCCCGCAAACAAATGGGAGCAGACATGTTGGTGACACTTGACCCCTCTTTAACAGCCAATCAGTGATCTAGGCGTGCAAAACTTGGACAGAGGGGCTCCTGGGGAAAAGGAGGGGACTAAATCTGGTGCCTAGATCATGCCAAAATAAATGAACAGGAAACACTGATCACTATGGACATAGATTATTGAAAGGCTTCAACAGCCAATCAGGATGCTGGGTTTTCAACTGATACAGTGTGGACTTTCTGGGATTTCTTCAGTCTGTTCCCGGGCTCTGTACAAGTCAGGAGTACCTTGTGAGAGTGGACTTTGGATGTGAGGGGCTTACCCAGGCCCTGAGAGGAGATTGCTTTACTGATGAATTGGAGGTTGCTGAAAGTAGAGACTGCTGTGTGGCAGAAACAGAGTGAGAGGGGGAAGAGAGAAAGAGATGAACTTTGGTGCTGATTCCCCAGGTATGGAAGCGTTGCTTGCTATTCATGGGAAAGACTAAATATTGCAGACACCCTGTTCTGGGAAATTGAGCTAGGTGAAAGAACTGAGCAGATTAGCTGAGTGCTACAGTTGCTGCTGGAAGGTCTGTTGCTTGTATGGACAGCAACTGCATTATTCTTGAAGAGGCAGAGTGTCTCTGGTTATGGGGGTGCTAGCCAAGAACTGTGTGTATCCTGAATGAACTGGTTAAAGTGGCTGAGAGCTGAGATCTTGCTGCAGCCGAGGAAAGGAGTTGAACACTGCTAAACTGAAAGTGTGCACTGGTGTGCAGGGGGGCTGTTGCTGCTGAGTTTTCCCTCTGCTGGATTGTCACTGGCATTGATAGAAACAGAGGCTAGCATCCACCAAAATTGGCACTGGACTTTATTCGAGTGGCTGCCTGGAAAATCTTGCTTGTTGAGAGCTCAGTGCAGGGACTGCAGAAGGACCCCCACCATTTGGGAATCCTCACCCAGAGCCAGGCAGCAAACTTGCTAACCCCTCGCAGGTGAGACTCACTGTCTCAGGAGGTCGCAGGTCCTGCACCTGAGTACTAGGGCACTCTGATCATGGGAGCCGGGCTGAGGGGCCACTCCCAGGTCTGGGTCTTTTGGGGCTGGTGTTGTCCTGCCACAGCACTCTGCAATGGATCAGAAGCAGCTGAAGGTGACAAGTGGCCAGAACTACAATCAAGGTGACCAGCTGCAAGATCCTCAAGCAAGTTCCATCCAGATGGAGGGATCCTGGCCGGCCTGTTTCTCGATCTACTGCACAACTCCCAAGAGCTCCATTTTCCCCTGGTGCTGAGAGCTTCAAACCATGAGTACCCGGGACCTGGTTCCTGGGAGGGAAAAAGGGGAATTGCTTGTTAAACATTTTCAAGTTTCAAAAATATTTCAGGGCCCCAACAGCTGGCCAACCTGCAGCACTGTACCAGGCCTGCACCTAGTGGGTACCCCTAAGAACATCTGGGAAACACTGGTACAGGTGGGGGTGGATTCGACCTGAGGGCCCCAATGTTTGGTGTCTTGCTATATCATTAGCCAGTTTTTCTTTACACAGCCATCCTCGGTTCCATACCCTAGTCCTATACCCCCAATAAAGCTGTGGTTTACTATTTGAAATTGTGTGTGCAGGAATTCTCCGAGTCTGTCAAAGCATTACTGTTCATGGTTTATGGTTGTACTGAATTGTTAGGTATCCAGTGTGGGGTGGTTGATAGGGGAGGTGAGTAGGTGCTGCATCCCAGGGGGCTGTACCAGCCAGTCACCTGGCCCACTCCTAATTCTCTCTGGGTGGAGGCACTGCACTATTTTAATTATCTTTGGGATAGGAAACCTGAACACCACCGTAGCAGGACCCAGGCTCCTTAACCTGTTAGAGGGACAACAGGCAGCAGTAGTAGCCCACTAGCACATGGTGCCTGGGCTACACATGTATATATCACAATAGTCAAAAACAGGTCAAAAACAATTTTTTAAATACAATTCTCCCTGTTTTGACTATGGTGACATATACCTGACCATACCTCTCAACCTCTTGCCTCATAAATCAGGGAC
This sequence comes from Neoceratodus forsteri, assembly GCA_016271365.2. Lineage (NCBI taxonomy): Eukaryota > Metazoa > Chordata > Ceratodontiformes > Ceratodontidae > Neoceratodus > Neoceratodus forsteri. The sequence continues at coordinate 283,782,331 of CM028129.1, forward strand.
GGGGTTTAAAAAATCAGGGACAAAGACCCCAAATCAGGGACAAATCTTAAAAATGTACAATATTCACTCAGAAAGCTGACAGAGTAAGGGGATTAGTTTAAGCTGCATTTTCTGAAGAACAACAGGTCTGTAACTTTGACATTATTTTATGAGTGATTGTGTAATATATCGGGTACACATAGGACCTACACTATTAGCGTAGAGTTCAAGTTACACTATCTGAAAATCAGGGACAGTTGAGAGGTATGCACCTGACTGTGAACCTTAGAAGAAATCTTTTGGCCAGTTGGTGGTCATGCTGGTTCTCTGTGTCCTTCCCACCTAAAACACATTTGGAAACGAGCAGTCAAGTCTGTGACTTTCTTGATGAACTATTGTTCTTGTCGGTCATTTTGATGAAACAAAAATATGGAGTACAGCGTTGCACCATTGCTCTAATTTCAACGTCGGTTGGTAGCTCCACTCTCAGAATATGGCTGGAGGAGCGGGCACTGTCATTCAGTGAATGGAAGGCTGAGTGATTGGAAGTTTCGAGACTGGAGAGGCTCGCTCACTTAATGCTAGACCAGATGCATATATTCAGCTCTAAGTGGGGCACAATTTATAATTGTTTCTCTTCACCAACCTAGTACGCCTTTAGGCTGCCAGTAACCTATCTAGTGATTGTGTAGTTTGACGGACCAGTGGTGAAGCTGCGCTTAATGCGTAACTGACAATGAGCAAACGTCCTGTTGCGTACCTATGTGCAGAGATAGCCTGAACTGGGGGGGGTGCAGGGGGCACAGACCCCCGATGAAAGGTTAAGTACACTGATTAAGTCTGCTATTATGTTTGTTTCTTACACTTTTTCAAGATAATTTATTTTATTTGTGGTAGTTGGGTCAGTTGACACGCGTGTCTCGTTAGGTAAGTTACACTAAGCTTACCTTTACAGCGGAAAGTGGCGTGCGATTCCCGTAGCTTTTGCGCTACGCAACCTGGGTGATCCGACTCTCTACACAACCACCACCTATCCCTCCTTACCTGATCCCTTCCCCTTCTGCTATATTTCTCATGTTGACTTATTTCTTCAGGGGAATGTTGTTCAGGGATTAGCGGGATAACTTCCCTGTATTACTAAGGTAATTTGTCTATAATTTATCATTCATAATTTAATAAGTACTATGTATCATTTTAGAAGTCACTAAAGTAATGTTTGAGGCATGAATGATTATTGCTGTATTGTTTTTGCCGATTACTTATGGCATTATTTTTGTGTATTGTATTTTAATTCAATAACATTTTATTGTTGAAAAAAAAAACTATTGTAAATAAATAAATGTAGAAAGCCTGGACTTCAGTAGGTAAAATGAGTGACGTCACCTTCACTAGTGCTGTGTGACAGTTGACAGGTATGACAAAGCAGCACTGCTCACAGTGCCAGCCCGCCTGGCTGCCCATTTGCGAGAGCATCTTCGAATTGTTTTCCATTCTATCTCTACAACAGCTCTCTACGTGTCTTAGCAACAGGCTCTCGCGCATACTCCCCCGTGACGTCACTGCCTAACGGGCTTGCTGATATCGGCTGCGGTTTGTTGGATTCCATCTACTTCGTCAGCTGCAGTAGGGACTTGTGTCTAGGCTTAAGGGGAGCGCGGGAGCCCTCCAGCGGGCGGACAGGCATGGCGGCCCCCCGGGGAGACGAGAAGATGAACGGTGGCCCCACCGAGGCTGACCCACGACCACTGCTACTGAGCCGCGACAGGATGCCCCTCCAGAAGAGCAGTGTGTGCTCGCGCACCTACTTCGTGGTTGTCATGGTGTTCGCGCACGTTTATGTCCTCAATGTCATCGCGCTTCTGCTCTATGTGCATTACAGCAGCGGAGGCAGCAGTACCGACGACAGAGTCGGACCGGGCCGGGCTGATACTACGCTGCCCCCACTGCAGTCGCCTAGCATTGCCACTACGGCGGCAGCTTCCTCCAAGGTGTCTTCGGAATACCTGCCGCCCCGCTCTGAGCCCCTGCAAGAGCCGGCTGGATTGCATAACGTGCAGTTGCCTAGGTTGGAAGGGATCAAGGTAAGGATGCGCCACCGAAAAACGCAGATCCTGGTTATCGTCACATGCACACAATAGGAGTGATGTGCTGCAGAGTACCTTTCATCTATTCCCCGTGACGAGAAACACCCCCTCATGTTAACCCTCAGAATTACTCTATCTCCTCCTCACATTCTCTCCACATGGAAAAGGTACTGGCCACGCAGATCTTGCGGTAGACTTACAAAGCAGAAATTTATAATAGTCTGTATGATGCTGAAGTAAAGCTAAACTTTGCACAGATGTAAGCGGTAGTTACCACGTTGTTCTGAGCTTGTATGTTAGAAACATGTTTGGTGTTTGATGTTGTGCTCCACATTTTGAATGCCAGTGTCCCACATTTCTGTGACAAAAGGTTGAGAGGTATTGCTGCAGTTTTCTTAATTTTTCAATCAGGGTTTTTGGCCCCACTTTTGTTGCCCTCTCAGGATCATCTGCAGTGGCACTTGGGGAAACCGGACTGGATCAGATTGGTAAAAGCCAGACCTCCTGGACTGGGTGCAAGTTGTGTGAACTTTGTCAGTCTAATCAGTCCATCTTTTACTGATCTGGTCTGGTAGGATTCTGTTGATCTGGTTTTCACCCCAACTGGGACTTAATGAAAACTAGACTGGACCAAATCAGTGAAAGCCGCTGGTGTGGGCCAGATTTGCTAGACGGGCAAAAGTCTGGCAACCTACGCATGATGTGGCTTTACTGATTGGTTTTGTCTGGTTTTTACCCATACCGTCCAAGTGACTTTCTAGCCCAACATACATATGAAGAAGTCAGCAGAAAAAGGCCATTTGGTCTATTAAGTCTGCTCGTATTGTAGGGTCCACAGCTTGAGCTAATGTCCCTGCCCTCCCTCCTCACTCCTCCCATCCTCCCTACCCATGATCCCATAAGCCTATCCCAGCCTCTCTTAAAGCTGCCCACTATCTTTAACAAGATGATCTCGTCCAGTGGTGCATTCCAAGTGTCCACCACCCTCTCTGTGAAGATGTGCTTCCTGACCTCCCACCCTCCAGCTTAAGACTATGCCCCCTCGAGTTATGGTTGCCACTCAACTTAAACAGACTATTTATCAGTCTTATTTATCCCTTTCAAGTAATTGAAGGTCCCAGTTATGTCCCCTCTCTCTCTCTCTCTCTCCTCCCTGTCTTCCAGGGAGTACATTTTCAGTGCCCTCAACCTCTCCTCATATGCCTTACCCTGCTGACCCGCTGTCATCTTTGTAGCCCTCTTCTGGACATTCTCCAGCAGGTTAATGTCCTTTTTGAGGTGTGGGCACCAGTACTGAACTCCATACTCTAGATGCGGCCTTACCAGTGACCTGTACAAGGGCAGTATAACCTCCAGTCTCCTACTACTGATCCCCCTAGATATGCATCCCAGCATCTTGTTTGCCTTTGCTGCTACTGCTTTATTGCACTATGTGGAGTGCTTCAGGTCACTAGTGATCATCACTCCCTGGTCCCTTTCCTCCTCTGATGCAGATACTTGGACTCCACCCAAGTAATACTGTGTCCTGGGATTCTTGGCTCCAATATACAGTACATAACTTTGCATTTCTTGGCATTGAAGCCAAGCTGCCAGATCCTGGACCACCTCCCTACCTTTTTCCAGATCTTCCTGTAGATCCTGTATCCTTTCAGCAGTGTCCTCTCCCACAGAGCTTGGTGTCATCCGCGAATAGGCATATTTTGCCCTTAATGCTATCCTCAGTGTCATTGATGAAGACATTGAACATCACCGAGCCCTGCGGGACCCCACTGGTTACCTCTCTGGTGCCAGATAACTCTCCCTCCACAACCACCCTCTGGGTTCTGTTTCTTAGCCAGTTTTCCACCCATCTGGCCATCTTTTCCCCAACCCCGAGATCCAGCAACTTCTTGATCAACCTTTTGTGGGGCACAGAGTCAAAGGCCTTGCTGAATTCAAGATAGAGGATATCTGTCAACACTGTAGTACAGACTCTTATTTTTCTGTTCTCTGAGGTAGACCCTCAAAACTGTCTTTTAGCCTGCGTCCCGGTGGCTTCCCGCCCTGCAGAGGGCTCCTCCTGAGGCAGGCCCTTCAAACTGTCTCCCAACTTCTATCTGTGTGGCTTCCCGCCCTGCAGTGGCCCCTTCTAAGTCCTCTGGATCCAGCATGCAGAGGTCCCTGGGAGCTCTGGACTCGAGGATTGGACATACGAACATACAAAGACACCAGCAGAAGAAGGCCATTTGGTCTATTAAGTCTGCTCATATTGCAGGGTCCACAGCTTGAGCTAATGTCCCTGCCCTCCTTCCCCACTCCTCCCTTCCTCCCTACCCATGATCCTTACTTTCTTCCATGCCAGTCCCAGCCTCTCTTAAAGCTGACCACTGTCTTCAATGAGAAAACCTCTTCCGGCAGTGCATTCCAAGTGTCCGCCGCCCTCTCTGTGATTAAGTGATTCCTGACCTCCCACCCTCCAGCTTAAGACTGTGCCCCACTAGTGTTATGGTTGCCACTCAGCTTAAAGAGACTCTCCTTGTCAACCTTATTTATCCCTTTCAAGTATTTGTAGGTCCCAATCATGTTCCCTCTCTCTCCTGTCTTCCAGGGAGTACCTGTTCAGTGCCCTCAACCTTTCCTCATATGCCTTACCCTGCTGACCCACTATCATCTTTGTAGCCCTCACCCTACATATGCTACACCTGGCCTGTGAATTTGAGGGACAGAACATCATGTTGTTCTCCATGGCGTCCATGCCTGTTCCCAGTCCACTGCAGGGGGCTTTGCAACAGCAAGATAGGTGAAGCTGGAGAACATTATCTCTGCAGGGCCCCTGCTGTTCCACTGACCTGGTGGAAGGAGTTGGGCCAAGCCAGAATCCCATGTTTTCTGCATAGTTACAGGGTGGGCAAAATTATTATTTTTTTTTGTTACTTATAAAGTTTCCACCAAACTCTCCTGATTCCCAACCTAAATTACCTGCCCTCTGTCACCATCCATGCGACAGTGCCAGAGTCCTCCTTCCATCCAGCCTCAACCAAGGCATCTGGGGTGCAGATCTCTACCCTCCAGCCAAGAGAGACAATCCCTTGAGGCTCTTCCATCCCTCACAGCAGGAGTTGCCAGTCTGCCATCTGTGGCAGGAGCAAATTGCCTGTGTCTCTGGCTGCTGAGTGAATGGGGAACCTCAACAGGATTGTAGTATTGTCCAGTGCCAGAGTACCCCAGAGAGCGGTGTTTAACAGAGTTTTGTAACATGGTAAAAGTAACAACATCGGAAATAACGAAGACAATTGGTTGAATTGGGTCAGCTGGTAGAGGAGTAACACGCATTATGAGAGCATAATGCCGTATTGGTTGTGAATTACACAAAGCAGCCACAGCAGTAAAAAGAGCAGTACAGAAAAGAGTACACGAAAAGAAATTGAAGGGAGCGAGTTCTGAAGTGGCAAGTAGGAATCCTGTAGTAGTGCGACAAGTGTAAACGAGAGATGTGAGGAAAAGAGAGAATGGGGGAAGTAGGAAACGTTGAGATAGAAAAACATGTTTAGTTTATGTGAAAGACGAACGATAGAACAATGGGTAGACGAGCACTTTGCACAGGATAAATAGAGTAGAGAATGTGTAGTGGGAGGGACGAGCACAGTAGTGAAACGAGCAGGTGAAGCAGCAAGTGTAAAAAAGCAGAAAATACAGAAAGAGCGGCCCAGCAGTAGTATACTAGCATGTCAGATGTGGAAATAGTTACGGCAGCTCCAGAAATGGAAGTATTGACAGTAGTCAAAAAACAGCAGCACTAGACAGATAGTAGACGAACTGCAGAAGAAGTAGACAGGAGACAGGATCCAACGGACTGGAAGAGGGAGGAGCACAGAGAACATTGGAAAACGCATTGAATTTCCACAACTTTACCGTTTATGAGACCGTTAACTGTAATTATGTAGGACAAAGCAAAGAGACAGCAGAAACCACAGACACTCAGCAACTGTGAGTAGTCAAAATATCCATCTATCTAGAAAGTGAGTGTCAGCAGGCTAACAGTAGGAGCAGTGCGCACGAAAGCACGGCAGATGTATGCAAATGAGATAGACAGCTACAGGGTCAACCAGTGAAACAGCAACGCAGCGGTCATCCTAGGAGGAGTAAGAAACGAACAGCCGCTAAGAAATCTCTCAAATTGACTGCAGTTGTCGACAATTCCATAGTTGTACAAGTAGACCAAAAATGAAAAAAAACATATATGTCTGTAAGAGAGGTTTGTTAATAGTTGAAAAAGTAACAGTACAAAGAACTCATTAACTTTATTGCTGTCATTGTCTATTGTTTAATAAGACCACAGATATTCGTCTGACATCTATAGCCATGGACAGACCATGTTACAAGCGCATTAATCCCCTCTGAAGGTGGCATCTAATGGGGTGTTAATGCATGGTTGGACCGTTGTATGCACTCTGCCTCCGGCCTCGTGACACAACGGTCTTAACCATGCATTAACAGATGCCACCTTCGTCAGTGATTAATGCTTACATGTTGCTGCTTGGTTCGCTGCTCATTGGGCTAGCTGGAGCTTACCAAGTAACAGAAGTGGGTGTGGATCCCACAGTGGCTGTGCATCCAGCCACCTGGTGCCTGATATGGACTGGAGAAGTACTCTTGTTGTTCTTTGCTTGGTATTGAAAAGCTTTATTTATTGATTTATTAAAATTTGGTAATTGGGAAAGGCACACTGAGCTATGGGTTGTTTCCAAGTCTGACCAGGGGAAAGGGGATTGTGAAGAAAAAGGACATGCAGAAGGTATAAAATGCAATATACAGGCATATGTGAATTAGCAAGGTAATTAAGAAACAGTAAATAGGCTATCCCAAATGGAATTAAAGAGTCAAGCAGGAATTTACATAATTAAGCAAAATAACAATGACTAAAATATACAGAGAGATGGTAATGCTGTGAGAACAATAATGTAATTAATAGGAAGAGACAAAAACAGGAGAAGGAAAAGGGAGATAGGAAAACACAGACAGGGACAGAGCGAAGGCAGAAGAAAATTAAGCAGAATGAGTAAATTAGGTAAGGGGCAAAGTAACAAGTACCAGAGGAAGAGCATGTGGGAGCAAAAATACGTATTAGATAGTTGAGCCATAGCACACAATGAAACATCAGGTGTCTGGACGTGCATGATCCAGGCATGTTCCCCAGTGTGTGGATGGGGTCTTTATTTTTGGTGCACTGCAAGTATGGGTACATTTTTATGGATATGGGATCACAAAATTAAAAGGCTTCCCAAGCTAAGGTAAGAACTGCCTAATTGTTTATGTTACAAAGCCATTTGTCCAACCCAAGTGCAATTTTATGAAATATGGCTCGACTTTTTAAATTAGACAGTACCCTGACACTGCATCCCGGATTACTGAGAGTTTTGAACACCAGCACTAGTTTATTTTTAAAGAGCTGGTGACACGTTCAGGAGAACGTTAGAAAAACCTAACATTTAGACACAGTCTAGCTTGTATTTCCCATTAGTGCTGTATTCCTCCTCTCCATTATTTATTACTGAAGTCATCTGTATGAAAACAGCATCATTGCTCCTGAAGAGTTTGTCTATTCCTGCTGCTTTCTCCCTACCCGAAGTCACAGAGCACAGCTTGTGATGTCACAGTTACTCCCATGGCAACAGATTGTGATGTCAAAATATAGGATTATTATTTGAAGTGGGGAGTAAGCTATAGAGGCAGATGGAATCTAAAGAAACCCTAAGCGATGAAGAGAATGTATTCATTCAAATTTCCTTAGTAATAAATAATGGGGAGGAGAAATGTATAAACTATAAATGGAATGCAGGGAGAATTGTACCTAATTATTATGCTTTTTAAAGTTTTCTTTGAGGTGTCAGTAGCTCTTTAAGTTGTAGATGGTGTTTAAACGAGAGAGAGAGAGAGAGAGAGAGAACTAGGAAGGAGATAAATGAAGTGTAGGGGAGAGGGGTTTCAAGTGGAATTCAAAAACTGGTACTTTGTATCTCAAATGGTGATAAGGATGGGATTTACATTTTTTGACTCCCTGCTTGAACATTATGTTCAGTCAGTGGATTTTGCGGCCTGTTTAAAGTAAATAGAACAATGATCTCTTTTCCTGACTGCTATATTAGAATAAGGAAATTCACACTTCTTAGGCTCTTATTAGCCCCTGAATAGCCCCCTGAAATGAGCCATCTTGCTCAGTGTGACTTCCTGGCCAAAAAGTTTGAATAAATAAATAAAAGTCTACTTCCATTGCTAGATTAGGGCAAGTCTTCAGGAAAGAAATTTGATGCTTGGATACTGATATGCCAGTAGATATGCATACACCCATAGCAGAGTTTGCAGTGCAGCGAAAAAAAAAAGTGTTCCGAGACAAAGACCAGCAAGAAAGCAGACAACTGGGAGGACCAATGATAACAGATGAAGATGTGGGAGCCTGCTGCAACTTTCCCATGTTGACTAAGCACTGACTTAGGGGAGTGGCTAACAAGAGGAGAACTGAATCTTTGGTGTTAAAGTTAAAGGTGGCAGTCCAAGAAAGAGAGCAACATATGATGGTTTACTAGTTGCATAGTAACAGCAGGAAGAACAGATGTGTGTAGATTCCGTGGTATGACGTTTGAGGCAGTTGACTGTCTGGTGGCTGGTTGCGATCTGCTTGTGTCAGAAGATATGTATGCAGGAAGACACAACAGTGTAGATTAAGACTAATCCACTGGCAATCATAATGCTATAACATCCTTGTAATAAAAAACACTGGAATCATGAACCTGACAGGATTAAGAACTGATAATTATTTGGGATAGCAGCAGGCAAAAAAGAGTGTGCACCAGGACAGTGGTGCTCAGCAAACTCATCAGTTAAGAAAAGGGCTGGATTAAGGCATAGGCAACATAGGCACTAGCACAGGGCCGCCACTTGCCAGGGGGGCCCCCCAGCAATCCCGAAAATAAATTTACTACATACCCATTTCTTTCTGCCTGAGCTGCATTTTTTTTTAATTCAGGTATTTATGCTCCCGGAACCCTAGCAGGGGCTTTGGCACTCCGGAGGAGGGACACTCTCTCAGGTCCCTGCCGCACCTCACTCGCTGACCCCAGAGATTTCTCCATGGTGTCCCCCACCCATGGCGGGGACAGGGAGGTGGCACGCTCTCCCTGGAGACCCAATCCAGAAGCCGTGGTCGGCCCTCGGTGCGGCAGACCATCATAGACCCTGCCCGCTCCTTTTCCTTCCTGTTTCTCCCGCCCCTTTCCCTTTCTGACGTTACTATGTCTCAGTGCACCTCCCAACCCGTATCACCCTCCGGTCACCCCTAGAGGGCAGTCAGTGAGCGGGACGATGTGGGACCCTCCCCCCAAGAGAAGTGAGCAGTCCTCCGGATGCTCGATCCTCTCTATCTCCCGTTGACCCGCAGCGACCCAGGCTCGTTCTCAAACTTGGGTCACCGGCATGGCATGAGGTGTGAGCTGCTCTTTTTTTGTAGTGGGCTTGGCTGCTGAATAATCTGATCAAGGCAGGAGCTGAACTGTGATGTGAATCTTACCTCCCTGATTAGGTGTTTAGTACAGCTCATAGCTTCAGGGGGCTCCAGCCAGACTGACCTTTAAGTGGAATACAGAGGCTGGCCCAGTAGCTCTGAGGTTGAGGCACTGGATGCCACACCTCATGCCACGCCGGTGACCCAGGTTCGGGAATGAACTCAGGCCCCAGGGGGGGTCAGCAGGGGAGGGAAGGGATTGAGCATCCGGAGGACTGCTGTCCCTTCTTGGGGAAGGATCCGGGGAATGCGCTGCTCCTGGGCGGCCCCTGACAGTGGTTGGGAGTAGCACAAGGAACAGGCAGCGCTACAGATGCGGGGCGGAGCTGCAGAGGATGTCGGCACATAGTGCCTTTGACGTCATTGCACGTCCAAGCTCAGAGGGGCAACACAAGAAGATACCCTCTTGGTCTAGGGAGGCGACTAGGGCTCCAGTTGCAGACACCCAAATCCCCATTGTCGGGCTGTCTCCCCAAAGGCTTGCCAAGCCCCCTACCAGATGGACAATCTAATTTCAGAAAGGCCACCAGGTAGGAGAGGCAGGCCCTCCCCTGGGGGTGATCTGGGCAGGGCTGGAAAGTCCAGTTGGGGGGTGCTGGAGGGGTAGAGAGTTTCAGGCAGGGGAGTAGAGGTGTCTGGCCCAGAGAGCACCTCTGAGAGATGCCCTGACCAAAGCAGAGCATAAAGAAAGTGTAAAAAAAAAAAAAAAAAAAGTTGAATACAGGCCCTTTTCCTTTGTCTCCCACCACCCTGGTATCCCAAGTAGGAAGAAGTAGCTAGAAAGATCCATGCCTCCCAGTTGGTGTTTCTGAGAGGGAAAGTGACTGGTGCAAATTTTAAATGGGGGCCCCACTGCAGTAGTTTGTCCACTACTTGCCTCATCTTGTACGTTTGAAGGGGGCCATGTCATTCATACTGGGAGGATCAGAGAGTCAGCAGAGCCTACCTATTGGAGAGCCTGTTCCAAGTTGTAGATGCCTCTAATTAGCACATGGATGTTCTGTGACATGCCATGTCCCTGGGTCACGTAGTATGCAGACAGAGATTGTGGTTTACAAATTAAAGTGTTCTGAGGCTACATGTTTTCCAGGTTCTTGGCTTGGAGTTGTGGTGATAGTGGAGAGAGTTGGACCACCCGATATTGTGTAGCATAAACATGACCTGAATCGCATGTAAGCGTTACGTTATGCAACTCGTGAGGTGAAGAGAGCTCATCAACATTTTCTGTTATCGGGGGGCTGTGCCCACCACACACCCCCTTTTCTTCATATAGATCACATGTTTGTTAGTAACAACATTACCAACACTGACCAACAAACAATATAACACCAAAGCTGACGGTAATCTCCGCTGACGTAACATATTACGTAATTCTTGTGCAGCATCGCTTACACATTAAACGTATCCCTAAGAGTGGTCCAACACACTCCACTATCTCTGGAGCTGTAGCCACTAGGTTATAATGCCTAATGTATTAATTTGTACACTCCTTGACTAGAATTGGATTATCATTGTCAAATGCAGTTCTCTCAGGGAAATTAGTAGGTGGGTTCATGGTTGAGTTTGGGTTGGGGCGATGAGTGTCATGAAAATAATAATAATAATAATAATAAAAAACTTTATTTCTTAAGTGCAATTCAAAACATCAAAGTGCTTTCAGAATAACAAATAAATCCATAAGTAGTTAAAATGTCGACAGTAATACTAAAATCCATCCTTATTAATTAAGTTACTGATGCTAAAGGACTCTTGGGGTAAGATTACTGCAGTGAGTATTTTTTTCTTATTGCAGAAGACAAGACTGAATATGTACATTTTCAGTGTGGCTTTAAAGTTCTCCATCAAAGTTATGAAAAAAAGAAAAAAATGGGGCTGAATTTTCTAAGTCCTTTAACAATACTGTATTGCTGTTCGCAAACAGTATGGCTAAGCCTGATGTTTAACAGCACCTACAAAACCACAGTTTAGTGAAACAAAGTAGCAAAGAAGCTACGGTGCAATCATTAGGCTTACATTGCCGTCAAGGGCAGCAGTGGCCTTTAGATCATATTTGTTTAATTTTCAGGCACTTGTATATGATATGGAGCTATATACATACAGAACTACCCCCCCATTATGTACAGTTGCCTGCAGAGTAACCAAATAGTATCTGAAGGCCACCACTAACCCTAGCCATTATAAGTCTATCTATAGCACTACAACCCCTTCTCTATGTGGTTTTGTGGGTGGGGCTGTATCAGGAAGTAAGATTGTACTTGCAGTAAGTTAAGTAGCGTAAGAAAGGTGGTAATCATGTATGCTGAGAGTAGTCTTGCACATACAGTGATCCCTTGATTATCCATTAAATGTTTGTACAAAATGATAGCTATTTCATTGCCCCTTATCTCACACCCTTAATTATCCATCCAGTGTTGCTTGTACAAAAATGGGCGGATAGTCAAGGGTGCACAGTAGAGTATCAGACAGACCTCAGACAGTATGTGACACTTGGGGGGGAAAAGGGAGACTAGAGAATGGTGTGCTCTGTAGCTAAGATGATAATGAGAGAGGGGAGCAGAAGGGTAGGAATTTTTGTTTGTATTCTGTTGCCCGTATCTCTTTACATACAAAATGTATCCTAACATGAGATACAGTTAGTATGTAAATGGATTCCCCAAGCGCCTTACAACCCGTGACAGGGTGCTTTGCAGCAGAGGGGCATGGTCATGGTGAGAGGGGGGGTCCCAGATTTCTCTAGGGCCTTGGGCCCCAGGTTATCTGAATCTGGCCCTTGTTAAGCAGAACAAAAGGTTTAGAGCACACACAAACCCATGTGAGGGACGCAGAAAACTTCAGAGCGGAGTCAAGGCTCTCACATTATATTTTTGAATAGTTGCCAATGAAAGAAAAAAACACACAGATAGCAATCCTGCCTGACATGTCTCGGACTAGGAAGTCCTTTTTCATAGTTGCCCAAGTCTGCTGAGCCTTTGAAAAAGGACTTTGTAGTCCAAAACATGTCAGGCAGGATTCCTGTCTCTGTGTTTTTTTCCTTTGTTTGCAATTATTAAAAAATATTAATGTGAGAGCCTTGAGCCGGCCCAGTGGTGTGGAGGGCTGAGACATCTGTGCTTTACCTTCACATGCCGCAACCCGTGTTCGTGATACTCTAGAGCGGCTGCCAGAGGCTGACAGGGAGGGAGAGGACTGAGCGTCTGGTGAACAGCTCTCCTCTCCCAGGGAGGGGTGGGGATGGAGTCGCTGCTTGCCTATCCGGTAGTGGCGGCTGGGGGATGGAGCAACAGACCCATATGAAGGGGGTGGATGTGGGGCAGACCCTTGGTGTGCCACATGCAGAAGTGTGCGCGGCTTGGCCATTGGCATCATTGCACACCTCCGTACCACACTCTGAGGATGGGAGAAATAAGGAAAATATCCCAACCAGCAAGGTGATGCTGGCCTCTCAAAGGCACCACACCCGGCTAGCTGGCACCTTGTTAGAGATCCAGAGGTGAGTCTAGTGGACACCAGGGCAGGGGGGGCTGGTGGAAAGGGGGAGAAACAGACAAGGCAAAAAAAAAAATGCGAGAGCCTTGACTCCGCTCTGAAGTTCTTTGCGTCCCTCACATGGGTTTGTGTGTGCTCAAAACCTTTTGTTCTGCTTACTTGGGGTACTGTACATCCATGCAAACTGATACGAGAGTTGCTACCAAAAAAACCAGACACTGTAGTCCAAGAAAAACAATTATAAAAGAATAATTAGCATTTATTTAGCATTTTTCATACACATGTTATCTCAAAACCTTTTACAAGCAACAAGACTGATAGTAGAGTGACTGTAAACAGAAGTGGCAGCCCTTTGCACATCAACACCAACACACAGCCTTAGACTTATTTATTTATGTCTTTGGTAACCAGGTAAGTGCACTGATCCAAAGGACCATTTTCAGTCATGACCCAGGCCACAGATGTGGCTACAAAATAAACACAAACAGCAGTAACAATGTACATAAACAGCAATAGCACAGAGTAACACATGTCATACAGGAATAGGTAACACACCTCAACATGAGGTAAATGACACGTAGTGGAAAAATTCAAACAGATTTGCAAGCATAAATTTCAGAATTCAAAAAACTTACAAAATGCCTACATGCTGTACTAGCTGACATTAGGCTGAAATAATAAGGTGCATAGGAACTCAGTCTTGCATGAGAATCCAGTAAATAGTTCAGCAGTACTACCAGGAGATCAGAACAGATTAGGACGTTTTCATGGCCCCCCCCCGAGCATATTTTATTCCTAGGACCTTCTTCCTCTAGAGCCAAGCACTGTTCCCACTTGTTGACATTCTACCACTGATCTGTCCAGGATTCTCATGGCCCATGCAGGTCAAATGGCTGCTGTCCCCCCTTCCCTTTCAATGTCTTGCCCCCACTGGGCCAGGTATGCCTGCAGCCACATTGGCATTTCTTCCCTGCTGTCAATCTGGCCACCCACAGCAAAGGTCAAAGTCTCGGGTAGTCTCTGAATGGCAGTGCTGGGAGCCTGACACTGAGCATGGCTGGCAGGCAGGAGTTTCATCAGTGCAGACCTGCCCCATTTCTTCCCTTAAGCCTCTCCCCCCAGAGCATGCTGTGTAATCTGGTGGTGGCATGCCGACACACCTTACTGACAACAGCACTTACTTCAGCATCCCCGTCTAAGCGCTTTACCCTGCATTGCTACGTGTGGTCATTCAGGTGACGATACAGCAGCTGACCTTTGAGTTCCCCCACCCTTGAGGTGGGGAACATTCATTGGAATACTCGATCCCCCTCTTTCTGGCCAGCCTTCTGATGGTCCTGGCTCATTTCTGAACTCAGGTCATCGGTGTCATGCGTGGTATTACTATGGCTTCACCGGCAGGCAAGTTTGAACCAGTTTTATGGAAAGGGGAATGTCGGCCAGGACATCAGGAACAATTCTCATCTCTTGTGAAAAGTGCCGTGGGTTTATTTACTTCCACTGGGGCACCCACAAGGACAGCACCACAGCTAGGCAAAAGGGACCATGGTTTAACGTCTCATCTGAAGGCAGCACATCCTAACAGTCCAGCGTTCCCTTAGTTCTGCATTCGGGTGCCAGCATTTATGGTATGAGCACAGCCCCAGTGTGGTACTAAAACCCATGACCTTCGGGCCCAGAGGAAGATGTTTTGCACAGCTAGCAGGAGGCCAGTGATTGACTTGGAAAGTTGAAACAGAAAAGGGTGTAAAATGCTGCATGGCAGACAACGGACCACGCTATCAAAACAATGCCTGGCAGCATAATAAAAAAACAAAACACTGTCTGGACTACAACTAGAAGTCCCCCCCACCATACAGTAGGACCCCACCTTTCTATCTGACACATAGGCAGGTTTACCCTTCCTGTAGTATGAGACTATCAGGTGTTTGCTGACAACTGTTTCTGGGAAGAAATTCACACAATTTCAATTTACGCAGGTCTGCTTACAAAAGAGTGGAGGGTAAGGGAGGGACTGCAGTAGAAGATGCAGTGGGGAGGAAGAACACAAGGAAATAAAGCACTAGAGACACTCCCCCAACCGGCTAACTGACTAAGTCCCCGCTACAGAAAGAAAAAGGTATAAAAATTCCCTGACTTACCTGAGGCACCAGGCTGGAAACTTTTCTGTGACAGACCCACAACAATAAACACAAGACCTGTAATAATAAACACCATGCTAAAGGCAAGCAGTTCTCTTCCAGGCACTGATGAGAGTTTTAGTTAGAAGGTTAGTCAATTCGAAAGCCTCTGTAGCTTACCAGGCATGAATTTCTACATTTCAGGGTGCTGTCTGTCACGAGGTAGCTCCAACCTGCCTCACAGTCACAGAATTTCAAGGCAAAAATGACAGTAGAAGTAGAACCTCAAAATCTTCCAGAGAACTCTATCTGTGCTATAGCGGAGACTGAGTAGCTGCAATCATCGGAATCCTCAAGTGCCCAGAGTTCTATGCTGATTGGCAGCTTTGTGCTGTACCACTACCCCACTGGGGGAGCTGCTTACCCATATGTATTAACTCCCCGTTGACAACATGGAGCGATACAGATCTAAATATGGAGACAGGCTATTGACTGTGGCTGTTCCAGCAACCTGGGAAAAAAAACAAAACAGTTGAATATCCAGGTATTATTACCAAGGGGGCGATTCAGATCATCATTGGCAAGTCTATATTTTAAGCACAGCAATTGTTTGGGGTGATATGTAATTTGTGTGTCCTACATAAGTATTATACCAGCTGATAATTTTTATGTTTTTAATGTGATAACTAATTGTATGTTTGTTTATAGTGTGTGTTTTTTGTACGTGTATGTGTTGGACGCAATTGTAAAGGAGAAACTATATTCTCAATTTGCCATCCAACAACATACCAAGAAGCCAGCAGAGTAGGCCTTACAGTCTCTCGAGTCTGCTTGGGGATTAGAACCCATGCCAGGCACTGTTACGGCCTCCCCACATGGTCCTCCATCCTCGTCCTCTGACTTCTGCCCAAGACACTGTATCATTTTGGTCGCCCTCCTGTGGACCCTCTCCAGGAGGGCAGTATCCTTTTTCAAGTATGGATGCCAAAACTGCATACAGTATTTGAGGTGTGGTCTAACCAGCCAGTTATACAACGGAAGGAGCACCTCCCAGCTCCTCAAGGTTATCCCCCTGGCTGTGCACCCCAGCATTTTATTTGCTTTGGTCGCAGCCCTCCTACACGGTTCTGAGTTGTTCATTTTGCCATCTCCAACCACATCGAGGTCCCCCCCGTGGCCTGCAGTGTCATCCCTCTCAAAGTGTACACATGTGCTGGATCCCTGGCCCCCAGGTGGAGAACGATGCACTTCTCTGTATTAAACTGCAGTTTTCAGATGCGAAACCACCCATCCAGAGTCTCCAGGTCCCCCAAAGGGCTAACCTACCCTCCTCCCTGTCCACTACCACCCCCAGCTTCGAGTCATCGGTGAAGAGGCTTATCTTGCTCCTGATACTGTTCCTGATATCTGCAGTGTAAGCGTTAAACAGGAGTGGCCCCAGCACAGACCCCTGAGGTACCCCACTGATGACCCTCCTGGGAGATGAAACCTCCTCTCGAACTATCATCCTCTGAAAATGCCCTGTTAGCCAGTTCCCTATCCACCGGACCATCCATACCCCCACCCCCATTTCCCTCAGCTTCTCCAGCAGCCCGGGGTGTGGCACCGAGTCAAACACCTTGCTGAAGTCCAGAAAGAGGACGTCCACTGGCCTTCCCTGGTCCAGTGCCCTCAGCACCCAATCATAGAAATCCACCAGCTTAGTCTGACATGATCTGCCCTGGACAAAGCCATGTTGGTGGTCATCCAGGAGGCCCCTCGACTCCAGGAACACCTCCAACTTCCAGCCTCTCCTTTAGGATGACCTTCATCACTTTGCCCACCACCAACGTCAGGCTTACCGGCCTGTAGTTTCCTGGCTCCTCCCGTGAGCCCCCCTTGTGTATGGGCACGATGTGGGCCATCCTCCAGTCCTGAGGCACCCATCCCGACTGAAGGAAGGAGGTATAGAGATCTGCCAGAGGTGTGGCCAGGACATCAGCCAATTCCTTAAGCACCCGTGGGTGGAGACCGTCTGGGCCCGGAGCCTTCTTCGCTCTTAGGGTCTTCGGGGATTTCAACATTCATGGGCTCCCCCCTTCTGCAGGTTCACCCTGCTCCTCTCCATGCAGTGCTGCCCCACCCACCTCCCTGGTGAAGACCAAGGGAAAATATCCATTTAATACCTCTGCCTGCTCCCCTGCCTCCTCCTTCCACATGCCCCTGCCCTCAGTCTACTGATTTGCCCCTTACCTTTCCTCCTTTCCCTGATATACCTGAAAACCCCTTTTTCTCCTCTTTTTCTCCCCTGAGCCAGTCTCCTCTCCGTCCTCACTTTAGCTGACCTCATCACCCTGGTGACCTTCCTTTCGAACATATCATATTCCTTCTTGTCTATAACCCCTTGCCAGTGCTTATGATGGCTATAAGCAGCCTTTTTTCCCCTTACTAACATACTAAAAGCCAGCAGAATAGGTCTAATGGTCTTTCGTGTCTGCTCATTAGCCAGCCCCTGTTGGGCGCTAGCTTCTCCTCCCCCCGGCCCCCAAGAGGGTCAACTTCAACTTCAGTATACCCATGCATCTGTCCCACCCCCTCTTAAAGCCCTCCACTGTGCCCTGCTCGACTAGACTCCCAGACAATGCATTCCATGGCTCCACCACCCTCTCAGTGAAGTAATGTCTTCTACGTTCTCCCCTGTAGGTTCCCCCCTCCAACTTCCACTCATACCCCCTGGTTGTGCCCCCTTTCTTAGCCTGAGCATTTCTTTGTCTCTGCCCCTGTTAATCCCTTTCACATATTTAAATACCTCAATCATGTCACCCCTGTCTCTTCTCTCCTCTAGCGAGTACAGCCCAAGGACTTCCAGCCTTTCCTCATAGGTCTTTTCACTCATGCCCTGGATCATCCTGGTTGCCCTCCTCTGGACCCTCTCCAACAATGCTATGTTCTTCCTAAGGTGAGGTCTCCAGAACTGCACGTAGTACTCAAGATACGGCCTGACCAAGGCATTATACAGAGGAAGGATCACCTCCCTCCTCCTGGACGTTATTCCCCGGGCTATGCAGCCCAGAATCCTGTTTGCCTTTGCCGCAGATTCTTCTGCAATTTTCAGTGTTGCTCATTCTGGTGTCTACCACCACCCACAGGTCCCTTTCAGTCATTGTGGCTTGCAGTGAGACCCCTTCCAGGGTGTACACATGACTTGGGTTTCTGACCCCCAGATGCAGCACCCTACACTTCCCTGGATTAAACCTCAGTCCCCACCTCCTTGACAAATCCTCCAGGGTATCCAGATCCCTGTGGACTGTCTCTCTCACTTCCTCCCCATCAGCCAGTGCTCCCAGTTTTGAGTCATCCGCGAAGAGGCTCATCCTACTCCTAATCCCTTTCCCTATCTTGGAGACATAGGCATTGAACAAGAGTGGCCCCAGTACCGAACCTTGGGGAACCCCACTGAAGACCTTCCTAGGGGAGGAGACTATCCCACCAACCACTACCCTCTGTGTTCTATCTGTTAGCCAGTTTTCTACCCATCTAAGCAACTGTCTTCCCACCCCCAACCCCCCAACTTTGTCAACAACCCGATGTGGGGTACCTAGTCAAACACCTTACTGAAATCCAGATATGGGACGTCCACCGATCTTTGTCGGTCCAGGTCCCCATCACCCAGTTGTAAAAATCTATGAAGTTGGTCTGGCACGATCCCCCCAGGACAAAACCATATTGTTTGTCATCCATGTGCCAAAGCCTTTCCAGTTGCCTCCCGAGCTTCTCCTTGATGAAGCCCTCCGTTAGTTTGCTTACTACCAACGTTAGGCTGACAGACCTGTAATTTCCCATCTCCTCCCTAGAACCCCCTTTGTGGATAGGCACCACATGGGCCACCCTCCAATCCTGAGGCACCCATCCTGTTTGCAGACTTGAACTTCCCTTGACCACCAGCTCAGCTTCCTGGCTCTGCTGAACTTGCGCCTTTCCTTCGTGCAGGCCTTGGTGGCTTTCAGGAGCCCCTGTTTGATATTTCCCACTGGCTCTCAGTGTCCATATCAGCCTGATCCCTTTTAGGTAGCTCCTAAGGATCTGCTCTATGCCATCGAAGTCCGCCCCCCTAAAATCTATGACCGTAGTACGTGAGTGATCAACACCTCCTCCCAGGTCAAGAGAGAACCAGATCGTGGCATGATCACTTCTTGCCAGTGGGTTCCCTACTACTAGGTCCCTGATGAGATCGCCGTCTGACAGGACAACATCCAGGATGCGTCCCCCTCCCCCCAATTGGGTCAGTGATCAGCTGGGCAAGAAACGTATCCTGGAATATGTTCAGCAGATGCTGCTCCCTGGCCAATGAGGATGCCATAGTTCCCTAGTCAGTTTCTGGCATGTTTAGGTCCCCCAGCACCACAGTTTTACCCCCCCCACCCACAGTGGTCCTTAAGGTTTACCACCAGGCCTTCCTCCAGGTCCTCCACCTGCCCAGGTGGCCTGTATACATACTAACATACTAAAATGCCAGCAGAATAGGCCTAACGGTCTTTCGTGTCTGCTCGTTTGGTCAGTCCCCAACCTGGGTGCTAACCTTGCTGTCCCCCTCGCCTTCTCTGGCTTCTCCCTTCCCAGTTCCGGATATTCTTGCTGCATTGGATTTTGCTTCCAGAACCCTTCCCCTGTACCTGTCCCACCCCCTCTTGAACCCCTCCACTGTCTCTGCCTCCACCAGCCCCCTAGGCAGTGCATTCCATGGCTCCACCACCCTCTCAGTGAAGTAGCACCTCCTCCTTTCTCCCTGAATCTTCCCCTCCAGCTTCCAGCCATGCCCTAGTGGCCCCTTCCTCCTTCCTTCAAGCACCCCAACTGTTCCTCCCCTATTTACCCTCTTCATGTACCTAAAGACCTCTATCATGTCCCCCGTCCCTTCTCTCTTCCAATGTACATATTTAGCTCTTCGAGCCTCTCCTCATAGGTCCTGTCCCCAAGCCCCAAATCATTTTGGTTGCCCTCCTCTGGACCCTCTCCAGGAGGTTAATGTCCCTTTAAGTGTGGCCTCCAAAACTGCACACAGTACTCAAGGTGCGGCCTCACCAAGCAGTTATACAGAGGAGTATCACTTCCTCCTTCTGAGGTGATCCCCTAGCGATGCATCCCAGCATCCTGTTGGCCTTGGCTGCTGCCCTCCTACAAGTCTCAGAGTTGTTCATCTTGACATCCACCACCACCCCCAGGTCCCTCTCAGCCATCCGAGACTTGTAGCATTCCCCCAGGGTGTACACTTGACCTGGGTTTCTGGCCCCCAGGTGGAGTACCTTGCATTTCCCTGCATTGAACCTCAGCTTCCACTTTCTAGACCATCTTTCCAGAGCCTCCAGGTCCCCCTGTAGGGCCACCCCCCGCCTCCCCATCCACCACCGCCCCCAGTTTCGAGTCATCTGCAAAGAGACTCATCTCACTCCTGAATCCTGTCCTTATGTCAGATACGTAGGCGTATACCACCTCCAGCTTCACCGTCTTGCCCCCAGGAGCCTGCAGAGTAGCCCATAAAGCCTCCATGCGCCCCTCCTCAACCCTGCTTATCCCTGTGCCATCCCTGATGATGAAAGCTACTCCCCCTTCCCTGCCCACAGCTCTTTCCTTTCTGAGTGTGGTTTACCCTATTAGGCTCAGGTCCCAGATATGCCCAGAAGTGGCCAAGGTTTCAGTGACAGCCGCCACATCCACTCCCCCCTCTAACAGCAGTGCCTGGAGCACGGGCATCTTGTTTGCCATACTCCTGGTGTTAATTAGGACCACTCTGCAGCACATCCCTTTCTCCGCCCCCGCCCCTGTGGGCTCCCAGGTAGTTGCCTGCCAGAGCACCGTCTTGTACAATCAGGCACTCTTGATCCATCCCCCTCCTCCTTACCTGTGGGAGGAGGCCATGAACGTGCTAGGGCCCACCCCAAGCCCCATCCCTCCCCACTTCACAAGTTTAAACCCCACCTAGATTGTATGAACCCTGCCAATCCTTATTTCAGAACCTCTTTCCCTCCCAAGCTGAGGTGGAGCCTGTCCCTTGCATACAGACCCTTGTCTTCCCAGGTTGCACCCCAGTCTCTGACCAACCTATATCGCTTGGCCTTACATCACTCACCGAGCCATTCATTTACTTCCCTAATTTTTTTATTTATTCCCCACACTGGCTGTAGGTACTGGTAGGATCTCCAAGAAGGAGACCAAACACCCAGTGGCCTGACAGATCCTGGCTAGTTCCTGGAACCTAGCCTGGATCTCCAGCACACTGTTGCCCTCAATATCGTTCGTGCCCAGGTGCACCAGTATATCAGGGGTTCCTCCGCAATCTTTCACCGGGCATAGATCAAGTGGTTGGCTTCATGCACAGTCAAGCCAGATACACTCTTGACTCTGACACCGCAGGATGACTCCTCCCCCCCATCCCTCCCACTTAATACCTGTACTCATGGAGTCGCCCAACAGGAGCACTCTAACTGCCTCCTTTTCCTTTGTCCTCCCCTAACTCCAATGCCCCCTTCCCCTCACTACCTCTACCACATTCCTGGCCACCACACACCCCGCCGGAGTGCGGTTGCTATCCTGTCCCTTCTATTCCAGCTCCTTCTCCTCACCAACATGTTTTCCCCAACCCCCTTCTTTTATGGCTCTGTGGTCCATCCTGTATCCCTCAATAATAGGTGACCCGCCTCACAGGGAATGAGTTTGTCCCCTCTCAGTGTTATCCTTTGTACTGCTCACCCCCCTCATAGCCTCCATGTTTGTTACTGTCCTCCTGAGCACCACCCACTTCTCCCTCAAGATCCTCTTCTCTCTTATCCAGAGACTTCCTGGTCCAAACCCCATCCTTTGTACTTCTCTCCCCCTTGCAGCATCCATGATTGTTACTGTCCTCTTGAGCACCCCCCACTTCCCCCTCATAGCCTCCCCTCCTTCCTTTCCAGGGACACCCTTGTCCAAGCCAATAAATTGAATTGAATTGAAATTGAACTGAATACTAATAAATAGCTTGTAGCCAGTCTTGTGGCGTGTCAATAGTGCTACTGCCCACCACACCGGCGACCCGGGATCGGGGCTGCTGGGGGGGAAGAAGATGGAGCATCCAGTAGATTGCTGTCCTCTCCTGGGAGGGGAGTCTTCCATATCTGCTACGTGAATGCCACCAGGTGGAGGCCTGGTGGTAAGATGGTTAGGGAACAGCAAGAACAGGAGGGAGCAGCCGTCATGTTGGCGCAGCGATAGAGCTACCGCTCGTGACAGTGATGACTGGGGTTTGGATGTGAGCTTGGGCTGTCAGAGGGCCAGCTTCAGGGAGGAGGCTAGAGCACCTGACAGACTGCTCTCCTCCTCCGGGGAGGGAGGGTGGGGAAGCACTCGGCATCTGACTGGTCCCGTGTGGAAGTCGGGCGCATGGCAGCCTGAGCCAGCTTGGTTGGGGAGGCATGGCAGATGGCATGATGTCATTGCATGCCATGTCTCCTAGGGGGACGGAAAAGGAAAATGTCAGACTACTGCAGGATGTCATCCGCCAGGCTCCACAGGCCCTGCACCATCGACCGGTGTGCTCCCCTGGAGAGCTGAGCTAGAGATTCAGTTTGTGGGGGATGGGGTGCCCTCCGAGGGCCCCACCCTGGTGGTGGGGTAAATCAGGAAGGAACATCCATGGTGAGGTTAGTCTCTGAGAAGATGAGTGATGGGGTTGAGGGCATGGTTTGACCAGTGGGGAATAGTACGGGGGGGGGAAGGTGAAAAAAAAAAAGAACAGGAGGGAGCTGCAGGCCTTTTGCAGTGAGTGTATGCCTTTACACACACATGTTAATGTGCGTGCCCTAGCAAACAAGGAAATCAGAAGGAAAATCTAGGGGCCTGGGCTGTATGAAGCCCTGCCTGTACCTCGGCAGTCCGCTGTACCGCTCTGGTCCTGGAGTGATCTGGATGTGTGTGTTAGGGAAAGGATGGCCCTCCCACCCCACCATGCATGGAAGCTGCTGAGGAACTAGCTCTGGGACCAGGAGTGAGGTGAGGGATGGCCACTGAGCATGGGGACAGGCTGATAGCCACCCAGGTCTACTAGGGAGGATAAAAACCTTTATCAAAGAAATAAATAACTGGCATACGTACAGATTCTTGGGGAGACTGCATTAAGAAAAATGATCTGTCCCTACATTTCGTCGAGGCTGAGGCTTCGACAGGGAACAGTTAGACTAGCAAACAGCTACAAAATATAATAATGCCAAAAAAGAGTGGAGAATGTCTTCAGTTACCCTTTAATACAACTAACATAGAACGAGTATAGCAAATACAAGTGCAAACCGTTGCTGTGCAATTCTTCAGATATAATATTGAGACAAAATGAAAAATACCTGACCCTCAGAACTGTGTGGCAGAAACAGGATGACTCCCCGGTGCTTTGCTCAACAAGGGCTTCCTTGGGGGAGTGTGTAATCTCCCTGCCTGGCTGCCTGTCTCATAAACTGTTGCCTTGAATATGTTAAGTACCCTTCTATTTTGTTAGCAAGTATTCTGTTCAGTTTGGCCCTACACTCCTCCGACGTCTTTTCACCTTCTCATTTAGTACTATTTTATGTTCTACCTCAAGGTCGTACAACTTCTCCTCATGTTCTGTTTATTCTCTTTGTTTCTCCTTCTTTGTGAGGCCATACCGATTGTCTTTCCTGTGACTACAGCTTTGTATCCATCCCACTGCATTTCCACAGATGTTTCTCTTGGGGTGAGGAGGGGTTCATGGCTGAATAGTCAGCAAGACATTGCTTGACCATTTCTTTGTAGCCTGATCTATTCAGGAAGGAGACATTAAACCTCAGGATGTGTTCTTGATCCTATGGGATAAGGTTAGGCCCATAACTAACCACCGCTGCATAGTTGGACACAGTGATATCTGTAATTGTACTGTACTCCACAGTATGCCACTGCTCTGCAGACAGCAGGAAAAATTCTGGAGTAGGCCTGCTGTAGTGTGGACCAGCATGTATAATCCCGCACTGTGGATGCTACCACACCTCCACCAGACTTAGTTCCTTGGCTAGCCCCCTCAGGTATACCACAGCCCGTTGCATGTCTCTCCCCTTGAGCCTGATCTTTCTAAACAGGGGTCCAGGACTGTGTTGAAACCCCCCCAGCTATAAATAACTCCCCAGGATTGGGTATTGTCTTTAAAATGATCCTCTTCAAGAACTCTGCAGTCTCCTTGCCACCATTCAGGGCATACATATTGAAAAGGATACAGGGTGTTCCCCTGACATTTCCCCTGAGTAGAACAGATCTGCCTTCCGGGTCCTGGGTGTTCTCGTTCACCTCGAAAGGGCAATCTTTATACAGTAGTGTTGCCACGCCATGCCTATGGGGGTGTTGTCTATATGTGACGTGAAAAACTTCCCCCATCCAAGTCTGTTTCAGTTGTACAGGTGGGTTTCCTGAAGGAAAGCAACTACTGTGTGAATTTTTTAAGCTAATTCTGGACTCTGTTACATTTTTATAGGGCTATTCAATCCCCTGACATTGTAACTCACTACTTTTCTCGCTTTTATGTTAGAAAATCAATAGCAAAACCCATACGCCCTGGTGGGGCTAAGGGGCTGTTACCCCTGGTGCTTCCTGCTCTGTTCTTAGGGTAGTGTACTCCATATACCTTCAGTGCCAGTGTCCTAAAGAACCAGAACCAGAACATGAAAATATATTTAACTGCTCCAAGTGGAGCAGAACACTTCGTTTGGTTACCTGCACTCCCTGTGAACCTACAAGCTGTAGTCTGGCTGACAGGGTAAGGTCTCTGCCAGAGAAGCCTTGTGCTTCTAGGGCGCTTTATGAGCTGCCCTCCTTCTCTTTCTCTCCTGGTGACTCGAATAATATGCCCTCCACCCCTAAAATGTGAGCATTATTGAAACATGTATAGTAGCTTTACCTTCCCCCCCCCCTTGGAATCTCTCCCAGTGGTGAGTCTTTTCAGCTGCCCTTCTAGAATAAGAGCCTGAATTGTAAGTCACTCCCTCCCCCATGAGAAGGGCAAACCTGAGCCGCTTGGTGTCTACAATTTAGGATGTTTTATGTTGCCATTGAAGACCGCTTTTGCCTGTATTGTAAATGCTGGACACTATTCAGGTGTTGGACCCCTTTTAGGTGTGGAGCCTGGACCCCCTAACCGCCATAGTTATGTGCCACTTCGGGGTCCACTTGTCTTGAGTCGAGCAACCTGACCAAGTATCATTTCCATAATTTCCTTCAAGATTTAAGCAGTCCCCAGGCCACCACCCCCACCTGCAGCAGCCACCTCTTGTTTATTATGCGTTATTGCAAGCCATGGGGATCTGCCCCATGATGTACCTTCGACTAGCTGTGGAGACCAATGTGGGGGGGGGAGAGATGATGTCAGCATGGCACAGAGGCATGTTTGAGGGTGCTCTCATTAGTGTTGTGAGTCAGAGTCCGATGGTGCCGTAAGGGCCATGTTGGTAACTCGCTTTCACCCTGGAACCTCTGGGACACAAAACTTCACCCATACAAAGTGGAGCAAATTCAGTGGCTCATCCCCAGTTGTTATGCCTGCTGCCTGCCCGCCAGTCAAAACTCCCTGATGTCTCTCCCCTCTGACCACAGATCCCCCTTGCTCTTGCTGCCTAATTGTTGTCTTTGCTTAGCTGCGGGAGGTGACGGCTATGACCCAGAGGACAGCCCCACAGGATCAGTTGCTGCTGTGAACCTCCAGCTGGTGATCAGGTGTCTCATTAGTCAGCTTGGACCCAAGTCAGCACCATACCATTTGGTCCTGTGCATGTATCTTAAAACAGGAGGCCTTCCCCCAACTGCAGGGAATTGAGTAATTGGGCCAATGGGATGAACCCAAAACTGGGCCAGAGGTTAGAGTTGGGGAAAGGTCATTTACAGCCTGCTGCTCAGGGAGGCCACCTCATAGCATTGCTACCTGCCCCTGACTCTAATACAACATGCCTGACATCTTGGGCACAAATCCCACCCATGGTAACTTTCATATGGTATACCCTATACATCATCATTATATGCTGTGGTCTGAAGCATAAATACTCTGACCCAATAAGTGAAGTATCCATTTGTACAGTATAGCAAAGGATATTTACGAGAACCAATACTGCTGCCATCTTGGGGAAACAACTTCTTCCCCACATGGCACACAGCATAATTTACTGCTACAGAGACTACCCAGTTCATGTGGTAAGACTGTTGCATTAGTCCTTTGGTGATTGTGGCCGAGGTCAGCTTCTGGATCCCTCAGGTGACTTCTCATTGCGATTGGATCATGGAGTTGGGGTCGCCTGTGAAGCAGCCTGATTATTTTTTCTCGAATGTGTGGCCTTCTTGTATGGTGCTGGGTCTGCTGCGAGGTCGACTATTTGATCTGGGGGTGCATACAGGTCTGGCGGGATGCCAAGCTTCTTTAATGTGGGCTTGGTGTTGGCTGAAGTTTTAAAGAATTGTGGCCCATCTGGTGAAAAAAATCTTGAATTGGGATGGTGTGTGTAAGTGTATTTTGATATTCTTGCTTGTCAGGTATTTTTTAATTGTTAGAAGAGTTTTTAATTTTTGTTGAGTTAGAGGTGTGTAATCATGATCAAAGTAGAGCCGCTGATCCCCAAATATCAGTTCTTTCCCCCCCAAGCAGTGATTAGGGTTTTGGTTTTTGGTCTGTAGTCCAAGACATTCATGATCACAGATCTAGGCTTGGCTTTGGGATCTGTGTTTTCCCCCATGGCTCTATGTGCTCTAACAGTATGTAGTTGTTCCTGAGAGTGCGTTCTCAGGAATTCCTTTAGCAGGGACACAAGGAATGCTTCCACGGTGCCAAACTCAATGTCCTCTGGCAAACTATAAATTCTGAGATTGCCCCTGTAAGTTCTAAACTCCATATCATAAATTTTTTTAGTTGGTTCTCTCTCTCCTGTGCAGGAACTGCAGGAGGGAGTCATGCTGAGCCATGGTGTCTGTCACGTTTGTCAGACCACCTCGAGGTCGGCTGTTCGTTGCGTGACCTCAGCCAGGCTGTTTGTGTTTTCACCAGTTGCATTTTCCAGGCAGTCCATGGTATTGCTGAATGTTTGTAGTTTATTTAAAAGCCGCTAGGAAGTAATTGTAAATTTCTCCTCCCCTTCCTCTTCACTGCCATCACTGTTTTTTTTCTGAGGCTGTGGAAGCTGAGTGGTTGCAATTTCGGGCCTTGGTGTTGGGTGCCTCCGTGGCTTTCAAGCACTGCAGGTAATACAGAATGGAATCTTTTGGCTTCAGCTTGACTGGCATCTCTCCATCTCTCGATTGCTTTGCATACTTTTTGTCTGGTGGCTATTAAAACTGGTAGATTTAATCCAATTCAGATCCCAGGGGAGGAGAGGGAGAGCCAAGAAGGATCACGTTTCCATAGCAGGAAGGTGGAACTGGAAGTCCTCTTCCAGATCTACAGGGATTCCTGCATTTTTCAGGGAAATGGAGCAGTCTATGTGGAAATTGTTTTTATAGACTTGCATGAGTAGATGGGGAAACAGAGCAGTTTAGCTGCCATAAGAAATAATGTAATCTACTGGAAAACACAGTCAAAATGATCTGGGAATTCAGATACGCTATGATGGACCCTGTGCAACTTGGCGTACTTGGGCATGGACTCTAATCCAGATATTCACAGGAAGAAGACTCTGGGATGACCCCCTTGTCCCTTTCAGCACTACTTAAGCCAGCCAGCTGATCTTCTCCACTCAGATCAAATGTTCCTGCTTCCTTAACCATACCCAAAACCAAGACGAAATTAGGAGAGATGTCCTTCTCCTACTCTGCCCTCAAACTTTGGAATTCCATCCCAGCTAAGGTCCATCAGTGCAGCTCCAGCCAAGCCTTCGAAAGAGTGTACTGCACCCCTCTAAACTTGGCAACCGTATATACTTGCCCATAGGCTGCTAGGAATTGTGTTATTATGCCTATTAGGCTGATTTACAATACCAGTGAATGTAACCTGTTCCTGTACCTGATTTTATGTCTTACTGATGTACTGTTACTGGTCCTGCCCAGGATTCAAATGACAAATAACTAAGGAGGAGGGCAGGGGCCTTGTTGGGTTGTTCGGCCCAACGACTGAGTGGTTGATCCCTATTTAAACGCAGACCAGTCAGCACAGGCAACTGGTAAGTTTAGAGAGAGCCGGAATAAAGGGAGGCTGTGTTCCCCTACGTGGGTACCACTGGGTGGTCAGCAGAAAAGAGATGGACACGGAAGAGTCAAATGAAACCAAATGTTTACTAAAGATTCAGATAAAAACAAATATTGGGGAAGGGGGAACCTATATTCTAAAGAAAATGCATAACAGAACAAAACAACAAGGCTTAAGTGCTGGAGTAGTTCGAACACGATTCTAAAGAGTCACTGAGGTGATGGCTAAAAAGTTAGCCTGTCATGGTCACTGGGAGGAGTCAATTTCTTGACCCCAAAGCCAAGGATGTCTGTGACGGGGCAAGCTGCTATGGCAAAGACCCTCTTCTGACCACCCCAGATGGTCCTCTCTTTTGACCCCTACTTACTAGGTTGTCTGTGGTGGGGCATGCTGCTATGGTGAAGACCCTTTTCCGACCACCCCAGATGGTCCACTTTTGACCCCGACGTACCACATTGTCTGCAGTGGGGCAAGCTGCTACAGCTAAGGCCCTTTTCCAACCACCCCATATGGTCCACTCTTGTACCATGTCTGTATTGAGGCAAGCTGCTATGGCAAGGGCCCTTTTCTGACCACCCCAGATGATCCACTCTTGACCGCAGCGTACCACATTTTCTGCGTTGGGGCAAGATGCTATGGAGAAGACCCTTTTCTGACCACCCTGGATGGTCCACTTGTAAAATGGACCCAATTATACAGGTTCCTGGTTGGTAATTCTCAGTAATTCAATAAAGCCAACACACTATTTCTTTGCCAGATTAGTTGTACTTTATTATGATAGTATTAATAAAATTAGCCAGAAAAATCCTATTGTAACAGTAAAAACACACCCTGACAGGATGAATAGTTCCAATACACAAAAAGATATACACTCTGGCATAATTTGTAGATCTAAGGTCCAATTAATTGTTGTTTACCCAATACCTGAAAAGAAACTAGAACACTCCTATCTTAACAATAAGAATGCATCCTGTCATAATTAGTAATCCTAGTTTACAAAAGAGAGTACATACTAACATTATCTTTAAACATCAGGTAGCCCGCTACTACCTGGGTATTCCTGTTACAATTTAGTTATAAGACAGCCAATGGGGCAATCCCATTAGGGTGTTTCTAACATGCAGTCTAAACAGCTAGTAATATTTGCATTACAGGGCTACAGATTTTTCAGAGAAAATGGAATAATACTCAACTTCCTCTGGGTCTCCAAGCACTATGGCCAGTCAGATATCACCGACTTCTTTCCTCTCGGAGAGACAGTAGACCTAACAATTAGACCTGATAGTTATACCCAACCTGTTTTCATTAAAAAGGCATAACTGGAATTTCCCAAAAACTACCTCTGCAGATTTAAACCAGACAACATGTCATGTAACAAGTCATAAGACTCAGGTTCAGATATACATTGGCCGTAAGATGCCTTGGTCATAAGATACTTTTGACACTTTGCCGAGACACACGGTCATTCTTAAATGGAAAAACAAGTGATTAGGGGATTTTATATTTATCAAAAATACTGGCTTTAGGATACAGAAAACATGCGAGGGGACGTGGCTGTTTTTTAAAAAAATAACTGGCTTACAGACAGAAACCAGACAATGGCCAAATTACGTATCTTATTATTTTTTATATCAGTTCCTTGTAACACATATTTTTAATCACAAAATGAGGAACTTCAGTAGTTAAGACCAGCCACAGTTACTAGCAGCTGTGTTCTTATTTCAGCCGTAACCTTTAAAAAGGCATATTTTGGTATACAGGCCCGGGTATTCAGACTGCGCCAGGCTGTGGCGCAAGCCTGGGCACAGCGCAACTTGGCTGTGCAGGGGCGTTGACAGGGTGATATTCAGCGGAGCTGCGCCATGGCACAGCATCGTTGAATGTCGCACCCTGGCCATCTTGAAAGAGGCGCATGGCGAGTGGCACTGCGCCAGTGCAAGTGGCTGAGAGTGGAGTACAGGGAGATGCGCTAGTGCAAAGTTCGTTGCACTATGCACAACAACCGCGATATTCAAAAGTGCACATGCAAATGGGGCCATAATATATGCAAGGTGCAAATGGGGCCATTTGCATGTCATTATGGCCCTATTTGCATACAGATGTGCCAATCCCTGGCGACTTGCACCTGGCGCCCTGCCAGACAGCAGCCGTCAGGGACCAATACCCCCTGCACAGCGCGGCAATGTGACCCTCTGCCCGATCGCGGGCATATGTAGATGTAAATAATCATCTCATATCCCTGGTGGTCCAGTGGACTGCTTGCAGCCTGATCGCGGGCACATGTTTCAATTACACAGTCCAATATCCCTGGTGGTCCAGTGGACCGCTGCATGCCGATTGCGGGCATATGTTTCAGTTCCACAGTCCAGTATCCTGGTGGTCCAGTGGACGCTGCACCCCCCTCCCCACCCTTTGGCCCCACCGCCCGCTTCCCCAGTCAGCGGGGGCGGCAGCACACTCCGCCAGCCCCGCCCATGACCGACATATGCGGTGGGGCTGCACGCCCATTGGCTCGCAGACCAATGGGCGTACAGCCCTACTGTATGGTGTCAGGTGGCGGGACGGTAGGCGGGTGGAGCTGCCACCCGCTGCTGACCGGGGAGCGGAGCAGGGGGCTCAGTCGGCGGGTGGGGAGGGGGGTACCACTGGACCACCAGGGAAAATGGACGTATTATTTTCATACTGGAGTCCGCGATCAGGCTGCAGGGATATTGACCTAATCAGTTTCATACTGAAGCCTCGCGATTGGTCCACTGGACCACCAGGGATGTAGGACTGCTTTATTTCAACAGATGCCCATGATCGGGCATAGGGGTGCTGCCACGAAGGCACAGCGGGCTCAGATGGCCACCCACAGGTGGCAGCTGCCGTGTTGCGCCTTGAAATACGGCAGCTCACCTGTGGGTGGCCAGCTGTCCTTTTTTTTTTTTTTTTTTTTTTTTGGCTCACCAGTGTGCAGCACAAGTAGGGGTTGCGCATGCATGGACTCAGCACATCCTGGGCTGAATGTCGGATGTCGCGGGTATGCATGGGCACCCCCCCCACCTGTGCCGCATATATTACTGATGCGCTCCAGCGCATCGGGATTTGTGCCAGGCACAATCCCCGTTTGAATATTGCACTGGGGCACATCAGTGGGTTGCGCATGGCGCACCCTTACGAATATCCAGGCTACAGTGTTTTCCTTCTGAGCAGGGTAATTCCAAGTTAGACCTTGGTTTTGTGCTTTTTGAATTATTTTATTTTCTACATTTACAGAGTTTTAACCATTAACCTTTTGAGGTCTTACACATACATGCCTGTTAACTGACATGGTGGTATCATTCATTTACTTAGCCACTTGCAGCCTTTGACTAGCTAGCCATAGCTAGCCATAGTACCATAGTACCTCGTATGTTGGCCTCATTCAGTCATCCATTGGCCATTTGTATTTTCTGCAAGCCTTGTGCGCCTTGCCATGGTCAACTGCATATATACAGGTGGTTATCAGCAATTTTATATAACTAAACTTGTATAGACCTGGGCCCTGGGTCCCCTGGACAAATTCAACAGTCCCCACCTCGAAGGTAAGAGGCCCCTGAGGGACTCGAACCTTCGTAAAAAATTGAACATAAATGTAAAGATTTTAAAAATAAAAAAAAAAACGAAATAAACATTGCGTACTTAAGCTGTTAGTATAGGTTAATGGGTTTCTGATAAAATATGTGTTAAATTAGTTTTACTGTAATAATATGGGTATATATATATATATATATATATGTATATATATATATATATATATAGTTACAGAGATGTGAACCTTATTTCTATCAGGTTAATAGACATTATAATATACTATTAAGTATTAGTAGGTTACTTAACTTATAATATTGATGTACTTAAAAAAAAAATTAATTATGCAAATAGTTTCTCAGAGCTTGGACATGTGTGCCATGGGAATAATCTGAGCCATTCTTAAATCATGTAATTGCTTATTATGACTTTTAAGGGTACTTCTAAGACAACATGACATAATAATTAGTACCACAATAAGAATTGTCTATATTACAACAAAAGCTTGTTGTCAGTAAGCATTAAATTTAGATCTCCTTGGTGAATCATATCTTTCATAACTTGCTCTGTATTATACATCTGATTTCCAACCTCAACCAAGTGGGCATCTTTTCTGGCCAGCAAGGCCGTAAGGTTTAGGGTGAGGGTTTCAATAGGCACATTAAAATAGGGCAAATATTCCTCTATTTCCTGATGATCAAGGTCACTTTGGATGGTTTCTTCCTTAAAAAACAGGGATGGGTTTTAAAATGGTTTGACTAATGACAGCATGCTGGGTGGGGGTAAAGCAAAAATGTTATATATTAATCAGACATGACAGGGGCCCATATGAGAAGGTTTTCTGATTAGTAACTACACAGTATTGACCATGTCCCATTATATGTTGCCTTAGCCATGGGTCTACGCCATTTGGTTCATTTAACTGGGCAGGTGACAGTTGCATTTGGATTATAGTAAGCATCTGGTTGTTCACTTTCGTATCCACATACAGGGGTGGTGACGTCAAACACATCACCCCTGCATAGATATCTATATCCCTTAATAGCACAGCATAATAAATGGGGCGCAACCCAAGTTTGCAAGTTAGAGAGATATACTAGCAGGGAGGGGGAATCCAATCGTTCTTTATACACATTTCCTTCTAAATAACCTACTGAGTGGACAGCTGCTATTTTATTAAATACTGCAGTCTGTGGGTCAAACAAGGGAAGGGACACTGTAAAAGAAACATACGTAACATCTCTCACAGTGCAGAAGCCTTGTGCATAACACTGTCTGAATTGGGGTGGGGTCACACAGCCCAAGTTGGCTTAATGGTGCCAGGAGAGAGAACTACACTCCTGCACACATTGCCAGTTTACCTTCCCTGCTTTGGACACACACTGGGACAATACCAGGGCACAGACGCCTATCTTTAATGAGATCTGGAGGTGTCCACTTCCAGGTCCTCTAGCAGTTTGGTTATGGGGGTAAGTACATACCCACCATATGCAGTGCAAATGATTTCTCTTCCTCTTCTCTTTTCCTGTCCATCCTTGTTATTAACCTCAACTAGCTGATTTATCTTTTTCTTAGTTGCCTCGAATAATCTCACTATGTCATGCATATTAAAGACAGTAAGTCGCTGTTCTTGCGCCAGTCCTTCAGTTCCATGTAGCTCAGCTTTATCTATGACTTGGGCCTGGTTAGTTTCAAACTATCTCTTATGATTTTTAATTCTGTCTACATCTTCCCTATTCCAGATGGACATGCCAGACCCAAACAGGCCGGTTGCTGTTCCCACCATTCCTCCTACTGCTTCTAAACCTAAACCACTAAGCCGTCTGGACTTAAATGTTCCTAGAGTTTCCTGTCCTGCTAGTCTATCTTGGACCCTTTGATGGTGGGCCACTATTACATCTATTACCAGGGAGGCATAGAATAAGGACACACTAGTTTGAGTGCAGTGTCCAAATTCAGCCATATTCCACTGCAAAATATTTAAAACAACAGGTATATACATAAATTGTACATTATTTATAGGGGTTCCAGGTATTGAGGTAGCAGTTAATCTGCTAGGGGGCCCTGGTGTTAACTGGGACACTCTGGGGATGCATTATTAGAGGAGTGCTCAGCTATGGTTGGAAATATGTCTTCAGTGGGGGTGGGGGTTGGGGTAACCTGTGTTTTATCGGTTACTTCAACCTGGGGCTTAGGAGGTTGTGCTGGGATTCTCAATGGGTCTTTGGGCATTATTTCCACCTACACTACATACTCATCTCTTCCTTGCCATCCAGGTAGTAACACTTGGTATTTGCACCACCATGAACCATAGTCATCTGTTTGTACATCTTTTACTTTTACAAACCATAGGTATGCTTGCAATTTGTGCTCGACTGACACTCTGTTTTGATAATATGGCCCCACAGCCTCATAACTACATCCTCTTGTGGTTTTCCACGCAGAATTAACAGCTCTACCATGATAAGCACACTTTGGTGGACAACAATATAGAGTACATGCTGCTGTGTTGCGCCTCTAGTGTCTTTGATTGGTATAGTGAATTGTCCTCCAATTGGAATAGGTCCATATTGCTCTGGCTTGAACCACACCTTATATATGTAGTTATCATATCGGTTACTTTCAACTTTTTGTATTCTTTCAGTCTTGTTTGCATTTTCCACCCCTACTTCATGGCCCTGGAGCCGAACTGTTTTCTGTCCATGGACTAGAATCAAACACTGACACAGTATAAGTATCTGGATGGTGGCAGTGATGGGGGAGGACAGGTAACCTTTAACTGCCCTCATTGTATCTGGATCGCAGTATGTTGTTTTAATCTGTTTTACAAGAAAAGATCAGGGTTAGTACCTGCTCTTATTTACTGTACATTTTTCAGCTGATTGATATGATACCATTTTAACACAGACTGCTTTTTCTTGCCTGCCAACTGAATTAGATATACGGCAGGACTGGCATTGTCTACCACAGAAAAAGGCCCCTTCCATGTAGGTATAAAGCAGTATTCCTTTTTAGCATAGTCTTTAACCATAACAACATCCCCAATTTGGTATTCAAATGGATGTACCTTTTTATCACAATACTTTTTCATTTGCTTCTTTGTTTTGCCAATATCAACAGCAACAAATGTGTTTACCTCAACAATATACTCTTGCATTTGCTTTGCACAATTTTCAGTTACAGCTCCCTGTAGGAGGGGGGTCGCCGTTGGTAGCAGCAGGTGTCCGGAGGTTTTCATTAACCTTCCAGTCATAGCCTGATATGGGCTAACACCAGTAGTGCTATTAGGTGTAGATCGGATTGCCATTAAACATAAGGGTAACATTTTAGTCCAGTGCATGGGCTTAGCAGCACAAAATTTAGTCAGCATTGTTTTTAAAGTTCTATTTCCTCTTTCTACTACTCCCGAAGACTGTGGATGAAATGCCACATGCAATTCCTGCTTAATGTCTAACATTATTTGCAACTGTTTAAACATTTTTCCTGTAAACTCAGGTCCTCTGTCTGAGGAAATTACTCATGGCAGTCCCCACCTGGAAAATAGCTCGTGTAGCAATACTCGAGCTGCTGTGTAAGCTTCTTTGTTCTTGGTAGGAAATGCTTCTACCCATTTTGAGAAGACATCAATAACAACTAAACAATTAGTGTAGTTACCTGGTGTTCTAGGCAATCCGGTGATAAAATCAACTTGTATGTGGTCCCAAGGACCATCCGGTGCTTTTGTTGACTGCAGTAGTGCTCTGTTGGAGGTGTGGGGAGGGTTGGTTTGTAAACAAGGGAGGCAGCGGTGCCATTTATCTTTAATATCTTGTTGCAGGGTGGGCCACCACATAACTGCCTTAACCTTTTCTAAAGTAGCGTTTAGCGAGTAATGCCCTCCTGTGGGGTGGGCATGGTAGAGGTGAAATACCTCATCTGCTAGGTCGGGGAACACAAACAACAGGGTAAGACTGTTCATTTTGTTGGTACATTAAGACTGAATTGGGGGTCAGCCCCACCTAATAAGGTTTTGCTTGCCCAAGGAGTAGGGGCCGGCAAGGGACATTGCTGCAGATGCCATTAACCACTATCTGGTAAGGATCATAGGTAAACTGTAAGGATTTAAGATCTGAGGGGGTTGCAGGATTTAATGCCATAATTGGTGCAGGTACAAATGAAGAGGGAAGGCACCATGGAGCACCTTTTTGTGCTGCAGCCTGGGCTGCATTGTGGGCAGCTTGATTTCCTTCTGCTTGTGGGGTACCAGTGGAATGTCCTTTAACCTTAAGGATAGCCACTGGGTAGGGCAAAGTTTTAAGCAGATGCATTATATACTGTAACAAAAACGTAAGACAAAGACTTTCCATTTGAAGCTAAAAACTTGTTTGCAATATATAATGGACGCATGGCAACAGTATTTACTACATAGGCACTGTCTGTATATGCATTAACTGGGCAATCCTTTGCATTTTCTAAAGCACAAGCAACAGCTGCTAGCTCAGCGTACTGAGAAGAGTGTGGAGTACAAGTGTGAGAATGAGTTTGCTGTGGTGTGACCACTGCAAACCCAGTAGTTGGCTTACCGTTTACATGATATGATGATCCATCAGTATACCAATTTTCAGCAAGGGGTATTGGGGCGGTGTGTGTGGGGGGCTGAAAGTCAGTGGGCATTCATGGGAATCTCCAGTGTAGAGAAGACTGGCAGGTAACAAAGTTGTTTTCTTAGGCGTAATGTCCAAGTCTCTTTGCAACAACATTAAACTCCACTGTGACAGTCTCCGTGAGGAAACAGCAGTTTCTCCTGGTTTTAACAAGTAATTAAGCGGAGTGTGAGTAATAGTCTTTTGCAGTCCAGTAATATAAGTAAAATGTTTAACTGCCCAAAATGTTGCTAGTAGATGTTTTTCACAAGCTGAAAACTTTTTTTCGACTTCAGTCAACACTCTTGAAGCATAGGCAAGTGGTCTGAGTTTGTTCTGTTGTTCTTGACACAAAACAGCAGCGATGGCAGTGGGTGATGCAGACACTTCTAAATGAAAGGGCAAAGCTGGATTATGCTGTACAAGGAGGGTGGCAGCAGCCACTGCTTGCTTGAGTTGTCTAACAGCAGCTGTATGTTCGTTTTTCCAGTGTGGTCTGATGTCATCATCCATGGAGGCTTTGAGCAGACTGTAGAGTGGTCTCGCTAGTTCAGCATAAAAGGAGTAAAGTCTCTGTGGTAGCTGGTTAAACCAAAAAGGGACCACAATGCTGTTTTTGTAACAGGCAGATCAAGTCTCTGAATTGTCTTTACCTTCTCGGCATCTGGCTGCTTACCACTGGGAGTGATGGTGATGCCCAGGAAAGTTACCTCCTCCTTTACTAGCTGACACTTCTTCGGATTGACTTTGAGCCCTGCCCTCTGCAGCAGCTGTAGCAATTCATCTAGTAACTTGAGATGTTCCTCTTCTGTTTCGGTAGCCAGCAACAAATCATCAACGTATTGTAACGCAGCTTTGGGCTTAGAAAAATGGGTCAAGATAGTAGTCATTCTTTGTGGAACACAGTGGGGCTATTACAGAAACCCTGGGGCAAGCGGGTCCAGGTCAATTGTCTATTGCCCCAAGTGAAGGCAAACTTGTACTGAGAAGCCTTATGGATTGGCACACTCCAGAAACCATTTGCAATGTCCAGTGTGCTGAAAACCTTGGCTGAGGGAAGGATGTGGGACAGCAGTGATGGAGTCTTTTGTACTATAGGGGCACAGGCAGGGGTAACAGCATTCAGCCTGCGGTAATCAATAGTAAGACGATAGGCACCACATGGTTTAAGTACGGGCCAAACAGGGGAATTTGTAGTGGACACTCACTCTCTCAGAACCCCTTGCTGCAGTAATGATTGTATGATTAGGTCTACATCTGCTTTATCTCCATATCGCCTATCCTTTCTAAAGTTCTCGAAAAACTGATCCATATTCAGTTAAAATCTCACTTGGAAACCTTCTCTTTCATTAACCCAGCTCAATCCGGCTTCCGGGCTAATCATAGCACAATCACTGCAGTAGCAAAAGTAACCAATGATTGGATCTCTGCTATAGATGCTAAGAAGGTAACTGGCGCAGTCTTTTTGGACCTCAGCAAAGCTTTTAATACTGTTGATCACAAACTATTAGTCAATTGCCTTGCAAAGTTGGGTGCCACATACCATACCACCCAGTGGTTCTCTAGCTACCTAACTGGAAGATTCCAAAAAATAAAGGCGGAAGGCTTTTTTTCTGCTGCCTTGCCAGTTGCAAGAGGAGTCCCCAAGGATCCATCTTAGGCCCTATCTTGTTTTCTTTGTACATTAATGACTTAGATGCTAACATATCTACGTCCAATCTGCACTTTTTTGCAGATGATACTGTGTTGTATACTTCAAACAACATGAAGTCTTGCTATATTATGACAATTGCAGTTTGTCCCACCATTAGAACTGCTCCGGAGGTGAAAGAGTTAACTCCCATTCTAAGAATGGAACTTAGAGCGCGAGCTCGGTTAGAGAAGCTCTGTGTGGGTTATTTCAAACCTAAACTGTCAGATTCTTTTCTCCGCCTCACTGAACAGTCGCTCCGGAGATTTCTCCTACTGCTCGGTTCATTTCTCGGTTTAAATAGTGTTTTCTGGTTCAAATCAACCGAGAATATTATTATTTTAACCGCAAAACCGTTCGGTTCAAGCTCTGTCTGTGGTATCGTAAGTAATTTCAGTTTATTTTCTGTGTGGAACTTGTAAATGTTATCGGTTCGGTTTTGAACCGATCAGCTTGTTTTAAAACTTGAATTGAAGGTTTTAGAGTGCGGTTCCCGGTTCTTATCGGTTCTAAAAAAAACGGATTTCATTCGTGACACGGTTTGGAACCGATAAGGGTGTCTTGCCTGGCACTGCCGTTTAAAAGGGCAAGTTTTTGGTTAGGCTGGCATTATGTCTGAAAAACCCAAAAGAAAAACCGGGCCCACTGGGTTTCAACACTGTGATGCCTGTGGGGAGTTCTTTGCCAAGGCTGACCCACACACCACATGTGTATATTGTCTGGGGTTTGACCACCTCAATTCAGACTGCCAGATTTGTAAAATTTCCTGCAGCCACCCTGGATAAGAGAGTTGGCAGGCTCAGGGAACAAGAGGCCAAAAGTCCGCTGACCCGATGACAGCCCGGTTCGTGCCAACCAACCGAGAGGGAGTGCCTCTGACCAGGGCGAGACTTCTCGGCAACGTAAAGCTGGCTCGGAGGAGCCAGTTCCAGTAAAGAAAACAAGAAAATCAGCATGTGGAGCCCAAAATTCCTTCTCCAACTGCTGCAGAGATAGCAAGAGCTATTCAGATTGTCCAGTCACTTTTTCGTTCCGTCCGAACCGCCACTGTCTGGTAAAAGGTCGGTTCGTCGGTTCCACCGTTCAGGAATATGTTGTTGAAGAATTTTATGAACCAGAGGAGGGGAGGATGATTATGAACAGTATGATTGACTTTGAGGGTCTGGGTGTGCCCATTGAACCGGACATCTCCCCAGACAGACCTTTAGAATCTCCCCTTGCTTTCTGAGTCCTCTCACTTTATGTTTTACAAAAGTTGTTGAACCCTCCAGCTTCCATTGGAGGAAGCTGTGGATGAACAAGAGGAACCTGATTTTGTAGAAATGATGGATATTCCAGAGTTTAGGAGATTGTCTATTCCCTTGCATAAATCATTTAGGAAACAGACAATAAAGATTTTAAAACTCCTAATTCTGTGCCTCCTGTGGACAAAAGATGGACAGGAGGTACACTCTGTCAGGTCCTGATACAGAATTCCTTTCACAGCAATGCAGTCACGTTGTGGTGGTTCAGGCTGCAGCCTGTGATAAAGCTAATATTCCTTTGGCTTCACATCCTCCTGACAAGGATTCCAGGAAGATTGATGCCATGGCTAAAAACAATACATGGCAGCGTCCTTGGGACTCAGGCAAGCAAATTACATGGCTTATGTAGCAAGGTATCAGAAATCTAGATGGACACTGTCATGGCCTTGGCCAAACAGGCCTCTGGCCAGCTTGCTAGTGAACTGGAACAGGTGGCTGCTGATGGCATTGAGGCATCTAAGGTGCAGTTTCATGCTGCTGTGGATTTTAATGATGTATCCTCTAGAGTCATGGCTGCGCCTGTAGCTTTTCGTAGGTTGGCCTGGCTCAGGTGTACTAGCTTGTCACAGGATACCCAGACTAAGGCTATGGATTTTCCTGTGGTTGGAAATTCTCTGTTTGGGGAGCAGACAATTATATGAAGAAATGGATAAATATAGGACTACCTATAAGAGTGTTTCAGGCTAAGGAGCGCAAGCCACTCCTCAGAGGCAGGCCCTCAGGGGTAGAGGTAGGCCTTTTCACAGGCCTTTACCAACCCAGGCCTCCTCTGATTATGCTCAGAGGGGGTTCTTCAGAGGGAGAGGCAGACGGGGTGTGGGCATGCCTGCTCCCACCCCTCAGCCTAAAGCACCTGCCAAACAGACACCCTGATGGGGTGCCCAGGGCCGATTCTTCTTTACCTGTAGGGGGGCAGGTTGGCTTACTTCGTTCAGAACTGGGTGTCTCTAACTTCAGACAAGTGGGTCCTGGAAGTAGTAAGCCAGGGTCTGGTTCTCAGCTTCAAAAGTTCCCAAAGATGAGAATCAGGTCTTTCCCACCTGCAAACTCTTTAGAGACCTTACTTTAGAAACAGAAGTCTCAACCTCCTGGCTCTCAGAGCTGTAGAAAGGGTTTCTCCCCACACCAGGGCAAGGGTCTGTACTCCAGATATTTCCTTACCCCAAAAAGACAGGAGAATGGCGGCCCATTTTAGACCTGAGATATCTGAACAAACACCTTTGAAACCAAAGTTCAAAATGGTAACTCTGGCAATGATTTTACTTTTCTAAGGCCAGGGACTGGCTAGCCTCCCTGGACCTCAAGGATGCCTATTTTCACGTCCTAATCAGAAGCTCCCACCAAGTACCTCAGATTCGAACTGCCCTCAGGTCACTACCAGTTCAGAGCAATGCCCTTCGGCCTCACCTCTGCCCCAACGGTATTCACAAATGTCTGGCAGTAGCAGTGGCTCATTTAAGAAGGCAAAGGATTGCTGTCTTTCCCTATCTGGACGACTGGCTCATTGTAGGCCAGTCCCCAGAACAGGTAAGATCTCACCTGCAAGTTACCCAGCAGCTGCTCTCCTCCCGGGCTTCTTGCTCAATCTTCCAAAATCAGTTCTGGAACCAGTTCAGGTGCTCACCTTCATAGGTGCAGAATTGGACACAAAGCAGGCCAGAGCCTTCCTACCCTTAGAGAGGGTAAGGAACTTGGTGGCTCTGGCCTCCTCCTTCACTCTGCAGGTCTCTCGACCAGCAAGACACTTTTTACAGCTCCTGGGGCACATGGCTGCGTCCACAGCTGTAGTGCAAGGAGCAAGATTTCAGATGAGGGACATTCAGTTTCACTTGAGAGCCTTTTGGTCTCAGAGAAGAGACCCCCTTTCCAAGTTGGTCCCAGTGACCCGAACCTTGATCCAGGCCCTCCAGTGGTGGCAGGATCAGAGCAATTTAAGACTGGGGGTCCCCTTCATTCCTCTGTCTCACTCCTTGACCCTCACTACGGATGCTTCCCTCCTGGGGTGGGAGCTCACATGGCGACTCTCCACTCAGGGAGTGTGGTCCCTCAGGAATCTCTGCTCCACATCAATTTGCTGGAACTCAGAGCTGTCTTTTTAGCACTTCAAGTGTTTTCTGCGTCTGTTCAGAACAAAGTGGTGCAAGTCAGAACAGACAACACCACAACAATGTGGTACATCAACAAGCAGGGGCACTCGGCTTCGGCCTTGTGCACCGAGGCAATGAAGTTGTGGTCTCTGGCCTATTCCCTGAACACTTCCTCTAGCAGTTCACCTTCCAGGAAAGGACAATGTCCTAGCAGATGCTCTCAGCAGGATTTCCCAGGCCATCATAATGGTCTCTGGATCCTCAAGTACTGGGGATAGTTTTTCAGATGGGGCACCCTCAGATAGATCTTTTTCAGCCCCAGACAATCACCAACTTCCACTGTTCTGTTGCAGGCCCCAGTGTTGGGCTCAATCCCCCTGGATGCCTTTCTCCTAGATTGGGAAGGGAAGTTTCTTTATGCCTTTCCCTCCTTCCCTCTCCTATTCAAGGTGCTAGTCAAAATCAGATCCCAGCCTTGCAGGGTGATTCTGATTGCCCCAGATTGGGCCAGGCAGCCCTGGTACCCATTCCTTCTGTCACTAGCAGTCCATCTTCCCCTGTGTCTCCCCAGGAATCACAACCTGTTAACCTGTGCACAGGGGAGAGTTTGGTATCCGAACCTCAATCCCTCAACCTCAAGGCCTGGCTCTTGAGGAGTTAGAATTTGCTGACCCACACCTTTCTCAGGGTGTTCTTGAAATCCTAAAGGCTTCTAGGAAGCCTTCCACTAGGGCTACTTATAATTCTAAGTGGAAAAGGTTTTCCATTTGTGTTCTGGGAAACATATTTCCCGAATCTACTGATTTGCCCATTGTTTTGGACTATATGGTCCACCTTAATTCTTGGGACCTAGACCAGCTACCTGAAAGTACATTTGGCAGCTGTCTCTGCTTTTTGTTTCAGCAGGAAAGCCCTCTCTCTTTCCGCTCACCCTGTATTTTCCAAGTTTTTAAAGGATTACTTCATTCTAATCCACCTTTTAGGGATCCGCCCTGCCTGGGACCTCAATGTTTGCATTGCCCAGTTAATGCAACCTCCTTTTGAACCTCTGTCTTCTGCAGAGCTTAGTACCTAACTTGGAAAACTGTTTTCTAGTGGCTATCACTTCTGCCAGGCGCATAAGTGAGTTACAAGCCTTGTCAGTAGAAACTGACTTTATTTCTTTCCACAGGGATAAGGTAGTCCTCAGGACTAACAGGAAGTTTTTGCCTAAGGTGGTTTCAGATTTCCATCTTAATCAATCTATCTCCCTTCCAGTGTTTTTCACTGAACATTCCTCCTCTGGCGAGAGGAGATTGCACAGTTTAGATGTTAAGAGGGCCCTAGTTACTATATAGAACGTACCAAGGGTCACAGGTTCGAATCCCTCCAACTTTTCTCACTTATGGTGAGGTCGGAAAAGGAGACCTGCCACCAGAGATCAATTGCCAGGTGGATTGTCTCTTGTATCCAATTTTGTTATCAGAAACTGGGAAAGTTCCCTTCTGGCCTGAGGGCTCATTCTACCAGAGGTACAGCCTGCTCTAGCTGCTGCCAGGACATCCCTATCTTAGAGATATGTCAGCTACCTGGAAAACGGTACACACTTTCACCAAGCATTACTCCCTGGATGTCCAGGCCAGGAGAGATGCTCGGTTTGGCACAGCTGTGCTTCAGAGCCTATTCCCTAAGTAGGTTCTGTCC
This sequence comes from Neoceratodus forsteri, assembly GCA_016271365.2. NCBI lineage: Eukaryota > Metazoa > Chordata > Ceratodontiformes > Ceratodontidae > Neoceratodus > Neoceratodus forsteri. The sequence goes on from CM028129.1 coordinate 283,825,643, forward strand.
CTCCTCCATGGAGGTACTGCTGTGTATTCTGCAATTGTCGTAATATAGCAAGACTTCATGTTGTTTGAAGAAAAAATTACTCACCTTAGTAATGTTGTTTCTTCTAATGGAGTCTTGCTATATTATGACCTCCCCCCCAGCCTGCCCCTCTCAGAACTTCTACTTGGGTATGGGGTGGGCAGCTCAGTGTGGGCTCAGTTATGCCCATTATATGTTTTCACCCCTTTTGGGGTTTTGGGTGTGTTGTTTTATTTTATGTCATAATATTGCTTATATTATATTATTACTTCTGGTCCCTGACTTGAGTCTTTGTGTTGGGACCAGGAGTATGTGTTATATTTAGGTAGCCAGTTGGCTAGTGTAGGTTACAGCTTCACACAGAACCTTAGTGAGTTTTGCTCGTAAAGATCTGACAGTTTCAGTTTGAAATAACCCAGACAGAGCTTCTCTAACCGAGCTCGCGCTTCAAGTTCCATTCTTAGAATGGGAGTTAACTCTTTCACCTCCGGAGCAGTTCTAATGGTGGGACAAACTGCAATTGTCATAATATAGCAAGACTCCATTAGAAGAAACAACATTACTAAGGTGAGTAATTTTTTCTTCTGGCTCATCATTATCTGAAGTCAAGGGAGTGCTTCAAGCGGACTTCGCAGAACTTGAGCATAATCTAATGAAGGCAAAGCTTCTGCTGTATGCTAAGAAGACTAAAGCGATGATATTCTCCTGCAGTGCTGTCACAGGCCCCCCCAATACCCTTGCCCAAGACTTCATTGTCACCACTCTAAACGAGCCTCTGGAAGTTGTAACCAAATTTAAATATCTGGGTATCTGGATTGACAATAAATTATCTTTCAATGACCACGTCAAAGATGTCTCTAGAAGGTTAAAAGCAAGGTTAGGTTTCTTCTACAGAAATAGGCCCCTTTTCCCCCTTGAAACTCGAAACAAGCTTGTACAGGCCACTTTTCTCCCTACTGACTATGGCGATGTAATCTATTCCTCCACCACTCTTGCAAATCTAAGTAAACTGGACATCCTTTATCACCGCATTATGGTTCATTATCAACTCCCCTTACCGCTTGCACCACTGTGACTTATATGCAGCTGTTGGTTGGACATCCTTACTACTAGATGCCTGCTCTATGCTGGGCTATGGACTCTTCAACTGCTCCTGCAGAAATTGCCAAGCTATCTCTCTTCCTTATTAGTATCTCACATAGTGCATACTCTAAGAAAATCTGACTTTATTATGCTTGACATACCAAGGACGCGGACTTCCTTGGTAAACGTATATTGCATATGCCCTTCCTCCATTTTGAACCAATTATAAACCGTATTGAAACTAACTAGCACAGTTTCAATAAACTCTACAAATCGCTAAGTTCAGCCAAAATAAAAGACACCTGTAACTGTCATTAAGTCTCTTCCTTCCCATGTGTGCTATATTTATCCACTGGTAAGGTATAATTGCTTTGTCATATTAACTGCTTTCCTTCCCTTCTACTCCTGGCTTTATCTATGCTTACGCCCACTGCTACTCTATCAAATCACTCCCCCATATCAGTTGTAGTCTGTTGTTTGTTCTAGCTGCCAAAATATATGTATTGCACACACCAGTCATCACGTTTCATTTATCAGTATGCAACCTGTAAGTCGCTTCCCTGTCTCATATTAATGTTTACCACCTGCGGTCACCCTGTGTGGTACCCTTGTATGTATATCCAGCCTGTATCATGTAACGTGCATTTCATGTATATACTGTTATTACCTATCTGTGTTTGTACTTTAAGTGTTTATGTCACAGGACCTCCTTGTGAATGAGCTTGCTCAATGGAGTTTTCCTGCAATAAACTTGAACTTGAACTACATCTGCTTTACACTCATCAGGAATCTTATACTGCTTTTGTGCCACATGAGCCCTTCCAGTTATAACAACTTCTTGTTCTAACAAACCACAATCATGTTTATTTTTAGTGAAAACCTCTGCATGCTGTTTAATTATCTGGTTTACAAGAGGGGACTCATACTGGGGGAGGGGCCAAACCTCTGGATTTTTAAGAGCAGAAATAGCATGCACATCTGAGACAACACCAACATCATTATCTGACTTGCCACCTGTGTGCAACCAAAGGCGATTATTTGTATAATCAATAACAGCTGCTGTAGACCTTAAAAAGTTTGATCCTAAAATGCCATTTTGATCAGGCAAATTCATTAAATGTGTATCTAAATTAAAGGTACATCCATTTATAGTTATGTTAGCTGGCTTAGCCTTAATTGCTGTAGCATCGGATCCTTGAAAAGCAGATAGCGTACTAGCTTCATTTGTTGCAAGCGGGTGTGTTTCAGGTTGTGAGGTATGTATGATGGACATGGAAGCTCCCGTATCAATAAGCATGGTCTGCTGCAGGCCTCCTGTTACAGCAGCTTGAATGATAGGTCTGTTCCAGTCATCTTGCCGAAACCTCACTATCAGCTTAAGGGAGGCCAGACATCCCTATGGGGAGTTAGTAATCTAATTTACAGCTTGCACAGCAGAGAACTTTTGCATCATTTGGGTCATTTCGTTCAATTTCTTAAGAACTTCAGCATTAGTGGGTGTGATTCCCCCCAATGACTGAGGCTCAAACTGGGATGGCTGAGCAAAAGCTGGTGCAACTGCGCCTGGAGGGGCATGGTACATTTGGGGAGTGTATTGTGGCAGGGGTTGTTGGGATGGAGGTTGCATATAGGGGCATCTGGGTTTTATGTGCCCAGGCTGTCTGCAATTGTAGCAGACTATTGTCTGCTGTGGGTTAGGGTTGGTCCGAGGGGGTCCTTCTACAGCTGCTACTGGACCCTTTTTGGTGAGGGAATTGGCTTTAAGCATTGTTTCTGCTTGTTTGATCATGGTTACAAGTCTAGGGTAGGTAGTTGTTTCATCTACTGTTGCCCCTAGGAGGGATCGTAATTCTGGAAGCATGCCACTTAGGAATCGCTTTTTGAACATAACATTCTCATATTGGGTTTAAATTTCCACCTGGATCTCCTGCCCTATGGGCTGAGAAAGCTAACCCATACACAAAATAATCTCTCCCCAAGCAGCACCTGGCTCCCCCTTTTTCTGAGCAGCCAGGGCGAATGCCTGATGGAAATCTGCAGTTCCTCCTGTTACCAGAAATTACCTCATGTAATAAATGTGCAAACTGCCAATCATTTCCTCCTATTGCCGTATCTGGCAGTGCCTGTCTAAGAGAAGGATGCAAACAATACACTATTACATCTCTTGTATCTATTGGTCTTAGTTCCTCATGGGTCCTGAGAAAAGTTTGAATTTTTACATTTAACTCTGACAGATTATCTCCTGCATTTATTTGTCCCAACCTTTGCCTAAAGCTGCTACATCCTGGGGCTTAGCCTCCGCTCTTCTGTGACAGTGGTAACCACTGGTGGTGATCTAGGAGGATCAGGGTCCCCCAAGGCTGCATCTGCTGGCCGAGGTGGAGCGGGGTCTTGACGGGACTGCACCGTAGTGGTCACTGGTGCCATAGGTGGCAGCTTCCTAGGTGGTGGCACAGGCACCATTGAAGCTGAGGGGGGTTGGGGTGTATATTCAGGCAGGGGTGGCAATGACTTTGGGTCAAGCTGCCTTTGCTTAGAATTTACACAGTCATCAGGGTATGTTTGACAATGCTCTTCCCAATCTGCATTGTCTATTCCCCCCAGTTTACATCACCACCATCGTCATTTTCATTCTGTAAGGGGACACCACTATAAGCAGCCACCACTGCTTGATGTCTTCCTAACTGGGCTTCTAACTCCTTAATGCCCTGTTGGCATTCTCGGTGATCTACTCTGGACTTAGAGGAGATTTTGGTTTGTGAGAGGCATCTTATAGCCTCTTGTGCCTCTTCCAAACATTTTGTTAATCATTTTCTCTCTTCCTCCAAGAACTGATTTGTCTAAGATTGCTTGAGCTGCAATTGCCTCTTTAGCCAAGGCAGACTGAGCAGTAAAGGAGAGCAACTGGTTTTCCCCAGTTAATTTCCTAATCTGCTCCCATAAGTTTTCTTTTGAGGCTATAAGAGCCTGTGCTTCCTCTTTCCACCGACCTGCTAGCCAGTAGGCGCCAATCACCAGGGCATTTGTGCCCTTTGTGTGACAGACTCTTTTCCTTTAAACATTTTTCCACATGCACTTGAGCTCATTTCCATGGGTCTTCAGACCCTTTCATACACGTAATTAACTCCTGAACACACTTGCATTTATCCAGCTTTTTCTTAAGTTTGTCCATAGATCTTTACCTGTAGGTTCAAGTCTACTCGACCACTCAGAGTTTATTCAACTCTTTTTCCCAGCCCCGCAGTTAGGTTATGACCCTTACCTGCACAGATCCTGTCTAGATTACAAAAAAAAAAAAAAATGCTTTACCAAATTACCAGAATTAAAACCAAACCAGCTACGGGCTAGGCTTGCCAATTTTGTAAAATGGACCCAATTATACAGGTTCCTGGTTATTAATTCTCAGTAATTCAATAAAGCCAACACACTATTTCTTTGCCAGATTAGTTGTACTTTATTATGATGGTATTAATAAAATTAGCCAGAAAAATCCTATTGTAACAATAAAAACACACCCGAAAGGATGAATAGTTCCATACACAAAAAGAGATGCACTCTGGCATAATTTGTAGACCTAAGGTCCAATTAACTGTTGTTTACCCAATACCTGAAAAGAAACCAGAACAACCCTATCTTAACAATAAGAATGCATCCTGTCATAATTAGTAATCCTAGTTTATAAAAGGGAACACATACTAACATTATTTTTAAACATCAGGTAGCCACTGCTACGTGGGTGTTCCTGTTACAATTTAGTTATAAGATAGCCAATGCGGCAGTCCCATTGGGGTGTTTCTAACATGAAATCTAAACAGCTAGTAATATTTGTATTACAGGGCTACAGATTTTTCAGAGAAAATGGAATAATACTCAACTTCCTCTGGGTCTCCAAGCGCTATGGCCAGTCAGATATCGCCGACATCTTTCCTCTCGGAAAGACAGTAGACCTAACAATTAGGCCTGATATTTATACCCAACCTGTTTTCATTAAAAAGGCATAACTGGAATTTCCCAAAAACTATGTCAGCAGATTTAAACCAGACAGCATGTCATGTAACAAGTCATAAGACTCGGGTTCAAATATACATTGGTTGTAAGATGCTTTGGTCATAAGATACTTTTGACACTTTGCCGAGACACACGGTCATTCTTAAATGGAAAAACAAGTGATCAGGGGATTTTATATTTATCAAAAATATTGGCTTTAGGATACAGAAAACATGCGAGGGGACGTGGCTGTTTTTTTAAAAAATAACTGGCTTACAGATAGAAACCAGACAGTGGCCAAATTAGGTATCTCATTATTTTTTATATCAATTCCTTGTAACACATATTTTTAATCACAAAATGAGGAACTTCAGTAGTTAAGGCCAGCCGAAGTTACTAGCAGCTGTGTTCTTATTTTGGCCGTAACCTTTAAAAAGGCATATTCAAACAACATGAAGTCTTGCTGTATTCTGACTATTGCAGTTAGCTCCAGCCTTTAAACTGCCCCGGGAGAACAAAGGGTTGACTTTTCTATGCATGGCATAGAATGCTGAGCTTGAGCTCGGTTGAGGTCTCTGTCTGTTTCCCTTTGAATCCAAACCGTCAGATTCTTTACTCCACCTCACTGAACAGTCGCTCCAGAGATTTCTCCTGCAGCTCTGTTCGAAAGTCAGTTAAAGTGTCGGTTTTAAACCGAAATTTATTTCCGCATAGTCGGTTCAGTCTCTGTCTGCAGTACCGTGAGTACTAGATAGGTTTTGTTCTGATTTTCTGTGTGGAACTTGTAATAGTGTTAGATCGGTTCGGCTGAACCGATCATTTGTAGTGAATCCTTGTGTCTTTCTTTAGTGTGTGGATACCGGTCCTTATCGGTTCTAAAAAAAAAACGTGTTTTGTACGTTTTTTTTTCCAATACCTGTGACACGGTTAGGAACCGATAAGGGAGTCTTGCCTGGTGGTTGCCATAAAAAGGGTAAGTTGGTTAGGTTGGCCATGTCTGAGAAACCCAAGAAAAAGGGCCCACTGGGTTTCAACACTGCAGTGAGTGTGGGGAGGTCTTTGCTAAGGCCGATCCCCACACCAGCTGTGTTTATTGTCTGGGGTTTGAACACCTCGATACAGACTGCCAAATATGTAAACATTTTCCTAAATCTACCCGTGAAAAGAGATTAGGTAGACTGAGGGAAAAGGAGGTGGAGAAGTCCGCTGACCCGGATGGCCAGCCCGGTTCGGTTCCGACCGAACCAGAAGGAGTGCCCTCTGACCAGGGCGATACTTCTTCGGGCAAGAGGAGAGCCGATCCTGAGGGATCGGTTCTGACAAAAAGAAAACACAAAGAGAAATTGACCGGTTCGGATCCAGAAGTTCATGTTCTGACTGCCGAGGAAATAGCCAGAGTGATTAGGATTGTGGACTCGCTTCGCTCGGTTCCGACTGATCTGGCACCTTTTGGCAGGGGTTCGGTTTGGTCGGTTCCCCTGGTTCAAGATTATACCCCTGAAGACTTTTATGAACTGGAGTTTGAGGAGGAGGGGGAGTTTGAAGATGATGATGGTGATGGTGAAATTCTGGATGTGCCTGTGGAACCGGACATCTCCCCAGACAGACCTGCAGGTGTATCCCCTCCTAGGCTTTCTGAGTCCCCTTCCCGCTTTATGTTTCACAGAAAGGTGGCTGAAACCCTCCAGCTTCCTATGGAGGAGGCAATGGAGGATCAAGAGGAGCCTGATTATGTGGAAATGATGGACATCCCAGAGTCCAGGAGACTGTCTATTCCCCTTCACAAATTTTTTGGGAAGCAGACACAAAAAATCCTAAAGTCTCCCAATTCTATACCTCCTGTTGACAGAAGAATGGACAAGAGGTATACACTATCAGGTTCAGATATGGAGGTTTTTATACCAGTAATGCAGCCATGTTGGGGTAGTGCAGGCTGCTGCCTGTGACAAGGCAAACATTCCCTTGGCTTCACACCACCTCCCCAGACAAAGACTCCAGGAAAATTGATGCCATGGCAAAAAAACAGTACATGGCGTCTGCCTTGGGACTCAGGCAGACGAATTATATGGCCTGTACAGCCAGGTACCAGAAGTCCAGGTGGGACACTGTACTGGCACTGGCTAAAAAGGCTTCCCCCAGCTGGCCAGGGAGCTGGAGGATGTAGCTGCTGATGGGCTTGAGGCATCAGAGATACAATTTCATGCTGCTGTGGACTCCAGTGATGTTTCATCAAGAGTCATCGCTACATCTGTGGCTCTTCGGAGGATGGCTTGGCTCAGATGTACTAGCCTCTCACAAGACACCCAGGCTAAGGCCATGGATTTTCCTGTGGTGGGTAATTCTCTGGGGAGCAGACAGAGAATTACATGAAAAAGATGGATGAGTACAGGACCACTTATAGGAGTGCTCAGGCAAAAGAAAGGCAAGCAGCTCCTCAGAGGCAGCAGTCTAGGGGCAAGGGCAGGCCTTTTCATAGGTTTTTTTTACCAAGCACAGGCCTCTTCTCCCTTTTCACAGAGGGGGTTCTTTAGAGGGAGAGGCAGAAGGGGGATGAGCAGGGCTGCATCCACCCCTCAGCCTAAGGCTCCTGCCAAGCAGACACCCTGATGGGTCTGCCCGGGTTGACTCTCCTATTCCTGTAGTGGGCAGGCTGGCTTATTATGTCCAGGACTGGATGTCTATTACATCAGACAAGTGGGTCCTGGAAGTAGTAAGCCAGGGACTGGTTCTCAGCTTCAAAATATTTCCAAAGATGAGAGCCAGATCTTTTCCACCTGCAGGTCTCTCCGAGACTCTTGCCCTAGAGGCAGATGTTTCATCTCTTCTGGCTCTAAGAGCCATAGAGAGAGTTCCTACCCTACACTGGGGAAAAGGTCTGTATTCCAGATACTTTCTTACCCCAAAAAAGACAGGGGAGTGGCGACCCATCCTAGATCTCAGATACCTGAACAAACATCTTCTAAAACCAAAGTTCAAGATGGTAGCTCTGGGAATAATTCTTCCCTGTCTAAGGCCAAGGACTGGCTAGTCTCCCTGGACCTCAAAGATGCCTACTTTCATATGCCCATTAGGTGCTCCCACAGAAGGAACCTCAGGTTCAAGTTGCCCTCAGGCCATTATCAGTTCAAAGCAATGCCCTTTGGCCTAACAGCTCCAAGGGTCTTCACAAAGTGCCTGGCAGTAGTTGTTGCCTTTCTAAGAAGGCAAAAGATTTCCATTTTTCCATATCTGGACGATTGGCTCATAGTAGGTCATTCTCCAGATCAAGTCAGGTCAGACCTGCAAGTGACTCGGCAAGTGCTCACTTCTCTGGGTTTCCTTCTCAGCCTCCCCAAATCAGTTCTCAAACCAGTTCAGCTCCTTACCTTTATAGGGGCAGAGCTGGATACTGTCAAAGCAAGAGCCTTTCTTCCCCTGGAAAGGGCAAGGGTTCTTATAGATCTGGCTTCGTCCTTCAGCCTTCAGGTGTCCCGACCAGCAAGGCACTTCCTCCAGCTCTTGGACCACATGGCAGCTTCCACAGCAGTGGTCCAAGGGGCAAGATTTCAGATGAGGGACATTCAGTTCCATCTGAGGGCCTTTTGGGCCCAGAGGAAGGACCCTCTTACCAAACTGATTCCAGTTACTCGGACACTGATCCAAGCTCTTCAATGGTGGCAGGATCAGGACAGTTTAAGGCAAGGGGTCACTTTTGTCACTCAATCTCATTCGATGGTCCTTACCACGGATGCTTCTCTCTTGGGGTGGGGAGCTCATCTGGGGGATCTCACAGCCCAAGGACTGTGGTCTCCCCAGGAGTCCCTCCTTCATATCAGTCTCCTGGAACTCAGGGCAGTGTTTCTTGCACTGCAAGCTTTTTCCCAGTTGGTGCAGAACAAGGTGGTTCAGGTCAGGACAGACAACACCACCACCACCATGTGGTACATCAACAAGCAGGGAGGCACTCAGTCTATGGCCTTGTGCACGGAAGCCATGGAATTGTGGTCCCTGGCTTACTCCCTGCAGACATCTCTGATAGCAGTCCACCTTCCAGGAAAGAACAATCTGCTAGCAGATGCACTGAGCAGGATTTCCCAGGGCCATCACGAATGGTCCCTAGACCCCCTGGTTTTGAAAGTGTTTTTTTCGAGGTGGGGCACTCCAGAGATGGATCTCTTTGCAGCCCCAGACAATCACCCACTTCCTCTGTTTTGTTGCAGACCCCCAGTCTTGGGTTCAGTCCCTCTGGATGCTCTGATTTTAAACTGGGAGAGGAAATTTCTGTATGCCTTCCCTCCCTTTTCTCTCCTGTTCAGAGTCCTAGTGAAGATAAGGTCACAACCCTGTAAAGTGATCCTGATTGCTCCGGACTTGGCCAGACAACCTTGGTACTCCCTGCTGCCGTCTCTAACAGTCCATCTTCCCAGGAATTACAACCTGTTAACCTCCACCCAGGGGAGGATTTGGTACCCAAATCTTCGGTCCCTCAATCTCAAGGCATGGCTCTTGAAGAGCTAGAGTATGCAGATTTGCATCTGTCCCAAGGGGTTCTGGATATTCTCAAAGCCTCTTGAAAGCCTGCCACCAGAAATACTTATAACTCCAAATGGAAAAGATTCAGCATTTTGTATTCCAAGAAGCACATATCCCCAGACACTGCTGAATTGCCTACAGTTCTGGATTATTTGGTCCATCTTAATGGTCTAGGCCTTAGATCAGCTACACTTAAGGTGCAGTTGGCAGCTGTTTCTGCTTTTCTGTCAATGGGAAAACAGTCTTCACTGTCATCTCACCCTGTATTCTGAAACTTTTTCAAAGGATTGCTTCATACCAATCCTCCCTTTAGGGATCCTGCCCCTGCCTGGGACTTAAACAGTTGCATTGCCCAGCTTATGCAACCTCCTTTTGAGCCTATGTCCTCAGCAGGGCTTAAGTACTTGACTTGGAAAACTGTGTTTTTGATAGCCATCATCTCTGCCAGACATATCAGTGAATTGCAAGCCCTGTCAGTGGAACCTGATTTTATCTCTTTTCGTAGAGATAAAGTGGTCCTTAGAACCAATAGGAGGTTCTTACCCAAAGTGGTTTCAGACTTCCATTTAAATCAGTCCATGTCTCTCCCTGTTTTCTTCACTGATCATTCTTCCTCAGGGGAGAGAAGACTACACAGTTTGGATGTTAAGAGAGCCCTTAGCTACTACTTAGAGCGTACCAAGGGTCACAGGTTAGAATCCCCCCAGTTATTCCTCACTTATGGGGAAGTGGGAAAAGGCAAACCTGTCACCAAGAGAACTATTGCCAGGTGGATTGTGTCTTGTATACAATTCTGCTATGAGAAACTAGGAAAGATCCCACCCTCAGGCCTGAAGGCTCACTCTACAAGGGTACAGCTGCTTTCCTGGCTGCTACTAGGGATATCCCTCTCTTAGAAATTTGTCAAGCAGCCACCTGGAAAACAGTCCATACCTTTACCAAGCATTACTCTCTGAATATCCAGGCTAGGAGTGATGCTCAGTTTGGCACAGCAGTACTTCAGAACCTATTCCAAAAGTAGGTTCTGTCCCTCCTCCATGGAGGTACTGCTTGGTAGTCTGCAGTAGTCAGAATGCAGCAAGACTTCATGTCGTTTGAAGAAAAAATTACTCACCTCAGTAATTATGTTTCTTCTAATGGAGTCTTGCTGTATTCTGACCTCCCTTCCTGCCTCCCCTCTCAGAACCTGTTTTGGGGAAGTGGGTGGGCAGATGCAGTGTTGCACCCTAGAGGTGCCTATTTCACACCCTCCCTTTATTGTTTGGGTGTTTTTTGTTATTGTTGTTACCCCTTTATGGGGTTGGTTTTTGGTTTTGGGTTTTCCTGACTTGAGTCTTTCTTGGGAGTCCAAAACTCCTTGTTGCCAGTTGGCTAGTAAAAAAATTTTTTTCAATTTCCACATAGGAGGGTTAGTGAGTTGTTGCTCGTAAGAATCTGACGGTTTGGATCCAAAGAGAAACAGATAGAGACCTCAACCGAGCTCAAGCTCAGCATTCTATGCCATGCATAGAAAAGTTAACCCTTTGTTCTCTGGGGCAGTTTACAGGCTGGAGCTAACTGCAATAGTTAGAATACAGCAAGACTCCATTAGAAGAAACATAATTATTGAGGTGAGTAATTTTTTCTTTTGGTACACAGTGTTTTCCTGATGAGCAGGGTAATTCCAAGTTAGACCTTGGCTTTGTGCTTTCTGAATTATTTTATTTTCTACATTTACAGAGTTTTGACCATTAACCTTTTAAAGTCTTACACATACATGCATATTAACTGACATGGTGGTATCATTCATTTACTTAGTCACTTGCAGCCTTTGACTAGCTAGCCATAATAACCCATATGTTGGCCTCATTCAGTCATCCATTGGCCATTTGTATTTTCTGCAAGCCTTGTACACCTTGCCATGGTCAACTGTATATATACAGGTGGTTATCAACAATTTTATATAACTAAACTTGTATAGACCTGGGCCCTGGGAGCCCCTGGACAACTTCAACACACTCTTGATTTCGAGGAACTGATTCTGGTCCTCCAGCAGTGAAGCCTTGGGGCTGGACCTCTGGTGAATTGGATCTGGACCTCTGGCACTCTGCCTTTGGACCTCTGGCACTGTGGATCTGGACCCCTGGACCTCTGGCAGTCTGGACCTGGACCTCTGGCACTCTGGCTCTGGACCTCTGGCACACTGGCTCTGGACCTCTGGCACTGTGGTTCTGGTCCATAGAAAAGTTAAGCGTGCAATGCGATTACCACATCAGCTTAATTCTTTGATAAAGTTCTGTGTGAAATAAGGAGCACAGCCCAAAAGTGCTTTCCAAACAGTATAAAGACTCTAATTTATTAAAGCACCTTATCCAGAAACGTTTTTTTTTTTAAATACAAAGTTAGTGGTAGGGAGCCTCTGCAACAATCAAACCACCCCTAGTGCCTCGACTCTAATGAGTCTTCAAAGGGGGTAAAGTGCACAGGTAACAACGTCAGTATAAATACAAACCGAATTAATATACGTGGGTTTGTCAGCCTCTTTTCTTAAAGGGCCCCACTTATTTCTATAGAATGATTATCAGGTTCATATACCTGTTACACACAACCATACAGAGTTTATTTCCTAAATCCCAAAATAAGTGAATAAATAAACACGATGTATAATCTATAAACCTCTCATATTTAACTAAATATTTTTTTAGCACATTTATAGATTTTGGAGAAAAGAAAGTCCAAATCAAAAATTTCCAAATCAAAAATTTAATCATACCTGTCAAAAAAGAAAGACAGAAAAAAAACAAACTATATAAGCATCAGCTATATTATGTGAACACAATCAAATATATTTTTATTCAGGTTGTCCTATTAACATTTTAGAATGGTTCCACATAACTACAACCTATTTTTAATGGTTACATGAAGGCCTAAATCTATCTTACTTTTTAAGAAAGGGTTTGACATTCTATTTTTCATTTAAGCCCTTTGGTCTAATACTATCCATTTAAAAAAATCCACGTTTTCTTGTTTAAGTAATCTATTGGCCCTATCACCTCCCAAAGGTAGGGGAGGAATCCATTCAATGCCCATGAAACTCAAATCATTGGGGGGATGAGTTGTGGCAGAGGGTGAAGTGGGTACCCACCTTACAAGTACACCATAGGGCATAAACTATATAAGAGGCGTCACAGGCAATAGGCTCTCTCACTTCAGTCTCTCTACTTTGATCTCTTGGAAGTGAAAATTTATTACCAACCAAGCCATATTTACAGATGTTACATCTTTTACAAGTAAAGAAGCCATTACTTCTTTTAGGTAGCCAGTTACTTTTTTCAATGGTTTCTATTTTTTTTTCTCTCTACTGTGCACTACCCTATCTCTTGTATTTTGGGCGATGGTGGAGAACATCAGACCACCATCCTCAAAAATTTCCGAGAATGCCAAGTATGTGACGTATTTGCATACCATACTGCGTGCATGACATATTTGCGAGTCATGTCATGCGTAGGTACCTAGCTTGCTGCTAGGTTGGGCTGAGTGCACAAACAGGTAAAGAAAGAGACTAGTAATAATTAATCGGTGATAGTGAAGAACATCGACCACCATAGGTATTTTTGGGGAGAATACGAATCCTGCGCTGTAGTTGGGTACCATAGTAACGTAAGAGCGTACTTGCAGCTAGTGTTACGCTACCTTCAGAACTACATTGCTGTCATTTTTTTGTATTAGTTGAGTTTGAGTTGGGGGTTTGTCTCCACACACCCCCTTTAAAAGAAAGGGTGTGGGGGCGAAGCCCCCCCAACTCAAATAAACTAATAATGCAACATTTCACCAAACTCTAAGAATACAAGTGCTCAATCATGAGAACTAGCGCCAAGTTTGATTCAGACGCCAATGTCTCGCACACATCACCTGTTCAACTTGCGCATTTTCTTGCATAAGCAGCGGTGGTCCGATGTTCTCCACTATTGTCATATTTTGTGCCCTACAAAATGTTATTCTTGGTTTTGGTCCCACAGCTTTCTCCACCATCTCGTATCCCATCAAAATAGGCCAATTATGGAAAATGATGTTCCTTATTGTCCCTGCCACATTATTATATTCAGTTACAAAGGTACAAACAAGTTCCAGATCACTATCTGTAATATTCTTCTTTTTTAAAATTTCTTCCCTGTCAGTTTTCTCAACTTTTTCATAGGCATTCCTTAACAGTCTAGCTTCATAACCCCGATTCTTGAATCTATCCATTAGTTCTCTATACTGTATTTCAAAATCCCTATCTGAACTACAGTTCCTTTTGACCTGTAAAATGTAGCTATAGGGGATAGATTTTTTTAGCGATGGGGGGTGGGCACTATCAGCATGCAGTACCGAGTTTGTAACAGTCTCTTTTCTAAATGTTTTAGTTCTAATGAGATAATCCATTTCATTTACTGTATCAACAGTTAAACTCAAATCTAAGAAATTAAGGACTTTTTTATCAAATGTATGTGTAAATCGAAGATTTAAGTCATTGGTATGTAAGTACTCAACAAATGCCTGTGCCTCCATTTCGTTTCCCTCTCATATACAAATAATATCATCTATAAAATGGTACCACTTAATAATTTGACTAAAAAATTGATTTTTTATTTTAGACAACACGTTCTTCATCTCCCAGGTACCCAAAAACAAGTTTGCGTAGCTTGAAGCCATAGAAGCACCCATCGCCGTACCATATTTCTGTTCAAAAAACTCACCCTCAAATTCAAAATAGTTATGGGTTAGGATGAATTTTAATGTCTCCAAAATAAACTCTTACTTCATCTGTATCTTCATAAGAATTGAAATACTCTTTTATTTCTTCCAAACCATCTTCACGGTTGATACTTGTGTACAGAGATTATACATCAATTCCTAACCAACCATATCCCTTTTCTCATTTGAAGTCATTTAGCTTTCTCAACAGATCTGATGTGTCCTGTATATGGGAGGTAAGATTTAAAACAAGAGGTTGCAGGAAAAAATCTAAAAATTTACCCAAATTCTGAGTAAGTGACTCAACCCCTGATACAATCGGACATTCTGGTGGTTTTTCCATATTTTTATGCACTTTAAGTAGTGCATAAAATCCCGGGACTTTAGGGAATTCCTTCCAAAGAAATCCAAATTCTGTTTCAGACATTTGGCCTCGTCTTCTGCTTCTCTCAAGAACAGGCTAAGTTCTTTCCTATATTGGACAGTGGGATTTGTAGACAAGTTTGTGTAGTTTTTTTCATCAGATAGTAAATCCCAAACCATCCTCCTGAACGAATCCTTCCCCATGATCACAATATTTCCGCATTGATCAGCAGGGTTTTATACTATTGTGGAATCCTGGAAAAGGGTATTTAAAGCTTTTATTTAATTTGAACTAAGGTTATGTTTTTTAGTGCTGTTATCCCCACTCAAAAGGTTCAAAACCTGTTTTGTCACTGTTTCCTCATATGCAACTAACGTATTGTTAAAGATTTTCGGACAGAATTCAGAAGCAGGCCTAATTAAAGTTTTTCTTGCTTTTCTGAAATCCTGTCCTAACTTAAACATCTTGTTACCAGGAGTTGTGTAATCAGAGTGTCCCTCTTGTTCCATAAGTAATTCCTCGAAAATGTCCAGCTCAGGTTCCAAGTCAGTACATTCAGCAGTGGAAGTCGAACCAACAAATGTTTGAGCCACAATTTCTGATGACTTTTTTAACTCCGCATCCGTGATACCTTCTCTTTTATTAGTAACAAAGTCCTCTTTCTGAAAATTCAAGTTTTCAACATGATTTAAACCCTGCCCCGAAAAAGATTGTCCTGTGGTGGGCCTCGGACCAACTGATGCTCCATTCTCTAAGTTACTTGTTGACTCTGTTTCCAAATTTAATGTGGTGTTTTTTCCTGTTTCAAATGTGTGTATCTCTGTTAATAAATCTAAATCAAAGTCATCAGAAAAATTCACAGTATCTTCAATGTCAAACCCCATATTTATGCTAGTCTCTTCTTCCTCCGAGGGGACTTCTGTTCGATTTTCTTTAAAAAAATATAACTTTAAATGCAGTTTTCTGAAAAATTTATGAAGATCCACAAACACCTGAAAATTATTTATCTGAGGGGTAGGAATAAAATTTAAGCCTCTCTTTAGTATAGATTTTTCATGTATATTCAAACTCCTTATGGAGAGGTTTAGTATCTGTAAGTCACTGCCTTTCTTCTCTCCCTCAAAATTAGTTCTGTTCCTATGTTTCCCCCCTCGTTTTCCTCTCCTTGTCTTCCTTTTTCTTTTGGGGCAGGGCATTTCTGAAAATTCTGATTTTGACTTTTTCCAGGAGCTTGTTTTCTATTGAAGTCACTAGATGTTATTGCAGCTACATCCTCGCTCTTATCTGAGAATTTGACCTTTGACCTGACTCTTCCTCGACTCTGTGATCTTTGTCTTCCCCAATTTAAGATGTTTCCACGTTCATAATCCCCAGCATCTCTCTTTAATTTTGTTATTTTCCTTTGTATTACTTCAGTTTCATGTTCTTGTATTTTATTATTAAGTTGAAAATTATAATCCTGGAACTCGATGCCTTTTTTTATATTTCAAAATTATAACTTTCATAGCGTCTAGCTCTTTCTGTAATTCTGTGCGTTTTATTAAGTCATCCTTAATTAAAAGTTCCAGAAATATTTTACAGTATTCTGCAGCTGTTTTTAACAATTCGTCTCTAAACTGGAAAATTTCAAGGCCATATGAGGGAGTGATTGTAATTCTTAAGCCTCTAGGTGCTTGGCCACGACTCAAATATTCCTCTAAAGTGCTCACGTTAAATGTCAGTTCTGTGTCCTTAATTAATAGAGCTTCAAGCTTAATAAATGCATTTTTAATAGAGTTGTCTGATTCTGTATTTCCTTTACCTTTGTCACCCTCTTGGTTGAAACGATCCCTCAAGTCTCTTCTCCGCTCCTCAAATGTTAAGTGGTTAGTACGCTCCCAGCCGTTGCTTGTGCTGTCTCTCGAACTCGTCGCACCATCCGCTGAATTAATCCTAAATGGCGAAAATCCCGAGTGAAACTTTTATGATTACACAAGCCTCTATTGTTGCAGATATAAGTTCCCAAAATCAACTCCAAGCTCAGGAATCGACACCCCCTTGTGACGTCTGGGTTCAGCGGTAAATGAAGCACAAATGAAAAAAATCCAAAGCAGTATCGCTAACAACGCTGCCCCGAGCAAGTGTGCAGCCCTTATACAGAGGTGGCTAACCTTCACAAGCACCAAGTCCATAGAAAAGTTAAGCGCACAATGCGATTACCACATCAGCTTATTCCTTTGATAATAAAGTTCTGTGTGAAATAAGGAGCACTGTCCAAAAGTGCTTTCCAAACAGTATAAAGACTGTAATTTATTAAAACACCTTATCCACAAACTTTTTTTTTAAATACAAAGTTAGTGGTAGGGAGCCTCTGCAACAATCAAATCACCCTTAGCGCCTCGACTCTAATGAGTCTTCAAAGGGGGTAAAGCGCACAGGTAACAACGTCAGTATAAATACAATCCTAATTAATATACATCAGTTTGTCAGCCTCTTTTCTTAAAGGGCCCCACTTATTTCTATAGAACGATTATCAGGTTCATATACCTGTTACACACAACCATACAGAGTTTATTTCCTAAATCCCAAAATAAGTGAATAAATAAACACGATGTATAATCTATAAACCTCTCATATTTAACTAAATTTTTTTTAGCACATAGATCTGGACCTCTGGCACTGTGGATCTGGACCTCTGGTGTTGAACCTCTGGCAGTCTGGATCTGGACCTCTGGCACTCTGGTTCTGGACATCTGGCAACTGTGGATCTGTAGGTGGGAAAATTTGTGAAGCCTGGTTGTACTCAAACCTGAGCAGCACTGATTGGCTGCTGAAACTTGGTTTGGGTTTCCCCAGTGGAAATATGCACAAAAGTCCTGAACTGTGGGCAGAAAGTCAGTCTCACAATATACAGTTCAACAATCAGAAGAAAGCAGGCAAATAATTCCATTTCAGTGGCAGTGGTAAATTCTGGTATTGTCTCTTTAAATCTTTAAACAGCGTGTACTCTGCTGTAACATTGTGCCCCAGGCGCTGGACACCTTACCTTACACCACGCCGGCAACCCGGGTTCGTGAATGGACATGGGTCATTTGGGGGTTGGCCGGGGCGAGGAAGAATTGAGAGTCCGCCAGCAGCTCTCCTTCCTCAAGGGTGGGGGGACTCAGCATCATGCTGTAGACTGACACCCAGTGGAGGCTGGGGGTCAGCACAGGCGCAGTGCTAGAAAGGGGTGGACCCACGCACAGGGTGCAAGACTGCCTCCACGGAGGTGGAGACAATCATTCCACCCATTGCACGTGCGTGGGTCCGGGGAGAAAACAGAAAAAGGAATCGGAACTGGCAGGCTCTATGATGGCAGGTTGCACCCGCTGCCTCCCCTGGCAATCTAGATGTTGGCTCCGGGGTGGAGGGAGGCCGGCACCCCTCACCATCGTCCCTGTCACGGGGGGTAACCCATGGGAATGGCCATTTGGGGTGGGTGCAGGGAAAACCTCACTGGAGAGATGCATCCTCTCTGAAGGAGGGGCAGGAGTCGCCTGCCAGCTCCACCGGAGGAGTAAACTACATATGGGAAAAAAACTAATTCAAACAACACGAAGTCTTGCTGTATTCTGACAATCTGCAGTTAGCTCCAGCCTTTAAACTGCCCCGGAGAGTATAGGGTTAATTTTCTATGCAGTGCATAGAACGTTGAGCTCGAGCTTGGTTGAGGTCTCTATCTGCAGCACTTTGAAACACAACCGTCAGATTCTTTACTCCGCCTCACTGAACAGTCGCTCCGGAGATTTCTCCTTCTGCTCGATTCAAAGTCGGTTAAAGTTGTCGGTTCATTCCAATTTAAATCCGAAATTAATTCCGCATTGTCAGTTCAGGCTCTGTCTGCGTACCTTGAGTACTTAGATAGTTTTCTGTTTACTTTGTGGAAATTGTAAGACTTGTTCGTTCGTTCGGCTGAACCGATCCATTAGTTTGATTTCTTGTGCTTTTCTTTAGTGTGTGGTTACCGGTCCTTATCGGTTAAAAAAAAAAAACCAAAACGTGTTTTAAACATTTTTTTCCAATACCCGTGACACGGTTAGGAACCGATAAGGGAGTCTTGCCTGGCGGTTGCCGAAAAAAGGGTACGTTTGGTTAGGTTGGCCATGTCTGAGAAACCCAAGAATGAAACTGTGCCCACTGGGTTTCAACACTGCAGTGAGTATGGGGAGGTCTTTGCTAAGGCTGATCCCCACACCACCTGTGTTTATTGTTTGGTGTTTGAACACCTCGATACAGACTGCCAAATTTGTAAAAACTTTCGTAAGTCTACCCTGGAGAAAAGATTAGGTAGACTTAGGGAAAAGGAGGCCGAGAAGTCCGCTGACCCGGATGGCCAGCCAGGTTCGGTTCCGACCGAACCAGAAGGAGTGCCCTCTGTCCAGGGCGATACTTCTTCGGGCAAGAGGAGAGCCAATCCTGAGGGATCAGTTCCTATGAAAAGGAAACGTAAAGACAAGTCAGCCGGTTCAGATCCGAAGTTCATGTTCCGGACTGGCTGATGAGATTGCCTGATGATTCGGATTGTTGAATCGTCACCGTTCTGTCCGGATCCGGCTCCGTTAGCCGGGGGCTCGGTTCAGTCAGTTCCACCGGTTCAGGATTATGCCCCTGAAGATTTTTATGAACCGGAATTTGAGGAGGAGGGGGATTATGAACAAGATGACGACTATGATGGAGCAGAAAGTCTGGATGTGCCCATTGAACTGGACATCTCCCCAGACAGACCTTCTGGTGTTTCCCCTCCTAGGCTCTCTTGAGTCCCCTCCCCACTATCTGTTCTACAAGAAAGTGGCTGAAACTCTCCAGCTCCCTATGGAGGAAGCTACAGAGGGTCAAGATGAGCCTGATTTTGTTGAAATGATGGACATCCCAGAGTCTAGGAGGCTGTCTCTTCCCCTGCACAAATCATTTGGGAAACAGACACAAAACATTTTAAAGTCTCCTAATTCTGTACCTCCTATTGATAGAAGAATGGACAAGAGGTATACTTTATCAGGCTCAGACACAGAGTTTTTCTACCAGCAATGCAGCCATGTTGGGGTCGTGCAGGCTGCAGCCTGTGACAAGGCTAATGTTCCCTTGGCTTCACCCCCAGATAAAGACTGCAGGAAGATGGATGCCTTGGCAAAGAAGCAATACATGGCATCCTCTTTGGGACTCAGGCATGCCAATTATATGGCATGTGCAGCCAGGTAACAGAAGTCCAGGTGGGACACTGTATTGGCACTGGCTAAACAGGCCTCCCCCCAGCTGGCCAAGG
The DNA here is from genome assembly GCA_016271365.2 of Neoceratodus forsteri. Taxonomy (NCBI): domain Eukaryota; kingdom Metazoa; phylum Chordata; order Ceratodontiformes; family Ceratodontidae; genus Neoceratodus; species Neoceratodus forsteri. The sequence continues at coordinate 283,845,604 of CM028129.1, forward strand.
AGCTGGAGGAGGTGGCTGCGGATGGGATTGAGGCATCTAAGGTACAGTTTCATGCTGCTGTGAACTCCAATGATGTGTCATCAAGAGTCATGGCTACATCTGTGGCTCTTCGGAGAATGGCTTGGCTCAGATGTACTAGCCTCTCACAAGACACCCAGGCTAAGGCCATGGATTTCCCTGTGGAAGGTAACTCTCTGTTTGGGGAGCAGACAGAGAATTACATGAAGAAGATAGAGGAATATAGGACCACTTATAGGAATGCACAGGCCAAGGAGAGGCAGGCAACTCCTCAAAGTCAGCAATCTAGGGCAGGGCAGGCCTTTTCATAGGCCTTTCTACCAAGCACAGGCCTCTTCTCCTTTCACAGAGGGTGTTCTTCAGAGGAGAGACAGAAGGGGATGAGCAGGGCTGCATCCACCTCTCAGCCTAAGGCCCTGCAAGCAGACACCCTGATGGGCCTGCCGGGTCGACTCGTATCCCTGTGAGGCAGGCTGGCTTACTCGTCCAGGACTGGGTGTCTGTTACTTCAGACAAGTGGGTCCTGGAAGTAGTAAGCCAGGGACTGGTTCTCAGCTTCAAAAAATTTCCGAAGATGAGAGCCAGATCTTTTCCACCTGCAAGTCTCTCCGAAACCCTTGCCCTAGAGGCAGAAGTTTCATCTCTTCTGGCCTTAGAAGCCATAGAGAGAGTTCCTACCCTACACTGGGGCAAAGGTCTGTACTCCAGGTACTTCCTTACCCCAAAAAAGACAGGGGAGTGGCGACCCATCCTAGATCTAAGATACCTGAACAAACATCTTTTAAAAACATGGTTCAAGATGGTGACTCTGGGAATAATTCTTCCCTCTCTGAGGCCAGGGGACTGGCTAGCCTCCCTGGACCTCAAAGATGCCTACTTTCACATCCCCATCAGGTGCTCTCGCAGAAAGTACCTTAGGTTTAAGTTGCCCTCAGGCCATTACCAGTTCAAAGCAATGCCCTTTGGCCTAACATCAGCTCCAAGGGTTTTCACAAAGTGCCTGGCAGTAGAAGTGGCCTTTTTAAGAAGGCAGAAGATTTCCATTTTTCCATATCTAGACGACTGGCTCATAGTGGGTCAGTCTGCAGGCCAAGTCAAGTCAGACCTGCAAGTGACCCAGCAAGTGCTCACTTCCCTGTGATTTCTTCTCAACCTCCCCAAGTCAGTTCTCGAACCAGTGCAGCTTCTTACCTTTATAGAGACAGTGCTAGATACTGTCAAAGCAAGAGCCTTTCTTCCCCAGAAAGGGAAAAGAGTTCTTGTAGAACTGGCTTCTTCCTTCAGCCTTCAGGTGTCCTGACCAGCAAGGCACTTCCTTCAGCTCTTGGGCCACATGGCAGCTTCTACAGCAGTGGTCCAAGGGGCAAGATTCCAGATGAGGGACATTCAGTTCCATCTGATGGCCTTTTGGTCCCAAAGGAAGGATCCTCTTACCAAACTGATTCCAGTGACTCGGACTCTGATCCAAGCTCTTCAGTGGTGGCAGGATCAGGACAATTTAAGGCAAGGGGTCCCATTTGTCACTCAGACTCAATCAGTGGTCCTTATCACGGATGCTTCCCTTTTGGGGTGGGGAGCTCATCTGGGGGCTCTTGCAGCCCAGGGACTGTGGTCCCCTCAGGAGTCCCTTCTTCATATCAGTCTCCTGGAACTCATGGCAGTTTTTCTGGCCCTGCAAGCTTTCTCTCAGTCTGTGCAGAACAAGGTGGTTCAGGTCAGAACAGACAACACCACCACCATGTGGTATATCAACAGGCAGGGAGGCACTCGGTCTACGGCCCTGTGCACGGAAGCCATGAAATTGTGGTCCCTGGCTTATTCCCTGCAGACCTGTCTGATAGCAATCCACCTTCCAGGGAAGGACAATGTGCTAGCAGATGCACTGAGCAGGATCTCCCAGGGCCATCACGAATGGTCCCTGGATCCCCTGGTGTTGAAAGTGATTTTTTCAAGGTGGGGCACTCCAGAGATAGATCTCTTTGCAGCCCCAGACAATCACCAACTTCCTCTGTTTTGTTGCAGACCCCCAGTCTTGGGTTCAGTCCCTCTGGATGCTCTGATTTTGAACTGGGAAGGAAAATTCTGATGTCTTCCTCCCTTTCTCTACTGTTCAAGGTTCTAGTCAGGCAAGGTCACAACCTTGCAAAGTGATTCTGATTGCTCCAGACTGGGCCAGAGAGCCTTGGTACCCCCTGTTGCTGTCTCTAGCAGTCCATCTTCCCCTGTCTCTTCCCAGGAATTACAACCTGTTAACCTCCTCTCAGGGGAGGATTTGGTACCCCAATCTTCAGTCTCTCAATCTCAAGGCATGGCTCTTGAAGAGTTAGAGTATGCAGATTTGCACCTGTCCCAGAGAGTTCTGGATAGTCTCAAAGCCTCTCGAAAGCCTGCCACCAGAAAGACTTATGACTCCAAATGGAAAAGATTCAGCATTTGGTATTCCAAGAAGTGTATCTCTCCAGACACTGCTGAATTGCCTACAGTTCTGGATTATATGGTCCATCTTAATGGCCTAGGCCTCAGACCAGCTACTCTCAAGGTACACTTGTCAGCTGTTTCTGCTTTTCTGTCAGTGAGGAAGCCTTCCTCACTATCATCTCATCCTGTGTTCTGTAAATTTTTCAAGGAATTGCTTCATACCAATCCTCCCTTTAGGGATCCTGCCCCTGCCTGGGACTTAAATGCTTGCATTGCTCAACTTATGCAACCTCCTTTTGAGCCTATGTCCTCAGCAGAGCTTAAGTACTTGACTTGGAAAACTGTGTTTTTGGTAACCATTACCTCTGCCAGATGTATCAATGAATTGTAAGCCCTGTCAGTGGAACCTGATTTTATCTCCTTTCATAGAGATAAAGTGGTCTTTAGAACCTATAGGAGGTTCTTGCCCAAAGTGGTTTCAGACTTCCACTTGAATCAGGCTGCGTCTCTCCCTGTCTTCTTCACTGATCATTCTTCCTCAGGAGAGAGGAGGCTACACAGTTTAGATGTTAAAAGAGCCCTTAGCTACTACATAGAGCTGTACTAAGGGTCACAGGTTTGATTCCTCCAGTTGTTCCTCACTTATGGGGAAGTGGAAAGGCAAACCTGCCACCAAGAGAACTATTGTCAGACTTGATTGTGTCTTGTATACAATTCTGCTATGAGAAACTAGGAAAATTCCACCCTCAGGCCTGAGGGCTCACTCTACAAGAGGTACTAGCTGCTTCCTGGCTGCTGCCAGGATATCCTCTGTTAGAAATTTGTCAAGCAGCCACCTGGAAAACAGTCCATACCTTGACCAAGCATTACTCTCTGGATATCCAGGCTAGGAGTGATGCTTGGTTTGGCACAGCAGTACTTCAGAGCCTATTCCCAAAGTAGGTTCTCTCCCTCCTCCATGGAGGTACTGCTTGGTAGTCTGCAGATTGTCAGAATACAGCAAGACTTCAAGCAGATTACATCAATCAAATGCTCCCAGAGAAATCCAGTACTGACTGAGGGGAAAATTGCAGCAAGGCTGCAAGGCAGGGCACTGAGTTTATTCCAGCCAAATTGGCCGCAGTTCACGAGGCTTCGTCTGGCCCCTGAAGAGCCCCTTTTATTTTAATACAGAAAGGATCTGACTTTGCCCTTAGCTCCACCTACAAGGCCCCTTAATTTAAATAAAATCCCACCCTTGTCCTATGCTCTAAACGGGAGCAAAGTTATAATAAATTTAAATAGATCCGCCCCCGGGCAGGCCTCAGTCTGGGGCCTTCCCTCAGCCCGCCCACACTGCAGTCATTGGTGTCCCTTTTCGGCACCCTGGGCATGATTAAAAAATTTAAATTAAATTAATTAAATCAGTTCAGGCGGTCAGCACCTTGCTGTTGGTGCTGCCGCCAACTCACTGCCCCTGCCCGGGTGAAGGTAAAAAGAGTAGGAGGCAGAGAGATGTTGCTGCAGGTGACACTGGGTGGCCCTTTGTCTTGGGGTCCTTTGCTGCTCTGTTCCACCCCAAACGGCCAGTGATAAGGGAGTACTTTAAAAAAAAAAAATGCTTACATTTTCTGTCTGCTATTCTTTGGCGCTACTAGCTCTTTAAGGATAATACCCAAAGTTTTTAATATGAAACTACAGTATTTCCTTTAACAACCAACATTTGGGAGTCTGAAATCCAACAGTGGATCAGGGACAGCGCTAGATAGGGCAAAAATGAAAAAAGTTGCAGCTTGCGCAGAAATGACACACTTTCCACATGACAGTGGGTCCAAGTGGTGCACCTGTCTACAACAATAGCCGAAAGATGGAAAGGGAGACCATCACCTAGGCTGCCCAATGCAATGCTTTTCTGTTTTTAGGGCACCACCCACATGCATGTGTCCGCAGTAGTATCCTGGGGTGGGGATGCTTGGGTAGCATGTGGTCACCCACGCTGTCAAGAGCGTGCTGTAGAGTCACCACCAGGAGCCGCAGCTGAAGCAGAACACAGCCACCCACCCCATGGGAGGGAGACATCTGATGAATGCTCTTGTCCCCTCCCTGTTGGCCTCCGTTCCTGACGTCATGGGCGACAACCTGAGTCGCCAGCGTGTCAGAGCAATGCCCCATCGCTCAGCGCCATGGAGTCGGTAGAAAACGCCTGGAATTTTTTGTAGTTCGCAAGGGTTAAATTTTTACTTAATTTTGTTTTGAAAGTCAGAAAATTAGGGCAGTCTTGAATGTTGTTAGGAAAATTGTTCCACGGGCTTGGGGCTTTGGATAGGAATGATCTGTGTTAAGTCCTGAGAGCAATCAAGAGCAGCTATAATGACAAATGGAGGGGCCTCCTCTGGGGCTTGCATTCCAGGATGTTAGCAAGGTTAAGAGAAGACAATTTTGTAGGACAGGCAAAACGGGGAGTAAAGTCTTCCAGAGGAGGCCAGTTCAACGTAGGACAGAACTCTGCATTGGTGTTCCCTGCTGTTGGCACCAGCAGCAAAGTGAGAGATGATGATACAAGATCCTTAGCTTAGAGAGCTCTGTGTCCTTCGGTGAGGAGAGGACAGGCGCACCGTACAGACAGGTAACAGGGTGTTATTTGCTGTGGACAGGCATGCCTCTTTTGTGAGGAAAGACCTAAGTCTGTAAAGTAGGTGCAGCTTCAGGCTAAGAAGACTAGTAGATCAACGTGGGGCCTGAGAGAGAGCTCTTGATCCAGCAATATGCCCAGGTACTTTACTGTGTCCACAGCTTCAGTGGGAGTGCCGACGGAGGTGTTTAATTTCAGATCTTGCAGGTCTGGGACCAGTCTCTGGGTTTCAAATAGCAAATATTTTTTTTTTTTTGGAATTCAGGATTAATTTGTTGGACAGAAACCAGTTTCTGAGTAGGTAAAAGTCAGCCTGGAGACTCAGTCAAGCCCAAGTTAGAGTGACATCTATGCAGCATTGACTCATTGGCATAAATGCTCTTCCACAGTCTTCTGGTAAATCATTAATAAACTGGGAAAACAACATGGGGCCCAGAATAGAGTCCTGGGGAGCACCATCAGAAATCTCCCTCAGGGAGGACAGAGTACCCCCCCTTTTAACCAGCTGATTGTGACCAGCCAAGCAGTTACTGAACCACAAACAAGAATGTCGATCAAGGCCCAGCCTCCTTAGTTGAAGTAGCAAAAGGTCATGATTTACCAAGTCAAAAGCCTTTGTCAAGTCTGTGAACACAGCACTAGTTTCTTAAGTAGTGTCCATGGTGTTAAACACATCAGACACGAGAGGAACAAGGACAGTATCGGTACTGTGTTTTTTTTTTTTTTTTTTTTCCTTAAACCTTGCTGGACCTTATTTAACAAAGTATCATCCTCAGTGTAATCCCGTAAGTGGTTATAAACCAGCCATTCAAGGAGTTTGGCAGGGTGCCAACAAAGGAAATGAGGTGATAATTTTCACAAGTTCCTTTGCACCACGTTTGTGCACAGCGACAACATGGGTTTCTTCAATAAATGGGTATTTCAGTCTGTAGGAGGGATATGTTGAAGAGAGAGATGTTATAGTGGGAGGCCAGGGTAGGAGCAGTGTATTTGAGCAGCCTAGGCTTAATTTTTATTTATTTATTTAAAAGTGTAGTAACCGGGAGAGGCACACTGAGCCGAGGAAAGTTGCCCAGGTAAGAGCAAAGTACGAGTCAATATACAAGTGTAATCCCCCTGCAAATGGGGGTTCCCAGAAGTCTTCCAGGAGCTTGCTTGAATGCTCCAAGTCTGGAGGTGTTCAGCGTTTAAGCTGCTTGAGTGTGAGTGCTTTTAGAGGCTCTGGTACTGTCTCTTTAAGAGCTGCCTGCTTGTGACCATAATTAATTGAGGATGGGGGACTGTATATTCTAATGCCTGAATCCCACCTGGGCTGCTGCCAATCCTCTCCGTTTTTGCAGTCGCTAAGAGTGTAAAGGGAGCCCATCTGAAAGCTGTAACTGTTTGCCTGTAATCATTTAGCAGCATTTGTGAGATTGCAGTTTATCTAACCTGTTTTATTCCAGCTGGGACTCTGTGTGTGTTTTTCCCCCCATGTTGGAATTGAACTGCTGAACTGGACCAGTCGGTGTGGGGGACCTTTAAAATGGAGCCTGCTGCTGGCAAATCAGAACTTGGACACTTAAGTTGAGCCAGCCACAATGGGACTGTATGGCAGATGCCTCTGGGAATTGTAGTTTGGACTTTGGCGCCTTTTTGCACCAACAGGGGAGTCTGATTGTGATTGACAGCCAAACCAGCCAATTGAACTGGGAGGAACTCAAAGGAAATGCCCGGCTCTGTCTACTGGAAAGATCAGATCAGTTTGGGCAGTGAAGAGACAAGGAGCTGTGTGCTTCTTCGGTGTGTAGTTTTAACGCAGGAATCGCATGTAAGGCTCTAAGTTTTGGTCTGCAGCTTGTGCAAGTGCCTGTTCAGACTGAATACGACCTGTGAAGAGAATCAAGGAGATCTGAAGAGTAGAAACCAGGCTCACCCTGTAGAAGACTGGAGAAATTGCTGAATCGCTCTTGGTCTGTCAGGAACTGAATCTGCTGTGTGTTCTCCCGGGTATTGTGCAGTAATTGCGATCGGGATAGAGAAGCAGCCTGCCTGGTATAGTACTTTCCTTTTACATATAAATGTGTGTAGTGCTTGTGGGGAATTGCGTTTCAAATCCCCTGTACAGTGAATTGAGTGCATGAAGCTGGAAGTAAATCCCAGCTTAATCCAGACTACATCCATTTGCTCTAAACTGCAGTGGGGTCCAGTCACAAGGACCTTGTCCACATGGTCTGCTCCTCCTGGCAATCCAGGACAAACTGCCTTCCATCCAGTTCCCAGCACTGTTTGTGAGTACAAAGCAGGGTAGCTCCCTGCCATTTGTTTATCAAATTGCAAGTGTGTCATCTAATTGTTGTTTTTTTTTTTTTTATTTCTTCATGAACTGAGCCAACTGGCTCCGGATTACAATTTGGGTATTGTGCCAGTGTTTTTCCATCACAGGGCCCCAACCAGCTGCACCGATCCTGGCTAGCCCCCTCCATCCTGGGTACCCAGTGAAAGTGACAATTTGGGACTCTGAATATGCGCACAGTACTGTAATTATTAATGTGTTTAACCTAATTAACCTGATTTCCCCCTGTCCTTGTTACAGCTCCTTAAATAAATCAGATCTGTTTGTTTCAGCAAAGTTACACTGACTGAAGTATTTATGTTAAAGTATTGTACTGCGGTTTTTGCACTGTATCATCTTGTTTTACAGGGGGTCCCCAGAGTCCAGTCGACAGAGCCAGTCCTGGGGGTAAGTGTACATTGTGAAGATATTCCTGATGCATTGTGTGGGCCACTAGTGGGAAGAAATGGGGGTTACAGTGTCCCAGAGGGCTGTGACCAAGCTAGTTTAACTACTGCAAACCCTGACCTCTGGGTGAAGGCACTTGCCATTGGACCTAGGCCCCTTACCCTGTTAGTAGTTAAGCAGGCAGGGGTAGTAGCCCTTGGGATAGCGCCACCTAGGTGTTACACAAGGTACATGTACAAGACCAGAATACAGCATGGGCAGACCGGATTACAAGTGATCAGTGTAAAGACAAGTTAAAAGCAAGTACAATCAATGTACAGGTCCAGTGAACAAGTTGCAGCTGCAGTACAGGTGATGAGGATAAAAAAAACACCAAAAAAAAAATTGAATTAAGGAAAGTGAACATGGGTGTTTCTGTGCAGTTTATACAGTAAGAGCAAATTCCTGGGCTAAAAAGTAAAAACTAGAAATGGGGTGACTTTAGCCTGTAGTATTCTCCCGTGACTCCCGTCAGGAAGCACTCAGTAGAAACCTGCACAACAGCTTTAACTGACTACAGGACTGGTTTAAAAATAGCCTGCTAGTGCTCAGCAGCAAAAAAACAAAGATGTAGGATGCCAAAAGAGTAGAGCAACAGCACCCTTCTTAATAGCAAACAGCCCGGACTCCACCCTAGAGCAGGTGAACTCCTTCCGGTACCTAGGGATCACAATTGATGAGTCCCTATCCTTTGATGAACACACTGGCAATATTACCTCCGCTGCCAACAGGAAGCTAGGGACCCATTATAGGCTTCAGTTCTGCCTCACACCAGAGGCTAGACTATTGGCTGTCAGTGGTACAATCCTGGACTGTGGTAATGTGGTATATGGTGCAGCCTCGGAAGCCACCCTTCACTGAGTCCAGACAACCCTCAACAAGGCATGCAGGTTTGTGTTAGATGCCAATTGCCTCACGCATACTTGCGATCTATACACTAGGACAAAATGCCTTCCTCTCCATGACCGAATCAAGCTCCAGACTTACCTTTTAGGGAAGCAGGCTCTACAAGGGCTCGCACCTCCTTTCCTACAGGCACTATTCTGGTCCACCTCCTCCATGCATGCCACAAGAAGTGTAACAAAACAAGCCCTGGTGGTGCCTTTCAGGAAAACCACTCTGGGCAGGTGAGCCCTCGCAGTTAGGGCCCCTGTCTGGCTAAATGAGTTTCCCTGTTCCACCACAAGCCTCACACGTCTTGGCCACTTCAAATCCAAACTTCAGAAATCCATCACACCTCCAGAACACTGCAACTGCCAGACTTCATCCCCACCAAGTGTGACATGACTATCCCCCTAACCCCCAGGGCCTAGTACTACTGTTCCCGCAAATCACGACAAGCCCATCCCCTAACCGCTTAGGTACAGTGATGCTCCCCCGAGCTGACTGCATTTGCGTTCCCTCAGTTAATTGCCCCCCCGATACCGTCATCTACCTTCTCCCCCCAGGTGTGACTGTACCAGTTATATTCCCTATTTTTGCTCTATATTAAGGTGTGAATTGTTGTATTCAAACCACATGAAGTCTTGCTGTATTCTGACTATTGCAGTTAGCCCCAGCACTCAAACTGCCCCAGAGAGAAGAGGGTTAATTTTCTATGCAGAGCATAGAACGTTGAGCTCGAGCTCGGTTCAAACCTCTGTCTGCTGCACTTAGAAGCACAACCGTCAGATTCTTTACTTCGCCTAACTGAACGGTTGCTCTGGAGATTTCTCCTTTGCTCGCAGTTCGAAAGTCGGTTAAAGTCTTCGGTTTTACCGATTATTTTTTTTGCAAGTTTCGATTCAGATCTCTGTCTGTGGTACAGTAAGTACTGGGTAGTGAACTGGACATAGTAAACTTGTGGAAATTGTAAAAATTGATTTTTCGACCGGTTCAGCTGAACCAGCCGTTTAGTGAATTACATATTCTGTCTTTGTTTCTAAACTTAGAGTGTGGTTACCGGTCCTTATCGGTTTAAAAAAAACCTCATTTTCTTGAGGTTTTTTCCAATACCCGTGACACGGTTAGAAACCAATAAGGGTATCTTGCCTGGTCGTTTGCCATAAAAAGGGTAAGTTTGTGGTTAGGATAGCTATGTCTGAGAAACCCAAAAGAAAAACCGGGCCCACTGGGTTTCAACACTGCAGCGTGTGTGGGGAGGTCTTTGCTAAGGCTGATCCCCACACCTCCTGTATTTATTGTCTGGGGTTTGACAATTTCGATTCAGACTACCAAATCTGTAAAATTTCCCTAAATCTACCCTGTAAAAAAGATTAGTTAGGCATAGGGATAAGGAGGCCGTGAAGTCCGCTGACCCAGATGGCCAGCCCAGTTCGGTTCCGACCGAACCTGAGGGAGTGCCCTCTGACCAGGGCAATACTTATTCGGGCAAGAGGAGAGACAATCCTGAGGGATCGGTTTGTACAAAAAGACAAAGAAAAGAAAAATCGGCCGGTTCAGATCCAGAGACCCATTTTCTGACCGCCGAAGAGATTGCCAAAGCAATAAGGATTGTAGAATTGCTTCGCCCGGTTCCGTCTGATCTGGCGCCTTCTGGCAGGTACTTAGTTCCTCCGGTTCAAGGTTATGCCTTTGAAGATGTTTATGAACCGGATTTGGAGGGGGATGAAGATTATGATGATGATGACGATGACGATGGTGGGAAGGTCTGGATGAGCACATTGAACTGGACAACTCCCCAGACAGGCCTTCTGGTATTTCTCCTCCTAGGCTTTCTGAGTCCCCTTCCTACTACATGTTTTACAGGAAAGTGGCAGAAACCCTCCAGCTCCCTGTGGAGGAAGCTGTGGAGGAACAAGAGGAACCTGATTATGTGGAGATGATGGACATCCCAGAGTCCAAGAGACTTTCTGTTCCCTTTCATAAGTCTTTTGGGAAACAGACACAAAAGATTTTAAAAAACTCAAAATTCTGTACCTCCTGTCAACAAAAGGATGAACAAAAGGTACACCTTATCAGGTTCAGGTACAGAGTTCTTGTATCAGCAATGCAGCCATGTTGGGGTTGTGCAGGCTGCAGCCTGTGATAAGGCTAATATACCCTTGGCTTCACACCCCCCAGATAAAGACTTTAGGAAGCTGGATGCCATGGCAAAGAAACGGTACATGGCATCTGCCTTGGCACTCAGGCAGGCCAATTATATGGCCTATGCAGCCAGGTACCAGAAGTCCAGGTGGGACACTGTACTGGTACTGGCTAAGCAGGCCTCCCCCCCCCAGCTAGCCTCAGAGCTGGAGGGAGTGGCTGTTGATGGGATTGAGGCATCTAAGGTACAGTTCCATACTGCTGTGGCTCTTCGGAGAATGGCTTGGCTCAGATGTACTAGTCTCTCGCAGGACACCCAGGCTAAGGCCATGGATTTCCCTGTGGTTGGTAATTTTCTGTTTGGGGAGCAGACAGAGAATTACATGAAAAAGATGGATGAGTATAGGACCACCTATAGGAGTGCACAGGCCAAGGAAAGGCAGGCAACTCCTCAAAGGCAGCAAGCTAGGGGCAGGGCTTTTCATAGGCCTTTCTACCAAGCACAGGCCTCTTCTCCTTTTCCTCAGAGGGGTTCTTCAGAGGGAGAGGCAGAAGGGGGATGAGCAGGGCTTCATCCACCCCTCAACCTAGGGCTCCTGCCAAGCAGACATCCTGATGTGTCAGCCCGGGTCAACTCCCCCATTCCTGTAGGAGGCAGGCTGGCTTACTTCATCCAGGACTGGATGTCTGTTACCTCAGACAAGTGGGTCCTGGAGGTGGTAAGCCAGGGGCTGGTTCTCAGCTTCAAGAAATTTCCAAAGCTCAGGGCCAGATCTTTTCCACCTGCAAGCATCTCCGAAACCATTGCCTTAGAGACAGAGGTTTCATCTCTACTGGCTCTAAAGGCTATAGAGTGAGTTCCTACATTGCACAGGGGCAAAGGTCTGTACTCCAGGTGCCTTCTTACCCCAAAAAAGACAGGGGAGTGGCGACCCATCCTAGACTTAAGATACCTGAACAAACATCTTTTAAAACCAAAATTAAAAATGGTGACTCTGGGAATAATCCTTCCCTCTCTAAGGCCAGGGGACTGGCTAGCCTCCCTGGACTTAAAAGATGCCTACTTTCGCATTCCCATCAGGTGCTCCCACAGAAAGTACCTCAGGTTCGAATTGCCTTCAGGCCATTATCAGTTCAAAGCTATGCCCTTCGGCCTGACATCAGCTCCAAGGGTATTCTCAAAATGCCTAGCAGTAGTAGTGGCCTTTTTAAGAAGGAAGAATATTTCCATATTTCCATACCTGGATGACTTGCTCATTGTGGGTCAGTCCCCAGACCAAGTCAAGTCAGACCTGCTAGTGACTCAGCAAGTGCTCACTTCCCTAGGATTCCTTCTCAATCTTCCCAAGTCAGTTCTCGAGCCTGTACAGCTCTTCACCTTCATAGGTGCAGAGTTGGATACAGAGTTGGATACAGTCAAAGCAAGAGCTTTTCTTCTCCTGGAAAGGGCAAGGGCCATTGTAGAGCTGGCTTCTTCATTCCACCTTCTGGTCTCTTGGCCAGCAAGGCACTTCCTTCAGCTTCTGGGCCACATGGCAGCTTCTGCAGCAGTGGTCCAAGGAGCCAGATTTCAGATGAGGGACATTCAGTTTCATCTGAGGGCCTTTTGGTCTCAGAAGAAAGATTCTCTAACCAAACTAGTTCCAGTGACTCAGACTCTGATCCAGGCTCTCCAATGGTGGCAGGATCAGGACAACCTCAGACAAGGAGTCCCATTCGTCACTCAGTCTCACTCTGTGGTCTTAACCACGGATGCTTCTCTGTTGGGGTGGGGAGCCCATCTGGGGGCTCTCACAGCCCAGGGACTGTGTTCCCCTCAGGAATCCCTTCTTCATATCAATCTCTTGGAACTCAGGGCGGTCTTTCTGGCCTTGTAAGCTTTCTCTCAGTCAGTGCAGAACAAGGTGGTTCAGGTCAGGACAGGCAACACCACCACCACCATGTGGTACATCAACAAGCAGGGAGGCACTCGGTCCACAGCCTTGTGCACGGAAGCCATGAAATTGTGGTCCCTAGCTTATTCTCTGCAGATCTCTCTGGTAGCAGTCCATCTTCCAGGGAAGGACAGTGTGCTAGCAGATGCATTGAGCAGGATCTCGCAGGGCCATCACGAATGGTTCCTGTACCCTCCGGTGTTGAAAGTGATTTTTTCAAGGTGGGGCACTCCAGAGATAGATCTCTTTGCAGCCCCAGACAATCACCAACTTCCTCTGTTTTGTTGCAGACCCCCAGTCTTGGGCTCAGTCCCTCTGGATGCTCTGATCTTGAAATGGGAGGGGACATTTCTATATGCCTTCCCTCCTTTTCCTCTACTGTTCAAGGTTCTGGTCAAGATAAGGTCACAACCCTGCAAAGTGATTCTGAATGCTCCAGACTGGGCCAGGTAGCCTTGGTACCCCCTGTTGCTGTCTCTAGCAGTCCATCTTCCCCTGTCTCTTCCCAGGAATTACAACCTGTTAACCTCCTCTCATTAAAGCTACCAACAGTCCCTATTTTCCCAGGACAGTCCCTATTTTAGGCAGCATGTCCCAGTGTCCCCACAAGGTTTGCAAAATGTCACTTTTGTCCCAGTTTTTGCTTACTTGTCCCAGTTTTGTCCTTCTTTTTTTTTTTTTTTTTTTGCTGACTGCTAATCCGTGAGTGACAGTTATTTCATCACCTCTGTGGCACTGCTCATGCTGGACAGCAGTTTGCAGCTTCAACCCCTGGGTTTGTATTGCACTGCAAGCATGTCTGTGGCAGCACAGTAAAGCATGTTCCTTCCTGTTAGATTAGACTGGGTAGTAGTGCAAACAAGCACATGTGGACTTCTGCCTGCCAGCAGCTGAGAGGGACTCCAGACAGAGAAGAGACTGGCAGCAGGGAACTAAGCTACCTGAACCTGATCAGCTGCAAGGAAGTATGTGAAAACAATCTGGTGGGGTGGTGGGAGTCTTTGAAGTGAAGTTTGCTCAGCAAATGAGGTGAGTGTAAGTGGCTTGGATGGAACTGTCAGGAGGAGCAACACATGCAGCTCGATTGTCTGATCACAATTTAACACAGGTTTGCTTCTAATGAACTTTATGTATATCATGATTTGGAGCTTGCTACAGCAGAATGATGTATTGTTCTAATCTGAATGTTTGCTACTGGTGTTACTGTGGGGCGACATGGCCAGAGCAAGCAGCAAAATGTAATTGATTGTGCGCAGCATTGTCTGCAGCGGTGCCCATGGGAGTGACACAGTGGGGGGAAGGGGTCATGGTCAGGATGGACCATCCCAGTTTTAGGCCTCAGAAAGTTGGTAACTTTACCTCTCAGGGGAGGATTTGGTACCCCAATCTTCGGTCTCTCGATCTCAAGGCATGGCTCTTGAAGAGTTAGAGTATGCAGATTTGCATCTGTCCCAAGGGGTTCTGGATGTTCTCAAAGCCTCTCGAAAGCATGCCACCAGGAAAACTTGTAACTCCAAATGGAAAAGATTCAGCATTTGGTGTTCCAAGAAGCATATATCCCCAGACACTTCTGAATTGTCTACAGTTCTGGATTACATGGTTCATCTTAATGGCCTAGGCCTCAGACCAGCTACTCTCAAAGTACATTTGTCAGCTGTTTCTGCTTTCTGTCAGTGGAAAGCCTTCCTCACTGTCATCTCACCCTGTATTCTGTAAAATTTTCAAGGGATTGCTTCATACCAATCCCCCTTTTAGGGATCCTACCCCTGCTTGGGATCTTAATGTTTGCATTGCTCAGCTTATGCAACCCCCTTTTGAGCCTTTGTCTTCAATAGAGCTTAAGTACTTGACTTGGAAAACTGTGTTCCTGGTAGCTGTTACCTCTGCCAGGCGTATCAGTGAATTGCAAGCTCTGTCAGTGGAGCCTGATTTTATCTCATTCCATAGAAATAAGGTGGTCCTTAGAACTAACAGGAGGTTTTTACCTAAAGTGGTTTCAGATTTTCATCTGAACCAATGTATGTCTCTCCCTATGTTCTTCACTGATCATTCTTCTTCAGGAGAAAGAAGTTTACACAGTTTGGATATTAAAAGAGCCCTTAGTTACTACATTGAGCGTACTAAGGCTCACAGGTTTGACTCCCTCCAGTTGTTTCTCACTTATGGGGAAGTGGGGAAGGGCAAACCTGCCACTAAGATAACTACTGCCAGATGGATTGTCTCTTGTATTCAATTCTGCTATGAGAAGCTAGGCAAAATACCTCCCTCAGGTCTGAGGGCTCATTCGACTAGAGGTACAGCTGCTTCCCTGGCTGCGGCCAGGGATATTCCTTTGCTAGAGATATATAAAGCAGCCACCTGGAAAACAGTCCATACATTTACCAAACATTACTCCCTAGACATCCAGGCTAGGAGTGATGCTCGGTTTGGTACAGCAGTACTGCAGAGCCTATTCCCAAGGTAGGTTCGATTCCCTCCTCCATAGAGGTACTGCTTGGTAGTCTGCAGTAGTCAGAATACAGCAAGACTTCATGTGGTTTGAAAAAAAAATTACTCACATTAGTAATTATGTTTCTTCTAATGGAGTCTTGCTGTATTCTGACCTCCCTCTCTGCCTCCCCTCTTAAAACATGTTTTTGGGAAGTGGGCTGGCAGGTGCAGTGTTGCACCCCAGGGGTGCATTTGGGCACTCCTTCCTTTTAGGGAGGGGGAGTGGGTTATATTATTAATTTAACAGTCTTAAGTTTTTCACTACCTGGTTTTTGATTTTTGATTTCTTGACTTGAGTCTTTTGGGGATCCAAAATATTTGGTTGCCATTTGGCTAGTAAACATTTTACAATTTCCACATAGTAGTTAGTATTAGCTCGTAAGTATCTGACGGTTGTGCTTCTAAGTGCAGCAGACAGAGGTTTGATCCGAGCTGGAGCTCAACGTTCTATGCTCTGCATAGAAAATTAACCCTCTTCTCTCTGGGGCAGTTTGAGTGCTGGGGCTAACTGCAGTAGTCAGAATACAGCAAGACTTCATTAGAAGAAACATAATTACTAAGGTGAGTAATTTTTTCTTCTGCACTGTATTAACCTAGTGTCTGCTATCAGCTGTGAATGTGCCAGCATTTGCCCTACTCATAATGAACGTATTCTCTCATTACTCACTACTAAAATTATTTGACAATGCGTAATAGCTGCAACTGATGAGATTCAACCAGATATGTCTGTGGATGCTCTGTAATAATCTCTTCATGCTCTCGGATACTGAATGTTTTTGACATATTGAATGTATCTGCATTCTGTACTGTACTATGCAATGTGTATGTACTCCATATTTTTACTACCTAAAGTTTATCAGACAATGCTTGTTAGCTGCTACTGTCTCTCCCCTCGCCACCTCTGTTTATATTTCTTGTTGTCTCCATATCAACTTGTCTGACAAGGATACTTTATAAATGAGCTCTTAGCCCAAAGATGTAATTCCGAATTATTAATAAATAAAATCATTAATTTAGCATTGTGATGCTCAGTAGGGGATTAGCATAGCTTAAGATCAGCTTTTATGCATTTCAACTGCTCTAGCACCTCCTTCCTAGTAAATACCCTTAAAGTGAAATTTTGGGTGGCTGGGCAGGGAGTCAACAAGGTCAGAGGAGGCAGTTTACAGGGGAGAGCCAACTAGATAGGTCTTTTTTTTTTTTTTTTTGCTCCTTCTATGGACCGGCCCCCATTGGCCCTGAACCCTGCATCCAGCCCTGTCATCTGCTGCCTATAGGACTTACCTTCCCCGGTGTTCCTCCCTGGCTTACCCCCCACCCCAGAGTGGGCCTTTGGGAGGGGTCCCTTCCTCCTGGCGGATGACTGAACTCGGTGTCCGGGGGTACCATGGGTCAGGGGTGCGGGGCTTGTGGCACGAGGCAGGCGGCATCTTGTACGGCCTGTGTTTTCTGTTTTTCTGCCCTGGGAGGTGAGGCATGCAGTAATGTCAGGGGCATGCATTCCAACGTCTGCTCCGCATCCTGAAGATGCCAGCTCCAGTTGCCAGACCCCTGGCTTCCACCAGGTGTCAGAAGAGCACCGGGACCTTTCCCCACCCTCCCCTAGGAGGAGTAGAACAGTCCGTAGGATGCTTAGTCCTCCTTCCCCCCGCCGGCCCTCTGATGCTCAGGCTCACTTCCAAACCTGGGTCATTGGCATCACAAGTGGTAGCTCTGCTGCTGTGCTGGCGGGCCAATGCCTAGGTAGGTCTTCAATTTATCGAGGTCAATAGAGAAATAATTAAATGCATCTGCAGAATGTGCGGGGTGGTTTATGATTTTAGTATCATATAGTGTGATGGGGTGGAGAACCGATAGGGGGAAAAAAAGTTGCTTGGGCTGGGGGGGTAGAAGAGGAGAAGTGGGGCTAGGACAGATAACTCCAAGATCCCAGGAGAAGACATGGCTGGGGTAGGGGAAAGAAAGTTGTTTGGGCTGGAGGGGGGATGGGTAGGAGAGGAGAAGTGGGGGCTAGGACAGATAACTCGGAGATCCTGGGAGGAGACATGGCTGGGATAAGGCTGAGGGAGGAGAGCAGGCAAGGGAAGGAGGAGACAAGGAGAGGGAGGAGGGGACAGTCTAGGGGGTATGATAGAAAAGAAGGGGAGAGTAATGGAAATTGAAATTGAAACTGGTAGGAGAAGGGGCAGTTGGGTGGAGAGGGACAAAGTTGTCATGCAGGGAGGCAGCAGTGGGTGAAAGTATACAAGGCATTAGAACAGGGGAAAAGAGGGTCCTGGTATTGGGGGACTCCAAAGTTAGGGGAATCAAATGGGGGGGGAACTAATGAGGGCAAAGGGAGCTCTATTAGGGTTGAGTGTGTGTCGGGAATGACTGTGCACAGGGTTGGGCATCTAGTGCATTCTTTAGTAAGGAAGCATGGGGAGGGTGCCCCACATTGTGTGCACATTAGCACTAATGATTTGGCGGAGAATAGTGTGAAGGAAGTGCAAGCCAGAAACAGGGAATTGGCAAGATTATGTGTAGCAGAAGCGTGCACTGTCTCATTTTTTGGAAATCCTGCCTATGCCTAAGGGCACTTTGGAAAGAAAGCAAAAAATTTGTGAATTCAACAGTTGGTTGCAGGAATGGTGTCAGGCTATGGGGTATGGATTGGTGGGTGAATGGTGCCGTATGTGGGATAATAAAGATCCATTTGCTAGGGATAGACTACATTTGAGTAAGGAGAGGAATGAGGTCCTTAAGAACAAGCTAGGGGATTATATAAGTGCTCGGTGGAATTTAAACTAGACGAGGGCTTGATAGAAACAGGCTATTGCACAGCATAGGAGGGCGTAGGCTTTTCACCCAGTCTGGAGATGTAGTGGAAGTGAAATTTGACTCCAACTGGGCCAAGGGCAAGAGGGTAGGGAGGATAGGGGAAATTGTGGGATGGGCTGGAAAGTGGTTCTGATTAATGCACGGAATCTGGGGAACAAGATGCCGGAGGTGCAGGCATTGTTGGTGGTGGTGGTGGGGGGGTTGATGTCATTGTGGCAGCAGTCACAGAAACTTGGGCCACCCAGTATCACAACTGGGACATGAAGTTACCTGGGTACACCACACTTAGGAGGGATAGGACAGCGGGAAGAGGTGGGGGTGGCATTGTTAGAGAAGGAATAGTGTGCAGCAGGGAGGAGGAGGAGGGGAAAGGGAACGTGGAGGCGGTTTGGGCCACATTACAGGATGTCATGGGGAGGAGGGTCAATCTAGGGGTGGTCTACAGCCCCCCCGCACACAATCAGAGCACTTGGACAGTGAACTGACTGACAACTTGTGAAAGCACTGTAGTAGGGGTAGTGGTGGGAATGTGATATTGGATGATTTTAACATGCCAGGAGCAGACTTAAATACCATGGCATCTACATCTGCTAGGGAGCAAACGGTACTTGATAACCTCCAGGCTGAATTTCTGACTACGCTGGTAGGGGAACTGACTAGAGAGGGAAACATCCTGGACTTGGTACTAGCAGATGGAGACCAGGTTAGGAACCTGGTGGTGGTGGACGACCCTTTGGCTGGTAGTGACCACTCCACTGTATGTTTCACCTTAGATCTGGGGAAGAAGTGGAATCAAACAAAGACTACAGTAGTGGATTTTAGGAGAGCAAACTTCGGGGAGATGGCCGACATCCTCAGGGAACAGATAGGGAAAATCGGACCAGGGGATGTGCACGGAGAGGCACTGGAAAATTTGAACATACGAAAACGCCAGCAGAAACAGGCATAATGGTCTGTCAAGTCTGCTCGATTGTGCAGCTAGCCCCTCAACTTGCAGCTGCCCCACCCTCCCTCCATTCTAGGTGCCCTACAGGGGGCATGCCTTAGACAACTAGTATTCAAACCCACTCGAGAGGGAGCAATCTTAGACCTGGTACTCTCAAATGGAGATGGCGAGAGGATCACAGATTTAGAAGTGGGTAGCCATCTGGGAACTAGTGACCATCGAACATTATGGTTCACGATAAACACGGCAGTAGAGTCAAGCCATACAAAGGCAAAGGTACTGGACTTCAGGAGGGCTGACTTTGCCAGAATGGGTGAGTGCCTAAGGAATGCACTAGCAAATGGGCAGGAGGGAGGGGGTTGAAGAACAATGGGAAATAATCAAAACTGCCATCACAGAGGCAACAAGCCTTTGTGTGAAGCAAATAAATAAAACAAAATGATGTAAAAAACCACTATGGTTCTCAAAGGAGGTGGCAGGGAAGGTTAGGGAGAAAAAGAAAGCATTCAAGAAGTACAAGGAATCACAGAAGGAGCAGGACAGAGAACTGTATCAATTAAAGCAAAAGGAAGCAGGGAAGGCAGTCAGAACAGCAAAGGCCGAAACCAAGGAAAAGATGGCCAACTCAGTTATGAAGGGGATGAAACCTTTTATAGGTACATCAGGGAGCGAAGGAAGACCAAGGGAGGGGTAGTGAAGCTTAATAAAGGGGAGGGGGTGGACAGATGGTGACTGTGAAAAGGCAGATACTAAACAAATATTTTTGCTCAGTATTTACAAATGAAGAGGGGGAAGTACCGAAACCTAACAATGGTAACACTCTAGATATGGGGGTTGATACGAGCCCATTCACAGAAACATAGAAACATAGACTTTGATGGCAGATAAGGACCACTTGACCCACCCAGTCTGCCCATTTCCCTATCTACTGGATAAGCTGCAGATTCTAGTTAACCAACAGCCTACTTCCTGCCACCCCCCACTACAATTGCCTTATGTCTGTCCCATGCATGTTTGAATTCCTCCACAGTTTTAGACCCCACAGCCTCTCCAGGAAGGCGGTTCCATGTGTCCACCACTCTCTCTGTGAAAAAAAATTTCCTCACATTACCCCTGAACCATCCCCCCTCTATCTTTAAATTGTGCCCCTTGTTCTTACACATCTCTTTTTCTGAAAGATGCTACCCTCCTGGACTTTGTTGATTCCCTTGAGGTACTTGAACATTTCTATCATGTCCCCCGTCCTCCTTTCATCAAGGGTATACATATTAAGCTCTCTGTCTCTCTTCATATGGTTTCTGATGCAGACCCTGCACCATTTTAGTTGCCCTCCTCTGGACTGCTTCCATCCTGTTTATGTCCTTGCAGATGAGGTCTCCAAAACTGCACACAGTACTCCAGATGGGGTCTCACCAACTGTCTGTACAGAGGGATAACCACTTCCCTTTTTCTACTTGTGATGCCCCTTCCTATGCATCCCAGTATCCCCCTGGCTCTCCTTACTGACTTCTCACATTGCTTACCCACCTTAGATCATCTGATATGACTATCCCCAGGTCCCTTTCAATTTTTGTTGTTGTTATTCAAACAACATGAAGTCTTGCTATATTATGACATATGCAGTGAGTCCCAACCTTCGAACTGCTCCGGAGGTGAAAGAGTTAACTTTCCATGCCAGGCATGGAACACTGAGCTCGAGCTCGGTTGAAAACTCTGTCTGTTGTTCTTCAAACTCAAACTGTCAGATTCTTTACTCTGCCTCACTGAACAGTCGCTCCAGAGTTTTTCTCCTTCTGCTCGGTTCATCTTGTCAGTTAAAGTATTATTTTCTCGGTTTTTTGACCGAATATAAACCGCAACCGGTCGGTTCAAGCTCTGTCTGTGGTATTGTGAGTACTAGATAGGTTTTACGTTTATTTCTTCTGTGTGGAACTTGTAAACGGTTATCGGTTCAGTTTGAACCGATCAGGTTGTTTTAATATACATTAATCTGTCTTTGAGTGTGGTTACCGTTCTTATCGGTTCTAAAAAGTTCTGATTTTATTACTGCTTTTTCCACGACCGTGATACGGTTGGGAACCGGTTAAGGGTCTTGTTGGCGGATTGCCATAAATGGGCAAGTTTGGTTAGGACTGGCACTATGTCTGAGAAACCCAAAAGAAAACCGGCCCACTGGGTTTCAACACTGCAGTGTGTGTGGGAAGTCTTTGCCAAGGCTGACCCCCACACCACCTGTGTTTATTGTCTGGGGTTTGACCACCTCAATGCAGACTGCCAGATTTGTAAAAATTTTCCTGCAGCTACCCTGGAAAAGAGAGTTTGTAGGCTCAGGGAAAAGGAGGCCAAGAAGTCCGCTGACCCGGATGGCCAGCCCGGTTCGGTTCCAACCGAACCGGAGGGAGTGCCCTCTGACCAGGGCGAGACTTCCTCGGAAAAGGAGAGCCGACTCGGAGGAGTCGGTTCCAGCAAAAGGATTAGGAAATCAGCTGGTGTGGAGCCAAACTTTCCTCTCAACCGCTGAAGAAATAGTAAGCGATTAAAATTGTCCAGTCGCTTTCCCCGGTTCCGACCGAACCGGCACCATCAGGTAAGCGTACGGTTCAGCCGGTTCCACCGGTTCAAGAGTATGATTTAGAGGAATTTAATGAACCGGAGGAGGGGGAAGAGGAGTATGAGGAGAGTGAATGTGGATTTGAAAGTCTGGATGTCCATTGAACCGGACATCTCCCCAGACAGACCTTCAGGAGTGTCTCCTCCTAGGCTTTCTGAGTCCCCTTCTCATTTTATGTTTTATAAAAAAGTGGCTGAAACCCTCCAGCTCCCTATGGAGGAAGCTGTGGATGATCAAGAGGAGCCTGACTATGTGGAAATGATGGATATCCCAGAGTCTAGGAGACTGTCTATTTCTTTGCATAAATCTTTTGGGAAACAGACAGTAAAAATTCTAAAAACTCCTCACACTATACCTCCTGTGGATAAGAGAATGGACAAGAGGTACACATTGTCAGGCTCTGATACGGAGTTCCTTACACAACAATGCAGCCATGTTGGGGTAGTGCAGGCTGCAGCCTGTGACAAGGCAAATATTCCTGGCTTACACACTCCTGACAAGGACTCCAGGAGGATTGATGCCATGGCAAAGAAACAGTACATGGCAGCATCCTTGGGACTCAGACAGGCAAATTATATGGCTTATGTTGCTAGATACCAGAAATCCAGATGGGATACTGTTATGGCTCTAGCAAAACAGGTCCTGGCCAGCTTGCCAATGAGCTAGAGTAGGTGGCTGCTGATGGTATTGAGGCATCTAGGTGCAATTCCATGCAGCAGTGGACTCTAATGATGTGTCATCATGAGTCTGGCTACATCTGTGGCACTCGCAGAGAAGGCTTGGCTCGATGTACTAGCCTGTACTGGATACCCAGACTAAGGCCATGGATTTTCCTGTTGTGGGTAATTCTCTGTTTGGGGAGCAGACAGAGAATTACATGAAGAAAATGGATGAGTATAGGACCACCTA
Source organism: Neoceratodus forsteri (assembly GCA_016271365.2). Taxonomy (NCBI): domain Eukaryota; kingdom Metazoa; phylum Chordata; order Ceratodontiformes; family Ceratodontidae; genus Neoceratodus; species Neoceratodus forsteri. The sequence goes on from CM028129.1 coordinate 283,868,149, forward strand.
TAGGAGTGCACAGGCCAAGGAAAGGCAGGCCACTCCTCAAAGGCAGCCTTCCAGGGGCAGGGGCAGGCCTTTTCATAGGCCTTTTTACCAAGCCCAGGCCTCCTCTTCAGCTTACGCCCAGAGGGGGTTCTTTAGAGGGAGAGCCAGACGGGGTACAAGCAGGCCTGCTTCCACCCCTCAGCCTAAAGCCCCTACCAAGCAGGCACCCTGATGGGGTGGCCAGGGCTGATTCTCAACTACCTGTAGGGGGCAGGCTGGCTTACTTTGTCCAGGACTGGAAGTCTCTGACATCAGACAAGTGGGTCCTGGAAGTAGTAAGGCAGGGACTGGTTCTCAGCTTCAAAAAATTTCCCAAGATGAGAACCAGATCCTTTCCACCTGCAAATCCATCAGAGACACTTGCCCTACAGGCAGAAGTCTCTACCCTCCTGGCTCTCAGAGCCATGGAAAGGGTTCCACCCCTACACCAGGGCAAAGGATTGTACTCCAGGTACTTCCTTACCCAAAAAAGACAGGAGAATGGCGGTCCATCCTGGATCTCAGATACTTAAACAAGCACCTTTTAAAACCAAAATTCAAAGTGGTGACTCTGGGAATTATTCTACCCTCTCTAAGGCCAGGGGACTGGCTAGCGTCCCTGGACCTCAAGGATGCCTACTTCCATATTCTCATCAGAAGCTCCCCTAAAGTACCTCAGGTTGAGCTGCCCTCAGACCATTACCAGTTCAGAGCAATGCCCTTTGGCCTCACCTCTGCTTCAAGGGTATTCACAAAATGCCTGGCAGTAGCAGTTGCCTACCTAAGAAGGCAAAAAATTCCCATCTTCCCTTACCTGGATGACTGGCTCATAGTAGGCCAGTCTCCAGACCAAGTCAAGTTACATCTTCAGATAACTCAGCAACTGCTTACCTCTCTAGGTTTCCTTCTGAATCTTCCAAAGTCAGTTCTAGAGCCTGTCCAGCTCCTCACCTTCATAGGCGCAGAACTGAACACAGAGGAAGCCAGAGCCTTCCTTCCTTCCTTTGGACAGGGCAAGGACCCTGGTCTCTCTGGCCTCCTCATTCACCCTGCAGGTCTCTCGACCAGCAAGGCATTTTCTACAGCTCCTGGGGCACATGGCTGCTTCTACAGCAGTAGTGCAAGGAGCAAGATTTCAGATGAGGAACATCCAGTTCCATTTGAGAGCCTTTTGGTCTCAAAGGAAGGACCCTCTAACCAAGTTGATCCCAGTGACTCGAACCCTGATCCAAGCCCTACAGTGGTGGCAGGATCAGAGCAATCTGAGACAAGGGGTTACCTTTGTCACTCAGTCTCGCTCCTTAATCCTTACTACAGATGCATCCCTCTTGGGGTGGGGAGCTCACATGGGCGACCTCACTACCCAGAGACTGTGGTCCCCTCAGGAATCTCTGCTCCACATCAACCTGTTGGAGCTCAGAGCAGTTTTTCTAGCACTTCAAGTTTTTTCCAAATCTGTTCAGAACAAAGTTGTACAGGTCAGAACAGGCAACACCACTACAATGTGGTACATCAACAAGCAAGGAGGCACTCGGTCTACGGCCTTGTGCACCAAGCAATGAAGTTGTGGTCTCTGGCTTACTCCCTGAATACCTCCTTACGGCAGTTCACCTCCCAGGCAAGGACAATGTCCTGGCAGATGCTCTCAGCAGGATTTCCCAGGGCCATCACGAATGGTCACTGGATCCCTGGTCCTGGAGGTAATATTTGCCAGATGGGGCACCCCGCAGATAGATCTTTTTGCAGCCCCAGACAATCACCAACTTCCCCTTTTTTGCTGCAGGCCCCCAGTGTTGGGCTCAGTCCCTCTGGATGCCTTAGTTCTCAATTGGGAAGGGAAGGGAAGTTTCTCTATGCTTTTCCCTCCTTCCCTCTCCTGTTCAAAGTGTTAGTCAAAATCAGATTTCAATCCTGCAAAGTGATTTTGATTGCTCCAAATTGGGCCAGACAACCCTGGTATCCACTCCTACTGTCCTTAGCAGTCCATCTTCCCCTGTGTCTTCCCAGGAATCACAATCTGTTAACCTGTGCTCAGGGAAGGGTTTGGTACCCGAACCTCAAATCTCTCAATCTCAAAGCCTGGCTCTTGAAGAGTTAGAGTTTGCTGATCTATACCTCTCCCAAGGTGTAATGGATATATTGAAAGCTTCTAGGAAACCTTCCACCAGGGCTACTTACAATTCCAAATGGAAGAGGTTTTCCACATGGTGCTCTGGGAAGCATATTTCTCCAGAATCTGCTGATTTACCCACAGTCCTGGATTATATGGTCCATTTAAACACTTTGGGGCTCAGACCAGCTACCCTAAAGGTGCATTTGGCAGCTGTGTCTGCTTTCATTTCAGCATGTAAACCCTCTTCTCTTTCAGCTCATCCTGTATTCTCTAAGTTTTTTAAGGGATTACTTCACACCAACCCTCCATTTAGGGACCCTGCCCCTGCTTGGGATCTTAATGTTTGCATTGCTCAGCTTATGCAACCTCCCTTTGAGCCCTTGTCTTCAGCAGAGCTTAAGTATTTGACTTGGAAGACTGTGTTTCTGGTAGCCATCACTTCTGCCAGATGCATAAATGAATTACAAGCTTTGTCAGTGGAACCTGATTTTATCTCCTTTCATAGAGATAAGGTGGTCCTCAGGACTAACAGGAAGTTCTTGCCTAAGGTGGTTTCAGATTTCTACCTTAATCAATCTATTTCTCTTCCAGTGTACTTCACTGACCATTCCTCCTCTGGTGAGAGGAGGCTGCACAGCTTAGATGTGAAGAGAGCCCTTAGTTACTACATTGAGCGTACCAAGGGTCACAGGTTTGACTTCCTCCAACTGTTCCTCACTTATGGTGAGGTTGGTAAAGGGAAACCTGCCACTAAAAGATCCATTGCCAGGTGGATTGTCTCTTGTATCCAATTCTGTTATGAAAAGCTGGGTAAGGTTCCTCACTCAGGCCTGAGGGCTCACTCTACCAGAGGTACAGCTGCTTTCCTGGCTGCTGCCAGGGACATCCCCATTCTAGAGATTTGTCAAGCAGCTACCTGGAAAACAGTTCACACTTTTACCAAGCATTACTCCCCGGACATCCATAGAAACATAGAAACATAGAATTTGACGGCAGATAAGGACCGCTTGGCCCACCCAGTCTGCCCATTTCCCTACCTACTGGATAAGCTGCAGATCCTAGTTAACCAGCAGCCTACTTCTTCCTACCCCCACCCCCTAGAATTGCCTTATGACTGTCCCATGCATGCTTGAATTCCACCACTGATTTTGACGCCACAGCCTCCTCCGGAAGGCTGTTCCATGCATCCACAACCCTCTCTGTGAATAAATACTTCCTTAAATTACCTCTGAGCCGCCCCCCCCTCTATCTTCAAATTGTGCCCTCTTGTTCTTACACACCTCTTTTTTTGAAAGATGCTACCCTCTTGGACTTTGTTGATTCCCTTGAGGTACTTGAACGTTTCTTTCATGTCCCCCCTCGCCCTCCTTTGCTCGAGGCTATACATATTAAGCTCCTTTCATCTCTCTTCATATATCTTCCGGTGCAGACCCTGCACCATTTTAGTTGCCCTCCTCTGGACAGCTTCCATCCTGTCTATGTCTTTGCGGAGATTGGGTCTCCAGAACTGCACACAGTACTCCAGATGGGGTCTCACCAGCTGTCTGTACAGAGGGATAATAACTTCCTGTTTTCTGTTGGTGATGCCTCTCCCTATGCATCCCAGTATCCCCCCAGCCCTCCTTGCTGCCCTCTCACATTGCTTGCCCACCTTTAGGTCATCTGATATGACTACCCTAGGTCCCTTTCCATTTTCTTGTTGTTAGTATCTCACCCCCATTGTGTACTCTTTCCTGGGTTTTGTATCCCAGGTGCATTACCTGCACTTCTTAGCATTGAATCTAAGCTGCCATACATTTGACCATTCCTCTAACCTTGCCAAGTCCCTTCTCATCCTTTCCACCCCACCCTGTGCATCAACTCTGTTGCAGATCTTTGTGTCATCTGCAAAGAGACATACTTTTTCCTTCCAGTCCTTCTGCAATGTCGCTTATAAAGACATTGAAGAGGACCGTCCTGATACTGAACCCTGCGGTACCACACTAGTAACCCTCCTTTCTTCTGAGTGGACTCCATTTACTATTACTCTCTGTGTCCTATTCTCCAGCCAATTCTTTACCCAGGCTGTCATCTTGGGACCCACTCCCAGGCTGGCTGACTTGTATATTAATCTTTTGTGTGGGACTGTGTCAAATGCCTTGCTAAAGTCTAGGTAGGCCATGTCCACAGCCCCTCCCTGATCTACTACTTTGGTCACCCAGTCAAAGAAATCAGATTCATCTGGCATGACCTTCCCGCTGGGAATCCATGCTGCCTAGGGTCCTGTGCCCCTCTGGCCTCTAGATACTCTACAATTCTTTCCTTCAGAAGTGATTCCATCATTTTCCCTATCACTGAGGTTAAACTAACAGGTCTGTAGTTTCCTGCTTCTGCCTTGCTCCCACTTTTGTGAAGAGGAATCACATCTGCCCTCCTCCAGTCCTCGGGTACCACCCCATCCTCCCATGATTTGTTAAAAAGGGTAGTCAGTGGTGTCACTAGTTCTACCCTTAGTTCTTTTAGAATTCTGGGATGAATCCCATCAGGCCCCATTGCTTTGTCCACCTTCAGTTTTAAGAGTTCTTTCAGAACCCTTTCTTCTGTAAATGGGCTGGTATCAACTTCTGTATCCAGAGTGTTTCTACTGTTTGTTTTATGTACCTCCCCTCTTCATTTGTAAATACTGAGCAAAAATATTTGTTTAGTATCTCTGCCTTTTCACAGTCTCCCTCTGCCCACCCTCCTCCCCTTTATTAAGCCTCACTATCCCTCCCTTGGTCTTCCTTCGCTCCCTGATGTACCTATAAAAGGTTTTATCCCCCTTCTTAACTGAGTTGGCCATCTTTTCCTTGGTTTCGGCCTTTGCTGTTCTGACTGCCTTCCCTGCTTCCTTTTGCTTTAACTGATACAGTTCTCTGTCCTGCTTCTTCTGAGATTCCTTGTACTTCCTGAATGCTTTCTTTTTCTCTTGAACCTTCACTGCTACTTCCTTTGAGAACCATAGTGGTTTCTTACATCGTTTTGTTTTGTTTATTTGCTTCACACAAAGGCTCATTACCTCTTCTTACATTTCTTACATTACATTTATGTTTCTTACATAATTTTGTTTTGTTTATTTGCTTGACAGAAGGCAGTTTTTATTATTCCCCATTGTTCTTCCACCCCTCCTTCCTGCCCATTTGCTAGTGCATTTCTTAGGCACTCACCCATTTTGGCAAAGTCAGCCCTCCTAAAGTCCAGTACTTTTGTCTTTGTATGGCTTGACTCTATTGCTGTGTTTATTGTGAACCACACTGTTTGATGGTCGCTAGTTCCCAGATGGCTACCCACTTCTACATCTGTGATCCCTCTCTCCATCTCCATTTGAGAGAATCAAGTCTAATACTGCTCCTCTCGAGTGGGCTCCAGTACTAGTTGTCTAAGGCATGCCCCCTGTAGGGCATCTAGAATAACTCCACTCTTCGAAGTGGCAGCTGCAACTGCACTCCAGTTAACATCTGGCATATTCAGATCACCCATCAGCAATATCTCCCCTTTTTTTGCTATTCTAAGTATACTTTCTATCATTTCCTTGTCCATTTCCTCCCCCTGAGAAGGGGGTCTGTATACAACCCCTGTGTGGATTGTGGTGCCATTGCCTGTCTCCATATTTACCCACAGTGCTTCTTCTCCTCCCTGTTTACCCTTTTGTTCTGTTGCTTTGATTCCTTCCCTTATGTAAAGAGCTACTCCTCCTCCTCTTTTACCCTCCCTGTCCCTGCTGTAGATAGTGTATCCTGGTATGTTTACGTCCCAGTCATGGTTTTGTGTGTACCATGTTTCTGTGACTGCCACGATATCCAGTTGTTCCTCCTCCATCAAGGCCACTAATTCAGGAAGCTTGTTACCCAGACTACGGGCATTGGTACTCATTGCTCTCCATTTTTTGATGGCTTTACCTTCTGTTGCAGCATCCCCCACTGACCGTTCTACCTCGGTCTTTTTCTCATTTAGTACCCTGTTTTGTAGGGAGAGGCTGGGATTTTCTTGCTGCTTATCAGTGCCTCCCCCCTTGACTAGTTTAAAAGCTTGCCAATGAAGCATTTAAACCGATTGCTCAAAAGACTTGTTCCCTTCCTGGACAGATGCAGATCATCCTGCCAGTATAGGCTGGTGTCCCTCCAGGTGGAACCCCAGTCCCCAATGAAGCCAAACCCCTGTGCTCCGCACCATTTTTTCAACCATTCATCCAGGCTAGGAGTGATGCTCGGTTTGGCACAGCTGTGCTTCAGAGCTTATTTCCTAAGTAGGTTCTGACCCTCCTCCATGGAGGTACTGCTGTGTAGTCTGCATATGTCATAATATAGCAAGACTTCATGTTGTTTGAAGAAAACATTACTCACCTTAGTAATGTTGTTTCTTCTAATGGAGTCTTGGTATATTATGACCTCCCCCACTGCCTGCCCCTCTCAGAACCTCTGTTTTTGGGATGTGGGTGGGCAGTGCAGTGTTGGCACTAGTAGATGCCCACCTTGTTTTTTTCACCCTCCCTTTTTGGGGTGACTGGGTGTTTGGTTTTCATTTTTGGGTCTCCTAACTTGAGTCTTTGTTTTGGGACCAAAAATGTGTTCTTATATTTAGTAGCCAGTTGGCTAGTGTGGGTTTACAGCTTCCACACAGGACCTTGAGTGAGTTTAGCTCGTAAGATCTGACAGTTTGAGTTTGAAGAACAACAGACAGAGTTTTCAAACGAGCTCGAGCTCAGCGTTCCATGCCTGGCATGGAAAGTTAACTCCTTCACCTCCGGAGCAGTTCGAAGGTTGGGACTCACTGCATATGTCATGATATAGCAAGACTCCATTAGAAGAAACAACATTACTTAGGTGAGTAATTTTTTCGTACCTCCCCTGCTACTGTGTACTCTTCTCCTGGGTTCTTGTTTCCCAGGTGCATTACTTTGTACTTCTTTGCATTGAATCTAAGTTGCCATATGTCTGACGTTTCCTCCAACCTTGCCAAGTCCATTCTCATCCTTTCTACCCCCTTGTGTATCAACTCTGTTACAGATCTTTGTGTCATCTGCAAAGAGGCATACCTTTCCCTCCAGACCCTCTGCAATGTCACCTATAAAGATGTTAAAGAGGACTGGATCTAGTACTGAGCCCTGAGGTACTCCACTAGTGACCCCCCTTTCTTTGGAATGTGTTCCATTCACTATTACCTTCTGTGTCCTGTTGTACAGCCAGTTTGCTACCCAGGCTACCACCCTGGGACCATAGGTGCCGGAACAGGGGAGGCCACTAGGGCCGTGGCCTTACCACTTTCATAAGTGGCCCTATCACTTTTTGCAATCATGTTAATGTATTTAATAGGGGAGAATTTATCCCTTACATCCTTGGCCCTACCACTTTTCAAACCTTTCCGGCACCAATGCCTGGGACCCACTCCCAGGCTGGCTAACTTGATTATCAATCTTTTGTGCGGGACTGTGTCAGATGCCTTGCTAAAGTCTAGGTAGGCCATATCCACAGCCCCTCCCTGGTCTATTACTTTGGTCACCCAGTCAAAGAAATCTATTAGATTCGTCTGACATGACCTTCCAGCTGTAAATCCATGCTGCTTTTGGTCCTGTGCCCCGCTGGCCTCTAGGTACTCAACAATTCTTTCTTTCAGAAGTGATTCCATCATTTTCCCTACCACTGAGGTCAAACTTACAGGTCTGTAGTTTCCTGCTTCTGCCTTCGTCCCAGTTTTGTGAAGAGGAATCACATCTGCCCTCCTCCAGTCCTCAGGTACCACCCCATCCTCCCATGATTTGTTAAAAAGTGTCGTCAGTGTGTCGCTAGGTAATCCCTTAGTTCTTTTAGGATTCTGGGGTGAATCCTGTCAGGCCCCATTGCTTTGTCCACCTTGAGATTTAGGAGTTCTTTCAGGACTCTTTCTTCTGTAAATGGACTGGTGTCAACCCCCCTACCCAGAGTGCTTCTATTGTCTGGTTTAGGTAACTCCTCCTCATCTTCTTTTGTGAATACTGAGCAAAAGTATTCATTCAGTAACTCTGCCTTTTCACTGTCTCCCTCTGCCCACCTCCTCTCTCCCTTATTAATCTTCACTATTCCTCTCTTAACCTTTCTATGCTTCCTAATGTACCTATAAAAGGTTTTATCCCCCTTCTTAACTGAATTAGCTATTTTTTCCTCAGTTTGGGTTTTTGCTATTCTGACTGCCTTCCCCACTTCTTTCTGCTTTAATTGATACAGTTCCCTGTCGTGCTCCTTCTGTGATTCCTTATAGTTTTTGAATGCAGCCTTTTTCTCCTTAACCTTCCCTGTCACCTCTTTTGAGAACCATAGTGGTTTTTTACTAAGCTTTGTTTTCTTTATCTGTTTCACACAAAGGCTTGTTGCCTCTATGATGGCAGTTTTGATTTTTCTCCATTATTTTTCCACCCCTCCTTTTTGGCCATTTGCTAGTGTATTCCTCAGGTATTCACCCATTTTGCCAAAGTCAGCCCTTCTAAAGTCCAGTATGCTTGTTTTTGTGTGGCTTGTCTCTATGGTTGTGCTTATTGTGAAGCACACTGTGCAGTGGTCACTTGTTCCCAGATGTCTACTGACTTCTAAATTTGTGATCCTCTCTCCATTTGAGAGTACCAGGTCTAGTATTGTTCCCTCCCGAGTGGGTTTCAACACTAGCTGTCTAAGGCCTGCCCCCTGCAGGGCATCGAGAATGACCATGCTCTTGGATGTGGCATCGAGAAGAAAGGGCTCTGAAAGAACTCTTAAAACTGAAGGTGGACAAAGCAATGGGGCCTGATGGGATTCATCCCAGAATTCTAAAAGAACTAAGGGTAGAACTAGTGACACCACTGACTACCCTCTTTAACAAATCATGGGAGGATGGGGTGGTACCTGAGGACTGGAGGAGGACAGATGTTATTCCACTTCACAAAAGTAGGGAGCTGGGCAGAAGCAGGAAACCACAGACTGTTAGTTTAACCTCAGTGATTGGGAAAATGATGGAATCACTTCTGAAGGAAAGAATTGTTGAGTACCTAGAGGCCAGTGGGGCACAGGATCCAAGGCAGCATGGATTCACAGCGGGAAGGTCATGTCAGATGAATCTAATAGATTTCTTTGACTGGGTGACCTAAGTAATAGATCAAGGAGGGGCTGTGGACATGGTCTACCTAGACTTTAGCAAGGCATTTGACACTGTCCCACACAAAAGATTAATATACAAGCTGGCCAGCCTGGGAGTGGGTCCCAAGATGGTAGCCTGGGTAAAGAATTGACTAGAGAATAGGATACAGAGGGTAATAATAAACAGAGTCCACTCTGAAGAAAGGAGGGTTACTAGTGGGGCACCGCAGGGTTCAGTAGTAGAACCAGTCCGTTTTAATGTCTTTATAAGAGACATTGCAGAGGGATTGGAAGGAAAAGTATGTCTCTTTGCAGACGACACAAAGATCTGCAACAGAATTGATACACAAGGTGGGGTAGAAAGAATGAGAAGGGACTTGGCAAGGCTGGAGGAATGGTCAAATGTATGGCAGCTTAGATTCAATGCTAAGAAGTGCAAAGTAATGCACCTAGGAAATAAAACCCAGGGGAAGAGTACACAATGGGGGTGAGATACTAACAGCAACAAAAATGGAAAGGGACCTGGGGGTAGTCATATCAGATGACCTAAAGGTGGGCAAGCAATGTGAGAGGGCAGTAAGGAGGGCTGCGGGGGATACTGGGATGCATAGGGAGAGGCATCACCGGTAGAAAACAGGAAGTTGTTATCCCTCTGTACAGACAGCTGGTGAGACCCCATCTGGAGTACTGCATGCAGTTCTGTAGAGCCATTCTCCACAAAGACATAGACAGGATGGAGGCAGTCCAGAGGAGGGCAACTGAAATGGTGCAGAGTCTGCACCAGAAGACATATGAAGAGAGACTTAAGGAGCTTAATATGTATAGCCTCGAGGAAAGGAGGGAGAGGGGAGACGATAGAAACTTTCAAGTACCTCAAGGGAATCAACAAAGTCCCAAGAGGGTAGCATATTTCAGAAAAAGAGGTGTGCAAGAACAAGGGGGCACAATTTGAAGATTGAGGGGGAATGGCTCAGAGGTAATGTGAGGAAGTATTTTTTCATGGAGAGGGTTGTGAATGCATGGAACAGCCTTCCTAAGGAGGTTGTAGAGTCAAAAACAGTGGTGGATTTCAAGAATGCATGGGACAGTCATAAGGCAATTCTAGGGGGTGGGGGTAGGAAGAAGTAGGCTGTTGGTTAACTAGGATCTGCAGCTTATCCATTAGGTAGGGAACTGGGCAGACTGGGTGGGCCAAGTGGTCCTTACCTGCCATCAAATTCTATGTTTCCCACTCCTCTTAATTATTCTGAAATTCTGAAGCTGGACATCCTGGAGGCCACGAAAACCTGCACAAGATCCCATCATAAGATGGCTAGGGCTAGGAAACCTTGCTTGTGGACAAGGGAAGTGTAGGAGGGAGTGAGAAACAAGAGGATGGCCTTTAGAAGGTACAGGTGCTCCCATAGCAAGGCAGACAGAGAGGAGTACCACAGGATCTCCAGGGAAGTCAGTAGGAGGGTAAGAGCTGCCAAGGGTGACAATGTGCTTAGGTTAGCGCCAGGAATCAGAGAGGGGGGGGAGAAAGAATTCTGTAGATATATTAGGGAGTGAAAGAATGGTGGGGGGCGGATAAGCAAACTGAGGAAGGAGGGGGGATGGATAGAGGGGTGGTAGAGCAGGCGAAAGTGCTAAATGATTATTTCAGCTCGGTCTTTACTAGGGAACATAAGAAAAGTGTTGGCAGATGGGGACCATGCGATCCATCTAGTCTGCCCTAGAAAATAACCCCCCTTCCTATGCAGCCTTCATCCTAACTTATCCTTTATGTCTGTCCCATGCAAGTTTTAACTCCCTGATTGTCTTTGATGCTACCACCTCCTGGGGCAGGCTGTTCCACGGGTCTATTACTCTCTCTGTGAAGAAGTACTTTCTGAGGTTGCTTTTGAACCTTCCTCCTACCAGTCTCATATCATGCCCTCTTGTGTGTTCTGCCATGTTCTGTTGAAATAGATTGCCTGTGTGAGCTGTGTTAAATCCCCTAATATACTTAAATGTTTCAGTCAAGGGATGGGCTTCTGCCACGGGGGGGCAGGGTAGGAGACACGGGTGGGGGAGACACTCACAGATGGTGAGATCCAGGTGGGGAGGGTGAGGGAAGCTCTCAAGTCCCTGAGGATGGATAAAGCCCCAGGACCAGATGGCATCCACCCCAGGGTTCTGAAGGAACTGGCGGATGTCCTAGTGGCTCCAATGACCGATCTATTCAATTCCTCCCTCCAATCAGGATGTGTTCCTCTGGACTGGAGGATGGCACACGTCGTGCCTCTCCACAAAAGCGGACCTCAGGAAGAACCGGGGAACTACAGACTGGTCAGCCTGACATCCATAGTGGGGAAAATGATGGAAGCCATCTTAAAAGAATGGATGGTGGTGTTCCAGGTGGCAAATGATTTTCAAGATGAAAACCAACACGGGTTTGTCCGGGGGAAATCAACTGGGTAACAAGATCCCTGGATGGGGGAAAGCCTGTTTATGTTCTGTACCTGGACTTCAGCAAGGCTTTCTATTCGGTCCCGCATGGAAGGCTGTTTTGGAAGTTGAGGAACCTGGTGGTGGAGGAAAAATTGGTGGGGTGAGTGGCAAACTGGCTTAACAGACAGCAGAGGGTGGTGGTAGGGGGTGAAGCCTCGACTCACAGAAGGGTCATCAGTGTGGTCCCACAAGGTTCAGTGTTGGGTCTTATCCTTTTCCATGTGTTCATCACGGACATCGGGGAAGGAGTTAGGAGTAGAATGAAGTAAGGTGTTAATCCAAGATTTCAAATAAATAAATGAGCCTATTCGCTGACGATTCCAAACTGGGGGCTGAGGTGAACAGCAAGGAGGGAAGGAAGGCACTCCAGGAAGACTTGGTGAGACTGGAAAACTGGGCACACACGTGGCAGTTAGGGTTTAACGCACGTGAGTGTAGTGTTCTGCATCTGGGTGTTAGGAACCCTGGAGTATGGTTGACTGTCTCCACGATGGAAAAGGATCTGGGTGGGGTGATTGACGTCAAATTGAACAACTTGGAGCAGTGCAGAAGTGCAGCTGCTAAAGCAGATAAAATGCTTGGGTGTATAGCTAGGGGGTCAACATCCAGGGGCAGGGATGTTATACTTCTCCTGTACAACTCGCTGGTGAGGCTGCACCTGGAATATTGTATGCAGGTCTGGCATCCTCGCCTAAAGAAGGACATCACACTGCAAGAGAGAGAGTCTACAGAAGAGCGACAAAGGTGATCATTGGTCTGGGGGAAATGTCATGTGAGAACAGACTTAGAGAGCTGAACATGTACTCCCTGGAGGACAGGCGGGAAAGGGGAGATATGATAGAGTTCTTCAAATACCTGAAGGTAATCAACAGAGCAAAAACGGAGGGACTGATCAAATTGAAGGGGGAAGGGACTACGAGAGGCCATAGTCTAAAACTGGTGGGATGGTACAGAAGGGAGGTGAGGGAACATTATTTCATGGAGAGGGTGATGGTACCCTGGAACACACTTCCAGATGAGCTGATTAAAATGGATACTGTAGGAGGTTTCAGGAGGGGTTGGGACAGACACAGGGGCAAGGTATGGGTAGGAGGTAAGGAGAACAGCAGGGGTATGCGGGGAGGGGAGTGTGGGAGTGATGGGTTAAAAAAAGGGAGGTAGAGCAGCTACTGTACCTTACCAGTGAGCTGTGTTCAGGCAGACGTGATAGACCGTTGGGCCTAGTCTGCTGGCAACTATGTACGTACATATGTATGTCTGTACATACATACGTACGTGATGGGGTACACACTCTGCCTTTAAGGAGACTATTCACTTGGGACCAGAAGTGGTCGGGGTCTTGTAGGTTTAAGCAGTATACGACCAGAGGGTGTTGGTGATGTCAGGATTTACCCACGCCCTGGGGTGTTGCTCGGTCACGAGGTGCAGCCGAGTGACCAACAACACACCAGAAGTGGATAAATACTGGCATCACCAACACTCTCGAGGGGTATATTGCGATTATACAATGTGTCCATTTTTATTGATGATAAAAATAAAGAAAAATTATTTGTTTGTGTTTTAAATCACTTTGTTTTATTAATTTATTAGTACGGCAGATAAAGTAGCCCTGTGTTGCTAGGGAGAGGCTGACAGTTTGTTTTTCTAATCATGGGAGTGTGTGATAGCGAGTGTCCATTTCTGTTTTCCCTGCCTAGCCATGATTAAGAATTTTTTTTTTTTTAATAAGTAAAAAAAAAAAAAAAAAAAAAAGAGACGCAATAGCATCTGTTTGTAGAAAGAGAGTGTGATGGAGCGTGGTGTGGGAACTAGCAGGCTGGATCTTCGTGGTTTCTGTGGTTGGTTTCCATGATAAAAAAGGGGGTAGGAAACTGGAAGACTGAGCTGATACAAATGAAAGGCTGCTTCGATTGTTATAATGAGACAGAGAGAGAGTTTCCAGCGTTAAGTTCCAGGTCTTAAGTGTGGGTCTGTATCCTCCAATGATGGGGCTCGATGTTCTGTGTGTAGTAAAATGTGGTAAAAAAAAAATGTTTGGTACCAACTTTTATAAAAGTTTGGAAATCAGTCGGCATTCCGGGTTGGCATTCACGTGGGACGACTTTGATAAAGACAGAGAGAGGGTCAGGTAGGCTTTCATTTATGTCGGGGAGTATCAGGAACGGAGAAAGGGAGTAGTGTATTTTTTTCCGATTTTAGATGCGGTTTGTTTTGAGTCTCGGACTGCTGGAGCGGGTAAGGTCAAAGGCTAACGTGGAATTTCAACTGTGGAGCCGACATCTTCATTATTAGGTCTCTCTGTGGCAGTGCTGTAATGGAGGGTGAAGATGTTAGGAGACAGATCTGAGAGGACAGCCGTTTTAGCCGGAAAGGTTTCTGAAAAAGGGGTTCTATCAGGGAAGTTTCTCGGACAAAAGATTGTTTTAAAAAAAAAAGTGTTGTGATTTGAAGGGCGGTTTGCATATGGGAACGGAAGCAGAGCAGCAGTCGTGAGAGATAGCCGTTTAGCGGTGATTCATGAGTTTAGCAGTTGTGGATTTCTGTTGCTCAGAGTGATTTCGGGTGGGGTTACTGATTCGGCTGACTGGCAGCTGGCACCTCTTCCCGTGGGGTGATGCTAGGATTTACAATGGGAGAGGGGTGCCAGTGAGCCAGTCAGGATGGAGGATTTGACTTGTGTTTAAGTGCCCATTGTATAATACTAGATTGATTCATATAATGCACTTGTTATATGCAACTCAGTAAAGAATAAATATAAAGTAAGTCTATTGGTCAGTTCAGGCAATTGTCCTCAGCAATAAAGGAAAAAAGTGGTAAACAGTTACAGAAAATATATGCACTGTGAAGTGAATTGTGACTAAATCTTACATTTTTTCAGAGTTTTACCAGTGGTGTTAAGAGCTCTTTTAAAGCATAAACATGTTGAGCAACACTCTTTGGAACTGAAGCATCAGTTTGGCCACTTGAACATGTTATTTGTAGTTACATACAGAACTGATTAGCAAAACTTGATTATTAGCAGCTTGTACAGTGCTCAAGAGCCCGGCTTACAAGCAACATCTTGTTTTCAGTGGGTCCTGTATGTCCCTATTTGACAGCTGTGAGGACTGTGTAAGCCCATGGGATTCAATGACAGACACCAGACAGCAAATATAGTGCATAAAAAAATGCAAGGACTGCGTTTATCATTTTATTAAAAAAATCAAATCAAAGAAATAAATAAAAAAATGAACTTGATATTTACAGAAAAGAAAAGTAAGGTGTTAGTTCTTCACACCAAATAAAACTCAGGCAATTATTCTTCCTCAGAATCCTTGTCCTTCTCTGTATATGTAATACCAATGTCCAAAATCGTGTGTAAACTCCCACACGTCCTTCCTTCTCTGTGGTCAGAAGATGCTGACCCTCCTATCTGAATTCTAGCCCCCTAGTGAAAGGTTTGTATAGAAACATAGGGATAACATCATAGCCATGTGATCTCCCAGTTAATAAACATATGCGTTTCTCTGGCTTCTGTGCTTTCTCACACTGGCTATGTTGTCCCCCTAGTGTCACCTACAGTTTATTTTATACCATAGTCCAGCACAGTCAGTCCTAGAAGCACTAAGGATCACATAAAACCTTAATTATAGGAGTTAGGCATCATTAGGCATTAGCCCCTCCCTCTGGCAGTGACATCACACTCTAAGGCTACTATAAGAGCAGCCATTTCATTGGCTGCCATCCCTATAGTAGGACCCTCCATTATTACCAGGGCTATTCAGGTAAACATATTTTATTTGATACAGAAAAAAAAAACAACAATGTTAATTTTGGTTAAAGGACTCTCTAGCCTTGGCAGGGAAAAGCAGATGAGGGAGCGATGAGGGGCGCGCTCCTTGTCTGTCTTGTCTTGCAAGGTTAGGAAACCAGGCTAAGAAACAAATTCTCCCTTACAGAGCATATTGTAAACAGTTCTGTTCAATACCGTCTTTGCATTTACTATATGTTTGCAAATATAGTGGTAACAAGGCAGCCTAAAACCTTTGTTTATTCATTTCTAGGCTGTTTATTCATAAATCAAATGGGGATTCCTTCATAATATTTTGCACCTGACAGCTACAATTTCAGCTGTCTGCTAAACATTTCATTTTGGCCTGGAGCCAATTCATATAATCCCCTCTGTACCTCGGGACTGTATTTTCTTAACCACACCCTTGTTTATCTTATTGAGGACACTACAGGGCTTCTCTTTGACCTGCCCGTAGTGTCCTACATTTTTAAACACATTTGTCACTGTTCTCTATGCTGTCCGTGGAGCAGACACCAGAACAGTACTGCGGGCCATCTCAGAGGAGCGCTTACAGCTTCATGGAAACACTACACACGTCGGCCCTTCTTCGGCTTCCCATTCAGCCGCACAGCTGCTTCTCTCTTATACTGCAACAAGCTGTTTCATCTGTAAAGCTCAGCGGCTCTGTCAGAGGACTTTGTACCTGTATGAATGTGCGCAGGGTTCTGCACGAATGTGTGCACACATTCCTTCACAAATGTGCGCACATTCCGCAAGGACTTCCATGCTGGGACTAGATTACCTCAGAGCACCAGGGTAAAGTGCTCTCTATCTGTTCTTAGTGAGTTTTCCTGCAATGACTTTACTGTCGGGCACCATAAAACAAGCACCATGACAGGGTACACTATAAACTTAAACATCGATAAACAAAAGGGAGAATTACTTTTATTTCTTAAAGTGGCAGTACATAATCACAGAATAAAATATAGGGATAGTACAGATAAGGTTATAGAGAAGCCAGGTTAGCCACCCTGACATGAAATTTAAAGGATAATCAGAAAAAGATAAAGACAACAGAAAAGGGTGAGGGAAAATGAAAAAATATTTTATTCTACTCTATCTTTTGACATCCTGTCGCAGACTGGAATACAGGGAGGTTAAAGGATGTGCTAAAGGTCGTACAGTGAGTGAACAGCGTTAGTGGGATTTGGAGCTGGCTGTCTTTTCTCACAGTTTTGTGCTTGTAGTACTACACCAGACTGCCTTCATACTGTGCTGTATTGCAAACTGCCTTTCTAATGGTGAACAAAACAGCAGTGCAGTTAACTGGTGACATGTTAGGATTGTGTTGTAAGCAGGCCTCCTTCATTCCTCTGCCGAATCATTGTAGTTTTACGATTTTAGACTATTCAATGTGACATTTTAAAACCTTAGCAGAAAAATTGTTATGGTGTACTTCTGGGATTGGTGAGACAAACCCCCTCCCCACTACACACACACACACGCACACACACAGGCAAGTTGACAGTAGTGACACTGCTTTCTGCAAAGCGAACTTATTCTCCACTTTAGTCAGAACAGATTTTTTATTCTAATATTTGTGCAAAAAAACAGTGAAAACAGGCAAGACTGTTTAGACCTTGGAAGGCTCAAGGAAATGGTGACACAACAACAAAGGAAGAACGTGTGGCAACAGCCAGAATAAGTTGTTCACATTAGTATTCACAGAGAAGAACTGGCTAATCAGTGCAGCAGCAGCATTGCTGCTTGCATCGCTGGCAACCTGGGTTCGGGAATGGATTTGGGCTGCCAGAGGGCCAAGGGAGGGGGAGGCTTAGGCAGCCCAGAGGCCGCTCGCTTCCTCTGGACAGGAGGGTGACTAAGGTGCACTGTGCTAGTGCCACTTGTGGTATCACAGGTGGAGTGGCAAGCTGAGGTCAGTAGTGGGTGGGAAGCAGTGTTTAAGCTGCCACCCACCAGATTGCATATTGCTATTCATTTCTAGATTTTGCTATTTTTACTGGGTTGTGAAGATGATGGCTGCTGTGCATGTCTAAGATGCAGTGTTTGGGCTTGGCTACAGATTTTGCGGATTTCACTACAAAATGTCAGTAGCAACTTTCCAAAAAACTGCAAGTTTTAAATTCCCAGCATATACTGTGGGGAGGGGAATGTGCACACTCCCATACATGGCCATTGCTTGTGCCCCTGGGAGCATGTTGTGATGCTGTCTTTGGGTAGGAAAAAAAGGAAGAAAATGTGAGTCACTGAAGCATGACTAACTGTCTTGCTGGCCCTGCAGCCCTTTCCTAAGGAAGGCACACTCCTTTTTTGCTGCATTCAATCACTGGAGGGGTTTTGGCTACCCCGACTTCCCCTCCATGGGGCTAAGTCATGGGAGCTTCAGCAGAGTCTGGAGTATGGCCCGGAACAGGCAAGTAATGGGTCTGTGGGGACTAGCAGAAGGGGGCAGACTGCATGGGAGCATAAACTAGAATTAATAATAATGTATTCACAGTGGAGGAAAATGAAACAGTAGCTGACTGTAAAATGCTATTCAGAGAAGAACAAGACACACTACAGGACATAAACATAACAGTTGAAGAAGATGACAAATGCTCAAGATGGTTAATACAAACAAGGCAATGGGCCCAGATGGAATACACCCAAAAATCCTAAGGGAGCTGGCCAAAGAACTATCCATCCCACTAACAAAGATATTCAATGCCTTAATAAGATCAGCCTGTGTACCAAAGGATTGGAGTGTGAGCCATGTGTTGCCAGTATTTAAAAAGGACCTTCAAAGCTGAGCTGATGAATTGTAGGCCAGTAAGCCTGATAGCAACACCAGAGAAGCTGCTGGAAACAGTCCTAAGAAAAACAATTGTTGAACACTTGTAGAAAAAAGAACGTTGATTTAAAAGCACAGAATGGATTCTGTAAAGTGAAGTCATGCTAGGCAAATCTTTTGGGTTTTAATTTCCTTTGTTAAATGTTTGTACAGGCTTAAAACACTTGTGCCCACTAATCCATATTACAGAATGGTGGAAATACATAGCATTGTCGTAATTATAAGATCTTCCTGGACATAAAGTCTCCACCACTCACTCACTCTGCTGGGAGTTCGCCAGAGGCACTAGGACCCAGCAGGAGCAAACTGTTCAAGAGGGTTGGCGCGAGATGGAGCAGCGAGGGCATAACACCGCCATGGCGGTAATGACTATCTCTCAATCAACCTTCAACGCCTCAGTTCCTTTTTCCCACCGTCAAGTGCGCTTCAGTGACAACGTCGCTCGCCCCCCGGGAGTTAAACATCACTAGCAGCAATAGTTCAGCTTATTGTTTTGTAGTTTTATTTTGAAGTACCGATTATATTTAAATTGTACATCAATAAGTTTTCAGCCCTCCATTGACGGAGTCGACCATGAGCGGGTCAGGTGACGGTAGGGAGACTTCGTATGAAAGCTGTTCAGTCAGCCAGGCCGGGTCCGGTCCGCCGCCCTTCCCGGAGGGGTGTCTGACAACGGATGGTCCAATGCTCAGGGGGGTGGGCGGTCCCTCCAAAAGCATAAATGGAAATGGTCCCATTCTCGGCACCGTTCAGCCTCAAGTTCCTCTTCGACGTATAGGTCAAAGAGAAAAAGGCATCACTTGAGGTCACCCACTGGTATGTCTGCGCGTAGACGGTCAGTTGGGGCTATGCACCGGTCTCCACCTGTGTTCGGAGTCGCCTGTCTCTGTCCCCGATGGCCGGCCTCTTCGACATCAGAGCCCCTCTCCGCCTTTCCAAGGAGCCTCCGATGAGCAGTTTCACCAGTGGGCTGCTCTTATGGAGCAGTGGACTCGGAGATTGGTCTAGTTGCCCGAGCCGGTCACTCCGACGCCGGGGCCTTCAGCCCATTCTGCTCTGGGGGGACAGGTAGGGTGGGTGGGGCTCTTCCTAGTCGCACGGCGCCTTCTTTGGTGCTGTCAGCTTCGCGCTCTGGTGTTTATCCCCCTCACATGTCTGAGGCACAGGGGTCCACACTGATGCCTCTATCTCCTGCCAGTTTTCCCTCTTTTTCCTCAAATTGCAGTTTTTTGACCTCTGGGACACTCTGTGCCATCAGCAGCGCTGCGGGCTTGTTCGGCACTGTGCATGGTGCTGCGGGCACTGTTGGCGCCGAATGCAGCGTCGGGGACTCTGTCGGTGCCGTGCGCGGCACCTGGGGGCTCTGTCGGCACCATCCTCAGCGCCATGTGGGCTGTCGCCGCCATGTGGAATGGTGCTACTTCAGTAGGTGCCTCCCTCCTTTTTCTTGGCGCCGAGAGCTGGTGCGGCACTGACCGGCCTTTGGGGGTCTTTGACTCCGATTCTTTCTTCTTCTGTTCTTCCTTCTGATTGTTTATGCAGTCCTCCCGGACTGTCAGGAGATGATTTTGAGCCTGACCCAGATCTTCGTCTGGGTGATGATGTTGATGATACTTCCCTCGGAGCAGGAATCGATCTTTCTGCAGAGCCTGTGGTGGAAGACCTCTCCTTTAAGTCTCTGCTCAGAAATTTAAACTCTACCCTTTCTCTCCAAGCTTCTGAGATTGATCCTGGGAAGCTTTTGCGACTCCAATATCTTCATGTCCCGGAGATTCCTATGGATTTAACCCCTCCGGTACAGCCCTCTTTCGAGACTCTGTCTCAGATGGTGTGGAAGAATCCGGTCCTCATTTCTTCCGTGGCTAAGTACATAAATAGGAAGTATGCTCCTCCCAAGGATCATCCTATTTTGGCCTCACAAGCCTTTGCTGATGCCATTGTGATCTTGGCAGAGAATGATAAGGCCGTCCTTCCTCAGGGATCTACGGCCTGTCCAATAAACAAAGAATCTCGTAAGATAAACACCTTAGGTAAGAGAGTCTTTGCTGCCTCAACCCTGGGGATGCACATTGCCAGCTACCAGGGCTATTTTTCTCAATATGAGTATGCACTTTGGCATTCCCTCAAAGAAATGGTGGAAGCTCTGCCCAAATTGGAAGCTAGCTCAGAGTTGCTTCACACCATAACTAGGGGTATCGAATCCAATAACCAACAGGTTAAAGCTGCAGTGGATGCCTTGGATACCGCCTCCCGGGTGGCAGCAGTTGGCATCTGCACCCGCCACCACTCTTGGCTACATACCTCAGGCTTCACGAATGACGCCCAGCAGCAAGCTATGGCCTTACCCTTTGATGGTATGTATCTGTTTGGGCCTCAGGTAGAGCAAGCTCTGGAGGCCACACAGAAGACTAGGTCTGCCATTAAGACGGCCATACCTACACCCACTCCCTCCAGAGGAGGTGTGAACAAGCATCAGTTTCACAACCATCAGTCCTTTCGCGGCAAAGGCAGGGGAGGTTTTAACAAAAACCACAACTCTCAACCTCAAAAGAAAGCGCAAGAGAGAAGGCACAAGGCCCTAAAGCACCCAGTGCCACCTTCTGAGTTACTGGCCCAAGTCCCACCTCAGCTGTCCAAGGGGGACTCCTCCTCAGCCGTGGGAGGATGTCTGACTCAGTTCTACAATCAGTGGAAATCTATAACATCAGACAAATGGGTTCTCTGGATAATCCATGAGGGGTAGTTTCTCAATCTTTCAGAAACCCTTCCAGATCATCCTCACAAACGACAGCCCTGGCTGTTGTCGATACAGTCAGACCTTCTTGCCTCCGAGTTACAAGGCCTTCTGAAAAACAGGGCAGTAGAAATAGTTCTGCTGGATCAACGAAACACGGGTTTCTACTCCCATTACTTTCTGGTACCAAAGAAAACTGGCGGCATGCGCCCCATTCTGGATCTCAGAAAACTAAACAAGTTCCTTCACCAGGAAAAGTTCAAGATGATATCACTAGGTACCCTGCTACCTTTGCTTCATCAACATGATTGGCTAGCCTCCCTGGACATGCAGGATGCCTACCAACATATTCCCATACACCCAAACCACCATAAATACCTAAGGTTCGTGGCATTGGGTCAACACTGTCAGTTGAGAGTCCTGCCCTTTGGGCTATCCTCGGCGCCTCGAGTTTTTACAAAGTGTTGTGCAATTCTCACAGCGCATCTCAGGAAAATCAGAATTCAGGTGTTTCCATATCTGGACAACTGGCTCCTAGCAAATCCTTCCAGGCAAGAGACTCTGGAGGCTGTGGCCACGGCCTCAGATTTCCTCATGTCCATGGGAGTCCCGCTGAATCTCAACAAGTCACAATTGCAGCCCTCCCAGAAGCTCCTCTTCATAGGAACTCTTCTGGACACCTCCTGTACAAAGGCTTTTCTTCCAGAGGACAGAAGGAGCAATATTTTACAGATGGCCCAATACATCAGAGAACGCAGCTCAGTTCGGCTATCTCGATGCAACGGATGCTGGGCCTCATGGCATCCTCGTTGTTCACTGTACCCTTAGCTCATCTCCACATGAGACCCTCCCAGTGGATGCTCAATACTCAGTGGTCCCCAACCACTCACCCTCAATCCTTTCTCATCAAGGTGAAGGAAACTCTGAAGAGGTCACTCCCTGGTGGTCCCAGGAGGACAATCTTCTGGAAGGATATCTCTTTGCCCCCTCTGGAACATCAGATCTCAATTACCACGGATGCATCCCTGATGGGTTGGGGAGCTCACTGCCAGGATCTCCACACTCAGGGTACATGGACTCAGGACGAGTACCAACTCCACATAAACGTCCTGGAAATGAGAGCCATCCTCTATGCAGTCCAAGCTTTGAAGGACATACTTTGTCACAAGAACACTCTCCTTCAAACGGACAACAAAGCAGTGATGTACTACATCAACAAACAGGGCGGTGCACACTCTTACCCTTTTGTGCAGTGAAGCGATGAGAGTGTGGGAGTGGTGCCTGGAATACAAGGCTCTGATTCAGGCAATTTATCTACCAGGAGTACAAAACAAACTGGCAGACCGTCTCAGCAGAACGGAGACAGATCCTCACGAGTGGTCTCTCGACTTAACCGTCGTTCAGTCACTCTTCAAAGAGTGGGGAACTCCAGACCTGGACCTTTTTGTGTCCCCACTCAATGCAAAACTGCCTCTCTTCTGCTCCAGAAATCCAGGATCTGCAGTACTCCACAGTCAAAGTTGATCTTTGTGCCATTTTGGCATATCATGAGCTGGTAATTCCATGTCATTGGCTCAGTTGCTTGTGATTAAGAGGTTTCTTAGGGGTATTCTGCATACTAGTCCCCCTATCAGACGTCCAGTCTAGTCACAGCCTGGGACATTAATCTTGTGCTAGACATGCTCGCTCATAAACCTTTTGAGCCTTTAGCTACTTGCGACTTGATGTTCCTCACTTGGAAAACGGCCTTCTTGGTGGCCATTACTTCGGCCCGTAGAGTTTCAGAAATACATGCACTGGTCACAGACCCCCCCATACACTGTATTTCACAAGGACAAAGTAGTTCTTAGGACTTATCCTAAGTTTCTCCGTAAGGTTGTCTCAGAATTCCATCTAAACCAACCTTTAGTCCTTCCTACTGTACTTTGCGAACTCCAGAATGAAGGAGAGCATACTCTTCATTCACTGGATGTTAAGAGAGCATTGCAGTTCTACCTAGATAGAAAAAAAGAAATTCGCAAGGCTCAACAACTATTTGTCTCCTTCAGCAAGACCCTGCTGGGTCAACCTGTCGCCATCAGATGTATTTCAGAGTGGCTGGTGGCTTGCCTTCATCACTGCTATTCTATGGCAAAAGTCAAGCTAGAAGGCAGAGTGTACGCTTACTCTACCAGAGCAGTCGTGGCATCTCTGGTGGAAATCCCACAACGTGCCCGTCGCAGATATTTGCAGTACAGCCACTTGGAGCTCCGTGCATACTTTCGTTTAGCACTATGCCTTGGATGTCCATGCCAGACAACATCTGTCATTCGGCAGGACTATTGTTAATGGACTTCTGTCCTAAGTATGTGAGCTCTTATCTCCTGCCGCCCATCTCAGGGGATTATTTAGCTCGGTACTCTCCCATCAGTGTGAATGAGTGATGGAGACTTTATGTCCAGGAAGATATGGAAATTATGTACCTACCGAAATTCTTGATCTTCTTGGATGAAGTCTCCACCACTCATTCACACACCCACCCACCATCCCCCGAGCTCAATCTCTATTTTTGGTCTTCACTCCCTCAATGGATGGGCTGTGAAGACTTTATTGTTGACCCTTCTTACATGGGTCGTCCAGACTATTATGTTCGATTTTTAGGTTACTCCTTCTAGGTTAAGTTACGCTGCACCTCCTCAGAAAAAAGATACTGAGGCGGTTGGAGGGTCGACACAGAGATAGTCATTACCACATGCGTTGGGGCTCGCCGCTCCTTGCAGCTCCATCTCGGCGCCGGCCCTCTTGAAAAGTTTGCTCCCACTGGGTCCTAGCGCCTCTGGCAAACTCCCATTAGTGTGAATGAGTGGTGGAGGCTTCATCCAAGAAGATCAAGAATTACGGTAGGTATGTAATTTCCATTTTCAGACACAACTATGCCAGGCAGATCTTGTTGCAGTTTTGAGAATGTTGCCAAGGAACTTGACATAGGAAGACGTGGGTGTTGTGCACCTAGGCTTCAGCGAAGCATTTGACACTGTGCAGCTCATTCACAAAATGAAAAGTCTGGGTATCAATCAATCAATCAGTCATTCAAATCTTTATTTATCCAGGCGTACACCATTGAGCAAGGCTTATTTGCAAGATGGACCTGGTCATATCAACAACATAGTACAGTAACAATATAAAGCATAGGACAGTAGAGAAGCCAGTAGAGGCTTCTCTACAGGCTGTAGAGAAGGTCCGCGTAGTCAATCAATGAGAGGAACGTTGACTGTACCAGACGCATCTTAACATCTGTAGTAAGGAAGCGGTTAATTCTGAAGAAGAGGCCTAGCCTCTGTCTTAGTTTCTTCTGTAGATCTTCGAGATGTTCGGAGAAGGAGAGTCTGTGGTCAAGCAACACTCCCAAGTAGTTACATTTTGGCACAAACTCTAATTTTTCGCCTAGTACTGTGGTAATCTGAGGGATAGCCCCAGTGCTAGCAGGGTTCACTGCATGGGTAGAAGGGGAAAAAAGCATTGCTTTTGTTTTTTTTTTTGCGTTAAGCAGAAGTTTTTTGCTTAGGAGCTGGTTCTACAATAGACTAAATTCGGCTTGAAGGTCTTCACAAGCTGCTTCTAGTTTTGGATGACTTAGATAAAGTACTGTGTCGTCTGCGAACAAATGGATATTGGCCTTATTGATGTTGTCATCAGTGTTCTTAATATAAACAGCAAACAACAGGGGACCAAGAATGGACCCCTGAGGCACACCTCTTAGTAGAGGTTTAAGAGGGGAAAATTCACCTTCAGCCTTAACCTTCTGTTGCTGGCCTGCAAGGTAATCGGCAAACCAACACATAGAAATGGGGTCCAGACCTAAACCGCGCAAGGAGGAGAGAAGCAGGCTATGATCGACTGTATCGAAGGCCTTACTTAGGTCCAAAAACACTGCGCAGATGAAGTTCCTATTGTCAAGGTCAAGAAGCCAATCATTCATCACGTTTGCTAGGACCGTTATGGTGCTGTGTTTTGCTCTAAAGCCAGACTGTACTGGGTTTAACAAGCTCCTGGATTCTAGGTACATCCTAAGCTGACCACTCACAATCTTTTCCAATAATTTAGACAGAATGGGCAGAAGGGAGATCAGCCTATAGTTATTAAGGTCGCAAGGATCCTCTGATTTGAGCAGGGGGATGACATGGGCTACTTTCCATTGCGAGGGGAGGCTCCCCTGGGATAATGACAAGTTGAATAGGTGCATGAGTAGCACTGCCAGCACATGGTATGCACTTTTCAGAAAGTAAGGGTCTATAGAATCTGCACCAGCACTTTTCTTGACGTCTAACTGCAGCAAAAGATCTTCGACCTCTTTCAGTGTAGTAGGCTGGAAGGAGAATACCGCTTTGGCAGCAGGAGCCTCATGGATCGATAAGCCCAGATGTGTGCGAACAGCATTTGCAGGGGAGTTGTTGAATGCTAGCCCAGCAGTTGCAAAATGATTATTGAAGGTGTCCAATATCTCCGTTCTGTCAGAGATGGTATTACTACCGGAGATAATTTTTGTTGGAAAGGAGTTACCCGGTGAATGACCCGACATGTCCTTAAATGTTTGCCAAAATGTCAAAGGATTTTGTGAGACAGAGTCTAGTTCAGTGCGATAGAAAGCAGCCTTAGGCGCTCTGACCAACTTAGTGCACTTGTTACATGCCCTCCTAAACTGGCACCAATCCATGTCAGACTTGCTTCTGCGTGCTTTTTTTCCAAAGCTTATTTCTTTCCAGCATGGATGCCTTAAGTTCTGGAGAGAACCAACGATAAGTTTTGCTCCTCACTCGTACCTTTACTATAGGGGCATGCCTGTTTAAGGCAGCGGATACTATTTCATGAAAGATGTCAAAAGCCTTGTTTATTGTTTTGACGAAGTAGAAATCCTGCCAACGCAGGGAATGTCTCAAGTTGTCGATGTATGCAAGTAAGTCAAAATTACGTCTGCAGCTCTTGGTTGAAAACTTTGATACAAATTGCGGATTGTGCACAGATCTAATGCTGGCGATAAAAAAGTGATCACAGATGTCACAGAAAAATGTTCCAGCATGGGAGAATAGGTGCGGTTTGCTTACCAATATTACATTTAGTAGGGTGCTGTTTCTAGGGTTCTTTTTATTTGGGCGCGTAGGTTCGTCAGTGAGCTGCACCAGCCCCATAGTGTCACAAAAGAATTTCAATGGAGCAGAGACTTTGGATAGCCAATCGTAGTTCAGATCCCCTAGTACAATGGTTTCCAGCATCCTAAGCCCCAGTATACTACTTAGATGCGACAAGAGGTGTGATCCCGCAGACAGAGGCCTATAGCAACCTATTACACAGAGTGCACAAGAAGGTGACAATTCAACCTTTAGGGACAGGCACTCAAATTCATTTGGGGTGGAAGATGATTCTAGGCATGATACCGAGAATTTGTCCTTAATATAAATAGCCACCCCATAGCTGGCCGTACAGTTTATTGGGCAAGTAACTGGCTGCAGGATGGGAAATGGAGAGTTAGAATTAATGCCAGTCTGTCACAGTGGAAACAAGTGAGCAGTGGTGTCCCACAGGAATCTGTACTCAGACTAGTGGTGTTCAGTATAGTTATGTGACTTAGAGAAGGGCACCACTAGCTGGTTTGCTGATGACACGAGGAAAGGCAGAGCAGTTGCAACACAGGAGGAGATATGTGAGCTGCAGAAAGACTTGGTCAAGTTGGGGAGGTGGGCTAAGATGGCAGGTGAACTTCATGGTGGGGAAATGCAAGCTCATGTACTTTTGAAAGAAAAACAAAGCAAAATACTACTTAAATTTGTATTCATTTCTTTTATCAGGAAAAGTTCCATTGAGGGTTGCTGATTTGCAAGGAGGTCTTGGTTAGGACAGGTAACAATACATAAATCAATAACACAACATAATAGATTATTACATTAAGGATTATAGAGTTCAAAAGCAACAGTCACATGAAATATACAAGGATGATATGTGGCGGGAAGAAAGAAAAAAAGGTAGCATATATTGCACTGTAGTAAATAAAAACAAGCCAAGGAATACAGCATCAGAGTAGAATGAAAATTCAAATTCCTGGTTTATTTATTTATTTAGTTTTTGTTGACTGGGAAAGGAGGACTAGGCAGTTCTGCCTATTTTCAGCCTTATTGGGGGGGGATACAGAGGGAAACCAACTAAAACTGAACCAGATTAGCTATTGGTGGTATTTTTATTGAATGGGAGAGATTTGGTCGGGACACCAGGGAAAATCCCCTACTCTATGGTAGATGGCGCTGTGACTGGTGCTGCTATGGGCAGTCTGCCTGATGCTTCCAGGAGGATGGATATGCTTAGGGCTGGGGAACAGGCCTCTTCCCCAGTCTTGGAGTTTTGTGAGGCCATTCCACTTATTGGCATTGTTGGGGGTTCATCAAGAAAAGTTTCCCTACCTGGATCGGACCTGCTGCAGGAGGTGATGGATCAAGAACAAGCAGTGGTGACTGCAAAAGAGGTCCGTGAGCTAATTGCTGCTGAAGAGAGGAGTTTCCTTGCTAGAAGGCAGGAACCGGAAGTGCCATTGTTGGAGCATGACGGGACTGGAGAGGCGACAGACAGATGTACCCGTACTGAAGTTGCCATTGTGCAAATGGATGTGGACGATACTCAGGAGGCTGTGGTTGCTGCAGAACGCAGCTCGGAGGCAGTGGTGGAATCCCAGACACTCTCTCCGACATCGCAGGTATCGATTGCTAGGGACAATGTGGCTGTTTCTAAGGGGAGCGGGGGTTTGGAGCATTCTGAATCGGTGACTGAGGAGGATGATAATAAAGCTTCCGAAATTTGGGAAGAACGACAGATGTCTGAGAATGCTGTTCACACAGGAACTGGTACAACTTTTTCAATGTTTTAGCCTTCTAAAGTCAGTTTTAGTATTGATGTTTCCACTGCTGGGACTCAGAAGAAATTCTCCCATAGAGAGCAGCAATTGTGAAGGAGGAAAGATAGGGTTGGTGGGGAAGGGTTTGAAACTCCTTTATGTTCTCCTAGTGCTATTTCAGTCGAGAGGAATGATAGTCACTCTTCTCCACCAGCTGACTGGGTTGCTCGTTCCTTAGAAGCAGCGGAGTGGGTTAAAAAAGCAGACGGCTCTGGTTGGGATGCTAGTGCTCCTGACTTGAAAAGAAATGTTGCTTCTCCTGCGTGTTTGGAGAACTGTTCTGGTTTAGGCTGTAGTGTTTCCCCTTCTCAGATAACTCCTGGTCAGAATGTGGGGGACACTGACTGTCCTACTAATATTGAGCAAGAGGATCTCATGTTAGATATCAAGGTTTTGGAAGGGGATGATAGTGAGCATGTTGTGGACCCCTTCCACCCTTGTCCCTTTAGATCCACAAGTGAACTCCCCTTTAGTAGAAGCTCAGCCTGTGCATACTGACTTTTCTGTTTCTGCAGGCCTCAACACTGTTAGTATTGCTATAGGACAGCAGGCTCCTACGCCAAACGTTTTGCATACTGTGGTGAGTGTGGAAGTTTGTCCCCCTACTGTTAGGAATGTTTCCGAGCCAGCAATGAGAAGAAATGCAGTTAGGCTAAAATTCAGAGGCAATGCCTCTGATGCGCCTGACATATTGTTTGTAGGGAGGGCATTGCTTAAGAATAGCATGAAGTTTTATGCTTACGAAATTTATGCCCTAATACACATGCCTGGGGACGCTATTTATGTTGTTAGTTTTAAACATCCTAATGGGCTTGAAAGATTTTGGAAACAATATAACCTACTTAAGAATGGTCCTGTATGGCGGCCTTTTCTCGCTATACCTCTGACTAAACCTATGTATAAGACCATCACAGCCCTCTTTCGTAATGAGGGAGTGAATGTGGCGTATATCACATATTGGTTAAAGCAGCATTGCTTGGTAAATGGGTACCCTGAACCTATTCTGGATGAGGAACACCAGTGGACAGGGGGCTGGAAATATAAAGTGACACTCAAACAGGAGCAGGGGGCTATACAACATCTGCCTAATTTTTTTTTTTGGGAAGAGATAAGGGAGTGATCTTCTATCCAGGTCAGCCCAGGGCCTGCTATAAGTGTGGTGATCTTGGGCACCTGAGTAATGTATGTGAAAAACAGAAATGTGGCCTCTGTGGAGAATTTGGGCATATAGGTGCGCATTGCAGACATCCACATAAGGATTAAGCCACGAGAAAGCATGAGTCTACTGTGGTATTAATCCATGGTTGGGGGGGGTTGGACCACGAGGCCGAAGGCTGAGTGGGTCCAACCAACCAACCAACCATGGATTAATTCCACTGTAGACCCATCCTTTCGAGTGGCTTAATCCGCTTGTAACATGGCAATGAGTGTATGACTAATAGTCTTTGAATAAGTGAATACAATCACACTGATTTACTTTCAGAATACTATAAATTGAGCTATTAAACATGATGTACATATACTTGAAAACAATTGGAACACACCTATTGGAAATATCGTGACTACTATTTCACTTTTTGTTAAAATAACTTTCATTACAAGCTTTAAGCTTTCTAACATCAAAACATATTTTACAACTTTTCAAAAACTTGCAATTCACCTTCTATTCCAGGTGCTTTGATTTTCCTCTCTATGTATTAGAAGATATGGGCTGCACTGCATGATGGGAGTGTGCTATGGTACATTTTAGTTTTCTTTCTCTGGTTCCTTTGCAGACCAATAGGTGGCTGTCACACAATCCTAGTAGCACAAGCACCTTTTCTCCAAATGTACTGAAGTAAGCCAATCTGAAAAACACTTTATTGAACAACTACTATTTTGCGGAATATTATTTTCACTTTTTTTCCCTCTAAACTACCTAACTCAGCAGGACATAGAACAACATAACGTTTACTGCTTTCATCTTTCAAATATTTGTTTCTACTACTATTGTTAGTCTGTTTCTTTGATTTCTTTTTGTTTCTCTCAATTTATTTTTCTTTTCACCCACAGAAGTATCCTCTCTCTTTAATTTTGCTTTGTTTATCTCAGTGTCAGTTATTTTTGCTTTCAGTTATAGAAGCTGCATGCTCATCTTTACCACTGTATATTCACCAAGAAAAGGCTAGGCCAGATAATGTTATTCAGTCATCCACAATGCATTGCACCCACAGTTGCTTAGAAAGCAGTAGATCAGAAGGGATGGTAACAGTATGTAACTGTTCACTTCTACAGAAATATTGCTGCAGCATAATTAGCAGTATATGTGGAGTTTAAATGTACAATCTTTAGTAACTCATGAACTTCTGTTGTAGTTACAACATAGAACAATCTTGAAAAAGTCAAAAACCCTGTGCCAGGAAAATTCTTAGTAAATACAACACAGGACAACTACACGCTGCAAGCTATTTGCATATTGCTTTCACTTGTATACTGCTTCTTACCTGTAGTGGCTTGCCAAGGTATTACCATACAAACCATGATCTACTATGGTATTAGACCATGGTTTCTATTGTACCACATGGTGTGTTTGCACCTATCTGAATGCTTCATTTCGTTTTTCTTTTTTATGCCGTGTTACAAAGAAATGTAATTTGTGTGAAGAAAAGGGTCACAACTTTCGGAATTGTTCTTGGGCTTCCCATAATAGTATAGACCAATCGGTAAGAGCTGAACATGATGTCTATGTTGCGACAGCACAAAAGGAGAAATTGAGAGCCAGTACTTTAATGGATAAGTTAACTGATAAGGCACAGGTCCCTGTTGTTGACCCTGGTTCACGATCACCATCTGCTTCTGAAGTGGTGACAGTGGATGTTCATGACTGTACCCGGGTTTCTTCTATGCCCTCTCAGGATGATTTCCAGGATCCGGTGGATTTAGAACATCCTCAGGTTACAGCACAAGGGTTGTCGGATCTTGATCTGGACAAGCAGACTTTACCAGGAGAACATACAGAGCCAGACTTGAATTTACTACAGGATGGGATGGTGGAGGTGATGCCCCCACCAGGGAGAGGGGAGGAACTACCCTTCCAAAGGGTCACGCGGTCTAAAGTGGCACGTCAGGGGTCCTCTGCAGTGGCTGACCTAGTTGTACAAAATCCATTGGACATTCTTATGGATGTACTGGATGAAGAAGGGGGTGGTGAGTCTGATGGCTCATCAGTGACATCCTCACAACTTGAAACTCCAGTTGTACCTGGAAAGGCTGAGAAGCCTAAACCTAAGAAGAGGAAGAAAAGGAAATGATGTGGATATGCTACTTCTGGCTCATTTTTCTCATGCAGTCATCTATTTTCATTTCTACTGTAAATGTTAATAGTATTCATAATTCTCAGAAGCGTACAGTTACCTTTGCTAGTTTGCATAGAGATTCAGGTCAGATTGTTTTTGTACAAGATGGTAGATTGCACACTATTTCTGAGAGAGAACAGGCAAAAAAAAGTTTGGAGGTGGGCGCCATCTTTATGGTCGGTGGCAGAAGTGCCTTGATCTTCCTGGACATAAGTCTCCACCACTCATTCACACTAGTGGGATTAGCGCCGGAGGCACTAGGACCCATCGGGAGCAAACTTTTTGCTGGAGGGTCGGCGCGAGAGATGGCGCCACGAGGAACGGCGCCGCGAGCAGCGGCCCGAGAGGCAATCACTATCTCGGCGACGACCCTCCAACCGCCTCAGTTCCTTTTTCCGCCGTCATTGCGCTTCAGTGACAACGTCGCTCGCCTGTCGGGAGTCGAACTTCAAACTAGCGCATAGTTTTCAGTTTATTGTTTTGTAACATTATCACGATAGTAGTATCGCTTAATTTTATTCTATTTTCGTTAAATTTTTCTAATATTTTAAATTTAACTTACTTGACGAAGTCTCGGCCTACTGGGACGAGATGCGACCATGAAGCAGGTCAGGTGATGGTAGGAGACTTAGTATGAAAGCTGTTCAGTCAGCGGGCTGGGTCGGTCAGCCTCCTTCTCCTCAGCGGGTTCCGACAACGGTCAGTCCGATGCCGGGGGATGGGCGGTCCCCGTCGAGCATAAAATAAATGGTCGCATTACAACACCGTTCGGCCTCCGAGCTCTACTCGGCCACAGGTCAAAAGAAGGCATCACTCGAAATTAAGCCCTCTATGATGTCTGTGCGTCGGCGATGGTTATCGTAGCTAGTTGCGGTCTCCTTCTTGAGTCGCCAACTTCGGTGACCGTCGTCCTCGACATCGGAGCCCCTTCCCGCCTATAGGTAGGGCTCCAGATGAGCAGTTTCATCAGTGGGCCGCTCTTATGGAGCGATGGGCTCGGAGGTTGGTTCTTCTGCTTGGCTCGGTTGCTACGGAGCCCTCGGGCTCCTCCGGCGATCAAGTAGGGCGGTTGGACCTTCCTAGTTGCACGGCGCCTTCTTCGGTGCCAGCGACTCCGAGCTTAGGTGTTTCCCCCCCTCACATGGCTGCGGCGCAGGGGGCCACACCGATGCCCTTATCTCATGGTTTTTTTCCTTCTCTAGCTTTCCAGGTTCCTGGGGCGTTCCCGGCGCCTTCGGCAGGGTCTGTTGGCTTATCGGTGCCGTTTTTGGTTCGCGGTGCCGTCTGCGGCGCGGGTAATCTGCTTGGCGCGCTGGGTCTGGCGGTGCGGTGAACGCGCCGTGTGCTCGCTGGCACCCGGGCGCTGCGGTGCAGCGTGCCTCTTCCGGCGCCCGTGCCCCTCGGTGCCGTTTTCAACCCGTTTTGCCTTCTCGTAGCTGCAGGGGCCCTCGGGGACTCTCCTTGTTTCTCTGCTGTTTCCTCCTCTCCTAATTTTCCTCCTTTCCTGTCCAAACAGTCCTTCCTGGACCATCAGGAGATGATGTTGAGCCTGACCCAGACCTTCGGTTGGGTGATGAAGTGGAGGAAACAGGATCTTTCTTTGCTACAGAGCCTGTGGTCAAGGACCTGTCCTTTAAGTCTCTGTTGAAGAACCTGAGATCCACTCTTTCTCTCCAGACTACAGACATCAATCCTGGGAAGATATTAAGACTCCCAATACCTTCATGCCTCGGAGATCCCTACGGATTTGACTCCTCCGATCCAGCCTTTCTTGAGGCAGCTGTCTCAAATGGTATGGAATAATCCTGCTCTTATTCCCTCAGTGGCTAAATCCATTGATAGAAGTATTCAGCTCCCAGGATCGTCCCATTTTGGCATCCCAAGCCTGCGGATCCCTATTGTAGTCCTGGCAGAGAATGATAAGGTCGTTCTTCCTCAAACTACTACAGCTCGACCTATTAACAAAGAGTCTTGTAAGATTGATACATTAGGTAAGAGAGTCTTTGCTGCCTCCACTCTAAGTATGCGTATTGCCAGTTATCAAGGCTATTTTTCTCAGTATGAGTATATCCTGTGGCACTCTTTGAAAAGAATGGTTGAAGCTCTTCCGGATTCGGACTCCAAGTCAGAGCTTCTTCTCACCGTTACTAGAGGTATTGAGTCCAATAACCAACAGGTCAAAGCCGCTATGGATGCTTTCGACACTGCTTCTCGCTCAGCGGCCGCAGGTATTTGTACTCGGCGCCATTCCTGGCTGCGTACTTCTGGCTTCACGAATGATGCTCAGCAGCAGGTAATGGCGCTGCCCTTTGACGGCTCCTTTCTTTTCGGCCCTCAGGTGGAACAAGCCTTAGAAGCCACTCAGAAGACTAGGTTGGCCATTAAGTTGGCCAGACCTCCGCCTGCTCCCTCAGGGGCATGTGAACAGGCGTCAGTTTCATAGTCGTCCAGTCCTTCGAGGCAGAGGCAGGGGAAGCTTCCATAAAAGCCAACCTGCCCAACCTCAAAGAAAGAGCAGAAAAGCGCGGGGCCTAAAGCCCCAGCGCCACCTAGAATTGCTGGCCCAAGTTCCATCCACATTGCCCGGGTGGAACTTTCTCCTCGGTGGGAGGTCATCTGATGTACTTCTACAACCAGTGGAAGTCCATAACCGGACAAATGGGTCCTTCGGATAATTAGCGAGGTTATTCTCTCAATTTTTGGAAACCCCGAATTGTCCTCCCAAGCGAACAACCAGGTTGTCGGCCTCTCAATCGAACCTCCTCACGAGATCCAAGGCCTTCTAAGCAACAGGGCAATAGAACTAGTGCCCCGCATCTGGAAACTGGGGTTCTCCCATTACTTCCTGGTTCCAAAGAAATCTGGGGAATGCTCCCATTCTAGACCTCAGAAAGTTAAACAAATTTCTCCCAGGGAGAAATTCAGAATGATTCCCTAGGTGCCCTGTTACCCCTGCTGCATCAGCACGACTGGCTGGCCTCCCTGGATATGCAGGATGCTTGACCAGCATATCCCCATCCACCACGACCACCCAGGTTCCTCAGGTTTGTAGCTCTGGGTCGGCATTATCAGTTCAGAGTCCTGCCTTTTGGGCTATCCTCGGCGCTAGAGTTTTTACAAAGTGTTGTGCAGTTCTACATGGCGCATCTCAGGAAAGATAGGACTCCGGCGTTCCTACCTGGTCGACTGGCTTCTAGCAAGCCCTTCCAGCCAAGGGACTTTGGAAGCCGTGCAAGCGACTTCTCATCTTCTTCGTCCATGGGAATTCTGCTGAATTTGAAAAATCACAACTGCAGCCCTCCCAGAGGCTCCTTTTCATAAGGGACTCCTAGACACCTCTTCCTGAAGGCTTTCCTTCCAGAAGACAGAAGACTCGACATCCTTCGGATGGCCCGTTACATCGGGAGACCAATCGGTTACAGCTCTCTCGATGCAGCATGTTGGAGTCTCAGGCGCCCTCGGTGTTCACTGTCCCCTGGCCCGGTTGCACATGAGAACCACAGTGGATGCTCTCCACTCAGTGGTCTCCGACCTCTCACCCCAGTCTTATCCCATCAAGGTGACGGAGCCCTTGAAGGTCTCTACCTGGTGGACTCAAGAGAGCAATCTCCTGGAAGGGTTCCCCTTTGCTCCCCGGATCATCAGATCTCCATCACCACAGGCGCATCGCTAATGGGATGGGAGCTCACTGTCCTCCTTCACACTCAAGGTGTGGACTCAGTTCGAAACTCATCTCCACATAAATGTCCTGGAGATGAGAGCGGTCCTCTACGCGATCCGAGCTCTGAAGGATATCCTTTGTTACAAGAACATTCTCCTTCAAACGGACAACAAAGCGGTGATGTATTACATCAACAAGCAAGGCGGTGCTCATTCTTACCCCCTTTGCAGGGAAGCAATGAGGGTGTGGGAGTGGTGCTTGGAGCACAAGTCTCTGATTCAGGCGGTTTATCTGCCAGGTACACAAAACGATCTAGCAGACCACCTCAGCAGAGCGGAGGCAGACCCTCACGGTGGTCTCTCGATCCAACCGTAGCTCGGTCACTATTGAAGTGGGGGACTCAGACCTGGACCTTTTGCATCCCACTCCACATAAAACTGCCTCTCTTCTGCTCCAGAAATCCAGGGCCTGGCATTTTCTGTCAGGATCGTTCAGGCTGCGGTGGACAAAGCGCTTTCTTCGCCTTTCCACCACTTCCTCTAATCAGAGAGTACTCCTCAGTTCGAGTCTCAGGGGACCAAAATGATTCTCATTGCTCCTCCTGGCCTCAGCAACTATGTTTCCTCTACTCAACAGTATGTTGGCAGCCTCTCGAGACCACTTCCCTTGCAAATCAATCTTTTGACTCAGGGTTCGTTGGTCCATCCCAACCTGAAATCACTTCACCTTCATGCTTGGCTCCTGAGAGGTAGAAGTGAATGGTTCAACGCTCTCGTGGAGTCTCAGACATCCTTCTGGCTGCTCGAAGCCAGCCACCAAGCGTACGCTTCAAATGGAAGCGTTTTCTCTCTGGTGTGCAAAGTCCTCTTGGAATCCCTTTTCCTGTCCTCCTGACAAGGTTCTGGAGTATCTTTGGACCTATCAAACTCAGGTCTCCAGTACTCCACAGTTAAAGTTCACCTTAGTGCCATCTCAGCGTCCATGAGCGGTTTCTTCCTTGACTCTGGCTCAGTTACCTATGGTGAAGAGATTTCTTAAGGGATTCTTCATACCAGACCCCTGTTAAGCGTCAGTTGCAGCCTGGGACATTAACCTGGTGCTGGACATGCTCACTCGAAGCCTTTCGAACCCCTAGCTACCTGTGAGCTAAAATTTCTTACCTGGAAGACTGCCTTCCTGGTGGCCATTACCTCCGGCTGGGTCAACCTGTCGCTATCAGATGCATCTCATCATGGTTAGTGGCATGCCTTCGACATTGCTATTCCATGGCTCAAGTTAAATTAGAAGGTAGAGTGTGCAGCTCACTCTACTAGGGTGGTGTGGCATCCCTAGTGGAAATTGCAATGTTCCAATTGCAGATATCTGCTACGCTGCCACCTGGAGCTCAGTGCATACCTTCGTTAAGCATTATGCACTGGATGTTCATGCCAGGCGGCATTCCGCATTAGGCAGAACTATCCTTAATGGACTTCTATCTTAGTCGCGTGAGCTCTGGCTCTCCTGCCGCCCTTTTGGGGGGATTATCAGCTTGGTACTCTCCCACTAGTGTGAATGAGTGGTGGAGACTTATGTCCCAGGAAGATATGAAAATTACGTACCTACCGTAATTCTTGATCTTCTTGGACGAGTCTCCACCACTCATTCACACGCCCACCCTCCATCCCCCGAGCTCACCGCTGTGTTGGTCTTCACTCCCTCAAATCTTTAGGCCGTGAAGACTTCTTTGCTGACCCTTCTTACACGGGTCGTGCGGACTGTCTTATGTCCGTTTTTAAGGATTAAGATTTACTCTTTCGTTAGTGCGCTGCACCTCCTTGGTAAAAAGTACTGGAGAGGGTTGGAGGAGTCGTCGCCGAGATAGTGATTGCAGCTCGAGCCGCTGCTTTCATGGCGCGCCGTTCCTTGCTGCGCCATCTCTCGCGCCGACCCTCCAACAAAAAGTTTGCTCCCGATGGGTCCTAGTGCCTCCGGCGCTAATCCCACTAGTGTGAATGAGTGGTGGAGACTCGTCCAAGAAGATCAAGAATTACGGTAGGTACGTAATTTTCATTTCTGGTGTGGGTATGTTGTTTTCTAATTTGCCAGTCCAAATCTTGAAAGTATTGGATGTTTCCCCTGGCAGGGTGTTACTTGTGGATGTGGTGTTAGGTGGTTTAGCATATAGACTGATAAATGTGTATGTGCCCCAAACGAAGGCAGAAAGAGTGGCCTTATTTTGTCTTATAGAACCTTTCCTCTCCACATCTGAGTTAGTTTTATGGGGGAGATTTTAATTGTGGTTTATTACCCAGGGATTGGGGTAGACAGACACAAAAAGTGTATAGTGACACGAATGCTTTAACGAACATCTTACATGATTGTGTGATGTTTATGATATAGTGAATAAAGTACCGGAACTTAACATTCTACAAAGGCAGACTGTCAACACGTATTGATTTTTGGTTTGTTTCAGATAGGTTGATTGGTGATGATGTTAGAATTGTACCTCTGGAAACCTCAGATCATGTGCAGGTTCAGGCAAGGATTGGTTTAGCGAATAAAATTACATTTGGAAGAAGTTATTGGAAATTGAATACTTCCATTTTATGGCAGGAAGTGGTAAAGCAGTGGGTGAGAGGTTTATTGATTGATCGGCATAATGTACAATTTGTATATGATTCTTGGGGAGAATGGTGGGAGGATACTAAGAAGGATGTAAGGGAATTTTTGAAAAAGGCTTCAAAGACTTTTGCTGGTTCAAAATATTTGGATTATTTAAATTTGAGAGCTCAGTATTTAAAACTTTTGACACAGGCGTGGGAGGATGGTAATGAGAATCTGACACACCTAAAGGTACTTAAGAAAAGAATGGGTGAGTATCATACACGGAGGGAGAGTGAGACTGCTAAGTGTCAACAGTATGTTACGCAGGGGAGAAAGGAATTAGTCAATGAAGTGGAATTGACAGGAGTGCAGAAGTTGACAATGAGGGCTTTGATTGGACGAAATGGGATAGTGCATGATACACACCACGGGATTCATAAAGTGGTTACGGACCATTTATGTTGCACTTATCAGAAAGTTCTGAGGCCGCAGCAGAATATTCTCTTGAATATTGGGACTTTACCTGAGATTCCCATATGTGAAGTGGAAGCATTGATGACGCCTATAACTGAGGAGGAGATTAGTTTAGCAGTAGATCATTTATCAGCTCACACTGCCCCAGGTTTGGATGGTATTTCCAATGAATTTTATAAAATTTTTAAATCTTCTTTGGTGGCTGATTTAGGGATAGTGTATCAGGAGATATTTGATGGTGGGAGTTTGACTTCAAGTATACAGGAGGGAGTGATGACCTTTTTATATATAGAGAAGGTGATCCACAGCAAATCCAGAATTGGAGACCTCTGACACTGTTAAATTCTGATTATAAGATACTAGCCAAAATTTTGATATCACGATTGGTACGGGTGGCAACATATGTAATTTTACCTCATCAGACATGTGCTGTGCCGGGTAGAATTATACAACAAAATTTGATTTTTATTAGGGAGATTGTTGATCAAGGCTTAAATATGCAATTAGATGGGCATTTAATGTCACTAGATCAGGAAACTGCTTTTGATGCTGTACAGCATGGTCATCTTTGGGACACTCTCCTGCTGTACGGGTTTTCGCCTTCATTTGTTAATGTACTTCAGCATTTATGTGAAAAGGCGATGATGATACCATTGCTGAATGGACACTTGGGGACTCCTGTTCAGCTGCGTAATGGAGTCAGGCAGGAATGTCTATTAAGTCCACTTTTTTTTTTGGTTTTTACTTTCTGTTTATACTCCTTCCCTCCCACAGTATTCGCCTCTCTTCGGGAGACACCTGTGGCCATTCTAGTCCCCACCTCCTACCTGTGACCCGTGGCAGTCCATCCTCCACGTAGCCTTAGCTTACCCCCACCAGGCAGGGACGAGGTGGGGAGGTAAGCACCCCGAATTCCTTGTCTTGTAAGGACGACGGTCACCGGGGCAGGTAGGGGTATTGGTGCTCCGTCTACGTGGAAGTGCTGTGGGGTATTTCTGATGTCCTGCAGAAGTGGCCTCTGCCCTGACGTCAAGGCATATCTGCCGACGTCCGCCACTTCCCAACCCCCTTGTGCGCTAATGTCTGCTATGCCTCCAACTTCTGCCAGAGGCCAGTCAGGCACCGAGCGTGTGTCCCGCCTCCCTCCCGGGAGAGGAGAGCTGTCCTTGGATGCTCAATCCTCTCCCTCCCCTGCTGACCCCCGATGTTCCGGGCTTGTTCCCGAACCCAGGTCACCGGCGTGGTGCGAGGTATGACGTCAAGTGCCTCAACCCTCAGCGCCACCAGGCCGGCTAAGTCCGCTTTTATATGTCTTTGCTATTGATCCATTATTACGACTTATTGAATACACAGATGGAATAAAGCCTGTTTGTGATAAGGCTGGTAACTTGTATCCGAAGGTGTCTGCTTATGCTGATGATTGTACGGTCATAGTACGAGACTTGGAATCAGGACAAGGTGTGCTTGATGTTTTGGCAGAAATGCATGATATTACAGGAGTTAGAATTAATATTTATAAAGGTAAGCTGTTTATTTTAGGTAATGCGTCTATGCCATTGCAATTTTCAATTCCGGTAGAAAGAGACGAGATTAAGATTCTGGGTTTGTTGTTTGGTACTAGAAAAGCAGAACAAATGAATTGGGGATTTAGTATATGATGATGCACATAGGAAGGTTATGTCTTGGAAGTCTTGGAAAATGATGAGAAAAAAAAGGATTTACTTATTGAAAGCCTATGTATGCCTGTTTTATTGTATGTTTCACATATATGTCCAATATCCTTCAGTATGCATGCTAATTTAATGGGATTGTTCTTTTTGTTTTTATGGGGGCAGTCACCTGAATCCAGTAAAACAGGCACATACCTATAGGGCTAGAAAAGAAGGTGGGCTTGATATGATACAGCCATTGATGTATTTATTTAGTAATTTTTTTTTATAGTAATATTCATCCGCTGGTGTTAGGACACACATGTTTAGGTATTGATTGTATGAAGCGCTGGGAAGCTCAGTTTTTGGATGCATGGGGGAGAGGTAGATGGCATGTTTCTGACAAATGTTTGCCTACCTACATACAGACCACATTAAAATATGTTAGGATTTGTAAGATAGTGCTTCATTGGTTTGTGGACACTGATAGAAGGGAAATTTTATAAAACCATTGTTGCACAGTGTTATGTAGAAACACTGGTGTTTAATGTCTCTGGTCATCTTGATAGTCGACTGTTGTTGGAAAGTAATATTGAACCGAGAATTCCATTGAAAATGCAGGACATTGTCTGGCTATGTGGGCATCAAAAATTGAATGTTAAAGGGAACCAGAAGCATAAAATGCTGGATGAGAGGGTCTGTCTTGCAGGGACAGGTTTAGGCCAAATAGAAACTATGCCACATTTATTTTTTGATTGTTCTTGCATACAAGGATTTTGGGATTCCTTGGCTGTATTATGGGGTGAAGGTCTGTTTGCCCAGATGACTTATGATATTCTGATTCTGGGGCAACTGGGGACATGGTGGAGAAAATGGCAGAAGAGTACGGTGTGGGTGATCTTGGCTTGTTGAAATGGGTGATCTGGAATGCTAGATGCTGTAGAGTGCTGCAACAAAAGGAAGTCACTGTGTGGAACGTTATCTCGGGTGCAGATGGAATTGGATAAAATCTATCATTATGAGTTTCGTACACTGGGGGAAGTCATATGTCAGCATTTTTGGAAGGGGTGGAGTGGGTAGGGTAATGTATTTCATTGCTTTTTTTTCCCAGAACATGCTATGTACTGCATTCCTTCTTTTTGCATTTAAAAGTTCTGTGGGATATTGGGCACTATACGCTGCTAGACTGACATTGGAGACTACTGTCATGCCTATGTTTGGTGGTGGGTTTTCCTTATTTGGCTCTGATGTGGTACTTCTGTGGTTATTTTTTTTCTCAGTTCTGTGCTTTTGTTCTGTACCCGATGTTCCAGTGTTCTGTATTTGTATTTGTCATTTTTGTTTGTATCTGTTTTTGTTTCACAATAAAAATTTCCCCTGCTTTTGTAAGTAAGGGGAACCCTTGTCAGTCATTTCCAAGATGGCTGACTTGCAAGGAGCAAGGTGGAGGAATGGGAGACATTGGAGGGCATGCCTCTGGAGCTGTAGAGGGTGTCAGCACTTCGGATAAGTTTGTTTCTACAACTGAAAATGTTACTATAGTTGAATCATACATGCAAGTATCCGAGTCTGTTCCTGTGCATTCTGTACTGATTGTACCTATACTACAGTCTGATGACACTCCTGGAGATTGTGCTATGGTTTCATATGCTGTATATGTGTCTGTACCGCTTATTGCAACACAAGAGACTTCACCAGAGGATTTACTAAGGAAAGTTATGAGGATGCACAAAGAATTTCTATTAAAATTGTTGCAGGAAGACATGGAACAAGGCACTGCCATG
This sequence comes from Neoceratodus forsteri, assembly GCA_016271365.2. NCBI lineage: Eukaryota > Metazoa > Chordata > Ceratodontiformes > Ceratodontidae > Neoceratodus > Neoceratodus forsteri. Next base: position 283,909,611 of record CM028129.1, read on the forward strand.
TCAGGACCTCCTAGCACTGATGCGTATGGTACTTGGGACTGTCCCCTCGCTAATTGAGGGGTTGTCTACAGATGCTATGGACATTTCTTCACAGCCAGCATGTCCCAGTAACGAGATTTGCCACACACAACTTTGAACCTCAGGAGAGGGAGATGCACTCAAGAACAAACCAGAAATCCAGCTTGGAGTCCAGGGGCAGCTGGTTGGGAACAGACTTCTACGGGGGATGGATGGCACCTACTGGGCCTGGTCACAGCTGTAGATATCATCGGCAGTCAAACTGCACCAGACGTCTTAAAATTGAAAGCCGTTCCTTTACCCATGTTTAAAAAGCATTTTATTGGCCATAAGAATATCCCCAGTGTACTTACGGCTGCTGATTCCAGTGGCACAGGTGCAGTAAAATCCACAGCTATTGCATCTGCGACACAGCATACGGGTGCTGGCCACTCTGAGCCTCAGGGTGAACTCTCACAGAATAGCAAAGGAACAGCTGCTGAACTAACTACAACAGAACAGCCAGAAACCTTTGATTCTGCAACTGCAGTTTCCTCCTAAAACCTTCCAAATGTCGGATGTTTTTCAGTGGGTGGGGGAACCTGCCTAGCGCAGAAATGCAGTCAGATTAAAATTTAATGGGGATGTTCAGGCAGCACCAGAAAGATGGACTGTGCTGCATACCATGTTAAAAGACATGATGGGTATTTGTCCACAGGAATGATTTGCTCTGATTCATGTAAAGGGGGAAACTATTTATGATCTTTTTTTTTTTTTTCCAGTTCTTTTTATGTTTCTACGCACTGACCCCTTAGGTCTCTCTCAAGTGTGGTCACATGGACGGGTCAGGTCCTGCTCTGCCTGAGGTCTTCTCCAGGCCAAGTTTCCATCCCGGGATCTCTCCTCCACAGCTACCAACCCCTCCCCAACCCCCTGACTTTGAGCTCCCTGAGGTGGGACCTGTGCCTACTCCTCTGGTGCTCTATCTACAATCTAGCAGGGGTGGTCGGAGTGCAGAGGAGAGTCGGAGACTGGCTGGGAGTGACCCGGCTGGGAGCTTGGGGGCAGTCCACCAGACCCACCGCCACCTACACGGGTGCCAGGATTTCCTTGTTCTGGTACTCCCGGGGCGCGGATGTGCAGTGACTTCCAGTGCATGATGGGCGCGCTACTGTACCTGTGCACAGGACGTCCGCCAACACCCCCTACCCCAAGTACGTGCTGCCACAAGTTGCGATGCTCTCTGTCTCCACTGGGAGCTGCAAGAACTGCAGCACACATAACCCATCCTCCCCAGGAGAGGAGAGCAATCCTGTGGACACTCGATCCTAGTCCTCCTCTGCTGACCGTGACCCTGACCCTGTCCCTGTCCCACAGAAATTTGTTTGCTGGATACTAGGGTTGGGCAGAACTGAAAAGGTCCTGACCCTTATTATCAGCATCAGGATCCAGGCCAAAGTCCTGATAAGTTCTGATTAGTTCTGATTTGAATCAGAACCTTTTGTAAAATGTGATGAAAACTGCAAATCTGCTATATAATTGCAAAAAACAACACTGACATTTGTGACACACAAATAGAATTGTAGTCAGCATTTCAGGATATGAAAACTGTGAGTTTATAGCACTGATGAAAAATTTACTCACCTTAGTAATTGTGTTTCTTCTAATGGCGTCTTGCTGTATTCTGACTATATGCAGTTAACCCCAGCAGTTGAACTGCTCCGGAGAAGAAAGAGTTAACTCTATGCCAAGGCATAGAACGTTGAGTTTGAGCTCAGTTTTCAAACCTCTGTCCCAAGTACTCTTCAGTGTAACCATCAGATTCTTACGAGCTCTATACTAAGCAACTAACAACCCAGAAATTGTTTTTAAAACTTTTGAGCAAAAGGGCAAAAGTCATCAATTGTAGGGTCCAAAGACTCAAGTCGAAACCCCCAAAAGGAATCCAAGTAGGTAATAAAACAAAGGAACAAGAAACAATCTTCAGTTAAGAAGAGGCACCCAGGTATACCCCTGGGGTGCAACACTGCGCCTACCCACCCACATCCCAAAACAACTAGGTTCCAGGAGGGGAGGCAGGGAGGGAGGGAGATCAGAATACAGCAAGACTCCATTAGAAGAAACACAATTACTAAGGTGAGTAATTTTTTTTTCAAACAACATGAAGTCTTGCTGTATTCTGACTGTATGCAGACTACCAAGCAGTACCCCCAAGGAGGAGGGAACTACAGAACCTATTTTGGGAACCGGCTCTGCAGTACTGCAGTTCCAAACCTAGCATCACTTCTAGCCTGAATGTCCAGGGAGTAATGCTTGGTGAATGTGTGAACAGTCTTCCAGGTGGCTGCTTTACAGATTTCCACTAAGGATATGTCTCTAGCTGCTGCAACCGAAGCAGCTGTACCTCTGATGGAGTGAGCCCTCAGGCCTCAGGGTGGCTCTTTCCCCAATTTTGAGTAGCAGAACTGTATGCAGGAGACAATCCACCTAGCAATAGTTCTCTTGGTAGCAGGCTTTCCTTTACCCACCTCCCCATAACTGAGAAACGGCTGGGAGCAGTCATTTCTATGGGGCTTAGTGGATTCTAAGTAGTAACTTAGAACCCTCTTGACATCGAGACTGTGTAATCTCCTCTCTCCAGGGGAGGAGTGATCAGTGAAAAATACAGGCAGTGTCATAGATTGGTGCAGATGGAAGTCTGATACCACTTTAGGGAGGAATTTCTTATTTGTACGAAGGACCACCTTATCGCTATGGAATGAGATGAAGTCAGGTTCCACTGATAGAGCCTGTAACTCACTGATTTTCCTGGCAGAGGTAATAGCAACCAGGACTACAGTTTTCCAAGTCAGATACTTGAGCTCAGATGAGCAAAGGGGTTCAAAGGGAGGCAGCATCAGCTGTGCAATACAGATGTTCAGGTCCCACAAGGAAGTAGGATCCCTGAAGGGAGGAGTGATGTGAACCAAACCTATAAAGAATTTCTTAAAAACTGGGTGGGAAGCTAGAGAAGAGCCCTTCCCAGCCGAAAGAAAAGCAGAAATAGCTGCTAAATGCACCTTGAAGAGTGGTAGGCCAAAGGCCTAGACTGTTAAGATATACCAAATACTCTAAGGCAGTGGCAGTATTAGCTGAATATGGCTGGATGTGCCTCGGGAAACACCAGAACCCAAACCTCTTCCATTTAGAGTCGTAAGTTTTCCTAGTAGAAGGTTTCCTACTGGCCTTAAGGATATCCAGAGCTGACTGTGAGAGATGCAGGTCTGCATATTCTAGCTCCTCAAGAACCAAGCCTTGAGCCTGAAATTGTGAAGGCTGGGGTACAATGTCCTCCCCTGAGCTGAGGTGAACTGTCTGGGAAGGCACAGGGGAATTATCACTGATAGTGACAATAGTAGAGGATACCAAGGCTGTCTGGCCCAATCCGGGGCTGTCAGAATCACAGTGCAGGGTTGGGACCTGATCTTGACCAGGACTCTGAATATCAGAGGAAAGGGAGGAAAAGCATAGAGAAACCTGTTGGTCCAATCCAACAGGAGGGCATCTAGAGGAAGAGACCCCCGCAGAGGGGGCCTGCAGCAAAATAGAGGGGGCTGATGGTTGTCCGGGGCTGCAAAGAGATCCATCTCTGGAGTGCCCCATCTCTTGAAAATGGTCTGAAGGATGAGAGAATTCAGGGACCATTCGTGGTGATCTTGAGAAATCCTGCTGAGAGCATCTGCAAGTACATTGTCCTTCCCTGGAAGATGCACAGCAATCAGGGAAGCCTGCAGGGAATAAGCTAACATACTAAAATGCCAGCAGAATAGGCCTAATGGTCTTTCAAGTCTGCTCGATTGGTCAGCCCCCAACCTGGGTGCTGACCTTGCTGCACCCTCGCCTTCTCTGGCTTCTTCCTTCCCAGTTCCGGATATTCTTGCTGCATTGGATTTTGCTTCCAGAACCCTTCCCCTGTACCTGTCCCAGCTGCTCTTGAACCCCTCCACTGTCTCTGCCTCCACCAGCCCCCTAGGCAGTGCATTCCATGGCTCCACCACCCTCTCAGTGAAGTAGCACCTCCTCCTTTCTCCCCTGAATCTTCAACTCTCCAGCTTCCACCCATGCCCTCTAGTGGCTCCCTCCTCCTTCCTTCGAAGCACCCTGACTGTTTCTCCCCTATTTACCCTGTTCATGTACCTGAAGACCTCTATCATGTCCCCCCGGTCCCTTCTCTCTTCCAATGTGTACATATTTAGCTCTTCGAGCCTCTCCTCATAGGTCCTGTCCCCCAAGCCCCAAATCATTTTGGTTGCCCTCCTCTGGACCCTCTCCAGGAGTTTAATGTCCCTCTTTAAGTGTGGCCTCCAAAACTGCACGCAGTACTCAAGGTGTGGCCTCACCAAGCAGTTATACAGAGGGAGTATCACTTCCCTCCTTGTGGAGGTGATCCCCCTAGCGATGCATCCCAGCATCCTGTTGGCCTTGGCTGCTGCCCTCCTACAAGTCTCCGAGTTGTTCATCTTGACATCCACCACCACCCCCAGGTCCCTCTCAGCCATTGAGACTTGTAGCATTCCCCCCCCAGGGTGTACACTTGGCCTGGGTTTCTGGCCCCCAGGTGGAGTACCTTGCATTTCCCTGCATTGAACCTCAGCTTCCACTTTCTAGACCATCTTTCCAGAGCCTCCAGGTCCCCTGTATGGTCACCCTCCCCTCCTCCCATCCACCACCGCCCCCGTTTGGAGTCATCCATAAAGAGACTCATCTCACTCCTGATTCCTGTCCTTATGTCAGAGACGTAGGCAAGGGTGTAGCCAGGCATACTCCATGTACTCCATGGTGTACAATTTTATTTAAGGGGGGCAGCAAATTGACTCTGAACTGCTTCCTTTGTCCATAAAAAAAAAGACAGAACCAGCAGAACCTTTCTGTAATTTTATTCATATTAGTCAAAACTAGCAGGATTGGTCACTGATACTGTCTTTGCATCCCAAGGACTATACAGCCTTACAGGCTCTGGGCTGGTATGTTAGTGTCTTAAGGAGCAATGTATGTCATCTGTATTTACCCATGCATGGGGGGGGCAGCAACCAGTGTCATGAGGTATAAAAGTTGTATTTATTGTGCCAAAAAGGGCAACAAGCATGGTCTTGGTTTACATGTTTATATTGTCTGGCTACAGCCCTGGACGTAGGCATTGAACAGGAGGGGCCCAAGGACTGATCCTTGTGGGACCCCACTAATGACCTTCCTTGGGGATGAGACTATCCCACCAACTTCCGGTCCTGGAGCCAATTGCCTATCCATCTGATCATCTGGTTCCCCACCCCCATTTCTCCCAGCTTATCCAACAGGCCCACGTGAGGAACAGAGTCAAATGCCTTGCTGAAGTCTAGAAAGAGGGACGTCCACTGGTCTACCCAGGTCAAGGCACTCGTCACCCAGTCATAGAACTCCACAAGGTTTGTCTGACACGATTTCCTGGGACGAATCCATGCTGTCTATCGTCCAGGCACCCTGACTTTTCAGGTCCCCCTAACCTCTCCTTGACAATGCCCTCCATCATCTTGCCTACCACCCGATGTCAGGCTGACAGGCCTGTAGTTCCTACACCTCCTTGATCCCCTTGTGGATAGGCACTATTTGCATACGTTCCAGTCCTGGGGCACCCACCCTGTCCTCAGAGAGATGGTGAAAAGCTCCACCAGGGGTTTCGCCAGGACATCCGCAAGTTCGTTCAGCACTCTGGAATGTAATTTATCCGGCCCCGGTGCTTTCTCCGTCTTAAGGGAGCTGAGGGCTTCCCTCACTCTCTCTGCTGTGATTTCCACTTCTGGCACCTATTCTCCCTGCTTAGCCCTCCCCCCTCCTGCCAGTGATGCCTTCCTCTCTCCCCAGACCCGTCGATCGGTAAGGGTCCCGCTCCTCAGTATCTCTGTCTCCTCCCATGTATGATGCAGCACCCCCATTTTCCTTGGTGAAAACTGAGGTGAAGTACTCATTTAGTACCTCAGCCTGCTCCCCCGGGTCTTGTGCCCATCTCCCCTGATTTAATCCTGCTAATCTGTCCCGTCACCCTTCGTTTTTCCCCAATGTATCTAATGAACCCCTTGTTCCCTCTCCTAATTTTCCTGGCCAAGTTCTGCTCCTTTCTTGCCTTAGCCGCCCTCACCACCCTAGTGGCCCTTCTAGCCATCAGCTCATACTCCCCTCGATCCCTTTCACTCCTTGAGCACTTGAATTGCCTATAGGCTGCCGTCTTTCCCGCACCACCTCCTGGACCTCCCTGGTCCACCAGCAGGGTTTTCAGGCCCTACCGCATTTTCGTCTTACTCTTGCACAGGTGCTGGTAGCATCTTGCACCCCTCTCCTGATGATTTCCTACCTACTATCAGCGTCCATGTCTGACCCAATCACATCCAAATGCTCCTTAAGGATCCTTCCCATTTCCTTAAAATTCGTTCCCCTGAAGTCAGTTACCTCCATCTTTGTGCAGCCTTCTCGCCCTCCTAGGTCCAGGCAGAACCAGACCGTGGCATGGTCACTCCCCGCCAACGGGTCCCTTACCTCCAGGCCCCTAATCTGGTCACTGTCTGCCAGGACCACATCCAGTACCCGCACCTCCCTGGTTGGTTCCCCCACCTGCTGAGTTAGGAACGCATCTTGAAAGACATCCAACAACCTCTGTTCCCTGGTCACAGAAGATGTCATAGTCTCCCAGTCTGTTCCTGGCATGTTTAAGTCCCACAACACCACCACCCTTCCTCTGCCCAGTCTGCAGTGTCTCCCAACATCTGCCACCAGACTCTCCCTCCAGCTCCTCCGCCAGGGCAGGGGGTCTATACACCACTCCTATTTTTACTCTCTTGCCCCCCTCTTGTTATCAAGGTGACCCAAATCGCTTCCACGGTTCCCTCCGCCTCCTCTACTCCCCCTATGCCAATGCAGTTTTTGACTATCATTGCTACCCCTCCTCCCCTTCCCTCCCCCCTGTCCTTCCTGAACATAGTGTAACCCTCCAGGTTCAGGTCCCAGTCGTGTCCTGCAGTGGCCCAGGTCTCAGTGACTGCTGCCACATCCACTGCTCCGTGTGACCATATTTTCATGGCATCGGTGCACAGTGCCGAGAACCGAGTGCCCCCCTGCTTGTTGATGTACCACATGGCTGTGGTGTTGTGTCCTGATCTGCACCACTTTCCCCCTGAATTAAAGTTGAAAATGTCTGAAGGGCCAAAAAGACTGCCCTGAGTTTGAGAAGATTCATGTGAAGGAGAGACTCCTGATGGGACCACATCCCCCTGAGCAGTATGCTGATCAATGTGGGCTCCCATCCCAACAGAGAAGCACCTGTGGTGAGTCACTGTGGGAGCCTGACTGAGGAAAGAAACCCCTTGCCTCAAATTGTCCTCTTCCAGCCACCACTGGAGGGCCTGAACCAAAGTTAGAGACACTGGAACCAACTTGGAGAGGGAATCTTTTTTTCTGAGACCAAAAAGATATTAGGTGAAATTGGATGTCCCTCATTTGAAACCTTGCCCCTTGCACTACTGCAGTGCAGGCTGTCATGTGGCCTAGTAACTGCAAGAAATGTCTGGTTTGCCGAGACACCAGTGGACGAAAATGGGAAGCCAGAGAAGTGAGGGATTGGACCCTTGAAAGAGGAAGGAAGGCCCTGGCCTGAACAGTGTCCAGCTGTACTCCTATAAATGTGAGAAGCTGAACTGGATCCAGAATAGACTTTTCCAGATTTAGGATGAATCCTAGGGAGCGTAGAAGATTTTGAGTGACCCCTAGAGCTGATCTGACTTGGTCTGGGGACTGACCTACTAAGAGCCAGTCGTCCAGGTAAGGGAACAGTAGGATGCCTTGTCTTCTGAGGAAGGCTGCCACTACTGCTAGGCATTTGGTGAATACTCTTGGGGCAAATGTGAGGCCAAAAGACATTGCTCTGAACTGGTAACGGCCTGAGGGCAGTTCAAACTGGAGGTACTTTCTGTGGGATGCCTGATAGGTATGTGGAAATAGGTGTCCTTGAGATTCAGAGAGGCTAGCCATTCTCCTGGTCTCAGAGAGGGAAGAATAATTCCCAGAGTCACCATCTTGAACTTTGGCTTTAATATATGTTTGTTTAGGTACCGTAGATCCAGGATGGGTTGGCACTCCCCTGTCTCTTTTAGGGTAAGGAAGTACCTGGAGTACAACCCTTTTCCCCGTGAATAAGAGGTACGCTCTCCACTGCCTGCAGAAGCAATAGAGAAGAAACCTCTGTTTCTAAGGCCTGTGTTTCCTCTTCCGAGGAAGGACAGAAGGCCTTTGCTCTCAACTTTGGGAACCTGCTGAAGCTGAGAGCAAGACAGACTTCCAGGCCTGGAAAAAGTGAGTCAGTCTGCCCTCTACAGGAAGTGGGGAGGCGACCATGGCTGACACATCAGGGTGTCTGTTTGGCAGAGGGCTTAGACTGAGAGGAGGATGCAGCCCTTGAGATCCCCCTTCTGCCTCTTCCCTAAAGAACCCCCTCTGCTGAAAAGAAGAGGAGGCCTGGGCCTGGTAGAAAGGTATTTGAAAAGGCCTGCCCCTGCCAGCCCTAGATTGCTGCCTTTGAGGAGTGGTCTGCTTTTCCTTGGCTGCAGCACTCCTATATGTGGTCCTGTATTCATCCATCTTTTTCATGTACGTCTTTGTTTGTTTCCCAAACAGAGAATTACCAGTGACAGGAAAATCCATGGCCTTGGTCTGGGTATCCTGAGATAAATTGGTACACCTGAGCCAGGTAGATCTCCTCATGGAAACAGATGTTGCCATGACCCTAGAATGAACATCATTCGAGTCCACAGCAGCATGAAATTGGACCTTTGAAGCTTCGGTGCCATCCACAGCCACCTGCTGCAGCTCCTTGGCCAGCTGGGGAGGGGCATTCTTAGCCAGCTTTAGAACCGTATTCCACCTAGACTTCTAGTATCTGGCTGTATATGCCATATAATTGGATTGCCTGAGTCCCAAAGAGGATTCCAAGTACTGCTTCTTTGCCATGGCATCCACTTTCCTGGAATCCTTATCTGGGGGGTGAGATGCCAGGGGAATGTTAGCCTTGTCACAGGCTGCAGCTTGCACTACCCCAACATGGCTGCAATGGTTAATAAGGAAATCCATACCTGGGCCTGACAGAGCATACCTCCTGTCCATTTTCTTATCCACAGGAGGTATGGATGTTGGAAACTGTAATATTTTGGGGGTCTGTTTCCCCAGGAACATGTGCAGAGGGATAGACACCCTTTTTGACTCTGGGACATCCATCATTTCAACATAGTCAGGCTCCTCATGATCTTGTTCAGCTTCCTCCACTGGAAGCTGAAGAGTCTCAGCCACCTTCTTGTAAAACAAGAAGTGGGAGGGGGACTCAGAAAGCCTGGGAGGAGACACATTAGAAGGCCTGTCTGGGGAGATGTCAGGCTCAATAGGCTCATCTAGCGCTTCATAATCCTCATCTTCATCATCTTCGTCTCCTTCCCACTCACCCTCATAAAATGCTTCAGGGTCATACTCAGAAGCAGACAAGTCAGACCTAACCAACCGTCTCTGTGTCGGTTCGGTCGGAACCGGGCGAAGCGACCGCACAATAGCTATCACTTTGGCTATCTCATCAGTGGTTGGACCATGGGAACCGGGATCCGAACCGGCTGACTTATGCTTTCTTTTTGCAGGGACTAGTTCCGCGGAATCGGCTCTTTTTGCCCGAGGAGATATCGCCCAGGTCAGTAGGCACCTCCTCAGGTTCGGTTGCAACCGAACCGGGGTAGCCATCTGGGTCAGAGGATTTTTTGGCTTCCCTTTCCTTCAGCCTAGTTAAACGTTTTTCAGCAGTGGCCTTAGGAAAGTTCCTGCAAATTTGGCAGTCTTCTTTGAGGTGGTCAAACCCCAGACAATACACACAGATGAGGTGGGGATCAGCCTTGGTAAAAAGCCTCCCCACACTCAGTGCAGTGTTGAAACCCAGTGGCCCGGTTTTCTTTTTGGGTTTCTCAGACATGCCTTTAAACACAAAATCACCCTTACCAGCGTTCAAGCCAGACGACTACTAAATCTATCGGTTCCAACCGTGTCATGGGTTGGGTGATAGAACCGGAGAAATCAACGTTTTTTTTCAGGAACCAATAGATACCGGAAAACCCCACTAAAACATCTGCGAGAAAACAGACAACCAATTGCTTCGGTTCCCAACCAGACCGACTGGCAAGAAACCAAAAATCAAAAACAATTTCTTAACGAACCACACTACTACCTACTAATACACTTACTGTACCGGGACAGAGATGTAAAGACCGAAAAAATAAAAAAGCGGTTTATTAAACTGAACGATTTTACCACAACCGAACTGAAGTGAAGGAGAGACTCTCCGGAGCGACATCACAGTAAGGTGGAGTAAAGAATCTGAGGGTTACACTGAAGAGTACTTGGGATAGAGGTTTGAAAATCGAGTTCGAGCTCAACGTTCTGTGCCTTGGCATAGAGTTAACTCTTTCCTCTCCGGAGCAGTTCAAGTGCTAGGGCTAACTGCATATAGTCAGAATACAGCAAGACTTCATGTTGTTTGAAGTGCTGGTCAGTTGAATATGTCAGTCATGCAGTTGGCCTCTTTTTTTTTTTTTTGTAATTGTTTAACCAGGAGTGGCACACTAAGCTGAAAGCTTGTTTATAGGTGTGACCTGGGAGCACAGGGAAGTTAAGTGACTTGCTCAGGGTCACACAGTATGCAAGTGGGGGTTGTGGGATTCAAACCCAGTTCTCCAGATTTGCAGCTCAGAGCCTTAAACCAGTGCGCTATACTGCCTCTGTCTGTTCCCTGTGTCAGAGTCAGCAGTACTAGTGCTGCAACTGTAAACTGACCTGTCTGGCCTCAGAGTAGAAATCCCATTTCCATTTAGTAGCACACACTATACAGTAGACATATCATAGAAACATAGAATTTGACGGCGGATAAGGACCACTTGGCCCACCCAGGCTGCCCCTTTCCCTACCTACTGGATAAGCTGCAGGTTTTAACTAACCAACAGCCTACTTCCTCCTAACAGATATCAGTTTGGTATTGTTGCATCAGTTTCTTCTCTGCTCCACTGACAGTCATGAGTTATTTTCTATGGCATGGGGTCCCCTCCACGCACCCACATTGATGACACATTTAGGAGACTCCTACCAAAAAATAACTGCATGTCTGTAGGAATCCAGAGACCTAGCTACTGTGTTGGAAGGGGTATTGTGGCTGTGAGGTAGAGCCTGTACTGAGTGGGCAGAGACCTACATTCAGGTAATCCAAAAATGAAAAAATTAGACAAGTCCATTAGTATATACTGAAAAACGTGTTCCATCATGTTCAGGCAATCCAGAAATTAGGACATACTGAAAACATTCTGCCATCAGTCTCAACTACAGGCAGTACAGAAATTATACAAGTCCATTAGGACATGCTGCAAAAAGTGTGCAGTCAGGTTCAGGCAATCAAAAAATTAGCAAAGCATGTGAGGAAGACATGCAGAAAACATTATGCCATAAGTCCCAACTTCAAGCGGTCCAAAAATTAAAGTCTATTAGGACAAAAATGTGAAATGTGTGCCATCAGGTTCAGGCAATCCAAAAATTAGCAAAGTCTGTTATGACATGTTGAAAACATTGTGCCTTCAGGTACAACAATTGTGCAGCCCACATACGGGCTTACTTGAGTAATAATTTATTTTTCTGAAGAAACGGTGATCTTTCTAGTCTTCTAAGTAGTCAACTTTGAGGTCACTGCAAAATGTATTTGCTGCCTCTGGGTCATAGCTGTAACCAGTCAATGGAAGGTTTACTTTTAAGAATGTTAACTTCTCAACATTTTCTGGTAGTAGCCTAGATCGTGTATCTTTTACCACATTTCCTGCACAGCTAAAGAGTCGCTCTGAAAATACACTGGTTGGGGGACAGGCCATGTACTTCAGTGCTACCTGCACAAGTGCAGGCCATACAGGCTCCTTGCTTTGCCAGTACTTAATGGGATCTTCATTCCATTCCATACCCTTTTCTGCTAAATAGCAGTCAACCATGGCCTGGGCAGAAGCAGTGACATATGGAGAAGGAAGAGCTGATTTTTCCAGGATGACAGCATCCAGGTGACCCCAAAGATGACGGCTGGGTGTAGAATGAATGGCAGCAGCTGACTGTTTTGTAGCCTGACTGAGAAGAGAGCTGTGAAAGTGCAGGAGGAATGGATGAGGGGCTGCATCTGTTGTCATGTTTTTTTTTTTCAAAAGCAAATGTACTTCTTGAATGATTTTCTCTCTGCAGTTTCGGAACACATTTGGGTCATACTGTGAGAGGTGTTTCATCTTGTACCATGGGTCTAGTACTGTTGCAATAATGTAATGTTCTGCCATGTGCATTTCACCAAGTTTCTCATTATCTCTGACTTTTTTAATCATTCTATGTACTATGTCTTTTTTTATTCTGCTTGGCAAGTCCCTTTCAGTTACACTAGACTCTCTGATCTGAAACTGGCTTCTTGTACCTTCCAACTCATCCCTGATTGCATTCAGCTGAAATCTAAGAATCTTGATCAATGGGATTATTTGGCTGAGTGTGGCACTGTTGGAACTTACTTCCCTAGTAATTTCCTCAAAGGGTTGCAGGATCTTGATGAGAAGTTCTAAAACAGCCCACTGCTGAGGATTAATGTACACATCAGCATCCCCCTATGCTGTTCTCTAGTGTATACTGTCTAACAGCCTTTATTTGCTCCAGCCGTCGTTGGAACATGTAAAAGGTAGAGTTCCACCTCATTGCAACATCCTGGATGAGTGTATTAGGAGGCAGTCCATGCTCTTCTTGTATGGCCCGAAGATGTTGGCGTGCTTTGCAGGAATGGCTGAAATGTGTGCATATTCGTTTTGCCACATATGTGAGAGCCTTTATATTTATTTATTTATTTATTTATTAGCTTTTGGTAACCGGGTAAGTGCATTAGGCAACAATCCTGCCTATTTTCAAGCACGACCCGGGAGAGTACAAGACATAGGAGCCACAAATTACAGTGATAACATAACGACATGCTGACAATAAAGAAAAAAAGATTGAATTCAAGCAGAAATATAACATTTTCAGGTACAATCCAGTGGAGTACAAGACAAAGGTGCCACAAGTTATAGTGATACATCATGACGTAATGACATTAAAGTGAACAATAGGTTGCAGGCAAAATATAACCAGTATGCATAGTGGCAGGACAACAATTTAGTACTCCAGGATACTCATAACAAAGCTTTAATGTTGCAACAACTGAAGGGGGTCTGGGCAGCAGGCCGGTGGTCAGTGGCTATGTTATGAGCAACGGCAGTGACCAAGTGTGATGAGGTGAGAGAACAACGAGTTTTTGAAAACCCGGTGGGAAGAGGCAGTTTTGACCTGAAGGGGGAGAGAGTTCCAGAACCGAGGAGCGAAGTACGAGAAAGCCTGTTCGCCCATTTTGTGGCGCAAAGGTCTATGTTAGCAGGGGTGAGGAGGGAGGATCTAAGTGGAGCGAATTTGAGATGCGGGGTAAGCAGGAGGGCCAGGGAGTCCGGTCTAGGGGGTCTAGTTTGGGAGTCTATAAAGCAACCCAGAGAGAAGGCCCGGAGCTCCTTGGGTGGCAGCCAGTTTAACCCGGAGTAAAGGCAGCAGTGGTGAGTGAGGCATGGGGCGGATAAGGTGAATCTGCAGATATTATTATAAGAAGTGTCCCATCTCCTGAGAATGCTGGAGTTAGCTGAGTAAAGAAGAGGAAGACCATATTGGAGCTGCGGGAGAAGCACCCCCCCTTGCTACGGATAGTCTAGCAGAAGGGGTGAGGGAGTGTCGCACCCGATAGGCCCCACCAATTTTCGCATTAACAGCACGACAGACTGTGTTGATGTGTCTGTCCTCTTCCATAAATGCATGCACAATCAAATTTAGGCAGTGTGAAAACATTGAATGTGGACAAAGCCCCCATCAGACAATGCTTTCCTTATGTTTGAACCATTGTCAGACACAATAAGACCTACAGAAAGCCCTTGTGATGTCAGCCAGTGCTGTATCTCTCTATTGAGCTCATCCAGGATGTTTGAAGCTGTGTGATCCTGCAGGCTATACTGGATGTGAAGGGAATCCAGTTTCAGAGGGGAATTGTCAGTGTCTTTACAGGGAGTAAATGATACCCAATGTGCAGTCAGTGACATAAATGGTTCTGGCTGGCAGCTTATCCATATGTCAGTAGTCAGATGGACAACCCCAGCAACTGCATCTTTTACAGCATTTTTCAGTTGTGCACTTTCTAAATCATATATCTGCGGTATCGCAACAGTCGAGAAATATTTCCTGGATGGAATACTGTATCGTGGTGACAGGTGATTCAAGAGCCTTTTGAATCCTACATGCTGCACAATTCTGTAAGGCTGTAAGTCCAGTGCTGTCATCTCTGAAATTAGTTTTCTTATAGCAGTTGCCTTAGGATGAGTATGCTGGTACTTAGCTTTACGTTCAATTGTTTCTGAAATTGTGAGCTGTCTTCTGGCAGTTGAAGATTTCAGATGGCCAACATTAGGACTGCTGTATGATGATAAGGGCAAAAGGGGACTGTTTGTAGTACTTATTCTAGAAGAAGAATGAGAAAGAGTTGACAGTACAAGTGAAGCAGCAGGGCTGCTGCTATCACTTGATATAATTGGTGCAGCAGGTGAAGTCTGACGTAACTCGGCCTGCATGTTGTCTTCTTTCTCTCTGACCAAAAAATCACTCCTGAGACGTAATGGGTGACATCTCTCTAAGTGTCTTTTTAATGCTGAGGTACCCAAAGCACCTTTTTTGCTCCCTCTGCTGATGGTCTTTTTACATATAGAGCAAACTGCTCGTAACTCATTATTGGCAGCCAGAGAAAAGTAAGACCACACATAAGATGTTACCTTTTTTGTTTTGTTACCAGGCGTACTGTACTGTCCTCCTCTGTCACTTCCACTGTGTTGTTCTTTCTCAACACTGGGAAGCTGCTCATCATGGACTCTTTCTGTTTTATCATTACCATCATCCCTCAGCTCCTCCAGGCCACTAACAGAACCTAAATCTGAATGCACTGCCCCCTCGTCTTGTTTCTCCTGCACCTGCACCACACTGTTCATGCCCAAACTGCCCATCTCATCATCCATGTCCAAATCATCACATTCATCCTGCGGCTATGCAGCTGCCACTGCTACCTCATTCTGGCTTTCTGTTTGTTTCTGCTTTTCTCCCTCCTTGTCTACAGCCTCCATTTCATAATCATTACTCTCATCAGAGCTAGACTGCCCCCACCCCGTTTCATTTAAATCTGTACTGGTACTACGGTACACATAGGTACCATATCCTGGCTTGCCACTCCTTGCGGTGCCGACTACTCCTTTAGTTTTAATTAAGGTAGTTTTGGCCTTTTCTGTCTGTTTGGGCATCATTGTGGAAGAACCACTACTGCTACTGGATGAAGTCCCAAGAACTGGTCTTTTACCAGTCAGACTGTGCAGTGTTGTTTGTGCCATACGTTTCCCCATACCTTTCCCCATTTTGGCCTCCTCCTCATCCTGTCTGGTGCACATTTTCAGCTCTTTTTTATTACACACAAAAAAGCTTTTTCCTGTATGTGTTTTCTTTTTTTAATCTTCTCAGTTGTTTCCAAGTCCCTCTGACAACTTAGCACAAGCTCGGCCTCACAGCCACACTTCCCTTTCCACCACTGTATCTAGTTTTTTGTTTGTTTTGTTACACACAATGTTTTTTTCCTGTAAGAATTTTCTTTCCCTTTAGTCCTCTCACTTGTTCTCAAGTACCTCTGTTCTCTCTGGAAGGGCTCAACCTCACAGACAGACACTCTCCCCTTCCACCACTGTAGCTATTTTTTTTTTTTGAATGAGACAAAAAAATGCTTTCTTGGTTTTTTACGTTCATTATGCCGCATGCGCAGTGAACGCTTTTGGGAGAGTAGCACACTTTGGAGGTGTGCCTCCCTTCAATCCACTGCTCCATTGAGCAGGCATGGCGGTCCTGCACCAGTGGGTGCGGAGCTGTGTATGACAGCGGTGGTCTTCGTTTCCAAAGAAACCACCACTGTCATGCAGAGCACCGTCACGCCGCCACGCCCGCCCCCCACCTTGCTGCCACGCTGGGAGCCACTCCAGCGTGGCAAACGCCCCGCGTTGTTTGCTGACAGGTGCCCAACTCCTGTCGGCTCCACGGCCCCCAGGCTTATCTTCTGCCACACTGGGAGCCCACCCCAGCATGGCAAACGCCCCGCGTTGTTTGCCGCTGGGGTGCCTAACCCGCTGCTCTTCAGCCCCCAGCCATCCTTCTGCCATGCTGGGAGCCCACCCCAGCGTGGTAAGCGTCCCATGTAGTCTGTTTTGTTGTTTTCACCTGTAAAGCAAAAACGGTCCCACGGCGCTTCTCCCACTCCCCTCTCCCACAACCCGCACCCACCCACTGCGCACCCAGCCTCCCCACACCCCACCCCATACATACCTCCGGAGCTTGACGCGACGATCTTTGGTGGACCGGGAACACGTCTGCACTCTTCAAAGCCGACCGCGAACTGAGGAAATGCCGGTAAGCTGTATAATGGGCTAGATAGGGGTTTCAACTTTGTTGCATATCTCAGGCATTTTTGGAATTTTGCACCAAATTTTCAACATGGGTTTTTGGGACCCCTTCATGAATGATGTCACTGTCATGGCTATTCGGGCCTCAAGGGTGATTTCAGTCACTGCACCTAAATCACCCTTTCAGGCTGGACAACGCCATGACAGTGACATCATTCATGAGAAGGGTTCCAAAACCCCATGTTGAAAATTTGGTGCAAAATTCCAAAATGACTGTTTTATAGCAGGCTATGCAGTTCCTACGCAGGCTCGTAAGTTCGTGGATTTTCAATATTTTCACTACAGATTTTCAACATTGCCATTTTACCACACCTCCTTATGAGCAGTACAGCTGTCATTTTCACATCCTGCCTAAAAACGTGTTTCGTCACCATGTAGCTTATTACAATGGCGAGTCGGTGTGCTAAATCAATGTATGGGACATATTAAGAAAATCACAGTGTCACTGTTCATGAGCAGAGATCTTAAATGGCTATGTTGAAAATTTGTTGAAAAATTCTACAAATAACTGTTTTCATGAGCGGCAAGCAGTAAATTCCTACGCACGCCAGAAGTTTGCGATCAATTTTCAATATTTTCACTCCAGATTTTCAACATTGCCATTTTACCACACCTCCTTATGAGCAGTACAGCTGTCATTTTTCACATCCTGCCCAAAATGTGTTTCCGCCCATGTAGTGCTACAATGGCGCAGTCGGTGTGCGAAATCAATGTATGGGACACAGTAAGAAAATCACAGTGACACTGTTCATTAGCAGAGGTTTTAAAATGGCAATGTTGAAAATTTGGTGAAAAAATTCCTAAAAATGACTGTTTTACGTGTGTGCGTTGCACAGTTCCCACGCACGCTCGTAGGTTTGCGAATTTTCAATATTTCCACTCCAGATTTTCAACTTTGGCATTTTACCACACCTCCTTATGAGCAGTACAGCTGTCATTTTTCAGATCTTGCCCAAAACGTGATTCCGCCCATGAGCGCACAATGGCGCAGTTGGTGTGCGAAATCAGTGTATGGGACACATTAAGAAAATCACAGTGACACTGTTCATGAGTAGAGGTCCTAAAATGGCTGTGTTGAAAATTTGGTGAAAGAATTCCTAAAAATGACTGTTTTACCAGTGTTCATTGCGCAGTTCCTATGCACGCCCGTAAGTTTGCGAATTTTCAATATTTTCACTCCAGATTTTCAACATTGCCATTTTACCACACCTCCTTATGAGCAGTGCAGCTGTCATTTTTCACGTCTTGCCCAAAATGTGTTTCCGCCCACATAGCGCACAATGGCACAGTCGCTGTGCGAACTCAGTGTATGGGACATATTAAGAAAATCACAGTGTCATTGTTCATGAGCAGAGATCTTAAAATGGCTATGTTGAAAATTTGGTGAACAAATTCTAACAATAACCGTCTTTACGACAGCGGTGCTGTGCAGTTCCTATACGTTGCGGTTTGTGAATTTTCAATATTTTCACCCAGATTTTCAACATTGCCATTTTACCACACCTCCTTATGAGCAGTACAGCTGTCATTTTTCACATCCTGCCCAAAACATGTTTCTGCCCATGTAGTGCACAATGGCGCAGTCGGTGTGCAAAATCAATGTATGGGACACAGTAAGAAAATCACAGTGACACTATTCATTAGCAGAGGTTTTAAAATGCCAATGTTGAAAATTTGGTGAAAAAATTCCTAACAATGACTGTTTTACGAGCGTGCGTTGCACAGTTCCCACGCATCAGAGGTTTACGAATTTTCAATATTTCCACCCAGATTTTCAACATTGCCATTTTCCACACTTCCTTATGAGCAGTACAGCTGTCATTTTTCACATCCTGCCCAAAACGTGTTTCCGCCTATGTAGCGCACAATGGGGGTAACAAAAAGGTCATGCTGAAAATTTATTGTGCAAATACCAGCAATCGCACAGGGCATTAGAGTAAAGCACCATACGTGCCAAACACCACTGCAAATACCTGCAAGTGAATGTTTGGCATTGACAAATGCTTGTTACTCCTCTCACTTGTTCTCAAGTTTCTGTGGACAGGCTCTGCCTCACAGTCGCCCTGCCCTTTCTACCAATCTAGCTAGGTTTATTTATTTTGAATAAGACAAAAATGCTTTTTCCTTTATGTAGGTTATTTTTATTTAGCAGGGAGCGTGCCAAAATGATATAAGCGTAAACCGTGTAATATTTTTTCAACAGCAGCTGGTAAACGAACACACAGGCAAACTGGCAAGTGTGAGACACAACTACAGTATACAGAAAGTCAGAAACATTAATTTTAAATTAATGTCTTCCAGGCAAGACAGAGTACAGCACTCCAGTAAAGGCAAAGTAGAATCTTGCAGCAATTTTCTCCCTACTTCACATCTCAGAGGTTCGCTTCACTTAAGTTGAGATACTCGGGGGATTAAACTAACTGACTGATGTTTTCTTTTTTTATATATATAAAATTAAGGCACCTGCTGCAGTTTCAGTTTTTTTAAATTGGATAACAAAAAGCTCAGCTAACTTTAAAAGAAAAAGCAGGAAAGGTAAACTCAGGCACTGAGTGAGCTGGGTGCACTCAAAGCTTCCAAGTTCCAACCTGCCAGGCTGATGGTGATCTGCTTTTTATGTTGCTTGCACGCATGTGCAAGAAACATAGTGCCATCATCAGAGATTTCGGAGGTGTGTCACCTCCTCCTCCAATTCAGTCAGTGTGCTGGCAGGCGCGGCCCCTGTAAGCCAGTGCATTTTGGAGCTGTCTATGACATGCTCCAAAATGCAGTGGCATACAGTTGAAAGGGGGAGCTACGCTTGAGTGAGCACCGATAAGATATCGGCTGCTCATGCGCAGCTCCCCCCCCACACAGGCGGCGCACTCGCCGCACTGTATAGCCGACGGGTGCCCAATCCCATCAGCTGAGCTGCGCCCCCCAGTAATAGGTGCCACGCTGGGAGCCCACCCCAGCGTGGCAAGCAATCTTTGCCAACTGGGGTGCCTAATCCTCAGCCGGCTGAACGCCTCGTCTTGTGCCACGCTGGGAGCCCACCCCAGCGGGTAGCACATACCATGGCCGACGGGGTGCCCAATCCTCGTCGGCTGAACCCCCCGAGTCCTTGTGCCACTCTGGGAGCCCACCCCCAGTGTGGCAAACGTCCCACGCACTTTTTTTTTTTTTAAACCTGCAAAACTTAAAACGGTCCCGCCGCCGCCTCCCAGCCCCCCACAACCCGCATCCACCCACTCGCGCACCCAGCTCTCCACACCCCCCCACCCATACTTACCTCCGGACTCTGCGGCGACAATCTTCGTGGACGGAATACGCCTGCACTCTTCAAAGCCGACCGCGAACTGAGGAAATGCCGTAAGTTGCATAATGGGCTAGATGGGGGTTTCAACTTTGTTGCATATCTCAGCATTTTTGGGATTTTGCACCAATTTTCAACATGGGCTGGGACTTCTCATGAATGATGCTCACTGCATGGCGTTATTCGGGCCAGGGGGGATTTCGCTGCAGTGACTGTGAAATCACCCTTCGGCCCGGACACTCCATGACAGTGACATCATTCATGAGAAGGGTCCTAAAACCCATGTTGAAAATTTGCTGCCAAAATTCCAAAAATTACTGTTTTACGAGCATGCGCTATGCAAGTTCCTACGCAGGCTCATAAGTTTGCGAATTTCAATATTTTTACTCCAGATTTTCAACATTGCCATTTTACCACACTTTCTTATGAGTAGTACAGCTGTCATTTTCACATCTCACCCAAAATGTGTTTCTGCCCATGTAGCTTAGGAATGGCGAGTTGGTGCAAATCAATGACGGACAATTAAGAAAATCACAGTGACACTGTTCATGAGCAGAGGTCTTAAAATGGCTATGTTGAAAATTTGGTGAAAAAATTCCTAAAAATGACTGTTTTACGAGCGTGCGTTGCGCAGTTCCTACGCAGGCTCGTAAGTTCACAAATTTTCAATATTTTCACTCCAGATTTTCAACATTGCCATTTTACCACACCTCCTTATGAGCAGTACAGCTGTCATTTTTCACTTCCTGCCCAAAACGTGTTTCCACCCACGTAGCACACAATGGCGCAGTCGGTGTGCGAAATCAATGTATGGGACACATTAAGAAAATCACAGTGTCACTGTTCATGAGCAGAGATCTTAAAATGGCAATGTTGAAAATTTGGTGAAAGAATTCCTAAAAATGACTGTTTTACGAGTGTGCGTTGCACAGTTCCCACCTTGTCAGAGTTTGCTGAATTTTCAATATTTCCACTCCAGATTTTCAACATTGCCATTTTACCACACCTCCTTATGAGCAGTACAGCTGTCATTTTCACATCCTGCCCAAAATGTGTTTCCGCCCATGTAGCGCATACAATGGCGCAGTCGGTGTGCAAACTCAATGTGTGGACACATTAACAAAATCACAGTGACACTGTTCATGAGCAGAGGTCTTAAATGGCTATGTTGAAAATTTGGTGAAAATTTCCTAAAAATGACTGTTTTACGAGCGTGCGTTGCGTAGTTCCTATGCATGCTCGTAAGTTCGCAAATTTTCAATATTTGCACTCCAATGACTTCCAGATACCTAAACAGCACATAGAAGTAAGCAACATTCGGCATTGACAAATGCTTGTTTCTCTCTCTCTCTCTCTAGTCCCCTTTTGTTCTTTTCTAGTTATATATCACTAGCCTGCTTTTGTTTCTTAATTCAGTTCTTGCACTGTCTTGTACTTTGTTTGCACTGCAGTAGGCTTTACATTTGCATATAATCACAGAAAAGGAATAGCAGACATGATTTGATAAATATGAGGTCGGAGATAGTCAGGCCACTGTGAGTGATGAGCACTCAAAGCTTCTGCCCGCTGGGCAGGTTAATCTTTTTTTTTAATTCCTTTATTTCCCCACGTTTCTCTGTAGTTGTTTATTTCACTATTTTAAATTTATTGTTAAGTAAATGTCAATCACTCGCTGGATGCTTTTGGTGAAGGTATTTAAACTGCGACTGATATACATACACGATAAAGACAGCTCAAACTAGCTCTGTCTCGTCTGTATCTCTCTCAGTCACGCACTGTGCAGTTCCCGCCACATGTAGCCTTATATACCTCAGTGCTACCTGACCAACATACAGCTAGTCAGGTGGTAGAGCTATGTCACCATCATGTGGGTCTGTGTGTGGCGCAAACGCAATTAGGAGGACCAGCTGCGAATGTGAACTTGGCAAATATGTGTTAAAAAAAAAAAGCTCCAGTCAACTTACACTGGATGAGTGAGAAGGGGAATAAAATAGGGACCTTTGGCTGCACAGATACGCTCCCAGATGGGTCTTCAGCAAAACTCATGTCTGTTGCATTTTTTACAGTTAACTCCAGCTTTTTTTTTTTTAATCTGCTGATGGGTGCTAAACCGTCATCCCATGTTCTGTGCAGTGGTGAAGAAAACAAAATGGGTGTAAACTAAGTACTCTAAACACATTTAAACCCCCTCCTAGGGCATGCCTGTCTGGTGCAAATGCAAACGATTGAATACACTGCTACAAAGGGCGAGGTTACAGCTGCTCTCCAGACCTCTTGGAACTGGTCACTGCCTTGTGTAAATATGCGGCTACTTTTTTGAAAAGATAAAGTACCTGTAACAAAATTAGTGCTGCGGCCTTGGCTACCAAATTTGAGTGAATAGGTGGTAAGAAAGCGGAAACCATGTGGTAGGGCATACTGGTAGCTGGTAGGGTGGGTTATCTGACTGGCGGAGAGGCTTTAGAATACACAGACAAAGGCTAATAATAAATGCGTTTGCATGATGTTAAAGGTACTGCACCCTTTGGTCATTGGGGAAAAATATGTGCAATCAATAACTAGAAACTTTTAACGGCACAATGAAAAAAACATTCCGTTATGGTCTAACACCAGGCTTCAACCGCTTTCAATTACTTAATAAGATGTAATGTTATGATGATGTGTATACAGCGTAGGTTCAGTAATCAATATATAGTTGCTATGCCCTTGGAAAACTGATGGCTTGTTGATTGACACCTGTTGGTAAGCAACCTGACGAGTCGGCTTGGGCTACACGCATGCGAAATAAATTCAGTACTCGTCCTACTGCCAGTTGATTCTTTCACATCCCCTGCTGTGCTTTGTAACCATTTGTAAGTCTACTCTCTTGACTTGATTTAACTGCACTTCCCTTTAGTGATAATAATGCCATTTTACTTGTACGGGGATAGCTACCCACACGGTTTCATTCTGTGCTCTTTTTTTATTAAATAGCCACTTGCAGATGACGGACCGGACCTGGTACAATTAAGACGACGGACTGCATTGGATCCGGGGGGGGGGGGTTCTGATTGTCAGCGGGTCGTCCGCCCATCCCTACTAGATGCAATTATTATACAGCAATACATGGATTTAGCCTTATATAAATGGCACTCCTGGATCAGTTTCTTGGGGTAGTAAAGGGGTTAGACAGGGCTGCCCCCTTGAGCCCTCTCTTATATGTTTTACAGATAGATCCTCTGCTCAGAAAGATTTTGAATAATTCCTCTATACCCAGACTGCTTCTCTCGAATGGACAGTCGGCACCTCCAGTGTGCGCTTATGCAGATGATGTCTGCATTTGCACTACAACCCAGGTTCAAGATTCAGTTTTAGTACCCCTTCTCTTGCAGTTTGAACAAGTGCCTGGGTCCGAATTAAATTACCATGAAAGTACTGGCATTTTCCTTAATCCTTTAGTAGCCATTGACTAGACCATGTCTTTTATAGATATTCTTATTTCGGTCATGCCTAGAAAAATTCTGGGTTTATTTTTTGATAATCCTGATGATGCCACCTTGAACTGGGAAATGGCTGTATCAGAAGCTACAAGCACAGTTAGTACATGAAAGCACAGACTATCTCAAAAAGGAAAAGAGTATTTTTATTAAAAACACAAATATCCCCCTTATTTTTTACACGTAGTCACACCTTTCCTATCCCCCTGGCAATGGAAGTGAAGGTCACAAATATTTTCTTCCAAGGTTTTTAGTGTAGTAGGCTCAACCCCATTAAAAGAAATCTCATGTACCATGACACTTATCATGGTGGCATTAGAATGCGCCAACCGGTTGTTTTTTTCCACAGTTTTTCTATTTACTGGAATATTTACCCCTCCTTGAAGGGGCATTTCTCCATTTTGTATGGTATTTTTTCAACTGGATAACAGCAGTTCAGGATAGGTGGATCAAGGACCCATTCGTGGTCCCGACATATCTCAAGGTTTTTAATTTGCCCAAGTTTCTACATCCTGTATTTACCAAACTTAAGACAGTGGAATCTTATAACCCAGTTTATTGTTTTAAATACCCAGAAAAAAATGTAAGCCACTGTTTTGTGGGATAATTTTTACAAAGTCCCCCAAATCATGGGTGGAAATGAAGACATTCTGCAGGTAATTTTCCATCAGTTGACAGATAAATGTATCCCACTAAAATGCTGGGATATTACCTGGCTGTCCTGCCATGGTAGGCTTGGGGTTAGGGGCACACATAAGCACAAGGCTATTAATGAGAGAATGCGCCCTCATCATATGTGTATGGACACTTTGGAAACTATGGAGCATTTTTTTTTCTTGTTCCCTTTCTCAGATCATTCTGGGTATTATACTTAGGACATGGGGATAGGTTTCTCCCTCTATCATGTATGATATACTTATTCTGGGTTTATTTCTCCCTCGACTATCAAAATTCCACCCTAGCACTTCAAAGATTATTTTTGCAATCTGCCGGTTTTATATGGGGCAAGCAGGGTGTCTTGTTGCAAGAAAAAGTATTTAATGAAGTCCAAATGTTGACACAGATAATCATAGTCTGACCCCAGTTTATCATGCAGAGAAGAGTAGGGTTCCGATTTCTACTTTCAGTTTATATTGGAATGAGTGTACCTGGTTTTTGAATGTTAAAAACTGTGTATAACAGAATAATTTCTATTGTTTGGCTTCCTTAGTTTTTTTCTTTTTTCTCCATTTTCCCTTTTTTTTTTTTTTTTGTGATGTCTTTTTTTCTGAAAGTCTGTATTTCATGATTTTTTGTTTGCTTTACACTGTTATTTTCCAGATTGTTAATTGAATTATTCTGATATTTTCTTCAATAAAAAATTCCCCTACTCTTGCAGTAGGGGAAGACTCTGTCCATTTAACCAAGCTGACCACCCAGGAGGACGACGGAGAGGCTGCTACAGGTATGGGGAAGCTCGCCTCATCCTCCATTACCTTTTCAATAAAGGCTTACACAGACATTTCTTCGACAAAACATGCAGAGTTAAAGAATTTGGAGAAAGTGGAATGTGACACTGGAGTACTTGATACAGAAACGGACGTATGGCAGCAAACAAGTTTACCTGAGTGCAGCTATGTGGCAGAGGAAGAACGATTAAAAGCTGCACAGAATCTGTCCCTCCTAGGGAGATCCAGCTGTCTGCAGGCTGTCTAAATCTTCCCTTGTCAGTCTTCATTCAGTATTGCTGGGTAAGCTGCCAGAGGTGCGCATCCACATGGGAGTTTTTTTTTTTTTTTTTTTGAGAGGTTGGCCCCACCAGTGCTGCCCATGAGGTGGCGCTGATTAGGCGCCAGCGGTTGGCCGTTGCGCGCGCAGACCCTCCTCACCCCAGTTCTGTTTCTCCCACCATCGAGATCGCACCTACTGCGCGAGTGTATAGTGTGTATTGTCTGCGTCATCTGGCCTACTCCGATATTCAGTGCTGTTCTGATCCATCCTGGTTCTGGCTCACACGACACTGTTTGGAATCCCAGTAAGACCGTTTCATTTATTTCTTCTAATGGTGTCAGGTCTTTTTTCTGTAGTGTGCTATTGATTTCGCGTCATGTCTGGTTCGGGGGCTAAGAGAAAATCCAAAGTGGGCTGTGCCTCCATGCATCAGTGCCTCAGTGGCCAGCATTTTTCCGTTACGGACCAACATGACGTTTGCTTGCGATGCCTGGGTCCCAACCACGATATGAATAACTGTGACATCTGTTTCTCCATGGACTGCCACATTTTGGAAATCCATGCATTTGAAGTTGGCAGGGCCCTGCCAACCTTTGGAGGGTGGCGTCATTCTGGGGATGCCATGGCAAGATCACTTGACCCCGCCTCCAGGTTATCTCCTGGGTCTGTATGGCTCGGTGAGGAGGAAACCTCCTTGGATTCTAGCCTTGCCATTGAGGAGGTTTCTTTTGTGGTGCCGGAGGAACATCTCGGTTTCCTGCAGAGCCGGGTTGGGAGCACTGCCACGGCAGTCACCTCCACGGAGTTGCAGGTTCCCTCAGTGTTGTGGCTGATGGTTGCTGGGCCCAGCACTGGCGGACCCTCGGCACTGTCTGCTGGCACTGCTTCAGATCCCAGCATGGTGCTGCTGATCAAGATGGCGCCGCAGGCAGTGCCATGTTCTGTGACGGTGCCGTTTGCGGTTCCATTGGAGCTCTCCCAGGGTCGCTAGTCTGGTGGTATGCCTGGTCTCTTCCTCTTCAGAGGATGACCTGCTGGCTGATCCAGACTGGCTTCCAGACTCCTCGGAGTTGGAGAGTCCTCTGGGACATGGCATCAGGCGGCCCAGCGTTTGCCTCCCGGACTTCCTGGAGTCTGTGGTCCCAGCAGCCCCCCACGCCGACACCAGTGTCAGGGGTGCTGCAGTGGACGACAGTCTGGGGGGCCTGGTGGAGCAGTCTCATCTGCAGAGGCCATGAAAGCTGCCATCTCTGGTGCTGCCATGACCTCCTTGGTGGAGACAGAGACCCCTACTTCTGCGGCCTCTCTCTCAAGGGTCTGCGGGATTGGAGGGCCCCCTGTTGCTGGGTTTGAGGAAGAGAGCAGCCTCGGAGTCTGAAGGGTTAAGAGCTTGAGGTGAAGCATGGAGGCCCCCTGCTGCTACCCTGCCAGGAGTAGGAGGAGCCAAAGCATTGAGCCCCGCCTCTCCTCTGAGGCTTCAGGGGTACCCTTAGTGGGCAGCACTGAGGGTTGCCCTTCTGGAACCATGCAACCTCAGTTGCACCATGGGGAGAGTCTCTCTCAGGGCTTATTCAGGTTTGTTTTCCCCATTTATAGCTCCCTCTAACCGGATCGACCCCTGGCCCCCCCCCCCCACTTGGGAAGACCCGTTGCTGGGTTCCAGAGCCCTGGCAGAGGCTGGGCACTTTCTGTGTGTGCCCTTCCCAATCCTCTGCAGACATCTCCCTCCCTTCCCAGGCCATGTGAGTCCCACGGGTCCTTTAACCTGGGAGATGTTCAGGGCCACTGCGGCGGCCTTCTCTAGGTATGTTAGAGCTATGGACGAGCAGGTCTTTCACCTGTCTCCCCTGCTGCAGGAGGACTTTGAACATCCAAACTCCTCTACATCCTCAACTTCCTCTTCAGAGGAAGAGGAACATTCTGTCCACCTTTCCTCTGATGCTGATTTCACTGAATATCAGTAGTTCCTCTTGAGGCTAGTTCAGGAACTTCACATCTCCCATGTGATAAGGAGCAATGCTGAGCGAATTTAGTGCTTACTACCTGGAGGTGCCTTCCAGGCCTATTTCCTTCCAGAAAGTGTCTATCCGCACCTGGCAGTCTCCAGCTGCCTCACCCCCAGCAGACTGAAGGAGGAGGTATTGCACTTCCCAGGAGTCGCTAGGTTATTTACCTCACCCACCTTTGGGGCTGACGGTTTTAGATACGCCTTCCGGGCTTCAGCGCCCGGCACATGACCGACCTCTGGATCTGGATTCAGCTGAGTTTGACCGGTGGGGAAGAAGAATTTTCTCTTCAGCTCATGCGTTACTTTGTAACAGATCACATCAGGCTTATCACACTGCCTGCAACAGGCACCTGTGGTCGACGTTAGCGCAAGTGTTAGTGACTGTGCCTGATTCGGAGGAATCTAGACAAGCCATTGCCCTCTCTGCGCAAGGTCTGGAACTTGCAAGGTACCAAGCAAGGGTGTCTTATGATGCCAGTGAGGTGGCATCCAGACTAGCAGGGACAGCAATCTGCATCAGGCGGACAGCATGGCTTCATCTATCCAGGTTGTCATCTGTTGCCCTATGTAGGGTGTTATTTCCTGTGCTTTCTGGGGGACCCGTCTTTTCTCCTGCAGGGCAAGGGGGAGCTTACAGGGGCGCTTCCTGTCCCCTCGGCCACAGGGGAGACTTCCTTGTCCAAACCAGCCTTAGACCATAGGTGGTCTAGTAGGGCTATGGGTCTCCCCTTCCTGTGCCTCACCCGCAAGATGCTGAGGGAATCTGTTCTCTCAGAGCTGTGCCAGGTCCTCTCCGGGGGGCTTGGTACTCATCCAGCAGTAATGAATGGTGAAGACTGGCAAGGGAAGATATGAAAATTACATACCTACTGTAATCCTTGATTTTCTCTTGTATCTTCACCATTCATTACTGATTCCTGCCCACCTTCCCCTCATGGGCCTCAGTTCTTGGGCATCGCCTCCGCCCTGCTTGCCTTCCTCTCTTCAAGGTCAGTTGGGGGCAGAGTCCCCCTGGTACCTCAGGGCTCTCTGTTTCCTTCTCTAAAGTCAGAGAACACTCAACCTAGGAGGTTTGTGAGTAGGGTCTTCACCCCGATCTCGGAGGGAACTCCCTGGGATACTCACTAGGGTGCACTGTGGTGTCCCCCTTTTTGGCTTGGATACTACTCTTGTTTTTTCTCACCTTCTTGCAGTGGGAACTGCGTCAGTGCATTTCATGGGAGAGCCTGTAGTGATTTTTCTCCCTCTTTTCTCGCTCATGGCATGGATGTCCTGTGGTTCTCTTCTTCTGAAGTGGGGACTACGTTAGTACTCTCGTGAGGGAACCTGTAGGTTCCCCCCTCTTTTTTTCTCCTCATTGACTCCCCTCTAGAGGTCAATCTGGGCAGAGTCCTCTTCTGACTAAGGGCTGTTCCCCTTGATTTTTCAGGGGATAGCCTGTGAAGGGCCATACTCCAAGATTTTCAAAATGTATGTGGAGAGGGGGTAGGAAAAGAGGTCTGTCTCTGCCAATGGTTTGTATATCCAAGATCATTTCAAATTTTCTCTTCTGGGCCTCGGTCCAGTGGTCCCTGAAACTGGTAGGATCCTTGCTCCCTTGTCTTCATACCTTCAGGTTTTTTAAGCTATTATAAGCCAGTGGTCTTCCAATTAACATGGCGGAGAGCCCTCCTACCCCCTTTTCCCTTACACATATTGTCTCTTTCTCACACTCTCTCTCTCTCTCTCTCTTCTTTTCTGTGCGACCTCCCAAGGATTGGGGCCCTTTGGCCACTTAGGACAAGAAGTCCAATCCCTCTGTCCTCTGGTCTGCTCATTCCTTTTTCAGTTTATGTCCTTCCTTTTCCTATCCCTCGGCTCTCTTGCCTCACTTTAGTTTTCTCTGTCCCCCTGTTTCATCCTTTCCAGAAAAACAGAACTGGGGTGAAGGAGGAGGAGTCTGCAGCACCTAACGGCCAACCCTAGTGTGCCATGCAGTGCATCGGCCTTGTGTGGGCAGCACAGACTCCTCCTCTAAAAAAAAAAAAAAAAAATTCTGTATGAGTGCGCACCTCCGGCAGCTTACCCAGCAGTAATGAATGGTGAAGATACAAGAGAAGATCAAGAATTACGTTAGGTATGTAATTTTCATTTTTTGTCTATTTATTGACAGCCAAGAAAGCACATACATGATATTGGATGAGACCAGATCCTCCTATGTTGGATACCTGGTACATAATAATGAATGAAATATATCAAATTGGTCGAGAGGGCCAGAGACGTTGCCCTCCCCCAGGATCCCAACGAGGGTCGCGAGGGCCTCAGAACAGCCACCCTCCTCATCGGAGACCGAAAGGAGCCCCCCCCACTGTTGGAACAAGTAGCTAGAGGGTCGAGAGGGCCAGAGATGTTGCCCTCCCCCAGGATCGCCACGAGGGTCGTGAGGGCCTCAGAACAGCCACCCTCCCCATCAGAGACCCAAAAGGAGCCCCCCCACCACTGGAACAAGTAGCCAGAGGGTCGAGAGGGCCAGAGACGTTGCCCTTCCCCAGGATCCCCACGAGGGTCGCGAGGGCCTCAGAACAGCCGCCCTTCCCATCGGAGACCAAAAGGAGCCCCCCCACCACTGGAACAAGTAGCCAGAGGGTCGAGAGGGCCAGAGACGTTGCCCTCCCCCAGGATCCCCCGAGGGTTACGAGGGCCTCAGAACAGCCGCCCTCCCCATCGGAGACCGAAAGGAGCCTCCCCCCCCACCGCTGGAACAGGTAGCCAGAGGGTCGAGAGGGCCAGAGACGTTGCCCTTCCCCAGGATCCCCACAAGGGTCACGAGGGCCTCAGAACAGCCACCCTCCCCATCAGAGACTGAAAGGAGTACCCCTTCCCACGGCTGGAACAAGTAGCCAGGTACGGAGGCCGGAGATACAGCTCCCTGCACCTGGAGCATGGCATTTCTCCGAGTTCTATTGTATTGTTTTGGTGCCAGTTTCAATTTTCAAGAGGACTAGAACAAACTTGCCTTGCCTTTAACTGCAACCAAATCTAACAAATGCCATACTGTTCTATTGTTAAATAATCAGTGTACCTCTGCAGATAGTTTTTTTTTTGCTCTATTTTTTTCCCAGTGCTACTTCATTCTGTGTGTTATCAGCCTGCACCTTAAAATCTTTATTTGCACATGCTGTCCTGTTTGCCTGCTCGATAACTACTCGCTCTGTAACTGGAGCATTCATCAGTCCCGAATTACTGCCTTGTGGCATGCTCCTTAAGAACTGTAAAAATACAGCCTGCACCTTAAAACTGAAAAAAACAAAAGTGTACTTGTACACATTGTTTCCTCTCGCCTGTCAGTAAGCTAGCATTGTAATTCCTGCTCATTTTGACCTCCTACTATAGTCAGATACTGTGCTAGAGGCTGTAGGGTGTAATTTACTGTTTTTTACTGGAACTCATGTTTTAAAGTAAATTGTGGCTGTTGAGTAGTGCAAACCGGGCTAGTAGCAACGTAGCTTGTGCAAGATTATAACAGTACCCACTTACCTGCAATTAACTCCGCCCCTCCGGTTCTCTCATAAATAACCTTGTCCTTCTTATCTTCCCTACACAGAGGGTCGAGAGGGCCAGAGACGTTGTCCTCCCCCAGGATCCCCACAAGGGTCGCGAGGGCCTCAGAACAGCCGCCCTCCCCGTCGGAGACCGAAAGGAGCCCCCCCCCCCACCGCTGGAACAAGTAGCCAGGTACGGAGGCCAGAGATACAGCTCCCTGCACCTGGAGCACGGCGTTTCTGCGAGTTTTGCTCTGCCGCCCCCGCCACCACCCTTGGTCGGCACTCAGTTGTATAACGCTACACTGGTGATGCTGTTATCAGGTGACACGCGCCAGAGCCTATCAGCCCACTTTCTAACTAGCAGCTTATACTATCCAACCACTAGTGGCCACTATACTGAGGCACAGTTTGCTACTGCAAGATTCTCATATCAGTCATGCTCCTTTATACCACTCCTTTCCCTAGCTTTTCCGCTTGCCTCTCTACCGCCCGGAACCCAGCCTATGCAGGACCCAAACCTACACCCCCTCCACAGTGCGTTACCTCCACCATGCCCCCCATCAACCTCCACCTCTCTGCTCCAGCAAATAATGCACACCCATACATGGGCTCTAAGCTCTTCTGTTATCCCCCCCTCCTTCTTCCATGGCCTGTATGTCCAACGTAACCTAGCTACCTCTATCTCTCTCTACACAACACAAACAAACCACTCAAAACTAAAGTCCAGATACTCATGGAATGTCTCCATGCACTACATCACCCTGCTTCTCCTCCTGGCAGGGGATGTTGAAACCAGCCCTGGCCCAGTGCCCCACTCTACCCCGCCAAACACTCCCAAAGGGCCTAAGATTACTTCACCTAAACATCTGCAGCCTCCTGAACAAAGTACCGGAGTTGTAGCTCACTGCCCTAAATCTCTGCCCAGACATCTGCATCATATCTGAGACATGGCTGAAACCATACTATACAGATTCAGAAATAGCCATCCCTGGCTACATAGTAATTAAGCAGGACAGGGTGGGCAAGAAAAAAGGAGGGGGAATCGCCATGTACATATCCACCAGGCTCCAGTTCACCCCTGTCTTGATCCCTGGACCCACACCCCTAATAGAATCTATGCTGATTAAACTGACCTTACCTCATTCCACCCTGGTGCACGTGGCAGGGACCTACTGTGCCCCAGCCATCCCTGTGCCTAATGTCCATGACCACCTACCCACTCTAAAATCAGTTGCCAGATAGGGTGAGCTCTACATCCTTGGGGATTGTAACCACAATTGGCTAGCAAAAGACTGCGCTAAACTATGTAGCAAAGTGCACTCCCTAAACCTATCCCAACAAATCGATCAACCCACTCGACTAAACACAAAAACACTCCCTCCTGGACTGGGCCCTCACAACCCATCCCCATAGGATAATAGCAGCCGGCCTCTTCCCTGACTCCCTGAGTGATCACCATATGGTTTATATGGTTAGGAAGGTGCACAGACCCGCAAACCACCCCCCACCCAGGACTCTCCTCACGAGGGCCTATAAATCCCTCTGTCTCCATTCCCTTCTAAATGATCTCGCCGTAGTTGACTGGTCATTCATCCAGATGGCCCCCTCTATTGACTATGCTTTTGACATGTTTAGACACAACTTGCTTGCCGTATGGGACTGTCACGCCCCCTTAAGATCTAATAGGGTCAAGGGATCACATCTCCCCTGGGTCACCGCCGATGTCATCGGCTACTGCCGAGCAAGGGACCAGGCAAGCAAACTGGCACACTCGATTCACTGCAGCGTTATCGCAATCTCCGTAACTACTGCACCAAGGCTATTCAGCAGGCAAAGAAAAATTACTTCAAGGCAGCCCTCTCCTCCAACCTGAGCCACCCCTCTAAATTCTGGAAAACCATCAAAACCCTACTCACCCCCCCCCCGGCCCAACCGCCTACCCCAACCCTATCCATACATGGCAACTCTGTCTCTGACCCTAGCGAAGTTGCCTCCACTTTCAACAACTTCTTTACAAATGGCGCTGCATCGCTCCTCACAAACCACCTGTGCACCCCACCCACACCCAGTCCCTCCTTGCAACCCCGGCACCCACTACCCAGCTCAACGTTCGCTTTCTGTCCAGCCTCTATGGCAGAAGTACTCCATGCCCTGGGATCTCTTGACCCTAACAAAGGAAAATGGCCTTTAGGGCTGGACGCCAAACTTCTCCACCTATCAGCCCCTGCAATAGCCACCCCTCTAGCCAACCTCCTAAACCTCTCATTTTCTACGGCTCAAATTCCAGCTGCATGGAAGCAGGCACTTGTCATACCCCTGCCTAAGGGTGGCGATCCATCTGCACCGGGAAATTATTGCCCCATCTCCCTTCTCCCAATTCTGGCCAAACTACAGGAACACCTAGCTCTTACCCAACTCTCCCAATTCCTCGAATCTACCTCCTTCTTCACCCCTTATCAGTCAGGTTTTCGGAAATCCCACTCCACCATCACCGCACTCTTAAGACTCTCAAATGACATCTCCTCAGACATGGACAAGGGACATATCACCTCGGCCATTTTCATTGATCTGGCCAAGGCATTCAGCACCGTCTCTCATCCAAAGCTACTTGCAAAACTAAGTGAAGCAGGCCTCTCCAGCCTAGCCACTAGCTGGTTCCATGCCTACCTGACCGACTGAAAACAGTCTGACAAAATCGGGACACAAGTATCTCCCCCACTCCCAATCACCATGGGGGTCCCCCAAGGCTCAGTCCTAGGCCCCATACTTTTCTCCATATTTTTAAATGACCTCCCACTGACCTGCTCAACCTCAGCATACAAATGTATGCAGACGACACCGTACTATATGCCTCGGCCCCACCACTAGGGACGTGCACGCAACCCTCCAACAGGATTTTGATGCTGTCCAAAAATGGCTCTGATCCAATCAACTAGTACCTAACTCGAAGAAAACCGTCTCCCTAACCTTCGGCATGCAACCTCGGCTCTCATGCCTAGCTGCCCCCCCACTTTCCATACCCTGGACGGATCTCCTCTGGAGACCTGCACCTCCTTTAGATACCTGGGAGTATGGCTTGATCTATACCTGGATTTCTCCGTCCACATTGACTTGCTACACAAAAAAACTGCACCCTAAACTGGGTGCACTTAATCGTAATAAAGGGTGCCTGCCCTCCACGGTCCGAAGGGAATTAGTGCATAAAATGATTCTCCCTATTTTTGACTACGGCAACATAGTCTACGGATCAGCACCCCCAACCACCTAAGCCAGCCTGGATACCCTCTTTCACTCCTACTGTCGCTCCATCCTGGACTGCCTGCCCACCACCCATCACTGTGACCTATATAGCTCCTTAACACTACCATCACTCGAGTCTCAACGTTGAATACACAGCGCAAATGTAATAGCTAAATTCTGGACAAACTCCCTTCCCCCACCTCAGCTCCGCTCTGACGGCACAACCCTCCCCGGCTTACTCTCTCAGATGCTCCGACTCCAGGCTACTCAAAATCCCTTTCATGCACACCTCAAAGGGCCAGTTCGCCTCAAATACTGCCTGCCAAAACTCTGGAATGATCTTCCTGCTCACATCAGGCTGACCCCTGCCCCCAGGCTCCTAAAACCACTCCTCATGATCACTTCTCCGACACATGCAACTGCTACCAGCAGCCCAGACCCACAACCAAGGGGCATCTAGATATACCTTGACAGCTTTAATATTGTCTCAGCAAATTACTGTTTACCTGCCTGTTCTCTGACTGTATATACTCTGTGGTCTTGGACCAACCTTGTATTAATATTTGAAACAAATGCGTGTCTAGCTCTGTTACTATTGGTGGACCTGTTGTGATTACCCCTGTACTGTACATTTCCTGCTGTATTTTCTGTGTAACCCCCAGGTCGCATCTGGAAACGAGCTGCCCCGCTCAGCATGCCTGCCTGGTTAATCTCTTAAATAAATAAACGGAAAAACTAACTGCCACTAATCCTGACAAATTGGAACGATTCAATACTAAATAGCAATGTTTGGCAATATATTTCTCGACGATTGTTGCAGTCTTTTTACCCTAAAACAACCCTAAAAAGGATAATACACATAATTATCTACTAGGTAATACAAATAATGGGTTATAGCAGACCAATTTACATTTTACATCAGATACAACGAGATTGGTGCATTGTCGCGTGGGAGAGCAGAGTCAGATTCACTCAAAACATACTAGATATAAATCTAAGACTTAAATGCTAATAGGAGCACAGAAACAAATCAATAATGATCTCTCCACCATGGTAAATCATATGTATGTTTAAATCATATATACAGTCTACCTACGTCTGCAACAATGTTAACGGATGTTGTAAACTGCATAATATGTAATATGTTTGCAAATCTGTCTCAATAAAAATAAACTGTTTAAAAAAAGCTGCAATGGAAAGTAAGAAACGGCACCTCCTTTGTCTATTAGCAGAAGAAGAAGCAAATTAAAGGAAAAGAAAAAATAAAAGAAAAAGCAGAGAAATCTGGAGCTAAAGCAAACTGCCACTGAAACTGCAGACAGCCAGCTGAGTTCTGTCAAGATGGATGACGTGGTAGCATCAAAGGAGCTGCTACCAGGGAATTCAGTATCAGAAGCGGGGAATACTGAAATTGAGATTGACAGGAACACTGATACCACCGATGTAACTAGCAAAATATCTGGAAATATTTAGGATAAGGAGGTACAGTACAAGCAGTGGGTGAAAGGCGTAGTGCTGCTGACCTGCAAAATGAGCCACTACAGGAGAGTTCCTGCCTTACCTTTTTAAAACAGTTGTAGCACGGTATTCAAACTCCCAAGGACAGTGTGTGAAATGCTGAGTAAGTCAAAAGAAAAATGTAAACTCTTCTAGTAATTCTGCCAAAGCACAAAACAGGAGTGTGGAAATTGAGGGGAATAAGGCTGGGGAAAAAATATGCAGCCTGACTATCCCCTGAAGACTGGATGCTTGAAACAGCACTTGGGGGGCGGGCGCGTGTTATCAGTATTCAATGGGAAACTGGCATCCACAACAAACTCATGAATCAGCACAAAATAAATTACTAGAAGGTAAGCAAACTAAATTATTTCCTTCTAATGCTAACTTGATATCACAAAATGACAATGTAAAGTCCAAGAGCACAGAAAAGACTGCTATTTTAACAAATGTGGGAACTGATAGTAGCGATAATGCCCACCCTGATAAAAACACTGAAACCCAGTACAAGCATTGCAGCCCAACAAGAAGCTGGAGCTGTTAATTCTGTTCATACAATGGAAAAGGAACAAAGTATAGCCAACAGTGACGATCAGTTAAACATGAGTGATGATCTCATTAGCTCACTAGACTTACAATGCATTCCTTGTTCATGTATGCTTTCTACTGCATTGTGTATATAAGTTGTTGATGTCTACATATGTTTAAAGCTGAAAAGGTCTTATTGTCTGGATATATGGTAAGATTCTTTATGTTAATAAAATTTTCCCTACTCTTTTCGAGAAGTTTAATAGGATTTTTAACATCCACCTGAGCAATCACCAAAACAGGCAGACAGAACCTTAGTTTAACGTCTCACTTGAATGACGGCATCTCAGGACTACAGCACCCCACCTAATACTGCAGTACAGTGTCACTATTGGGATTTTACCCCAAGTTCCTGGTGTGAGTCTAGTACTTACAGCCTTCAGATCTTCCAGCCTCAGAGGCAAATGTGTAACCTGCTGAGCCACTGGTTTGAAGAGCACCAAACGTCAACAGGAAAAAGACATGGGGCATTGATAAGCAGCACGTTCATATGGAATCGGCAGTGTAGGGAGCAACTAGAAATGCCAACAGAATCATGGCAAGCATCAAGAACACCTTCATAAGCATATCAAGAGATATTATAACACCCTTGTACTAACCCTTGGTAGGCCCCATCTCAAGTACTGTGTACAGATCTTCCATGAATCAATCTTCACCATTGAGTCATACATATGAGTCTAAGGCTGGAGGTACTAGGACCCTGCAGGAGATTTTTCCCTTTAGGAGGGGAGTTGACATTGGGTACTGGCACAGCCTGCATGTAGCACGCACCCATAACTGTCATCGACTCCATAACACACCTCAGTTCTGTACTTCCCAACATTAAGTGTACACCGTTGGGGGCAATGCCTCAGTTTGACATCATCAGATTTCTTCTGTGACACTGCTGAGTTTCTTTTCTTTGCAGTGCTAACTTCATTTTTCTGTTTTGTCCATGATGTCTGAGAAAGTGGGGAAAGGGTCCAAAAAAAACCCTGTTATGCGTCAGTGTTACTGTGGTAAGGTGATCGTGACAAAGGAGTGACATCAAGTCTGGACTTCTCTTGGCCCTGAAGATGATGTAGATTTCTGTGATGCTTTCATTTTGATAGATCTCTGTACTGTGTAGTTTCACATGCTGAAGTTGGGTTGCCCAATTCCCACCTTCAAGGGCAGGCCACAAACCTGCGTTGCCAAGCTCAGGTCTTTGGGCCCTTCTCCTGTGCCCCTTCCCTGTGCCTCTAGTACCATGGAAGTGCAAGGTTCTCGAACTTGCCGGGGCATCGGAGACCATTTGGGGGGGTGGATCTGGTGGACAGTTGGCTCCTTCTGGACGGCCAGCTGAGCACCCCCCCAGTCCGTCTGCTGTTGGCAGTGAATGTCCCTGGTGGTGTGGCCAAAGCTATATGCTTAGTTTACACTGGAGGACAGCACGATGTTGCAGACTGGTACCCCCCCAGCTCTTGACACCATCTACAGTGTTGGTGAGCAGGCGCTGCCAGCTGTGATATCAGAACCCCTTCTGGTACCCTTCACAGTGCTAGGAGAGGGACCAGCACCAAGGTTTAGAGGTGTCCTGTTTCGGATGTTGAGGTATCACTCTCTGAATCAAGTAGCCCTCATGGCACTGAGGAGGAGGAGGGTGGTGCTGGGTCTTGCAGTGGATGTGGCACTGGTTCAGTTGTTAGTTCTGGCCTGACAGTGGCATGGTCCAGTGACAGTGACAGTACCAGCTTCAGATTTGTTCCCATCTCTGGAACAGTCCCTAACACAGGAGTAGGGACAGATCTCGGGCAAGTGCCGGGCCCGGTATCAAGGACAGTTCCGACCGTGGAGCCAGGGGGAGTCCTTTGACTAGGTCCTTCTCAGAAGCTGAGTTTGGTGCTGGAGGTGGCACTGTATGGGTTGGAGACTGTCTGGGCCATGGAATTCCCTCTGGCTCTATGGCTGAGCCTGTCTCCAGTGGGGACTAGAGCTGCCCCAAGGGGACTGAACAGCTCCATTCTTCTCACCCTGTGATGTTTCCCTATGGGCACTGTTGAGGTTGTTCCTCTTCTGTAGGTGACTCTTCTCAGGTGGGTTTGTCTTGCCCACCCTTATTTATTTATTAAATTTTGATGACCGGGTAGGTCCACTGAGCCCCGGAGGTCCCTTTTTCAGGAGAGACATTAAATGGAGTGATACAGGTAGTAAACAGGTATAAACTTACATACAGATTCAATAGTTACAGTTTTTGTCATTGATTTAGAAAAGTAGTGGCATTCTATCCATAATGGTTTGGCACAACTCATGAACATTGTTGGGTTACCAAGATAAGGAAAGTGCTGTGTCAAGTTTGAAGTTTAAGCAGGTAAGGTGCTTGGCGTAAGTCTGGGGGGGACTGTCAGGTGCCATGGCATTAGCAAGCACTTACCTCAAGTAGGTGTGCCTTGTGCCTGGTACGGAAGTTCATGAGAGAAGGGGCTTCCTGTACCACTGGTGGAAGTTTGTTCCACAGATAGGGGGCTGTGACGGAGAATGATTTTCAGCCTGCGCGGGTCCTGACCCTGGGGGTTTCTAGCACAGTTTGCCCTGAGGTCCTCAGGGTTCGAGGGTTGTGTTTGGAGGCTAAGGTAGCTGAGAGGCTGGGTGGAGTTGCAGGGCCGAGTAATTTAAATGCTAGGCAGAGGAGAGGGTATTGGAGGCGTGCTTCAAAAGAAAGCCACTGTAATTTGGCTAGTGTATCACAGTGGTGGCTTCTGGAATGATCCTAGGTAGCGAACTGCACTACCTTGTTGTATAGAATCTGCAGCCGGTGGACCTCCAGCTTGGCCATTCCCTGTACTACAGGGGCTGCGTAGGTCAGTGTGGGGAGCAGGATGCTTGAGGCAATGGAGAGTCTAGCTTCTGGTATAAGCTGATCCTTAATCTGATACAGGATGCCAAGTTTCCTGTGGATAGTCTTGGTCACTTGTTCCACATGGTTCTTGAAGGTGAGACCTTGGTCAAGCGTAAGCCTGGCCTAGGATCTTCAAGTAATGCTGCAGGACAGTTTGTAGATGTCCCTTTGCTCTTTCTCTCTCTAACTCTCTCTCCGGCCCCTAGGGAAGTCTCCCTCAGGTGTTGTGCACCCATGTGCTCTGCTAGCACAGTACCTTACCCACTTTGGGGCTTCAGGTCTTGCAGATCTCAGATGGGCCTTGTCACCCAGTGTGTGGCTAACCTCCTGATGCTGACTCTGAGCAGACAGATGCATTGGGGAAGAAGGTTTTCATTTTGACTCGCACTGTGATGTGCACACTAGGCAACTTACAGCAACTGCCTATGGGCTCATCCGGGACAGCTCCTAGCTACCATGCCACCATTGGAGTTAGTTGGACAAGCCATTTGCCTTTCTGCCAAGGGTCTGTAGTTGGAGAGGTACTGGACAGGAGCATCTTTGATGCCAGTGAGGTGGCTTTGTGACAGGGTTGGGTAAGAACCCTGTTCCATTTGTTATGCAGAGAGAGTTAAAGGCAATTATCTTTGCTGTCCTCTCCTGTTCTGTCACTTGTCTGTCTCTTGCCTGTCTGATTGCACAATCAAAGTTTCCTTGTGGCAGCTAGGAGTTGGCCACTCTGACAGTCCCAAAATTTCTCCATTTTCTCACTCCCATCACTTGTTTCTATTCTTTCTTTCCTTGCTTCTCTGTGGTTAAAAAATATATATGAATCAGTATGGGAAATTGGGATCCCTTATTTGTGTAATTATCAATCAGTCAGTCTTTATTTAGCCAGGTGAAACTCCATCGAGCAAGCTCATTTTCAAGGAGGGCCTGGTAGGTACAGAATAAATAATACAGTACCACAATAGAACATACAACACAAATGGGCATAGTAATACAATACATAGCAATAAAAACAAGGTACAGTAATTATATTATCGAAGTTTTGTAGAAAGCTATTTGGGTTTTTCAAATAACATGAAGTCTTGCTGTATTCTGACTATATGCAGTTAGCCCCAGAACTTGAACTGCTCTGGAGAGTAAAGGGTTAACTCTGTGCACATGCATAGAATGTCGAGCTCTAGCTCGGTTTTCAAACCTCTGTCTGTGGTACTCTGAAGTGTAACCGTCAGATTCTTTTCTCCGCCTTACTGTGAAGTCGCTCCGGAGAGCCCTCCTGTGCTTCGGTTCGGTCTAGTTCGATTTGGTCGTTTTTTTTTTTTAAACCGTGGTGTCAGTAATTCAGTATTCTTGCCTCTGTCTCGGTACCAGTAAGTGGTAGTTGTAGGTAGTGGTTATTTACTGTGTTTTAGCTAAGGAATTGTTTTATTTCAGTTCTTTGCTGGTCGGTCCGGTTCAGAACCGAAGCTCATCTTCTTTTATTGTTTATTATTACTTGTGTGTGTGGTTTCTCCAGTACTCATCGGTTCCTAAAAAAAATCCAATATTTTAGGATTTTTTTTAACCGACCCGTGACATGGTTGGAACCGTTGAGTGTATAATTGCCTGGCTTAACCACTGTGTAAGGTTATTTTCTGGTTAAAGGCATGTCTGAGAAACCCAAGAAGAAAACCAGACTCACTTGGTCGGAAGTACTTGCTTCGGATATAGATCCTGAGGCACATTATGAGGGCGATTGGGAAGAGGATGAAGATTATGAAGAAGAACAATGTGAGGGCCTAGATGAACCAGTAGAGCCTGACATCTCCCCAGACAGGCCTTCTCAGGCTTCTCCTCCCAGGCTTTCTGAGTCCCCTTCCCATTTCTTGTTTTACAAGAAAGTGGCTGAGACTCTTCAGCTTCCTATGGAAGAGGCTGAACAGGATCAGTAAGAACCTGACTGTCTGGAAATGATGGATGTCCCAGAGTCTGAGAGGGTGTCTATCCCCTTACACAAATCCTTGGGGAAGCAGACATGACAGATTTTACAATGTCCTACTTCCATTCCTCCTGTGAAAAACAGAATGGACAGGAGGTATGCTTTATCAGGTCCTGGGATGGAATTCCTTTCAAATCATAGCAGCCATGTTGGGGTAGTACAAGCTGCAGCCTGTGACAAGTCTAATATCAATCAATCAATCAAAATCTTTATTTATTCAGGCGAACATCATTGAGCAAAGCTCATTTACAAGATGGACCTGAGTGGTCATACAAATGAGGATACAAGTATTATTACATAGACAAGAATAGAATAAATAGCAATACAATGGCATGAAATGATTATATACAACAATTTACATATATACAAGTAACAATAGAACCATTTAGCCTGTATGAAAAAAAGAGGACAAAGGGTATAGCAGTCCTAAAATATAAGTTATATGGTCTAAACTAGTTTTTAAGTGAATATAATAGGTGATTCGGAAGAAAGAAATTGAGTTAATATAATGGATAGAAAAGGGTGGTTTAGTTGGGTCAGATAGGTAGGGATTATGCTTTATAAAAGCAATTGCAGAGCTCTGGAAAAGGGCGGAGAACAATCTTTGAAGGATGCCAGAGGTAGTAGGCTATCTAGCTTCATGGATTTTTGAGAGAGTTCCATGCAACTGCTAAGGAATAGCTGAAAGCAGCCCTCCCATACCGGTGCAGGCATTGGGGACCTTTATGTGATGAGATTACTGATCCTTAAGGTGTATGGCCTGGTTGTAATTTGGTAAAGCAATCAGTGATATAGGTCGGTAGTTTGCCTGTTAACGCTTTGAATATCCAGATAACAGCATTCCTATTTCTTCTGTGTTGCAATGATGTCCAGTTGACTGCCATATAAAGGGAGCAATGATGGGTGTTGGAGGAAGGTCAGTAATAAATCTTATGGACCTGTGATACAGGGTGTCCAGCTTATGTAAGAGATGACTTGAACAATGGCAGTAGAGAAAATCAGCATAATCAATGAGGGATAGGAATGAGGCCTGAATTAACCTTTTTGGAATCACTGTTTAGGTAATGTTTTATTCTAAAAATAGTCCGAGCCTCTGTCTTAGCTTTTTAAGTAACTCTTCAATATGGACAGAATAGTCAAGCCTGTTATCTATCCAGACTCCAAGGTATTTGAAGTTATCAACAAATTCAAGTTTCTCTCCAAGTAAGGTGGATATATGTAGGGTGTTGGATGCTGGGGTAGTGGTAGTACAACTCTTTGTGGTAAAGAACATAGCTTTTGTTTTTTTTGCATTTAGAAGTAGTTTTTTGTCAAGTAGATTGTGCTGCAGAATGGAGAATTTGGATTGTAGAAGTTCACAGGCTTTGGAAGGTGAGAGATTGCTGACATACAATACAGTATCATCAGCAAACAGATGAATGTTAGATTGAGTGAGGTTGGCATCAATATTGTTTAAATAAATAGCAAAGAGGATAGGGCCAAGAATAGAGCCTTGTGGTACACCCTTTAGCAGAGGTTTTGAGGTGGATAGGTAATTTCCATTTCTAACCAGTTGCGACCTATCTGAAAGGTAATCCTTAAACCAGTTGAGTGATAGGGAATCCAGGCCTAATGAGTTAAGGGAGGTGAGTAATAAGGTGACTAATATTCCCCTGGCATCTCACCCCCCAGATAAGGATTCCAGGAAAGTGTATACCATGGCAAAAAAACAGTACTTGACATCCTCTTTGGGCCTCAGACAATCTAATTACATGGCATACACAGCCAGGTACCAGAAATCTATATGGGATATGGTTCTGGAACTGGCTAAGGATGCCCCTCCCTAGCTAGCCAAGGAGCTGGAGCAGGTGGCAGCAAATGGTATAGAAGCATCTAAGGTGCAATTCTACGCTGCTGTTGATTCCAGTGATGTTCATTCCAGGGTCATGGCCACATCTATCTCCATGAGGAGATTTGCTTGGCTAAGGTGTACCAACCTCTCACAGGATACTCAGGCTAAGGCCATGGATTTTCCTGTAACTGGTAATTCTCTCTTTAGGGACCAAACAGAGAATTACATGAAAAAAATGGACTAGTACAGGACGACCTATAGGAGTGCTGCAGCCAAAGAGAAGCAGACCACTCCTCAGAGGCAGCAGTTTAGGGGCAGGGGCAGGCCTTTTTACAGGCCTTTTTACCAAACTCAGTCCTCCTCCTCTTCTTTTCAGCAGAGGGGGTTCTTTAGGGGAAGAAGTAGACGTGGGGTAACTAGGACCCCATCAGCTACTCAGTCCAAGCCCCCTGCCAAGCAGACACCCTGGAGTGTCAGTCAGGGTCGCCTCCCCAATCCCAGTAGTGGGCAGGTTGGCTCACTACTCCCAGGCCTGGGAGTCTATTACTTGAGACAAATAGATCCTGGAAGTAGTGAGCCAGGGATTTGCTCTCAGTTTCAAAAGGTTCCCAAGAATGAGAGCAAAGTCTTTCAGTACTCCCTCTTCCTTGGAGACAAGGGCCTTAGAGGCAGAAGTCTCCTCTCTTCTACGAGTAGTAGAGAAGGTACCTCTTTGTCACAGGGGAAAAGGACTGTATTCAAGATACTTCCTTACCCCCAAAAAGACAGGGGAGTGGCAACCCATATTGGATTTAAGGTACCTGAACAAACAATTGACAAAACCAAAGTTCAAAATGGTGACTCTGGGAGAAATTCTCCCCTCTCTGAGACCAGGAGACTGGCTAGCCTCCCTGGATCTCAAGGATGCCTACTTCCACATACCTATCAGACATTTCCACAGAAAGTACCTCAGGTTCGAGTTGCCCTCAGGCCATTCCCAATTCAGGGCCATGCCCTTCAGCCTAACATCTGCTCCAAAGGTGTTCACCAAGTGTCTTGCAGTGGTGGTGGCATTTCTCAGGAGGCAGGGCATCCTTGTGTTCCCATAGCTGGACGACTGGCTTCTAGTGGGCCAGTCTTCAGACCAGGTCAAGTCAGCTTTAGAGGTCACCCAAAGACTTCTGGAATCCTTGGGCTTCATTCTAAATTTAGATAAGTCTGTTCTAGAGCCAGCCCAGCTTCTCACCTTCATAGTGGTGGAAATAGATACACTTCAGGCAAGAGCATTTCTTCCTCTTTCAAGGGTTCAGTCATTGGTCACTCTGGCCTCCTCTTTTCGTCCTCTAGTGTCTCGTCCAGCCTGACACTTTCTACAGCTGCTGGGCCACATGGCAGCTTCCACAGCAGTAGCTCAGGGAGCAAGATTTCAGATGAGAGATATTCAGTTTCATCTCAGATCTTTCTGGTCTCAGAAAAAAGACCCTCTCTCCAAATTGGTTCCAGTCTCCAAAACCTTGCTTCAGGCCCTTCAATGGTGGTTGGAGGAAGGCAATCTTCAACAAGGGGTTCCCTTTATCAGTCAGGCCCCTTCTGTGATTCTCACCACAGATGCCTCCCTGTTGGGGTGGGGGGCCCACCTAGATCATCTCACAGCTC
Source organism: Neoceratodus forsteri (assembly GCA_016271365.2). NCBI lineage: Eukaryota > Metazoa > Chordata > Ceratodontiformes > Ceratodontidae > Neoceratodus > Neoceratodus forsteri. The sequence goes on from CM028129.1 coordinate 283,953,872, forward strand.
AGGGAACTTGGTCACACCAGGAGTCCCTTCTGCACATAAATCTTCTCGAATTAAGAGCTGTCTTCCTAGCACTTCAGACATTCTCAACGGTTGTCCAAGGGAAAGTAGTACAGATCAGAACAGACTATACCACCACCATGTGGTACATCAACAAACAGAAAGGCACTTGGTCCTCTGCTTTGTGCACAGAGGCCATGGAAATATGGTCTCTAGCTTATTCCCTTCAGGTTTCTCTGATGGCTGTGCATCTCCCAGGGAAGGACAACATTCTAGCAGATGCTCTAAGCAGGATTTCTCAGGGTCACCATGAATAGACCCTGAACCGTGTCATTCTTCAGGTCATTTTCAGGAGATGGGGCACCCCAGAGATAGATCTCTTTGCAACCCTGGACAATCATCAACTCCCTCTTTATTGTTGCAGACCACCCCTTCTGGGTCCTGTTCCCCAGGATGCTCTTGTACTAAATTGGACTGAACATGAAGAGTTTGTAGCAAAACGCAGCCAACAGATTAAAAGATTTAAGGAAAAAGGCTATACCAATCATAGTATAGCCACAGCTGTAGAACTAGTTGACACAGTGGATAGAGGACACTTTTTAAAATATAAGGAAAGGACACAGCAAAAATCACTGAGTACCCCATTTGCTACCACTTATTCCAGTGAAGCTGATGCAGTGAAACATATTATTTATAAAAACTGGTCCATACTGGAACTAGAACCAAAATTACAAAATGTGGTTAGTGAAGAACCCCAGGTAATATTTAGACGTAATGAAACCATTAAAGATATGGTGGTTAACAGCATGTTACCAGTACAGAAATCTGCACCTACTGTACTTCCTCCTCTCCCCACAGGAACATTTAGATGTGGCCGATGTAAATACTATAAATACATTAGCCCATGTAAAACTTTTATCAATCCCAGCACCCAGAAAGAAATATATATTAAACAGTTTATTAACTGCAATAGTAGAGGAGTCATTTATAATCTGACTTGTAGTTGCAGTGCCTTTTATGAAGGTAGAACTATAAGGCAATTTAAAACCAGGATGGGAGAACACATCAGAGCAATACATAATAAAGATACCAGTTATGCTATTGCACAACATATAGTGACACATCCTGAGAATACACATGAAATCATATTTAGTGGAATTGAACAGATAAAACTGGGACTTAGAGGGGGAGACTTTGAAAAAATAGTGGGCAGGAGGGAAAGTTACTGGATTTATGAACTGGGGGCCAGAACAGAGATGGGACTTAATGAGAACAGATTTGGCAGCTTTCCTGAAGAAATATAAGTGTTAAGTAAAAACACAAGATTAAAATGATACTTATATGAAATATTTAAAGCATTCTAAAATTATAATAAGGGTTTAGTATAAATGCAGTCACCGCCATTGATTATGAAGTATGTACCTGGATACTTCTCAAAGAGTGGATGTATAAAAATATCTTAAAGAGAGAAAACTATATTATATATGTATGAAATATATACATATATATTAAAATAAGATATATTAAGAAATGACAATTAAGTTGTTAATTTACAAAATGTAATCAGTATTTAACCTCTGAGAAATAATCCATGTTTTTGGTTTATGTATGATATTGTGACTAATGTTATGAGTATAAAAATATAATTAATATATAAACGTTTTTAAAAAATAAGATTTTAGTATAGAACACTATGTGTTTATCTTAAATTGGATACCACTTAAGGTTGGTCATGAAATAATTGGTTATAAGGTCACATGATTATGTAGTATAGAAGTAACGAAATGAATGTGGTCATACTACTCTGAGGATGCATGGCAGTGGCCGTGCGCGAAACGTCAGTAGTTCTGTTTGGCAGCAGACCTCATAATATCTCCTGAGGCAGTATGTATTTTGCACTTTAGATCTTAAACTAAGGATGAATTAAAGGATTTTTCACGTTTTAAACTACAGTCTCCTGTGCGTCTGTGACTGCGGGTGCTTACTTTCTTTTTTGATATCATTGACTTATTGCGATAAATCAATCAAAATCAATCAAAATTTTATTTATAAAGCGCTTTTCAATAAATCAAAGCGCTAATACATAACAAAAGATAAAACATCCACAATAATAAATAATGACATAGACAATAAAATGTCCGTAAAAATAACCATAAAATAATCTATTCAAATGCCAGTGTAAATAAATAACTTTTCAAAGACCTCTTAAATGATTCCATGGACAGGCACTCTCTAATCTGATGAGATAGAGAATTCCACAGTGTCGGGGCCGTAAAAGAAAAAGCCCTTGCCCCAGATGATTAAAGACGAACCCTGGGAATCTCTAGCAATCCCTCGCCAGTGGAGCGGAGAGGGGGTAGGGACAAAGGAGATCTTGCAGGTAGCCCGGTCCCTGACCATGTAATGTCTTATAAGTCAGCAATGCGACCTTGAAGGTGATTGTCCACCGCACTGGCAGCCAGTGCAGTTCGCGCAGCACAGGTGTGATATGGCAAGTTCTTGATAACCCAGTCAACAACCTGGCTGCTGCATTCTGCACCAGCTGCAGGCGATGGAGATCTACCCCCCCCGGCAACCCTAGATATAAAGCATTACAGTAATCAAGGTGTGAAGAAACAAAACCAACACAGGAAGGTTATCATGCGGAACAAGATCTTTTATCCGGGCGATATTTCTCAGATGGTAAAAGGATGACTTGACAGTGGCCGACACCTGCATCTTCAGTGTCAGCGCACTGTCAAAAATGACGCCCAGATTTCGCACCTGTTCAGAAGGTCTCAACTGGGTATCCCCTAACAAAAGACCAGAGGGGACCCCAGGAGTCAACTTCTCTACATAATGACCCGGGTCCACTACCAACACCTCGGTCTTATCCGGATTTAACTTCAACCAGTTTGCACTCATCCAGTCCTTTATCTCAGCGAGGCAGTTGTTAAAAACCGACACTGCATCGCTTTGTTCGGGTACAAAGGACATATAGAGCTGAGTATCATCTGCATAGCAGTGAAAACTCAGCCCATAACGCCTTATAATGTCTCCCAACGGCAGCATATACACCGTGAACAACATGGGGGAAAGTACAGAGCCTCATGGCACCCCACAGGACAGAGCAATGGAGCAGAAGAGAAGATCCTGAAACTACCCTTTGACTTCTGCCTGTGAGGAAAGAGTGGAACCATCTGAGGACTGTCCCTGACAGTCCACAGAGTAGTCGCAGGCGATCCAGCAACATCCCATGGTCCACAGTGTCAAATGCTGCAGAGAGATCAAGGAGAACCAAGATCGAACGGCTCTTCCAATCTCTCACTATTAGGAGATCATTAAGTACCCGAACTAATGCAGTCTTGGTACTGTGCCTCTTCCTGAAACCGGACTGGAGAGGATCATAGACTTCATGGGTGGTAAGAAAGTCATCGAACTGCAACGCGACTACTTTCTGAATAACCTTGCCCAAAAAGGGCAGGTTAGAGATCGGTCTGTAGTTAGCGAGGCAGTCGGGGTCAAGGGAAGGTTTCTTCAAAAGGGGTGTCACGACAGCTTCCTTCAAAGACTCCGGGAACACCCCTTGATCCAAAGAACTCCAGACTGTCCTCACAAGGACTGGTCTGATCACATCCATGCACCCCACAAGGAGGCGTGTAGGACTAGGATCCAAACTACAGCAAGTCGGTCGCAGGTCCTGGACAATCTTCATGATATCCATGATCGCTGGCTGGTCAAAATCCATCCAGGTAGACCGAGGGCATATAACTCCGCATCGGTCACTGCAATGCTCGTTTGAACGTATGCTGTGGATCTCCGACCTGATTGATGACACCTTATCATCAAAGAACTGAGCAAACTCATCACACTGTATTTGTGAAAAGGCTCTCCGACCCTGCAGACAGGCTGGATTGCACAGTCTGTCGACAGTATGGAAGAGCTGAGCAGGTCAGTTTCTTCAATCAATCAATCAAAATCTTTATTTAATCAGGCGAACATCATTGAGCATAGCTCATTTACAAGATGGACCCGAGTGGTCAAGAAGTGCAAGTGTTAGTACATTGACAAGGGTAGCATAAACAGTAATACAATGACAGTGGTAACATAAACAGTAATACAATGACATAAGTGCTAATATATAACAATATACATATGTACACGGCACATTAAAACTATTAATCTGTGAGACAGAAGGCAATGGACACATCAGGAGTAATATGTAGATTATAGGACCTAGCAGGCATTTTGAGGGTGAATCTTGGGACTGGAAACGGGAGTTTTATCAGCATATAGGAACACGAAAAAAGAAAGGGGGGATAGGTAGGGCCGGGTTTAGGCCTTGTGGAAGCAGTTGCAGAGTTCTGGGAATAGGGTGGTGAATAATCTTTTGAAGGATATTAAGGGTAGGAGGTTATTTAGCTTCATGGTTTTTTGGAGTGAATTCCAAACAATTGCTAGTGAGTAGCTGATAGCAGCCCTCCCAAACTGGGTGCAGACATTGGGGACCTTAAGAATGATAATTTTGCTGATCCTTAGGTTGTATGGCCTAGAAGTAATTTGAGTAAAACAGTCTGAGATATAGGTAGGTAGCTTGCTTGATGCAGTAATCTCCCTGGACAGGAACTCTGCCTTCTTATGGGAGATTACTGATTGATAGTCCACATAATAGGCCATCAATCTAAGTCTGTCACCCTCCAGACCAGATTTCCGCCAACAATGCTCCAAACTTCACCCCACTCTCCTCAACTCCCTCAATGTCCCATCAAACCAAGGGGACCGAGGGCAGAGGGAGAGGGGGCGAACACGGACAGGTGCAATGGAATCCAGTGCCCTCAGCACCATGTTATTATAGTGCACTACTAAGGCATCTGGTTCCATGCACTCCATAGGCCAACTTGATAGGTCCAGTACCGCCATCAGACCCTGAGGGGTAACTCCCCTCAAAGGGCGATACTGGACCATCTCCAAAGGGGTGGGTCTCGTAAGGGGGGTCGCGAAATTGAACCTTATAGAATGGTGGTCAAACCACCCAACTGGTTCCACCACCAGTTCCGTGATCTCCATCCCCAGGGTGAACACCAGACCCAAAGAGTGACCCTGAATATGGGTAGCAGCGGTAACCACCTCTGTGAAGCCCAACAAACTCATTAGTTGGAGAAAGTCTTGACCAAACTGCGAGAGTTCATCATCGACCCAGGCATTGAAGTCCCCCAGGACCAACCACCTGGAGGGCTCCAGCACCAGGTCAATAATGAAGTCCGCGACTTCTTGCAGAAAAACGTTCTCGTTACTGGGTGGACGGTAAATGAGCAGGATTCTGCAGCCCACACCTGCTCCCATGATACACTCAAAGGATCTAGGGGACACCACTGGAACCTCTACAAGGCCCAATTTGATTTAAACAAATAGCGCACTCCCCCACCCCCACGATCCAACTCTGGCGATGTATTACCGAGTACCCGGCTGGGAAGTTTGACTCCAAAATGGGACCAACGTTTTCGTCCAGCCAGGTCTCGGTAATGCATGTCAGGTCAGATGATTCAACAAGATCAGCAATAATCGCTGTCTTGTTTTTTATAGACCTGGCATTGCATAACAATGCCCGGGTTGGATGAGAGGCCCTGGAGGAGCAGGCTACATGCCCACTCTCAGTGGAGCCCTTGGGTATGGAAACCAGGCAATGCACTCCTCTATCCTGGGCCCATTTTGCCCCAGGGCCTCTCCTCGACCACCACCTTATTCGCCCACTCCGCTTCCCCGTAGCCGGGACCCTCCTCTCTGCCTCCTCCGCAATCCCAAGGCACGGCAACACCTATATACTCGGTTGCAACGGGCTATCAAAGGGCGAGGTCCCTCATCCTAGAGGGGAATAGCTTCGTCCATGGATAATCGTCCCAACACATAATTATTAACACAAAGTATTTAAGAGACAATCTTAAACAATCCCTATAATATAAATATTATCAACACCAGCACTAATTTAAAATAACTAAAAACAAATAATCCAATTTCTCTTCAGGCCGACTCCGTAGGAAAAAAAGTCTTCAGGCAAATCTGGGCAAGTTTTATAAATTCTTCAAAGAGAAAAAGTTTGTGATAGTTAACAGCAGAAGTCACATTTTCTTCCAGTTTATACTTTTTCTAGAGAAGTGAAAAATCCGTCAGAGCTCTCACCCCTGGGGAATCTGTCTCATAGCCTATCTCTCACATAGACACTTAAACAGAGCTCAAATAAGAAATTCTTTGTTTCAAACAACATGAAGTCTTGCTATATTATAGACATTAGCAGTTTGTTCCAGCTCTAGAACTGCCCCGGAGTGAAATGGTTAAAACCATTCCAAAATAGAATTTTGGCACGAGAGCAGCTCTATCTGTGTCCTTTCAAACTTGAACTGTCAGATTCTTTACTCCGCCTCAGTGAACAGTCGCTCCGGAGATTTCTCCTTCTGCTCGGTTCATTTCTCGGTTTAAAAAGTGTTTTCTTGGTTGGATTTAACTGAGAATAGTTTTATTTTAACCGCGAAACCGCTCGGTTCAAGCTCTATCTGTGGTAACCGTAAGTAAATGAAGGTTTTGTCTGTGTGGAACTTGTAGTTATCGGTTCGGTTTGAACCGATCAGTGGGTTTAAAACTCATTTAAAAACTAAAGTTACTATTTTAGAGTGCGGTTCCCGGTTCTTATCGGTTCTAAAAAGCGGTTATTACGGTTTCCAATACCCGTGACACGGTTAGAACCGATAAGGGTGTCTTGCCTGGCACTGCCGTTAAAAGGGCAAGTTTTGGTTAGGCTGGCATTATGTCTGAGAAACCCAAAAGAAAAACCGGGCCCACTGGGTTTCAACACTGTGATGTTTGTGGGGAAGTCTTTGCCAAGGCTGACCCACACACCACATGTGTTTATTGTCTGGGGTTTGACCACCTCCAGTCAGACTGCCAGGTATGTAAGAATTTCCCTGCAGCCACCCTGGAAAAAAGATTAGGCAGGCTCAGGGAACGAGGCTAAAAGTCCGCTGACCCAGATGGCCAGCCCGGTTCGGTGCCAACCGAACCAGAGGGAGTGCCCTCTGACCAGGGCCAGACTTCCTCGGGCCAAAGAAAAGCTGGTTCTGAGGAACCAATTCCAGTAAAGAAAACAAGAAAATCAGCAGGTCTGGAGTCCAAAATTCCTTCTCCAACTGCAACAGAGATAGCAAAAGCCATACAAATTGTCCAGTCACTGTCTCAGGGTCCGTCCGAACCACCACTATCTGGTAAAAGGTCGGTTTGTCCGGTCCCAGTGGTTCAGGATTATGATATTGAGGAATTTTATGAACCAGAGGAGGGGGAGGAGGATTATGAACAGTATGAATGTGGCTGGGAAGGTCTGGGTGTGCCCATTGAACCGGACATCTCCCCAGACAGACCTTTAGAATCTCCCCTATGCTGTCTGAGTCTCCATCTCATTTTATGTTTTATAAAAGTTGCTGAAACCTCCAGCTTCCTTTAGAAGAGGCTGTGGATGAGCAAGAGGAGCCTGATTTTGTAGAAATGATGGATATTCCAGAGTCTAGGAGATTGTCTATTCCTTTACATAAGTCTTTTAGGAAACAAACAATTAAAATTTTAAAAGCTCCTAATTCTGTGCCTCCTGTAGATAAAAAGATGGACGGAAGGTATACATTGTCAGGCCCTGATACAGAATTCCTTTCTCAGCAATGCAGTCATGTTGGAGTAGTTCAGGCTGCTGCCTGTGATAAAGCTAATATTCCCTTGGCTTCACATCCTCCTGACAAGGATTCCAGGAAGATTGATGCCATGGCAAAAAAACAGTGGCAGCCTCTGGGACTCAGGCAAGCAAATTATATGGCTTATGTAGCTAGGTATCAGAAATCTAGATGGGATACTGTTATGCAATTGGCCAAGCAGGCCCATGGCCAGCTGGCTAGTGAACTAGAACAGGTGGCTGCTGATGGCATTGAAGCCTCTAAGGTTCAGTTTCATGCTGCTGTGGATGTTAATGATGTTTCCTCTAGGGTCAGGGTCATGGCCACATCTGTAGCTTTTCGTAGGTTGGCCTGGCTCAGGTGTACTAGTTTGTCACAGGATACCCAGACTAAGGCTATGGATTTTCCTGGAGGGAAATTCTCTGTTTGGAGAGCAGACAGAGAATTACATGAAGAAGATGGATGAATATAGGACTACTTACAAGAGTGCCCAGGCTAAGGAGCGCAAGCCACCTCAAAGGCATGCCCCAGGGGTAGGGGTAGGCCTTTTCCAGGCCTTTCTACCAGACTCAGGCCTCCTCTGCCTTTGCTCAGAGGGCTTCCTTCAGAGGCAGGGGCAGACGAGGGGTGGGCAGACCTGCTCCACCCCCAGCCTAAAGCTCTACTAAACAGGCACCCTGATGGGGTGCCCAGGGCCGATTCTCCTGTACCAGTGGGGGCAGGCTGGCTTACTTCAGTCAGAATTGGGCTTCTTTAACCTCAGACAAGTGGGTTCTGGAAGTAGTAAGCCAGGGTCTGGTTCTCAGCTTCAAAAGTTTCCAAGTTGAGAAGCAGACTTTTCTACCTGCAAGTGCTTCAGAGACCCTCGCTCTGGAAACAGAGGTCTCATCCTGTTAGCTCTCAGAGCAGTAGAAAGGGTTCCTCCCTGCATCAGGGCAGGGGTCTGTATTCCAGATACTTCCTTACCCCAAAAAGACAGGAGAATGGCGGCCCATTTTAGATCTCAGATATCTGAACAAGCATCTTTGAAACCAAAGTTCAAAATGGTAACTCTGGCAATGATTTTACCTTCCCAAGGCCAGGGACTGGCTAGCCTCCTGGACCTCAAGGATGCCTATTTCCATGTCCTAATCAGAAGATCCCATCAAAGTACCTCAGATTCGAACTGCCCTCAGGTCATTACCAGTTCAGAGCAATGCCCTTCGGCCTTACCTCTGCTCCAAGGGTATTCACAAAGTGTCTAGCAGTGGCAGTAGCCACTTAAGGAGGCAGAGGATTGCTGTTTTCCCTATCTAGACGACTGGCTCATTGTAGGCCAGTCCTCAGAACAGGTAAAATCTCACCTGCAGGTCACCCAGCAGCTTCTCACCTCCTGGGTTTTCTGCTAAACCTACTAAAGTCGGTTCTGGAACCAGTCCAGGTACTCACCTTTATAGGGGCAGAATTGGACACAAAGCTAGCCAGGGCCTTTCTTCCCCAGAAAGGGTAAGGAATTTAGTGGCTCTGGCCTCTTCCTTCACTCTGCAGGTCTCTTGACCAGCAAGACACTTTCTGCAGCTCTGGGGCACATGGCTGCATCCACAGCTGTTGTGCAGGGAGCCAGATTTCAGATGAGAGACATTCAGTTTCACTTGAGAACCTTTTGGTCTCAGAGAAGAGACCCCTTTCCAAGTTGGTCCCAGTGACTCGAACCTTGATCCTAGCTCTCCAGTGGTGGCAGGATCAGAGCAATTTAAGAGCGGGGTCCCCTTCATTTCCCTTCTCACGACTTGACTCTCACTACAGATGCTTCCTTCTGGGTTGGGAGCCCACATGGGCACCTTTCCACTCAGGGAGTTTGGTCCCCAGGAATCTCTGCTCCACATCAATTTGCTGGAACTCAGAGCTGTCTTTTAGCTCTTAGCTTTTCTGCATCTGTCCACGACAAGGTGATACAAGTCAGAACAGACAACACCACAACAATGTGGTACATCAACAAACAGGGGCACTTGGTCTTCGGCCTTGTGCACCGAGGCAATGAAGTTGTGGTCTCTGGCCTATTCCCTGAACACTTCCTCATAGCAGTTCATCTTCCAGGGAAGGACAATGTCCAGCGGATGCCCTCAGCAGGATTTCCCAGGGCCATCACGAATGGTCCCTGGATCCTCAAGTGCTGGGGATAGTTTTTGCCAGGTGGGGCATCCCTCAGATAGATCTTTTTGCAGCCTCAGACAATCACAAACTTCCTCTGTTCTGTTGCAGGCCTCCAGTGCTGGGCTCAGTTCCCCTGGATGCCCTTCTTCTGGATTGGGATGGGAAGTTCCTCTATGCTTCCCCTTTCCTCTCCTATTCAAAGTACTAGTCAAAATCAGATCTCAGCCTTGCAGGGTGATTCTGATTGCCCCGGATTGCGCCAGGCAGCCCTGGTACCCACTCCTTCTGTCTCTGACAGTCCATCTTCCCTGTGCCTCCCCAGGAATCACAACCTGTTGACTTGTGCCCAGGGAAGGGTTTGGTATCCGGACCTCAATCCCTCAACCTCAAGGCCTGGCTCTGAGGAGTTAGCGTTGCTGATTTACACCCTCTCAGGGTGTTCTTGAGATCCTAAAGGCTTCCAGAAAGCCTTCCACTAGGGCTACTTATAGTTCTAAATGGAAAAGATTTTCCATTTGGTGTGCTGGAAAAATATTTCCCCAGAATCTGCTGAATTGCCCATTTTGTTAGATTACATGGTACATCTTAATTCCTTGGGTCTCAGACTAGCTACCCTGAGAGTTCATTTGGCAGCTGTGTCTGCTTTTGTGTCAGCAGGAAAGTCATCCCCTCTTTCCTCTCATCCTGTGTTTTCCAAGTTTTTTAAGGGATTACTCCATACTAATCCTCCCTTTCGGGAACCGGCCCCTGCTTGGGACCTTAATGTTTGCATTGCCCAGTTAATGCAACCCCCTTTTGAACCTCTGTCTTCTGCAGAGCTCAAGTACTTAACTTGGAAAACTGTTTTTCTAGTGGCTACTACTTCTGCCAGACGACAAGTGAATTGCAAGCCTTGTCAGTGGAGACTGACTTTATTTCTTTCCACAGGGATAAGGTAGTCCTAGGACTAATAGGAGCTTTTTGCCTAAGGTGGTTTCAGATTTCCATCTTAATCAATCTATCTCCCTTCCAGTATTTTTCACTGATCACTCCTCTTCGGGTGAGAGGAGATTGCACAGCCTGGATGTTAAGAGAGCTCTTAGTTATTATATAGAGTGTACCAAAGGTCACAGGTTCAAATCCTTCCAACTTTTCCTTACCTATGGTGAAGCTGGGAAAGGCAAACCTGCCACTAAGAGATCAATAGCCAGGTGGATTGTCTCTTGTATCCAATTTTGTTATCAGAAAGTGGGCCGAGCCCCCGGTTTGAGGGCTCATTCTACCAGGGGTACAGCTGTGTCTCTAGCTGCTGCCAGAGATATCCCTTTATTAGAGATTTGCCAGGCTGCTACTTGGAAAACGGTACACACTTTACCAAGCATTACCCTGGATGTCCAGGCCAGGAGAGATGCTAGGTTTGGCACAGCTGTTCTTCAGAGCCTATTCCTAAGTAGGTTCTCGCCTCCTCCATGGAGGTACTGCTGTGTATTCTGCTAATGTCTATAATATAGCAAGACTTATGCTGTTTGAAGAAAAATTACTCACCTTAGTAATGTTGTTTCTTCTAATGGAGTCTTGCTATATTATAGACCTCCCCAACCTGCCCCTCTCAGAACCTCTACTTGGTGGGGTGCGGCAACTTAGTGTGGGCACTACTTATGTCCTGTTAGCATTTTGTCCCCTTTGGGACTTTGGGGTGTGTATGTATGCGTGTGTGTGTTTTATTATACTTATGTTCCATTTTCATATTATTAGAATGGTGTTAGTATTTCTGGTCCCTGACTTGAGTCTTGGGTGTTGGGACCATCAATGGTTGTTATTATTTAGGTAGCCATTTGGCTAGTGTAGGTTACAGCTTCCACACAGACCTTAGTGAGTTTGGCTCATAAAGATCTGACAGTTCAAGTTTGAAATGACACAGATAGAACAGCTCTCGTGCCAAAATTCTATTTTGGAATGGTTTTAACCATTTCACTCCGGGGCAGTTCTAGAGCTGGATCAAACTGCTAATGTCTATAATATAGCAAGACTCCATTAGAAGAAACAACATTACTAAGGTGAGTAATTTTTTCTTTCCTCTGATATTCAGGGTCCTGATAAAAATCAGATCTCAGCCTTGCAGGGTGATTCTGGTGGCTCCAGACTGGGCCAGACAGCCTTGGTATCCTCTACTGTTGTCACTGTCAGTAACACTGCCCTTGTGTCTTCCCAGGAAGTACAATCTCCTCACCTCCTCTCGGGAGGATTCTGTACCCCAACCTTCAGACTCTCAGGCTCAAAGCCTGGCTCTTGAAGAGTTAGAATATGCAAGTTTGCAGCTTTCCCAATCAGTCTTGGATATTTTAAAAGTTAGCAGGAAGCCTGCTACTAGGAAGACTTACAACTCCAGATGGAAAAGATTTGGGTTTTGGTGTTCCAGTAGGCATACTAAGCCAGAGCTGGCTGACATTGCCACTGTTTTGGACTATTTGGTACATCTTAACAGTTTAGGCCTCCGGCTTACTACTCTTAAACTACATTTGGCAGCTGTGTCTGCCTTCCTTTCAGCTGGTAAGGGCTCTTCCCTAGCTTCTCATCCAGTTTTCAAGAAATTCTTCAAAGGCTTGGTCCATGTAAGTCCTCCCTTTGTTTTGGGAGCCTACTCCTTCTTGGGATCTGAACATCTGTATTGCACAGCTTATGCAGCCCCCTTTTGAACCTTTATCTTCAGCTGAGCTAAAATACTTGACTTGGAAAACTGTATTCCTGGTGGCCATTACCTCTGCAAGGAGGATCAGTGAACTACAGGCTTTATCAGTGGAACCTGATTTCATTTCCTTTCATAGGGATAAGGTGGTCTTCCGCACCAATAGAAAGTTCCTTCCCAAGGTGGTGTCACTCTTTCACCTGAACCAGTCTGTGTCTTTGCCTGTCTTTTTCACTGATCGTTTTTCCTCTGTAGAGAGGAGGTTACACAGTCTGTATGTGAAAAGGGCTCTTAGTTACTATGTTGAGCATACTAAGGCCCATAGGAAGGATTGTTCTCGGTTGTTTCTCACTTATGGTGAGGTGGCAAAGGGCAAGCCTGCTACCAAGAGGTCTGTTGCCAGGTGGATTGTCTCTTGTATTCAATTCTGCTACTCTAAGCTTGGGAAGGAGCCTCCCTCAGGTCTGAGGGCTTATTCTACCAGAGGTACAGCTGCTTCGGTTGCAGCAGCTAGAGATGTACCTTAGTGGATATATGTAAAGCAGCTACCTGGAAATCTGTTCACACCTTCACCGAGCATAACTCTTTGGACATTCAGTCACGAAGTGATGCTAGGTTTGGCACAGCTGTGCTGTACAGTCTGTTCCCAAGATAGTTTCTGTAACTCCCTCCTCCAGGGGGGTACAGCTTGGTAGTCTGCATATAGTCAGAATACAGCAAGACTTCATGTTGTTTGAAGAAAAAATTACTCACCATAGTAGTGTTGTTTCTTCTAATGGAGTCTTGCTGTATTTTAACCTCCCTCCCTGCCTCCCCTCCTGGAATCTAGTAGCTTTGGGATGTGGTGGGGCATGCACAGTGCTGCACCCCAGAGGTGTTCTGGACATGCCTCCATTTCTTACGGGTTTTTCTCTTTTAGTTTGGTGAATCACTATCTGTTGTGTTCTTTTTTGGTTTTCTCGACTTGAATCTTTGACCCTAAAATCTTGTTTTACCATTTGGCACAAACATTTTGAAAGAATTTCTTACTTTGAGTTAGTTAGTTTAGTGCTCGTAAGAATTTGACGGTTACACTTCAGAGTACCACAGACAGAGGTTTGAAAACCGAGCTCGAGCTCAACGTTCTATGCCTGTGCATAGAGTTAACCCTTTACTCTCCGGAGCAGTTCAAGTGCTGGGACAACTGCATATAGTCAGAATACAACAAGACGCCATTAGAAGAAACAACATTACTATGATGAGTAATTTTTTCATGTGGAACACAGGGTTAACCTTGAGGTGCATTTTGACCTCTGCAAGCTTGTTTGCAGAATTATCAGCAGGAAATCAGCCCTAGGACAGAATGTTTTAATTGGTTGCAGCTGTTAAGATGACTGACATAGTCTTCAGGCTGGACACACGAAAGAAACTGGCAAAGTTCTGGTACATTGTTTTTTTTTGTGCCTTACTCTGGTGCTTAGTCCAGCCCCCTCTTCTTCAGGCCTCTACATCGTTGCCTCGGATACCCCCATGCCATCCTCTTTTCCATCCGTTCATCCCCCACAATGGCTCACACCCCATGGTAGGCCCGGGGTCACCCTTTTGGGGGGCCCCTTTCCCAAGGGGATGCCAGGGAGGGATGGGGGAAGTTTCAGCTACCTTGACCACAGGGCAGCTGGGGGATGCCAGCTGGTAACCTTGCTAGAGGCTCCCCTGGTTAGGTCAACAGGAGCTGATTTGGAGAAAAGCGATGTCGCACTTGATGGAAGTTTATTCAGGTGAACTTTATGGAGAAAGGAAAGATTTTCATGGGTAAAATGCCCATCAAGAGGGAGCCAGTCAATAGCTTTGTATATTGTAGCTAGATCTAAGTTTATAGAAGACTTGTAAGGTGGGGGAGGGGCGTAAATGATGGAGCCATAGTCCAGAGGTGGTAAGAGAATAGAGCTTGCTAGGCAGAGTCTAGTTTCAGGGATTAAAAACTTATAGATCCTGTACAGGCGTCCTAGCATCACGTAAACCTTATTTATTTATTGAGAGATCGGAATTACAAACCTTTGAGTTAGAGACTCCTTTGCAAAGGCTCCATATCATGGAAGTACAAAACAAGAGAAATGGACAATACAATGAAAGGTATTACAAATGAATGTGGAGGGTAAAACAACCCAGAGTCAAGTATGGTACAAAGGTAACAAGCAATACATTGAAAGGTATTTCATCTGAATGCAGAGGGTAAAACAATCCAGAGTCAAACATGGTACAAAGGTTTCAAGAAAATTAAGCTATTGCTTACATTCAAATTTCAAGGATGATACAAGGTTTCCTAAGCCAATAAAACAGATACTTAAGATAAAGGCACAGTACATCAGAAGAATCAATCAGAGTAGAGGGAGAGGAGAGAGGAGGGGGGCAGAAGGCACAGAGGTTTTGCTTGGCACACCAGTAAAAGAGGGGCAACTATGTGAGTGGACAACTAAGGGGCAGTCACAGGTACTGGCGGTGAGTAGTTGCTCTCAGAGTTTGAGTTTGAAATGACTGAGGTTCTGGACAGATGAGGTATCGTGAGCAGATCATTTAGCCAGAGTGGAGCCCTATAGGGGAAGGCACGTTGCCCCAAGGACGTTCTGCAGAACGGCACATGCAAAGTGGCTTTAGCTGAGCCTCTAGTATTCCTTGTGGATGGTGCATGTTGAATGAGGTTAAGGAGCCCAGTGGGGGATTGACTGTTGACAATCTTCCTGGTAAGGAAACGGGTGTGGTAGTTCAGCCGTCCCTCAAAGTTGAGCCAGTTGGAGAGCCAATAAAGGTTACAGGTGTGAGTTATCCTATCACACCCTGTGACAAGACGACAGGCGCTGTTCAGGGTGACCTTAATTCTGCGAAGTGCAGTATTGTCAGCCGCGCCATAGTAGATGATCTCGTAATCCAATAGGGAAAGGATAGAGGAGGTAACCACTAAGCAGAGGGCTGCAGGAGGCATACACCGTTTGTTCCTGTAAAGAAGATCAATTCTGACATTTGCAGCAGAGCTAAGATGATGGATATGTTCATGATACTTTAGTGAGGAGTCAAGGGTAACACCCAGATATTTAAAGGAAGTCACTTGTTCTAGTTGCGAGTTTTGACAGTTAAGTATGCACAGTGGGGTGCCCCTGTATTTGTTTTGATGATGAGTGAAGACCATAGGCTTTGTTTTTTTGTAATTTAACACCAGTTTATCGGCAGAGAACCATGTTTCAGTTCCAGAGAAAAGACTCTGGAGGGCAAGCGGAAGGGGGGGGTCACGGTGACTGCAGAAGATAACTGTGTCGTCCGCATTTATGCATTTATGATGTCAGTGACGTGAAGGTTGAATGACAGGTGTGGATCAAGCAGAAGACCAAGGTATCTGAATTCAGAGACTTGCTCTATGAGGTTTCCATCATTATCAGAGAGGGTTTGTTTTAGGTTGAGGATTTTACTGGGATGGAGAAAACCATGTATTTTGCTTTTTTTGGAGTTTAGGACCATACCTTTATTGGTGAACCATGTATGCAGATTCTTGAAATCGGATTGAAGACTGGCATGCATCACATTGACATTTTTGTTGCTGCAGTACAGTGCAGCATCGTCCATGTAGTGGACTAATTTGGTGTTGCTACAGACCTCTAAGAGCTTATTGATAAAAAGGGTGAAAAGTAGGGGGCCCAGTATAGAGCCCTGGGGAACCCCATATTTAATAGGGCATTCAAGGGAGAACTGCCCATCGATTGTGGTAACCTGTGTTCTGTGGGAGAGAGAGTTCCTGACCCACTTGACTGCGTTATTCGAGACATGGAGGTCGGATAGGGTGTCCAAGAGCAGAGTGTATTTGACAAGGTCAAAGTCCTTAGGTCCACTAAAACAGAGCCTGTGTAAAGGCTGATCTTACTTCGAGAGGGCTCTTGCAGTAGGTAATTACAAATAGGACTGATGCCGGCAGGCGTCAGGACCCCACAGAAAAATTTCTAGCTAGCAGTCTCTGGTGGGGGACTGCCCCCACGTCAGGCGACCGACATCATGTGGCATCAATATAAAGGGGAGGTCCCCCACGCCCGCCTTCCAGTTCTTTCCCGCTGTTAATTATCACCCTCGAGCTGAGTCGGTCGTGATTTGAGCCGCTCATGGCCGGTCAGCTAACCCAAAACACTTGAGCCTCCGCCACTTGACAAGGAATCACGCCTTTTGGACCAGTATGGGAAGAAGGTTCACGCTTCTTCCAGTCTGGGTATCAGGGCCCTAATTTATGTCAGTCATATGGGGGATTACCAGAAGGCGATTCTTAGTGAGGTGGAATCCAAGTTGGACTCCCTTCCTGAATCTCAGGTGAAGCAGGAAGTGGCCGGTCTTGTCCACTCTGCACGTTCAGCCAGTCGGCACATTCTTCGTGCCATGTATGATGCAGTGGACGCTGCTGGTAGGAGCCCGGCTTTCGCTGTGGGTTTACGGTGTCATGCCTGGCTCCGTGTGTCAGGATTGGTCCCAGAAGTGCAGTCCACTATCCAGGATGCGCCTTTCAGGGTTTCGGTGTTGTTCAGAGGTGATGTCAAGGACATCATTACCGATCTGCAGGAGAAGGGGACTGCACTGAAGTCTGTGGACTCCATTTACAAACCCCCTCAGGCACAGCGTCGTCCCTTTCGCAGACGTAATCAGCAGAAGGCGAAACCTCAGGGAAAGCAAGCCAATAAACGTCGGGCCCCTCCGGCTGCCAAGACCCCCCCCCCACCCAAAAAAGCAGCCGGGGGCTTCAGCGGCCACGCTGCCTCACACCACTTGACCCCTTTCCTCTCCCACAGTCTCCAGGGTTCCCAGAGGAACCAGTGGAAGGGAAGTTCTCCCTCCATCTTCTGGACTGGGAGAGGATAACTTCAGACACTTGGGTGCTCCAGCTGATCGCAGAAGGACACTCAATAGAGTTTCTTCAGAAACCTCCTCGAAAACCACCCCCCAGGTCATCGTATGCACCAGAACATCGTCATCTTTTGGTTCAGGAAGAGATTTCCTCCCTTCTCTTGAAGGAGGCGATGGAGCCTGTCCCCCTTCCTCTTCAGTGGATGGGGTACTATTCCCATTTCTTCCTGGTCCCGAAGAAGTCAGAAAACGTGAGGCCAATTCTCGACCTCAGCTCCCTGAACTTGTTCGTGGAGTACAAAAGGTTCAGGATGCTCTCTCTGCAGGGTCTCCTGCCCTCCTTCGTCTGGGACAGTGGCTGGGCACTCTGGATATGCAGGATGCTTACCTGCATATCCCTATTCGCCCTTCCCACCGCAGATGCCTACGTTTTGCATTCCAAGGGGACCACTACCGGTTCAAGGCCCTCCCATTTGGTCTCTCCTCGGCACCCCGAGTGTTCACCAAATGTCTGTCGGTGGTAGCGGCCTACCTGCTTACCCAGGGGGTGCAGGTTTTCCTGTACCTGGACGATTGGCTCCTGGCGGCCCCATCCAGGGAGGAATTCCTGCGCTTTCTCTCCCTTACCCTACAGATTTTTGCCTGCCTGGGTATTACCATCAACCAGACCAAGTCCCACTCAGTCCCGTCCCAGAGGCTCCAGTTTATCAGGGCGATCCGGGACACGACCGCTGGCATGGCTTTCCTGCCAGTAGACAGGGTGGCCACACTCCCCACTCGTATGGCTTAGGACTTGCAATGGTGGATGGTTCAAGAGAACCTTTGCCGGGGAGTTCCCTTTTGTCTCTCTCTCCCCCCCTCCCAGACGCTGACTACGGATGCCTTGGGTGAGGGTTCGGGAACCCATCTCAGGCCGCACAGGACCCAGGGCTCCTGGTCCAAGCTCGAGAAATCTCTCCACATCAATGTGCTTGAGCTTCGGGCTGTGCTGTACGCTCTTCAGGCTCTGCACCTGCTTCTACTTACCGAGCATCTGGCTGTCCAGATGGACAACATGTGTGTGGTCTGGTACATCAACAAACAAGGAGGAACTTGTTCTTACCCTCTTTGCAGGGAGGCAATGTGAGTTTGGGATTGGGCTGAGCAGCGCAACCTTCTCCTCACAGCTATTCACGTCCTGGGGGTCGAGAACACGTTGGCAGACCGCCTCAGTCAGTCGTCTGCTCACGCTCATGAGTGGGAACTGGATCGGGGGTAGCAGACGATATCTTCCTACATTGGGGAACATCACAGGTAGACCTGTTTGCATCCCCTCAAAATGCAAAACTTCCCGACTTCTGCTCGCTCGCTCCAGGGCGAGGCATTGTTTGGAGAGACGCTCTGTCTCTAGACTGGAAGGGCAGATTCGTCTATGCTTTCCCCCCGATTCCCTTGATTCCGAGGGTCTTACAGAAACTCGGCTCAGAAGGAGCTCGCATGATTCTGGTCACTCCTTTCTGGTCCAGGCAAGTTTGGTTCTCTCTTCTGCAACAGTACTCAGAGGAACCTCCTCTTCCTCTCTCACAACTTTTGCTGACCCAGGATCCGGGGACCTTGGTCCACCCAGGATTCAAGTCCCTTCAGTTGCACACGAGGCTCCTGCAGACAAGCTCAAGCCCAGTTCGGGGTTTCCCCCCCCGAGTGGCTGAGGTCCTGGTGTAGGCCAGAAAACCCTCCACTAGGTCTACCTATGCCATGAAATAGAAATGTTTCACTATCTGGGCCACTTCTAATGATCTCAAGCCTTTCTCGTGCTCTGTGAGGTGGCTTCTGGACTACTTCCAACACCTCTTTGACCTGGGTTTCAGTCACTCATCCTTGAAGGTTCACATGGCAGCCATTTCGGCCTACCATGTCCCTTTCACAGATAGGACGTTTGCTCAGCTAGAGGTCTCTAAGACCTTTCTTAGAGGGGTCCTCCATTTGCGACCTCCTATCCGGGCTCCTGCCCCTCCTTGGGATCTGAATTTTATTCTCGAGAAGCTTACTCTGCCTCTTTTCAAGCCGGCAGCCTCAGCAGACCTGAAGTTCCTCTCGTGGAAGACTTTCTTCCTTATGGCCATTACTTCTGCTCAAAAGATTTCTGAGCTCCAGGCCCTCATGTGCAAAATCCCGTACTTGATTTTTCACAGGAACGTGTGGCTCTGCGTACCAACCCTAAGTTTCTCCCCAAGGTGGTAGTGGAATCTACACTGAATCAATCCATAGAGTTACCTGCTTTCTATACGCAGCACTCCAGTCAAGGAGAGTACCTCCTGCATACTCTGGATGTTCACCGGGATTCTGAGATACTACATCAACAGGACTAAGGATCTCAGAAAGACTGATCAACTGTTTGTCTCTTTTGCTCATAAAAGAAGGCAATGCTGTTTCTAAGCAATGTCTGTCTAAATGGTTGGCTCATTGTATCACTTTCTGTTATGACAAGTACAACAAGACCCTGCCAGGTCAAGTCAGAGGACACTCCACCACAGGGGTCACTGCCTCTGCTGCTTGTTTCAAGAATGTGTCAGAGGCTGACATTTGTGCAGCCGCAACTTGGACTTCTGCCCATACCTTTACGAAACATTACAGTTTGGACATTGCCTCTCGCCATAGAGCAGGCTTTCGGTTGGCTGTTCTGCAAGGCCTTCTCGCCTAAGGCCTACTCCTGAGTAGTTTTCCTCCTCCGGTTTGCTCCTCCTTGTTCCAGACTGCTTGGGACTCAGTCCTATATATAATGACCTACTGCAAGAGCTCTCTCGAAGTAAGATAGTACAGTTACATAAGAACTTACCGTAACAGTAGATCTTCGAGAGAGGCTCTTCAGTAATATCTTCCACCCTCCATCCCCAAGCTTTTCAGCTCCTTTTCAGGATGGAAAATATCCGCTTCTCTCATCTCGCTTTTGGCCTTTGGTGGGAAAGAACTGAAGATGGCGTAAATCGCCTTTATACTGACGCCGCATGACGCCGGTCACCTGACGTGGGGACGGTCTCCTGCCAGAGACTGCTAGCTAGAAATTTTTCCATGGGGTCCTGACACCTGCTGGCATCAGTCCTATATGTAATCACCTACTGCAAGAGCCTCTCTCAAAGATCTACTGTTACAGTAAGTTCTTACGCAACTGTACTTTGTCTGTGGCTCCATAGATATCTCTGGTGAACCTTACTAAAGTGGTCTCAGTGCTGTGGGCGGCTCTGAAACCATGTTTTCAAACACCATGAAGTCTTGCTATATTATGACATATAGCAGTTAGCCACAGCACTTGAACTGCCCCGGAGAGGAAGGAGTTAACTCCAGGCTGACTGGAGTTCCAAGCGCGAGCGCCTTGCTGAAAGCTCTATCTGGCTAGTTTCAATTTGAAACTGTCAGATTCTTTACTCCGCTTCACTGAACAGTCGCTCGAGATCTCCTTCAGCTCGGTTCATTTCTCGGTTCAAACGAGTGTTTCTCGTTCATTTTAACGGCAAAAGTAATTATTTTACGCATTTCGGTTCAAAGCTCTATCTGTAAACCGTTAGTACAGGATTTTAAAGTCTGTGTGGAAATTCATTATCGGTTCGGTTTTGAACCGATCGGTTTCCAAAAATACTAATTTTAAACAATAAATTGGGCTTTTAGAGTGCGGTTCCGGTTCTTATCGGTTCTAAAAACCTAACTTTTAAATTGGGTTTTCAAATACCGTATCACGGTTAGGAACGATAAGGGTGTCTTGCCTGGCACTGCCATAAAAGGGCAAGTTTTTGGATAGGCTGGCATTATGTCTGAGAAACCCAAAGAAAAACCGGGCCCACTGGGTTTCAACACTGTGATGTTTGTGGGAAGCCTTTGCCAGGCTGACCCACACACATGTGTTTATTGTCTGAGGCTGACCACCTCCTGTCAGACTGCCAGGTGTGTAAAATTTCCCTGCAGCCACCCTGGAGAAAAAGATTGGGCGGCTCGGGAACAAGAAGCCAAAAAGTCCTGACCGGATGGCCAGCCCAGTCCAGCACCCACTGGACCAGAGGGGTGCCCTTTGACCAGAGACTTCCCTCGGGCAAAGGAAGGCTGGTTCTGAGGAATCGGTCCCAGTAAAAAATCTAAGAAATCAGCAGGTCTGGAGTGCAGATTGCCTCTCCAACGCTGCAGAGATAACTAAAGCCATACAGATTGTCCAGTCACTGTCTCAGGGACGGCCAGACCACCAACAGCTGGCAAAAAGTTGGTTCGTTTGGTTCCAGTGGTTCAAGTATGATGTTGAGGAATTTTATGAACCACAGGAGGGGAGAAGATTTTGATCATTATGTATGTGGCTGGGAGGGTCTGGGCGTGCCCATTGAACGGACATTTCTCCAGACAGACCATTAGAATCTCCCCTATGCTGTCTGAGTCCCCTTCTCATTTTATGTTTTACAAAAGGTTGCAGAAACCCTCAGCTTCCCTTGGAAGAGGCTGTGGATGAGCAAGAGGAGCCTGATTATGTTGAGATGATGGATATCCCAGAGTCTAGGAGGTTGTCTATTCCTTTGCATAAGTCATTTAGGAAGCAAACAACAAAATTTTGAAAATCCTCATTCTGTCCCTCCTGTAGATAAAAAATGGACAGAAGGTATGCTTATCAGGCCTGATACAGACTTCCTCACTGAGCAGTGTAGTCATGTAGGTGTGGTACAAGCTGCGGCCTGTGACAAGGCTGATATCCCCTGGCCTCACATCCTCCTGATAAAGGATTCAGGAAGATTGATGCATGCGAAAAAAAAACAGTATATGGCAGCTTCTTTGGGACTCAGGCAGGCAAAATATGGCTTATGTGGCTAGATATCAGAAATCTAGATGGGATACAGTGTTGCAGTTAGCCAAAGCAGGCCCATGGCCAGCTGGCTAGTGAATGGAACAGGTGGCTGCTGATGGCATTGAAGCCTCTAAAGTTCAATTTCATACTGCTGTAGATGTTAATGATGTTTCCTCTAGGGTCATGGCCACTTCTGTAGCTTTCCGTAGGTTGGCATGGCTCAGGTGCACTAATGTGTCACAGGATACTCAGTCAAAGGCTATGGATTTTCCTGGGGTGGGAAATTCTCTGTTTGGAGAGCAAACGGAAAATTATATGAAAAGATGGATGAATACAGAACTACCTACAAAGTGCCCAGGCAAGGAGCGGCATGCCACTCCACAGAGGCACACCCAGAGAGGTAGGGGCAGGCCTTTCCACAGGCCTTTTTATCAATCCCAAGCCTCCTCTGCTTTTGCACAGAGGGTTTTCAGAGGCAGAGGTAGGCAGGCGCAGGTAAACCGTCCCCCACCCCTCAGCCTAAGGCTACTGCCAAGCAGGCACCTGATGGGATGCCCAGGGCCGGTCTCCTGTACCAGTTGGAGGCAGGTTGGCTTATTTCAGCCAGAACTGGGTGTCCCTAACTTCGGACAAATGGGTTCTGGAGGTAGTAAGCCAGGGTCTGGTTCTCAGCTTCAAACAGTTTCCAAAGATGAGGCCAGACATTTTCCACCTACAAGCCCTTTAGGAGGCCCTTGCTTTGGAAGCAGAGGTCTCTTCCCTCCTAGACTGCAAAGCAGTGGAAAGGGTTCCTCCTTGTCACCAGGGCAAGGGACTGTACTCCAGATACTTCCTTACCCCAAAAGACAGGAGAATGGCGGCCCTTCTAGACTTAAGTACCTGAACAAGCATCTTTTAGAAACCAAAGTTCAAAATGTTAACTCTGGCAATGATTTTGCCCTCCCTCAGGCCAGGGACTGGCTGGCCTCCCTGGACCTCAAGGATGCGTATTTTCATGTCCTGATCAGGCCTTCACCAAATACCTCAGGTTGAACCCCTCAGGTCACTACCAGTTCAGAGCAATGCCCTTGGTCTTACCTCTGCTCCAAGGGTATTCACAAAATGTCTAGCTGTGGTAGTGGGTCACTTAAGGCAAGGGTTGCTGTGTTTCCCTACCTGGACGACTGGCTCATTGTGGGTCAGTCCCCAGATCAGGTAATTCCCACTTGCAAGTCACCCAGCAGCTTCTCACTTCCTAGGATTCCTGCTGAATTACAAAAGTCAGTTCTAGAACCAGTTCAGGTACTAACTTTCATAGGTGGGGTGGACACAAAGTTGGCCAGGCATTTCTCCCTCGGAAAGGGTAGAGAAGCTGATTGCCCTGGCATCCTTTCACCCTGCGGGTCTCTCGACCAGCAAGGCACTCTGCAACTTCTAGGGCACATGGCTGCCTCCACAGCTGTAGTGCAGGGCAAGATTCAGATGAGAGACATTCAGTTTCATTTGAGGGCCTATTGGTCCCAAGAGGGACCTTACCAAATTGGTCCCAGTGACCCAAACTCTGATTCTAGCTCTTCAGTGGTGGCAGGATCAGAGCAATCTAAGACTAGGGGTCCCTTCATTCCCATTTCTCATTCCTCACCCTCACCACGGATGCCTCCCTTGCTGGGGTGGGGGCGCTATAGGCGACCTTTCCACTCAGGGAGTGTGGTCCCCAGGAATCTCTGCTCCACATCAACCTGTTGGAACTCAGAGCTGTCTTTTAGCTCTTCAGGTTTTCTCAGCATCTGTCCAGAACAAAGTAGTTCAGGTCAGGACAGACAATACCACAACAATGTGGTACATCAACAAGCAGGGGGCACTTGGTCATCAGCCTTGTGCACGAAGCAATGAAGTTGTGGTCTCTGGCTTACTCCTGAACACCTCCTAGTAGCAGTTCACCTTCCAGGGAAGGACAATGTCCTAGCGGATGCCCTCAGCAGGATTTCTCAGGGTCATCACGAATGGTTTTGAATCCCTAGTGCTGGGGTCAGTTTTGCCAGATGGGGCACTCCTCAGATAGATCTTTCGCAGCCCCAGACAACCACCAACTTCCTCTGTTCTGTTGCAGGCCTCCAGTAATGGGCTCAGTCCCCCTGGACGCCTTTTGTTGGATTGGGAAGGGAAGTTCCTGTATGCCTTTCCCCCCTTCCCCCTTCTCTTCAGGGTGTTAGTAAAAATCAGATCCCAGCCCTGCAAAGTGATTCTGATTGCACCAGACTGGGCCAGGCAACCCTGGTACCACTGCTTCTGTCCCTGTCAGTCCACCTCCCTGGGCCTTCCCAGGGTCCACAACCTGCTGACTTGTGCCCAGGGGAGAGTTTGGTATCCGGACCTCAAATCCCTCCACCTCAAGGCTTGGCTCTTGAGGAGTTAGAATTTGCTGAATTACACCTTTCTCAAGGTGTCCTTGATATTTTAAAGGCCTCTAGGAAGCCTTCCACTAGGGCCACTTATAATTCCAAATGGAAGAGGTTCTCCATCTGGTGTTCTGGGAAGCAAATTGTCCCAGAATCTGCTGATTTGCCCATTTTGCTGGACTACTTGGTCCATCTTAATTCCTTAGGCCTCAGGCCAGCTACCTTAAAGGTTCATCTGGCAGCTGTCTCTGCTTTTGTATCAGCAAGGAATGCCTGCCTCCCTTTCTTCTCACCCTGTGTTTTCCAAGTTTTTTAAGGGGTTACTTCACACTAACCTTCCTTTTCGGGACCCAGCCCCTGCCTGGGACCTTAATGTTTGCATTGCTCAGTTAATGCAACCCCCCTTTGAACCTCTGTCTTCAGCAGACCTTAAGTTCCTAACTGTTTTCCTAGTGGCCATCACTTCTGCCAGACGCATAAGTGAGTTACAAGCCCTGTCAGTGGAAAAGGATTTTATTTCTTTTCACAGAGATAAGGTAGTCCTCAGGACTAACAGAAAGGTTTTACCTAAAGTGGTTTCAGATTTCCATCTTAACCAGTCCATCTCCCTTCAGTATTTTTCACTGAGCATTCTTCCTCGGGTGAGGGAGATTGCACAGTTTGGACGTTAAAAGAGCTTTAAGGTACTATTTGGAGCGCACCAAGGGTCACAGGTTGAATCCTCCAACTCTTCCTTACCTATGGCGAGGTTGTGCAAGGAAACCTGCCACTAAGAGGACAATTGCCAGGTGGATTGTCTCTTGTATCCAATTTTGCTACCAAAACTAGGTAGAGAACCCCCTCAGGACTGAGGGCCCATTCCACCAGGGTACAGCTGCATCTCAGCGGCTGCTAGAGATATTCCCATTCTGGAAATCTGTCAAGCTGCTACCTGGAAAACAGTTCACACCTTTACCAAGCATTACTCCCTGGATGTCCAGTCCAGGAGAGATGCTTCGGTTTGGTACAGCCGTGCTTCAGAGCCTATTTCCTAAGTAGGTTCTGGCCCTCCTCCATGGAGGTACTGCTGTGTAATCTGCTATATGTCATAATATAGCAAGACTTCATGGTGTTTGAAGAAAAAATTACTCACCTTAGTAATTGCTTTTCTTCTCATGGAGTCTTGCTATATTATGACCACCCCCCCAACCTGCCCCTCTCAGAACTTCTACTTGGGTAAGGGGTTGGCAAATTGGTGCAAGCACTGTGTCATGCCATTATAGTTCTTTTTCCTTTTTCCCCTTTTCTGTAGGATTAGGAAAACTAGGTATTTCTGTTTTACTTGTAGGTTTGGCCCCCCTCCTGGACTTGAGTCTTTTGGGGGGGGGGCTAATAGTGCTTGTCAGGGTGATGTTGTTGTTGTTGTTGTTTCTGTTATTGTTATTTCTCCTAGTAGGTAGCCATTTGGCTAGTGTAGAGTTTTTTCCACACAGACTTTTGCTTAGTGTTGGCTCCGTAAAGATCTGACAGTTTCAAATTAAAACTAGCCAGATAGAGCTTTCAGCAAGGCGCTCGCGCTTGGAACTCCAGTCAGCCTGGAGTTAACTCCTTCCTCTCCGGGGCAGTTCAAGTGCTGTGGCTAACTGCTATATGTCATAATAGAGCAAGACTCCATGAGAAGAAAAGCAATTACTAAGGTGAGTAATTTTTTCTTTTGAATTATGCCTCTATGACAGGCCTCCAGGCTGGTGGAAACCAGAGTCTGCATTTGGCGGATGGCGTGACTTCACCAGTTTCAGGGGACTCATTTTTTTCTCTCATAAAGTTCGGTGGGAACTTGGGAGGGGGGGGAGCATTTACCTCTCCTCCAACTATGACTGTTCTTGGGCCTTGCCAAGCCCATGAAGTGTCCCTGCCCTTAGGTGCTCTCCCCACCACACAGAGGGCTGAGGGTGAACTTTACCCTCAGGGTGAGCCAAATGATCTTCTTCGAGGTACAGCTCTTGCAGCAGGTTACACCATTAGGACTGAAGCCGGCAGGCGTCAGGACCCTACGGAAATTTTCTAGCTAGCAGTCTTCAGCGGGGACCGCCTCCGACGTCGGTCCCGGCCCCGATGTCAGGCGTAGTACATAAGGAGGCGGTCCCGTCAGAATCCCCAGTTCTTTCCCGCCGTCGACTTGCATGTCTCAACCTCTTTGGTTAGTACTAGCGTGCGACGACCAGGAAATCTTTTCTGAAATCCAAACTTTGGAAGAAATCCTTCTTCAAGACAGCCTTTCTTTGTCTGATGTCCTCCCCAACTTCAGTGGAGGGCCATTCTTCGAAGTGTGCCTGTGGGAAGCAGATTCCGTTCAAAGACCCTCATTCGGCCTGCGTTCGGTGCCTGGGCCCGGACCATGACACCCAGGCTTGCTCCTTCTGCCAGGGCTTTAACAGCCGAACCAGAATCCACTGACAGAAGGCTCTCCAGGCTTTCCTTCTTGAAGAAAAGCTCAAGGTCATGGAACCTTCCTCCAGGGGGGAATCTTCAGGCAAGTCGCACAGGCACCACGAGAAGCATCGGGAGAAGGTGAGACCTAGATCCCCTCTAGAGCCCTCGGACTCCGCAGCTCCGGCTCCAGGTCGGACCGCTCCCGTCTAGAGCCCACTCTCAGCCCCGGTTGTGTCAAATCAGCCAGCGGTTCTTCGACTCTGCGGCCTGCCAAGACCTCAGGCCCGCTTCTTC
Organism: Neoceratodus forsteri; assembly: GCA_016271365.2. NCBI lineage: Eukaryota > Metazoa > Chordata > Ceratodontiformes > Ceratodontidae > Neoceratodus > Neoceratodus forsteri. Next base: position 283,981,082 of record CM028129.1, read on the forward strand.
AGCTAAGGCCTGCGTCTAGGTCAGGGAGTACTCAGATCCTTGTCCGCACTTCGGCCTCGGCGTCGGGTCAGTCTCCCTGCCGCCACCACCCCAACGCAAGACCAAGGAGCTGACCTCCCTTAAGCGGACGTCGGACCCGACGTCGGCCAAGGTTCACAAACAGTCCCGTGAACCGGCGGCAGTTCGTCACCCGTCGCCGGTCAGGCATTCACCCCCAGGGCGCCCGGCGGGGACGGCGTCAGATCCGCAGCCAGAAGAACCACGCCGCTACCGGCGTCGGTCAGGAGGCGTTGTCGGAGGAGTAGTCCCTCAGCCGAAACTAAGAGGCGACTCCGGACCAGTCGAGCTCCCAGGAACCCTCCCCAGAACCGAGACCAGGAGCCGATGCCGGCCCGATGACAGACCACGGCGCCAGTCCCGTCGCCGGGTCTCACAAACGAAGTGAAGGGCTCTTCACTTTCTGGTGGGACACCATCAAAAAGGATGTGGTCACCACGCACCCTCCTCCCGCACCCGCGGCACCACCGATGCCTGCGCCCCCTCCTTCCCCAAAAGGGGCAGCAGGCCGAGCACCTTCCCCCCAGGAGCCAGCAGCAACTCCTAGGGGCAGATCTACAGAGAAGAGAAGGCCTCCGTCTAGATCCTCTTCAGGGTCACCCAGCCCCAAGAGACCCAGAAGACATCGGTATTTGCCGTCTATGGAGGACTCCAGATCTGACATCTCTGAATACTCCAGGTCTCCTTCACTGATCAGCATCCCTTCTCCGGACCCACGTGACCTCCCTAGGTCTCCTCTGGATGACCCCTCATTCTCTGAGATAATGAGACACATCCAAGAGAACATGGGATGGGATGCGGAGGAACTCGACCCCGGAAGACTACGCCTTGCCCGCTACCTTCGGCAAAAGGATCCCAAGCCTGTGGTAGTGCCACCCTTGGTGGACACCTTCGTGGACGTCACCAAGGCAGTGTGGAAGCATCCACATTTGACCCCGGCTATGACGAAGAAGGCTGACCACCTGTACAAGGCCCCAAGGGAGGACCAGTACCTGGCTAACCATCCTCTGGCCGACTTCCTGGTCATTACAGCTTCTTATGACCGGTCTCAGAGACTGCAACATCTGAGCATGCAGCCACCGGACCCGGAGTCCAAGCAAGTGGACGTGCTGGGTAGGCGCACTTACGCGGCCGCGACTTGCGCCATTAGATCTTTGAATTACCTGACCCACATGGTTCAGTTCCAGAATGCGCTGTGGGAACAGGGACAGGAACTGGCAGAGAAATTGCCAGACGGTGGCCAAAAGGAGGAACTTCTCCAGCTCCTCCGCACGGGATCAGACGTGGGGACCCAAGTGATCCGAGCCGCATACGACTCCAGCGGACTCTCAGCCAGGCGGCAGCCTCAGGCGTATGTCTCGGAGACGCCTCATGGCTCCGTGTCTGGTTTACCCGGACGTCCAGAAAACATTTTGGACCCGCCTTTCATGCGTAAGTTTGTTTTGGTGAAGCATCGGAAAAGGTCATCACCAAATTACAGGAAGCTGGGAAGGCTGTTAGATCTGTCCAGGCCATGTACAGATCTAGACTCAGTTCCTTTCATAGGAACCAGAGTCGTTTTCGCAGCCAGACTAAAAGGCAACAACCTCGTTCCGGTCAGCAACAGAGGGGCTCCTTTTCCCGGAAAGCCCAGGTCAAAACGTCCTCAGGTAGGGGCCAACGTGCTACCAAGTCGGCCCAACCTGCAGGACCCTCTGCTGCCACAGCATGACTCCTTCCCAGCCCCTGCCCCTCCTCAGGATCAACGGGAAACAAAGGTCGGGGGTCGCATCGCAGACCACCTGCCAGGGTGGCGCTCGATCACCACCGACAGGTGGGTGCTACAGTTGGTCGAAAAGGGCCACTATATAGAATTCCTAGACAAGCCCCCCACAAGGCCTCCTCTGCTCTCCCGTTACTCGGGTCAGCACGCTCTGCTAATAAAGCAGGAAGTGCTCACGCTTCTGCAGAAAGAAGCTGTGGAGCACGTTCCAGGGAACCAGACAGGAGCAGGTTATTATTCACACTTCTTCCTGGTTCCAAAGAAAACAGGGGACCTCCGTCCAATCTTGGACGTCAGCAACTCAACATGTCGGTCGTTTACAAGCGCTTCCGCATGGTGACCCTCCCAGGACTAATCCCCATGCTGAAAAAGGATGCTTTCTTGGCATCTCTAGACATGCAGGACGCCTACCTGCACATTCCCATCGCTCAGGCGCACAGGATGTTCCTGCGCTTCGAGTTTCTCGGTTGCCACTACCAGTTCCGAGCACTTCCTTTTGGGCTGTCATCAGCACCAAGGGTATTCACCAAGTGCATGGCAGTCGTGGCAGCATCTCTGAGGAGACAGGGCCACTATGTGTTCCCGTACCTGGACGACTGGCTTCTCATGGCCTCCTCCAAGGAGGCATTGCTGCTGGCCATTCAGCATACCCAGGCACTCTTTCAGTCTCTGGGCATCTTATTCAACTACGAGATGTCTCTCCTGGTACCGTCCCAGAAACTGCAGTTCATAGGGGCAGTTCTGGACACAGTCAAAGGGAAAGCCTTTCTTCCCAAAGACAGAGCGGAACGCATACGATCCCTCTTAAGGGACATGTCAGTGAAGAAGACCGTCCCAGCCAGATTGGTCCTTCGCCTGCTCGGACACGTGGCTGCGGCCATTCCAATGGTCCCGATGGCAAGACTCCACATGCCGGTAACCCAGTGGATGTTAAGGGTGCAGTGGGACCAAAGGCAAGACCATCTGCAGCAGCCAGTCAGAATCATGAAGACCGTGGTTCGGGACTGGCAATGGTGGCTAGATCCAGGAACCCTCTCAGTGGGGGTTCCCTTCACAGCGCCGTCCCCGGTGATAACACTCTCCACAGATGCCTCAGGGCTGGGGTGGGGAGCGCACTTGAACGGGGTGAGGTCTCGGGGAACATGGACTACCCAGGAATCTCATCTCCATATCGACATATTGGAGATGAGGGCGGTCCTTTATGCCCTGCAAGCCTTCCAGTCAGAGATTCCACTCAGTACTCTCCTGTTACAAACAGACAATACTGCGGTGGTGTATTACCTCAACAAACAAGGAGGCACACACTCCTACCCCCTTTGCAGGGAGGCCATGAGGGTGTGGGAATGGGTAATACGACACGGCGCAAACCTCATTGCAGTTCACATTCCTGGGGTGGACAATACTATCGCGGACAACCTGAGTCGTTCCCAGGCCAGAGTCCACGAGTGGGAACTTCTACAGGAGGTGGCAGAGGATCTGTTCCACAGATGGGGTACTCCAGAATTGGATCTATTCGCCTCCTCATCCAAAGCAAAACTGCCCAATTTTTGCTTGCTAGATCCAGGGCCTGGTGTTTTCTGGCGAGACGCGTTGTCCCTCTCCTGGGCGGGCAGATTCCTGTATGCCTTCCCTCCTTTCCTGTTAATCCAGAGGGTCCTTCTCAAACTTCGCAGGGAGCACACGACGCTTATTTTGATAGCGCCTTTTTGGCCCAGGCAAATTTGGTTCCCGCTTCTAAATCAGTTGTCCCGGGAACCTCCGCTTCCTTTGCCAATCAGCTCTCACCTGTTGTCTCAGGAGGAGGGTTCACTAGTCCACCCGGACTTATGTTCACTGAACCGGCATGCTTGGCTCCTAGAGACATAGCCATGTTGCGACACGGGGTCTCGCAAGAGGTGGCGGAGGTACTTTCTGCCTCCAGAAAACCGGCGAAACACGCAACATACGCCATGAAGTGGTGCAGGTTTTGCCTGTGGTCTCAGGCACGTGGTTTCTCGCCCTTAGACTGCCCTGAGAAGCTGGTTCTGGAGTACCTGCTTTTCCTCTTTCAATCCGGGTTAGCTTACTCCTCGATCAAAGTGCACCTTTGTGCAATCTCAGCTTATCATGCCCCCATAGGCCAACGCATGGTGGCCCAGCTGGATACCGACCGTGCCTTTTTAAGGGGGGTCCTCCACCTTAGGCCGCCCATTAAGGACCCCGTCCCTCCCTGGGATTTACCTTTCATCCTGAACCAGCTTACGCTGCCACCGTCTGAGCCTGCCGCAGATTGCGAGCTTCGTTTTCTGTCATGGAAAACGTTGTTTTTGGTTGCCGTTACTTCGGCGAGAAGAATCTCCGAATAACATGCTCTCATGTGCAAGGAGCCTTATTTAATTTTTCATCAGGACAGGTGTCCCTGAGGACGAATCCTAAGTTCCTGCCTAAGGTGGTTTCAGCCCTTACTCTTAACCAGGACATCGATTTACCAGTGTACTTTCCTAAGTACGCCAATCGAGAGAAGCACTGCTCACACCCTGGATGTTCACAGGTGTCTCAGATATTATTTGACCAGAACCAAACAGCACCGGAAAGTGGAGCAGCTGTTCATTTCATTCTGAGAGGATGAAAGGGCCCCAGTTTGAAACAGACCCTTTCACGCTGGCTCATTCAGTGTATCTCTTTTGCTATGACAAGCGTCGAAACCTTACCAGGAGTGGTCAAGGGCCATTCGACAAGAGGAGTGGCTACCTCCTGCGGCACTGAAGAACGTATCTCGTTGGCCATATGTGCCAGAGCCACCTGGAGTTCGTGCACACTTTTATCAGGCATTATAGCCTGGATATCGCCTAGGCGAAGAGCGGGTTTCGGCCTTGCTGTTCTTCAGGGCCTCCTGTCCCAGGCTCAGGACGGGTCTGAATCTCCGTATTGCCTCCTCCCGATGGCTTTTCAAGGTGCCATTGCTTGGGAATCAGTCCTAATGGTGTAACCTGCTGCAAGAGCTGTACCTCGAAGAAGATAGTACAGTTACGTAAGAACTTACCGTAACAGTAGATCTTCGAGAACAGCTCTTGCAGCAGGTACCTTCCTGCCCACCATTCCCCCTTGGAGGAAGTAGGTTCCAGCCTACGCTATCCTTAGGATTGGAAAGGTCGGTTCTTAGTCTTGGCCATCTGATGGCGGGTCCTCGGTCTCCTCTTCTGATGTCATCCAGCGACCGGAAGTCTCCGGCGGGAGAACTGGAGATTCTGGCGGGACCGCCTCCTTATGCACTATGCCTGACGTCGGGGGCGGGACCGACGTCGGAGGCGGTCCCCGCTGAAGACTGCTAGCTAGAAAATTTTCCGTTGGGTCCTGACGCCTGACGGCTTCAGTCCTAATGGTGTAACCTGCTGCAAGAGCTGTTCTCGAAGATCTACTGTTACGGTAAGTTCTTACGTAACTGTACTATCCCTAACTGGGAAGCTTTGTTCTCAGGGACCATATGTATGTATGAATGAATCAATGATGAACATTGATTCATGGAAGATATGAAAATTACATACTTAGTTAAATGAAACCAAAGAGAAAAAAAAAATATGTGCAGCACACATCTCTGCTACTGTTTCCATATCCTCATCACTGTTCCAGCCTTTTTGTTCATTTTTTCTTAATCCATATGTTGTTGTTTAGGAGGGTCAAGAACTAAGAGACTGCAGTACTTGGTGCAAGGCCGGTGCAATGGAAGGGGGTTGCCTACCCCTATGCACAAAACATCAAGCCAGAAAAATGTCACACTTGAACCCACAGACAATTAGAACACCGTGAGCTATAAAAATGTAAATTTTATTCTGAAAGTGCAATCACAGCAGTGCAGAAGTGCATAAGCTCACAAATAGTTGACAGGTGCAGCTGGAGTTTCTTGCCACTTGCCCCAGTGCTTTGACTTTCATAAGCCTTCATCCCCCCTGTGAGCTTAACCATTTTGCACTGCTGTGATTGCATTTTGACAAAGCCTTGTTAGTTGAACCCGGGCTCCAATTTAATCAAATGTCCAGTTAAACAGCCAGAAAACAAGTTGGTAAATCACGCTCCATAGACTTGAGTGAGTTTGCCCCGATGCTTTCCCCATATAGAGCGTCTAGAAGCGTTTGGGTATGGGGTGGAGCCAGTGATAAAAAGTAGAAAGGATCACATGGCTAGTCACTCGGGGCAATTATGATCCTTCCCTTCCTTGGGGAGTATGGAAAATTATGAAAGTGCTGCAGAGTAGCTCCCATAAAGGTAAGGGGCGTCCCCTTAATTGTTAGCAGTGCTGAGAAAGGCACTCTTTAAAATTCTTTCTCCAAAAGCATATAAGTAAGCTTACCTGGCCCAAAGACTAGTGCACTATAAATTGGAAAGGGATCAGGCTGTCTGCTCCACAGAGCCAAAATACGATCCCTTCCCTCCCTAAATATTGACAGCAGTTAATTAAACTTTATAGTGTACTAGTCTTGGGGCCAAGTAGACTTACTGATATGTTTTTGGGGAAAGCACTAGAAAAGGTGCTCTTTAAGGGTCACCAGCCTCTTCTGATAGATTTTGTTCACCATACCCCTGATAGTTTTGGCGACCCTGCATGCACCTTCTCGACACTCTTAATGTCCTTTTTGTACTGAGAAACTTCTCAGTACTTCAGGTGGGGCTTGACCAGAGCCTTGTTTAATTTCAGGATTATATCCCCTTCCTTGCTGGTCGCCCCCATTTTAATTATCCCGAGCATTCATCTGGCACTCTTGACAGTGACCTCGTGCTGCTTTTCATACTTTAGCCCCTTCTGTTTTGACCCCAGGTCCTTCTACTTCTCCACGGCACCAAGCGAAGCCCAACACCCTATGTACAGTAGGTCCTACCTCTGTTTTTTATTTGACTTCATTGACTCTGAGATTCCTCGAATCTGACCAGCTGGTTTGGGTCCTTCTGAAAATTTTCCCCCATCCCTCAAGTTAGTCCACTTCCTGGGTTAGCTGAGAGTGTCATCAGCAAGCTTAGAGATCAACAGAAATTTAAAATATAGAGGGTAACGAGATGGCGTAGTGGGTTAAGGAGCCTTTCACCTCTAGATCGCTAGTTCAAATCCAACACAGGTCTGTAGTGGCCAAAAGCCATTATCACCTGAAGGCTGTTCAGTGGCCTATGTGAAATGAGTAATGGTGATCTCCGTCCAGTTCCCAGTGAGCAGGTGTCTACGTCACAAAACCACCAACACAGTTGGCACTAATTGGCATCCTTATTGGCACTCATATGAGAGGTCAAGGATTGATGGAGCATGGAGTCTGAACTACCCTGTCGCCTCCGTTGTGGTCCCTTTGTGGTGGCGTTGAGGCACATTGGTGGGTAAGTGTGGGAAAGCTTGCACTGCGATCGCCCATGCCGCACTTGTCATGTGATTATTCAGAGGACTTGCGTTCCAGTGCTGGCAATCCATCAACTTTCACCAGCACTAATTTCACACGCAGAAAAAAAAACTGAAATATAGCTTGTTTTGAGTCTTTTGAGACATCTCCTGATTAATAAGATACTTGTTTTCATTCATTTTAAAACCTGTTGTTAAACCAAACCTGTCTATGTATAATATGTTTGGTATGGACGGCACTGGATTTGTAAGTAGTATATCGTCCACAAATAATGAGCATAAAAATTTGTTCCTTATATTTATTCCTTCTATCTGTGGCTCTATTGTTAATTTGTACATCGGGATCTATTGAAAGTATAAACAACAGGGGAGATAGGGGACAGTCTTGTTTCATGCTTCTCTCCATTTCGGATTGCTCCAATCTTAAACTATTTGTCATAACTGATGCACTAGTTTTTTTATGTAATATTCTGATCCATGTTATATATTCTTCAGTGAAGTTATATTTCCCCATGATGTTAAATAGGTATTCCCAATCAACTCTGTCAAATGCCTTTTCAGCATCTATTGACATTAATGCCATGGTTTGGGCAGACTTCTCTGCAACTTCTATTAAATAGAGTATTTTCATTATGTTATCTGACACCAACCTTCCCTTTACAAAACCTACATCTTGTGGGCCTTTAATCTTCCCCTTCATTTCCTCTATTTATGGATTTGGGCCTAAAATGAGAGAAGGAAAAAAATAGAATATTTGGGTACTACAATAAAAAATGATTTGAGGAAGACAGTAGGAGATGACTTAAAAGAGCTTAAAATCAAAACTGAAGAAGTCCTAGAAAGATGGTGAAAGTTACCATAAATCTACGAAGCAGACTAGAAATAATTAAAATGAATAATTAAAACGAATCTTCTTGAAAGAACATTGCATATATTTACTGTGTCTCTGATCTGCCTCATTTGCAGGTTTATTTCTTGTCTCATGTTGTGCACTACAAGCAACACAGTGGTTAAGAGGGAAAACAGATAATGGTTATATACCAGAGTGGTTGGGTATTAAAAGGAGTATTCTAGAGGAAGGTAATATAAACATAAATTTATTGTGGTACACACAAAAAAAAAAAAATACTAAAATCGTTATAATTAGGGAGAGTGTGAAAAGTATAGAAACAGAGAATTTGACAGCAGATAAGGACCGCTTGGCCCACCCAGTTGTGACAGGGTTGAATAGGACCCTGTCCCAGTTGTGATGGAGTGTTTGAATGCAGGGATCTGTTCTGTTATTTCCTTTCTCTTGCCTGTCTGGTTGCGCAACCAGATTTTCTCTTGAGACCTAGGATTTGATCACCCCGGCAGTCTCTCAGTTCTTTGCCTTTCACTGTCTCTCAGTCTTCCCTTGCTGTTTCTTTTTCCTCCCTTGCATATCTGCTGGTTCAACAATATATGCAAATCATTATGTGGAAATATAAGTGATATTGGGAGCTCTTTGTTTAGAAATTATATAGTGTTACTGTTGAAATGTATATAATTATATTTTCAGATGATTGCAGAAAGCTATTGGGAACTCAAGGGGTTAACCTGAGAGCAGTTTTTAAGCCCTTTTTTCAGAAGAGCTGTGGAGAAGGGGCCTCAGTTCTGGGACATTGTGTTCTTGCTGCACCTGCCTGACACTTACAAGAACACTGGAAATTTACAAGAACATTTTAGAAAAAAACACGATGCTTGTTAAGGATGGTGGTTGCAAGGGACACAGAGATTGAAGGAAAACTCAGATGGATTTTCTGTGTTAATTTTGCCTTTGTAAATAGTTATACTGAGAAAGTTTATTTTTATGTTACTGCTAGTACTAATAAACACTTATTGCGAATTCTACAACTGCTCCTGGTTTTTCCTGTGCTTCCTGACCTGTGCCTCAACAACACCAGTCTGCTCGTTTTCCCCTACCTACTGTAATACCGCAGACCTTACTTGATGTAAGCAGTAAGGCATGATGGGGTGTGCGTGGTACACATTTTACCGCATGGCCAGGGGCGTAATAAGGCACGAGGCTGAAGGCCGAGTGACTTTAGCCACTGGCTGTGCGGTTAAATGTGTTCCATGCACATCCCAGAGTGCCTTATTGTGCTTATAAAATGGGCTCCTTTTTTAAAAACTTTTTACAGTTGGGAAAATCATGTTTATATGTAGAAACAATAGATTTGCTTGTGTACATATATGATAAAATAGTCCTTCCACCCACTACAAATGATGTCATTGATGATGATGTCATTGTATTATTGCCTACTTTCTTCTTCCTGTTTTTTTTCCCACATTCAAGATATGGAATGTTTATCATAGAATATTTACCATGGAATACATGGATTCAAAATTCTGCTCAGTTCCATTGGCAGAACGTTTCTCTCCTAACGCTCTGTACACACAGACAACAAAGGCCTTTGTTACAGCCAGAGACTCAGTTATCTCACGTACCTCATTTACATGAAGCATGCAATGCGGTTGACAATCCTCGATAGAGCTTATCGATTCCAAGTTTCTCGGTTATGCATACCATGTAAACCAGAGGGTTGTTAGGACCCAATTGGACTACCACTCCGATTGGTGGCATGCGGTTCATTTTCCTCGATGCTCACTAGTCCGCTTGCGCGCTGCATGTAAACACTGATCCCTTTTGTGATCGGTTCCTTGCACAAGCGTGATAATGTTTAATTGATTTGTGCATGATTGTTGTTCACACAGTTGCTAATGCATGCACAAATAAAACAGACACCGGCTTCCGAATCACAGCCAGAAAACTCATGTAAACTGAAGCGGAGCTCTTGAACCCATCTCAGCTCCCATGTAAACAGAAGCGAGTTGCAGTTGGGTCACAAATCATCGATTGCCGTTCTTTGATCGGGGAGTACATGTAAATGCAGCAACTGTCAGGGCAAGAAGAAGACAGTTCCCTGATGACCAGGTAAAGATAGAAGGGGGATTTTTCACTGTCAGCAAAGAAACAGTTGTAGTGAAAACTATAAACAATGCTTATTGTTTCCAATTTGTTTATGTACGTAAAGAGAGTGTGATAATCAAGGAAACTACAGTTAATTAATTTGTTTTATTTTTTATTTAAGATAGTTTTATTTTCAAACAACATGAAGTCTTGCTATATTATGACAGTAGCAGTTTGATCCAGCTCTAGAACTGCTCCGGAGGTGAAATGGTTAAAACCATTCCAAAATAGAATTTTGTCCACGAGCTCTAAGAAGCAGCTCTATCTGTGTTATTTCAAACCTGAACTGTCAGATTCTTTACTCCGCCTCATTGAACAGTCGCTCCGGAGATTTCTCCTACTGCTCGGTTCATTTCTCGGTTTAAAAAGTGTTTTCTCGGTTGGATTCAACGAGAATGATTTATTTAACCACAAAACCGTTCGGTTCAAGCTCTATCTGTGGTAACCGTAAGTAAATTGAAGGTTTTGTCTGTGTGGAACTTGTAAGTTATCGGTTCGGTTTTGAACCGATCAGTTAGGTTTAAAACTCATTTAAAACTAAAAATTTAATATTTTGAGTGCAGTTCCAGTTCTTATCGGTTCTAAAAGCAGTTTATTGGTTTTCCAATACCAACTACGGTTAGGAACCGATAAGGGTGTCTTGCCTAGCACTGCCGTTAAAAGGGCAGTTTTCTGGTTAGGCTGGCATTATGTCTGGAAAACCCAAAAGAAAACCGGGTCCACTGGGTTTCAACACTGTGATGTTTGTGGGGAAGTCTTTGCCAAGGCTGACCCACACACCACATGTGTTTATTGTCTGGGGTTTGACCACCTCCAGTCAGATTGCCAGGTATGTAAGAATTTCCCTGCAGCCACCCTGGAAAAAAGATTGGGCAGGCTCAGGGAACGAGAGGCCAAAAAGTCCGCTGACCCGGATGGCCAGCCCGGTTCAGTGCCAACCGAACCGGAGGGAGTGCCCTCTGACCAGGGCGAGACTTCCTCGGGCAAAAGAAAAGCTGGTTCTGAGGAACCAATTCCAGTAAAGAAAACAAGAAAATCAGCAGGTCTGGAGTCCAAAACCCCTTCTCCAACTGCTGCAGAGATAGCAAAAGCCATACAAATTGTCCAGTCACTGTCTCAGGGTCCGTCCGAACCGCCACTATCTGGCAAAAGGTCGGTTCATCCGGTCCCAGTGGTTCAGGAATATGATATTGAGGAATTTTATGAACCAGAGGAGGGGGAGGATGATTATGAACAGTATGAATGTGGCTGGGAAGGTCTGGGTGTGCCCATTGAACCGGACATCTCCCCAGACAGACCTTTAGAATCTCCCCCTATGCTGTCTGAGTCCCCATCTCATTTCATGTTTTACAAAAAAGTTGCTGAAACCCTCCAGCTTCCCTTAGAAGAAGCTGTGGCTGAGCAAGAGGAGCCTGATTTTGTAGAAATGATGGATATTCCAGAGTCTAGGAGATTGTCTATTCCTTTACATAAGTCTTTTAGGAAACAAACAATAAAAATTTTAAAAACTCCTAATTCTGTGCCTCCTGTAGATAAAATGATGGATAGAAGGTACACATTGTCAGGTCCTGATACAGAATTCCTTTCTCAGCAATGCAGTCATGTTGGGGTAGTTCAGGCTGCTGCCTGTGATAAAGCTAATATTCCCCTGGCTTCACATCCTCCTGACAAGGATTCCAGGAAGATTGATGCCATGGCAAAAAAACAGTATATGGCAGCCTCTCTGGGACTCAGGCAAGCATATTATATGGCTTATGTAGCTAGGTATCAGAAATCTAGGTGGGATACTGTGATGCAATTAGCCAAGCAAGCCCATGGCCAGCTGGCTAGTGAACTAGAACAGGTGGCTGCTGATGGCATTGAGGCTTCTAAGGTTCAGTTTCATGCTGCTGTGGATGTTAATGATGTTTCCTCCAGGGTCATGGCCACATCTGTAGCTTTCGTAGGTTGGCCTGGCTCAGGTGTACTAGTCTGTCACAGGATACCCAGACTAAGGCTGTGGATTTTCCTGTGGTGGGGAATTCTCTGTTTGGGGAGCAGACAGAGAACTACATGAAAAAGATGGATTAATATAGGACTACTTACAAGAGTGCCCAGGCTAAGGAGCGGCAAGCCACTCCTCAAAGGCATACCCCCAGGGGTAGGGGTAGGCCTTTTCACAGGCCTTTTTACCAGACTCAGGCCTCCTCTGCCTATGCTCAGAGGGGCTTCTTCAGAGGCAGAGGCAATCGAGGGGTGGGCAGACCTGCTCCCACCCCACAGCCTAAAGCTCCTGCTAAGCAGGCACCCTGATGGGGTGCCCAGGGCCGATTGTCCTGTACCGGTAGGGGCAGGCTGGCTTACTTCAGCCAGAATTGGGCTTCTTTAACCTCAGACAAGTGGGTTCTGGAAGTAGTAGGCCAGGGTCTGGTTCTCAGCTTCAAAAAGTTTCCCAAGTTGAGAAGCAGACTTTTTCTACCTGCAAGTGCTTCAGAGACCCTTGCTCTGGAAGCAGAGGTCTCATCCCTGTTAGCTCTCAGAGCAGTAGAAAGGGTTCCTCCCCGGCACCAGGGCAGGGGTCTGTATTCCATACTTCCTTACCCCAAAAAAGACAGGAGAATGGCGGCCCATATTAGATCTCAGATATCTGAACAAACATCTTTTGAAACCAAAGTTCAAAATGGTAACTCTGGCAATGATTTTACCCTCCCTAAGGCCAGGGACTGGCTAGCCTCCCTGGACCTCAAGGATGCCTATTTCCATGTCTAATCAGAAGCTCCCATCCAGTACCTCAGATTGAACTGCCCTCAGGTCATTACCAGTTCAGAGCAATGCCCTTCGGCCTTACCTCTGCCCCAAGGGTATTCACAAAGTGTCTAGCAGTGGCAGTGGCTCACTTAAGGAGGCAAAGGATTGCTGTTTTCCCTATCTAGACAACTGGCTCATTGTAGGCCAGTCCCAGAACAGGTAAATCTCACCTGCAGGTCACCCAGCAGCTTCTCACCTCCCTGGGCTTTCTGCTAAATCTACCAAAGTCGGTTCTGGAACCAGTCAGGTACTCACCTTTATAGGGCAGAATTGACACAAAGCTAGCCAGAGCCTTTCTTCCTTAGAAAGGGTAAGGAATTTAGTGGCTCTGGCCTCCTTCACTCTGCAGGTCTCGACCAGCAAGACACTTTCTGCAGCTCCTGGGGCACATGGCTGCATCCACAGCTGTTGTGCAGGGAGCAAGATTTCAGATAAGAGACATTCAGTTTCACTTGAGAACCTATTGGTTTCAGAGAAGAGACCCCCTTTCCAAGTTGGTCCCAGTGACTCGAACCTTGATCCTAGCCCTCCAGTGGTGGCAGGATCAGAGCAATTTAAGATTGGGGGTCCCCTTCATTCCCCCTACTCACGACTTGACTCTCACTACAGATGCTTCCCTTCTGGGTTGGGGAGCCCACATGGGCGACCTTTCCACTCAGGGAGTGTGGTCCCCCCAGGAATCTCTGCTCCACATCAATTTGCTGGAACTCAGAGCTGTCTTTTAGCTCTTCAAGCATTTTCTGCATCTTCACGACAAGGTGATACAAGTCAGAACAGATAACACCACAACAATGTGGTACATCAACAAACAGGGGCACTCGGTCTTGAGCCTTGTGCACCAGAGGCAATTGTGGTCTCTGAGCCTATTCCTGAACACTTCCCTCATAGCAGTTCATCTTCCAGGGAAGGACAATGTCCTAGCGGATGCTCTCAGCAGGATTTCCCAGGGCCATCACGAATGGTCCCTGGATCCTCAAGTGCTGGGGATAGTCTTTGCCAGATGGGGCACCCTCAGATAGATCTTTTGCAGCCCCAGACAATCACAAACTTCCTCTGTTCTGTTGCAGGCCTCCAGTGCTGGGCTCAGTTCCCTGGATGCCCTTCTTCTGGATTGGGAGGAAGTTTCTCTATGCTTTTCCCCTTCCTCTCCTATTCAAGTACTAGTCAAAATCAGATCTCAGCCTTGCAGGGTGATTCTGATTGCCCCGGATTGGGCCAGGCAGCCCTGGTACCCACTCCTTCTGTCACTGACAATCCATCTTCCCCTTTGCCTCCCCAGGAATCACAACCTGTTGACTTGTGCCCAGGGAAGGGTTTGGTATCCGGACCTCAAATCCCTTAACCTCAAGGCCTGGCTCTTGAGTTAGAGTTTGCTGATTTACACCTCTCTCAGGGTGTTCTTGAGATCCTAAAGGCTTCTAGAAAGCCTTCCACTATGGCTACTTATAGTTCTAAATGGAAAAGGTTTTCCATTTGGTGTGCTGGGAAAAATATTTCCCCAGAATCTGCTGAATTGCCCATTGTGTTAGATTACATGGTACATCTTAATTCCTTGGGTCTCAGACCAGCTACCCTGAGAGTTCATTTGGCAGCTGTATCTGCTTTTGTGTCAGCAGGAAAGTCATCCCTCTTTCCTCTCATCCTGTGTTTTCCAAGTTTTTAAGGATTACTCCATACTAATCCTCCTTTGGGAACCGCCCCTGCTTGGGACCTTAATGTTTGCATTGCCCAGTTAATGCAACCCCTTTTGAACCTCTGTCTTCTGCAGAGCTTAAGTACCCTAACTTGGAAAACTGTTTTCTAGTGGCTATCACTTCTGCCAGACGCATAAGTGAGTTGCAAAGCCTTGTCAGTGGAAACTGACTTTATTTCTTTCCACAGGGATAGGTAGTCCTTAGGACTAATAGGAAGTTTTTGCCTAAGGTGGTTTCAGATTTCCATCTTAATCAATCTATCTCCTTCCAGTATTTTCACTGATCACTCCTCTTCTGGTGAGAGGAGGTTGCACAACCTGGATGTTAAGAGAGCTCTTAGTTACTATATAGAGCGTACCAAAGGTCACAGGTTCAGATCCTCCAACTTTTCCTTACCTATGGTGAAGTTGGGAAAGGCAAACCTGCCACTAAGAGATCAGTTGCCAGGTGGATTGTCTCTTGTTTCCAATTTTGTTATCAGAAACTGGAGAGCCCCCGGCTTGAGGGCTCATTCTACCAGGGGTACAGCTATGCCTCTAGCTGCCAGAGACATCCCTATATTAGAGATTTGCCAGGCTGCTACTTGGAAACGGTGCACCCTTTTACCAAGCATTACTCCCTGGATGTCAGGCCAGGAGAGATGCTCGGTTTGGCACAGCTGTTCTTCAGAGCCTATTCCCTAAGTAGGTTCTGCCCCTCCTCCATGGAGGTACTGCTGTGTATCTGCTACTGTCATAATATAGCAAGACTTCATGTTGTTTGAAGAAAAAATTACTCACCTTAGTAATGTTGTTTCTTCTAATGGAGTCTTGCTATATTATGACCTCCCCAACCTGCCCTCTCAGAACCTCTCGTGGGTGGGGTGCGGGCAACTGGTGTGGGCACCTTTTATGCCCTGTTAGCATTTTGTCCCCTTTGGGGCTTTGTGTGTGTGTGTGTGTGTGTTTTATTATACTTATGTTTTATTCTCATATGATTAGAATTGTGTTAGTATTTCTGGTCCCTGACTTGAGTCTTGGGTGTTGGGACCAGCAATGGTAGTCATTATTAGGTAGCCATTTGGCTAGTGTAGGTTACAGCTTCCACACAGACCTTAGTGAGTTTGGCTCGTAAAGATCTGACAGTTCAGGTTTGAAATAACACAGATAGAGCTGCTTCTTAGAGCTCGTGGCCAAAATTCTATTTTGGAATGGTTTTAACCATTTCACCTCCGGAGCAGTTCTAGAGCTGGATCAAACTGCTACTGTCATAATATAGCAATACTCCATTAGAAGAAACAACATTACTAAGGTGAGTAATTTTTTCTTTAGGGCCCAGATGAAGTTTTTTTTAACAGTGAAAAGGTAGCAGCCATGTTTGTGGTGGAAGATCAGTTCTGGCTGTAGGGGGCTAACTGAAATGCATGTGTTCCAATTGTCCATTGGTCTGGGTTCCAGACTCTTCGCAGTCCTTTTTTTTTTAGCCATGTGTAAACCATATTTTACACATGAATAACAGCCAATCAGATTCCATGATTTTACTCTGCTATTTTATAACTCCTGTTGTAACCTCCCTTTTCTAACCACTAGGTTCCTTTATGCCTATCCCATGCTTTCTTGAATATTGTTACAGTTTTTGCCCCTACCACCTCCGCTGGGAGGCTGTTCCAGGCATCCACTACTGTTTTTGTGCTGAAGTACTTCCTCGCATGTCCCTTGAAACTACCCCCTTCCAGCATCATAGCATGACTTCTTGTTCTTGAGCATCTTTTTTTCTGAAAAATGCTTCCCTCTTTTACCCTATTTCTACCTGTGAGGAATTTAAAAGTCTCTATTATATCCCCCCTCTCCCTACTTTCCTTCAGGGTGTACATAGTGAGGTCCTTTAGGCTCTCCTCGTAGGGCTTTTGATGCAGGCCCTGCACCATTTTAGTTGCCCTTCTCTGGACCGCTTCCACTCTGTCCATGTCCTTTCGGAGCTGTGGTCTCCAGAACTGGACACAGTACTCTAGGTGAGGCCTCACCAGTGATTTATACAGCAATATCTCCACCTCCCTCTTTCTGCTGGTGATACCCCTCTTTGTGAACCCCAGCATTCCACTAGCTCTCCCCACTGCCTTGTCAAACTGTTTGACCACCTTTAGGTAATCTGATATGATTACCACTGGGTCTGTTTCATACGTGGTGGTCGTCAGTACAACTCCTTCCAACCTGTACTCTTCCCCTGGGTTTCTGTGCCCCAAGTGCATGATTTTGCACTTCTTCATATTGAAACTTAGTTGCCATACTTTTGACCACTCCTCAAGCTTTAAACCGAAAGAGCCGCACTAGGACAGGTAGGTGCTCAGTGACAACATGAATCAGGGCAAAAGAAGTCATGACACACTACCAGCTCTGCACTTACAAGGTTATCAGCCAGACACCAGATACTTTACCAAAGTATACTTTATTTTTCAAACGCCACTTGCAGTAAAAACAGCAAAAAGCACATGCCTGGAGGGAACAGCCAACAGCAAACGACCTCTAACATTTCAACCTGAACTGCAAGTGGTGTTTGAAAAGTAAACTATACTAATTTATTTATTTATTTAAGAATCAGTTTACAACCTTTGAGCCAGAGGCTCGTTTCCAAAGGTACTTCATCACATAAAGACATACATTGCGTTTCGGTTACATAGCAAAGATTTGCAAAAAATCAATACCAGAGGTGCCACGTCACATAGTGGTCAGACAAATACAATTGGGTACAGGGTACATGTAATTGATAACAGGTATTACACAAGTCGGTATCAAGTGAGCATTCTGGTAGATAAACATTGAAAACAGCTGGCACTGGCCAGGTTAAACCTAAGCATGGTGTACAGGGAAGTGGTGGAGGGATGGTAGGGTGGAGAGCTGCCGGGGGCATTGTCAGAAGAGAAAGAGGTGGAGGCTATGTTCAGAGACAGGAGCGAGTTACGAGTGCTGAAGATGTGGTTCAAGTGCGGTTTTGAATGTGGAGATGGTGATGGCATTGGTGATGGTGGCAGGAGAGAGTTAAACCAGGTTGGAGCTCTGTAGCTGAAGGACCTCTGGCCACGGCTGGTTCTCGTTCTGGGGACCTTTAGAGTGGTCTTGTAGGAAGACCGTGTTGCAATGGTGGGAGGGCTCTGGTGGATGGATGCCATTACCCCAGGGGAGAGCCCGAGTAGGGTTTTTTTGGTGAGGAGACAGGTCTGGTATCGGAGCCGTTCATCCAGGGTAAGCAGGTTAGCATCGACATATAGCTGATAGGTGTGTGTGAGCCTGGGGGCACCAGTAATCAATCTGCACGCTTTATTCAGGGTTAGGTGAATTTTGTTGAGTGCAGTGGTGTCGGCAGCACTGTATGCTGGTAGACCATAGTCTACAAGGGACAGAGCAGACGATGTAACAGCTACCCGGAGAGCATTTGGTGGAAGGCAGGTTTTATGGCGGAATAGGATGCTAGCCGTGTGTTGGTGGCGGATGTTAGGGGTGTCGATGTGGTTGGAAATGTGAGGGCTGAATCGAAGGTAACCCCAAAGGTATTTGTAGAGCAGACTTGTTCCAGTGGTTGGTTGGTGCTTGGAAGGATATAGAGTGGTGGTTGCTAGCTTTGTTTTGGGGTGTGAAAAGAGCATAGTTTTGGTTTTCTTAAGATTGATGACGAGTCTGCACTCCTTAAACCAAGCCTCGGCACTGTTGAAAGACTGCTGTAGGGAGTCCTGTAGGGAGATGGGATTACGGTGGGTGGCAAAAAGGACAGCGTCGTCTGCATACAGCAGAATTTTGCCAGAGCATGCACTGGGCAGGGTGTTCAGATACAGCGAGAAGAGAAGGTGAAGTATCTGGGTATGGCTGATATCCTTGTAAGTGCAGAGCGAGCTGGTAGTATGCCGTGACTTCTTTTACCCCCACTCCTCAAGCTTTCTTAGATCTCTATTTATTTTTTACACACACACACCCACACACACACACAGACACACAGGAGTGTCTACCCTATTCAGATCTTTGTGTCATCTGCAAAAAAGACATACCTTCCCTTCTAGCCCCTCTGCAGTGTCACTAATAAAGACATTAAAGAGGACCTGTCCCAGTATTGATCTTTGTGGCACCCAACTGGTCACCCTCTCTTCCTTGGAGTGAACTCTGTTTACCACCACCCTCTGTCACCTATCCCCCAACTAATTCCTTACCCAGTTTACCACATTTGAGCCTACTGCCAGGCTGCCCAGCTTATTTACGTGTCTCCTATGTGGAACAGTGTCGAAGGCCTTCCAGAAATCTAGGTAGGCCACATCCACCACTCGACACTGATCTAATTCCCTTGTCACTCAGTCAAAGAAATCTATCAGATTTGTTTGACATGACTTCCCCACTGTGAATCCATGCTGCCTTTGATCCTGTAAACCACTGGATTCAAGGTATTCCACAATCCTTTCCTTCAGCAGTATTTCCATTAATTTCCCCACCACCGAAGTAAGGCTGACTGGCCTGTAATTGCCGGCCTCCTCCCTGCTACCATGTTTATGAAGTGGGACCACATCTGCCCTCCTCCAGTCCTCCGAAACCACTCTTGTCTGCAGTGAGCAGTTGAACAGGACTGTCAGAGGTGCAGCCAGCACCTCTCTGAGCTCCTTTAACATCATTGGATGTGTCCCATCTGGTCCCATTGCCTTGTCCACGTTCAGATTTGCAAGTTCTTTCAGGACTCTCTCCTCTGTAAATGGACTAGTGTCCACCTCCCTCCCTTCGATGCTCCTGTCCTTATCTGTGATCCATCACCTTCCCCTTCCACTGTGAACACTGACTAAAAGTATTTGTTCATCTGCTTTTTCCTGATCCCCTTCCACCCCCACCTTCCTTAGTCTTACACCCCCCGTCTTTCTCCTTTCACTTATGTACCTAAAAGTGTCTTGTCCCTTTTCTGTGCTGCTTTAGCTGTTTTCTCTTGTGCTCCTGACTGCTTTCCCTGCCTGCCTCTGCTTCTCCCGATACACCTCTCTATCCTCCTCTTTCTATGTCTGCTTTTACCTCCTGAATGCTAAATTCTTTACCGTTATCTTCCCAGCCACCTCATTTGAGAATAATAGTGGTATCTTTTCCCTCTTGCTTTTGTTCACTTGCCTGAAGCCAAGGTGTGTTGCCTTCACTGTGGCCCCTTTTAATTTTGCCCACTGTTTCTCCACCCAACCCAACCCAAGCCCCCTCCCCCCAGCCAGGGCATCCCTGAGGCATTCCCCCATCTTTGTAAAGTCAGCTCTCCTGAAGTCCAGGACCCTTGCCTTTCTGTGGTTTGATTCTGCCACAGTTCTTATATTAAACCACACCATATGGTGATCACCGGTCCCCAGGTGGCCACTCACCGTGACGTCTGCAAGACTGTCCCTGTTGGCGAGTACAAGGTCCAATATTGCTCCTTCATGACTGGGCTCTCTTACTAGTTGCCTGAGGAACGCCTTCTGCAGGGAGTCCAGGATGTCCCTGCTCCTAGCCGAAGTTATAGCTGGGATGCTTCAGTCTATATCCAGCAGATTGAAGTCCCCCACCAGCAATGCCTCCCCCTTATTTGCCATCTTTTGGATGGCTTCCACCAGAACCTTATTCATCCCCCCCCCCCACACCTTGCTGGAAGTCTGTCGATCATGCCAGAGTGAATAGCTGCTCCATTCCCCTTCTCTAGGGTGAAACACAGTACCTCTGCCCCTCCCTGTATTCCCTGTACCTCTGTTGCTTTAATGCTATCCCTCATGTAAAGAGCCACTCCTCCTGCTTTCTTATCCACCCTATCCTTCCTGAACGGAGTATAGCCTGATATGGCTATATCCTAGTCATGGTTCTCATTGCACCATGACTGTATAATGGCAACAATGTCCAGGTCAGCCTCTGCCATCATGGCCACTAGGTCTGGGATCTTATTTCCCAGACGTCTAGCATTTCTACACATGGCCTTCCAAATTCTGTTTCCACCCTTCCTGTCAGCCCCCCACCCCACACTTTTCCCATGTTTCTACTCTCCTTATTCCCATCCCTCTCATTTGTACCATTTGTTTTTTCTTGTTATTAGGTAACCGTGGGGATTTCCCTCCCTTAGGGGTCTCCCTATTGACTACTTCAGCTTGGGGGGGTGCAGTTTATGTCTCCCTGCTTCCACCCACCACCCCCTCAACTAGTTTAAATGCTCACTAATGTAGCATTTAAAGATATAGAGTTCTCAGGACTAAATCTCTCTGAGAATGTTATAGAAGTGCTTAAAGGGACACATTCCTGTACAGTGGCAGACGTAGTTTTAAAGTCTTTGAAAAGTTATTTTAATTGAGGTATTGAGCATACCTGTAGCTGGAAGCAGTCCAGAGATATAGATGACTGAGTCTGTGCAATATAAATACTACATTAGAGCCATTCTTAGAACCTTATGATGTCAGTGATGATCAAGGTGTGCTTAACTCAGTGCATTTAGGCACTTCTTGATCGTCACTGACATCACAAGGTTCTAAGAATGGCTCTAATGTAGTATTTATATTGCCCAGTCATCTGTATCTCTGGACTGCTTCCAGCTACAGGTATGCCCAGTATCTCAATTAGAAGAACTTTTCTTGGGCTTTCAAACTGTGTCTGCCACTGTCCATGAATGTGTCCCTTTAAAGTTTCCAGGAAACCAGCAAAAGAAAAAGTATGCCTCAAAGTGGAAAAGATTTTCCTTTTAGTGTTCTAGACAGCTTGACTCATTGTGAGTGAGTCCAGCTACAGTCCTGGACTACCTGGTCCATCTCCAGTCCTTAGGCCTCAGGCCTTCGACGCTGAAGGTTCATTTGGCAACAGTGTCATCTTACACTTCAGCTGGCAAGGACAGGTCAATGGCCTCACAGCCCATTTTCAAAAGATTCTTTAAAGGCCTTAATCAACTGTACCATCCAGTAAGGGATTCTGTCCCCGCATGGGACGCGAATCTGTGCATTGACCAGCTGATGGGTGCTCTTTTTTCGAGCCTGTGGCAGCCGTCTGCTTTGAAGTATGTCACCTGGAAAACAGTTTTCTTGGTGGCACTCACGTCTTCCAGAAGGGTGAGTGAGTTGCAGTCCCTCTGCACAGATCCCAACTCTATCATATTTCACACGGTCAAGGTAGTCCTAAGAACTAACAGACAATATCTCCCTAAAGTGATGTCTGAATTTCAGTTACATTTCCAGTTTTCTTTACAGCAAAATCCAGCTCGGGGAACAAAAGCTCCACAATCTGGATGTTAAGAGAGCTCTGAGCTTCTACCTGGACCACACAAGGATGTCGGGTCCACGAATGCTCAGTTATTCATCACCTGCGGTGAAGTGGGGAAAGGTAAACCAGCATCCAAGAGAATTATTTCTCATCGAATAGTTTCCTGCATACAGTTCTGTTATGGCAGTGCTGGCAAACTGCCACCTGAAGGCCTTAGGGCTCACTGCACAAGGGGCACCTCTGCCTCTGTGGCAGCAGAAAGAGGTGTTTCCCTGCAGGAAATATGTAAAGCAGATACCTGGAAAAAGGTATACTCTTTCACAAAGCACTGCTATCTGGAGATACAGTCCAGAAGGGCTGCCAGTTTTTGCACTGCTGTCTAGTAGAACCTTTTCCCTAAATAGGGTCTGTGCCCAGCCTCCCTAGGTACTGCTATGGAGTCTTCAGTTGTTTAGCATAAGTGAGGTATTCTTGCGGTTTGAAGAAAATTATTACTCACCATGGTAATGTTGTTTCTTCCAAAGGGATCCCTCACTATGCTTAACCATCCCTAATCCCTACCTTGCCTTCCAGAACTTTGTGGAAGGTTCACACAGGAATCAGTTCTTCTAACCCCGTCTATTCTTCTCATATTCATAATTCTTTGCAGTTAGCCTGCTCAGTAGAACTGCCCGGAGAATGGAACTATATGCTAATGATGACATTATTGGCATGTGACAATTATTCAAACTGCTGCCCTCATCTGCTGCACATTCTATCAATATCTCAGATTTCTTACTCCATCTCACAAGTCTAGACGCCCAGGAGATCCCTCAGGTCGTTATTGGCTTATTGTGAAGTATAATTTTCTAATTATACATAATTTTCTTTCTGCTCCCTTCATTTATTGTTTAATTTTATTCTAACGTCTAGTTTATTTTAGTTTAGTTAGATTTAGCGTTTATTTCTCGGTTCCTCATGGTTCGGTATAACCGTTGGGGAACCGAGTAGTTTTATATTAGTTGTGGATTTTTTCTGCTTTATTTTCTGTATTTTCGTTTTAAAAAAATGTTACTGTTTAAAGTTATATTTGTCTTGTTGAAATCGCTAACCCGGTTTCTTTTCTAACAGCTAGCCCGGTTACTGTGGACCGTTGTATTGGTTCCGAGAACCGCTGACCCGGTTCTGATTTTAAAAATGTCATCGGTTCTTTTGGGGCCTAAACTTTCCTGAACCGACCGCAAAAAAAAATAAAAAATCTTTTGTGGTTGATGTTTTTCTCCTGAAAATGGAGTATTCTGAAAAATCTAAGAAAAAGACTGGCCCCAGGGTTTAAAAACTGTTGTCAAGGGTGGGGAGGTGTTCACCAGAGCAGACAAGCATGACAGCTGTGTGTTCTGCCTGGGAACCGAATATTTAAATTCTGACTGTGAAATCTGCAGATCATTTCCACAGAAAACTGTGGAAAAAAGAATGGAGAGGTTGAATAAAAAGTTAGGAGGTACTTCAGGCTCTAACCAGCCAACACCTTCAGAATCAGCGGGTGAAACCACAGTGTCTTACTTTACCACCCCTGATAAGGGTGAATCAACCTCTTTAAAAAGACTGAGTGGGCCGGCTAACTCTCCAGTCCCCTCCAAAAAGTCAAAGAAGACCAAGCACGTTGAACCCCAGGCAAAACCTACAGGGGATTCTTCTGTGCCTCACAGTCTGCCTACTGCTGAGGAAATTGCTAGGGCTGTTAAAGTCATTGAGGCAATTCAGGGGTTCATACTTTCTCCAACCCCTCCTCCTCCAAAGGTTCAGGAGATTAGTCCCTCCTCGGATCCCCAGTCTCAGGAGATAGATACTGGGGAGTATGACATACCAGAGGATGATGATGGTGAGCCCATTGAACTGGAAATCTCACCAGAGCAG
This sequence comes from Neoceratodus forsteri, assembly GCA_016271365.2. NCBI lineage: Eukaryota > Metazoa > Chordata > Ceratodontiformes > Ceratodontidae > Neoceratodus > Neoceratodus forsteri. The sequence goes on from CM028129.1 coordinate 284,004,819, forward strand.
GAATTTGGCTCTCCTCCTAGGCTTGAGGAGTTTTTCTATCACTTTTCCTTTGTGAGGAAAATAGTAGGTGCCCTTGACTTGGCTACCATCGAGGTCATAGAAGACGAGGAGGAGGCAGAATATATGGAAATGATGGGGTTGACACCCGCTAAAAAGATTTTTCTGCCTATCAATAAATTCTTTAAGAAGGATTTATTCACAGTCCTGCAGAACCCTAACTCTGTCACGACTCTGGATAAGAAGGCTGACAAGAAGTACCAACTGGACAGGAAAGGGGCTGAATTCCTCTGTTCTCACCCTGATCATCAGGGTATAGTCCAGCAGGCAGCCTGTGAGAAGGTGAGGGTTCCTTTATCCTCTCATCCACCTGAGAAGGATTCAAGGAAAATGGACAGTATGTCGAAGAAAGGGTATTTAGCTGCTTCTCTGGGGGTCAGACAAGCTAATTACCAGCCCTCGCTGCACAGTATCAAAGACACTGTGGCAGTCTGTTTTGCCATGTCAGAGAAGGTTCCCTCTCCTATCTCTGACGACCTCGCAGAAACAGACAGGTTTGGACTGGAAGCATCCAAATACCAGTTCCAGATGGCAGCAGATGCCAGCGATAACGCTGCTAGGATTATGGCTCTGACTGTAGCCCTGAGAAGGTTTGCTTGGCTAAGGGCTACAAATTTAACACAGGACACCCAGGCTAAGGCCATGGACTTTCCTGTACAAGATCATTCCTTCTTCGATAAACAGATCGAAGAATATATGAAATAGGTAGATGAATACAAAACCACCTATAAGAGTAATTCATCCAGAGACAGGCCTTCTACTTCTTATAGGCCTTATGGAAGGGAAGGTAGAGGAAGGTCCTATGGTAGGCTCTTCTAAAAAGCCTCAAGCTGTTTCACAGCTGTAGCCATACCCACAGCAGACTGGGTATTATAGGGCCAGAGGTTGGAGGGACTCCAGGAGGGGTTCCCAATCTGCCCAGGCTCAGGCCCCACTGAAACAACATCCCTGACTCCTTTGCCACGGCCACCTCATAGGGGGCAGACTGGCTAACTTCTTTCAGGCCTGGCTGGCCATAACCACAGATAAGTAGGTATTGGAATTAGTGAGCCAGGGACTCTCTCTGAGCTTCAAATCCTTCCCTCCTCTGAAGTCAAGGCTATTCAAACCAGCCTTCCTTCTCGAAGAACAGCTCCTGGAAAAGGAGGTTCAAACCTTGCTTAGCATAAAAGCAGTGGAGCAGGTGCCAACCCTTCAGACGGGCCAAGGGTTTTACTCCCGGTATTTTCTTACCAAAAAGAAAAATGGGGAGTGGCGGCCTATTCTGGACTTAAGGCATCTGAACAAACACCTGGCAAAGCCAAAGTTCAGGATGGTGACCCTATTTATAATTTTACCTGTCATCCAGCAGGGAGACTGGCTGGCATCTCTAGATTTAAAAGATGCCTGTTTCCACATCCCCATAAGGGAGTCTCACAAAACATATCTCGGGTTCAGCCTCCCTTTAGGTCATTACCAGTTCTCAGCCCTGCCCTTCGGTCTCACTTCAGCACCAAGGCTATTCACAAAATGCATGGCAGTGGTAGTAGCATTCCTACGAAAACCAGGAATTACAGTTTTTCCTTATCTCGATGACTGACTAATAGTGGGAAAGTCATTTCAGCAGGTGCAAACACACCTGGAAAGAACAACAAAATCTGTTACATTCTCTGGGCTTCCTGCTAAACCAGGAAAAGTCCATTCTCACACCGGTTCAGGTCATGTATTTCATTGGAGCAGAACTGAATACCTTAAAAGGAAGAGCTTTTCTTCCAGAGGGCAGAATTCAGTCTATACTGCAACTGATTGTCTCATTCGAGTTGGGAAAGCCATGTCCTGCAAGAAGATACTTGCAAATACTGGGACACATGGTTGCAGCAGCAGGAGTGGTCTTGGGAGCAAGACTTCGAATGAGAGACATCCACTTTCATCTACAGACACACTGGTGTCAAAGAAAAGACCATGTGTCAAAATTGATTCCTGTAACAAAATTTGTGATCCAGTCCCTACAGTGGTGGACAGATGTCTACAATCTAAGGGCAGGAGTTCCCTTTCAGAGGGAAAATCCCTCAGTCATTCTTACAATAGATGCTTCTCTGTTAGGATGGGGTGCTTATATAGGAGAGCACACTACCCATGGCAATTGGTCAAGTGTGGAGTCTGTCCTCCACATAAATGTGCTAGAGCTCCGAGCAGTATTTCTGGCTCTAAAAAGGTTTTCCCAGTTAATACAGGGCAAGGTGGTGCAGGTCAGAACAGACAACACTACTACAATGTTTTACATAAACAAGCAAGGGGGGACAAGGTCGGATCTCCTGTGCACAGAGGCCATGAAAATCTGGGAACTGGCTTACTCTCTAAAAGCTTTCTTGCAAGCCATTCATGTACCAGGCAAGGACAATACCCTGGCAGATGCCTTAAGCAGGATCAACCAAGCACATCACAAATGGTCTCTGAACAGACAAGTACTGGACTCAGTGTTCAGACAATGGGGCACTCCTGAGGTAGATCTCTTTGCCTCTCACGAGAATCACATGTTGCCCCTATTTTGTTGCAGGTCACCAGTCAGGGGTACAGTTCCCCTGGACGCCCTAGTCCTGGACTGGTCAAGAAAGCATCTATATGCCTTCCCTCTTATCTTCAGGGTGCTGCTCAAACTCAGGTCACAGTCTGCGTCCATGATACTGATAGCACCAGACTAGGCCAGACAGCCATGGTACCCTCTTCTGCTCTCAATGTCAGTGTCCACATCAATTCTCCTACCCAGGAGGCACAGTCTTTTAACTTAGCACCAAGGGAAGATCCTGTACCCGAATCTCAGGCCTCTCAGGCTCAAGGCGTGGCTCTTGAGGACTTAGAGTTTGCAAACTTACAACTTTTCCAAGCTGTTATGGATATCCTAAAATGATATAGAAAACCATCAACTAAGAAAACCTATGATGCAAAATGGAAAAGGTTTTCTATTTGGTGTGATGCCAAACATATTTCTCCCTCCCTGGCAGAAATCCCAGTGCTGTTAGAATATCTTACTGATTTGCACTAACATAGAAACATAGAATTTGACGGCAGATAAGGACCGCTTGGCCCACCTAGTCTGCCCATTTTCCTACCTAACAGATAAGCTGCAGATCCTAGTTAACCAACAGCTTAATTCCTCCTACCCCCCACTAGGACTGCCCTATGCCTGTCCCATGCATTCTTGAAGTCCCCCACTGTTCTTGACCCCACGACCTCTTCAGGGAGGCTGTTCCATGCATCCACAACCCTCTCAGTGAAAAAATACTTTCTCACATTACCTCTGAGCCATCCCCCTTCTATCTTCAAATTGTGCCCCCTTGTTCTTGCACATCTCTTTTTCTGGAAGATGCTACCCTCTTGGACTTTGTTAATTCCCTTGAGGTACTTGAAAGTTTCTATCATGTCCCCTCTCTCCCTTCTTTCCTCAAGGGTATACATATTAAGCTCCTTTAGTCTTTCTTCATATGTCTTCTGGTGCAGACCCTGCACCATTTTGGTTGCCCTCCGCTAGACAGCCTCCACTCTGTCTGTGTCTTTTCTGGAGATGGGGTCTCAGAACTGCACACAGTACTCCAGATGGGGTCTCACCAACTGTCTGTACAGAGGATAACAACTTCCTGTTTTCTACTATTGATGCCTCTTCCTATACATCCCAGTATCCCCCAGCCTTCCTTACTGCCTTCTCACATTGCTTGCCACCTTTAGGTCATCTGATATAATTACCCCAGGTCCCTTTCTATTTTACTGTTGTCAGTATCTCACCCCCATTGTGTACCTTCCCCAGGGTTTTTGTTCCCCATGTGCATTATCTTGCACTTCTTTGCGTGAATCTGAGCTGCCATACATTTGACCATTCCTCCAACCTTGCCAAGTCCCTTCTCATCCTTTCCACTCCATCTTGTGTATCAACCCTGTTGCAGATCTTTGTGTCATCTGCAAAGAGACATACTTTTCCTTCAGTTCCTCTGCAATGCCACTTATAAAGACATTAAAAAGGACCGGTCCCAGTACTGAACCCTGCGGTACCCGCTAGTAACCCTCCTTTCGTCACTGTGTACTCCATTTACTACTACCCTTTGAGTCCTGTTGTCTAGCCAATTTTTATCCAGGCTACCACCTTGGGATCCACTCCAAGGCTGGCTATCTTGTGTATTAATCTTTTGTGTGGGACTGTATCAAATGCCTTGCTAAAATCTAGGTAGGCCATGTCCACAGCCCTCCTGGTCTACTACTTTGGTAACCCAGTCAAAGAAATCTATTAGATTCGTCTGACATGACCTTCCCATCGTGAATCCATGCTGCCTTGGGTCCTGTGCCCCACTGGCCTCTAGGTACTCAACAATTCTTTCCTTCAGAAGTGATTCCATCATTTCCCTACCACTGAGGTCAAACTAACTGGTCTGTAGTTTCCTGCCTCTGTCTTGCTCCCACTTTTGTGAAGAGGAATCACATCTGCCCTCCTCCAGTCTCGGGTACCACCCATCCTCCATGATTTGTTAAAGAGTAGTCAGCGGTGTCACTAGTTCTACCCTTAGTTCTTTTAGAATTCTTGAGTGAACCCCATCAGGCCCCATTGCTTTGTCCACCTTCAATTTTATTAGTTCTTTCAGAACCCTTTCTTCTGTAAATGGACTGTTATCGAGCCCGTCTTCAGAGTGTTTCTCTTGTTTGGTTTGGTAGCTCCCCTCCTCTTCCTTTGTGAATACTGAGCAGAAATATTCGTTCAGTATCCCTGCTTTTCACTGTCACCCTCTACCCACATTCCTCCCTTTATTAGCTTCAGTATCCCTCCTTTGGTCTTTCTTTGCTCCCTAATGTACCTATAAAGGTCTTATCCCCTTCTTAACAAATTGGCTATCCTTTCCTCGGTTTGGGCCTTTGCTATTCTGACTGCCTTCCCAGCCTCTTTCTGCTTTAACTGATAAAGTTCTCTGTCCTGCTCCTTCTGTGTTTCCTTATATTTCCTGAATGCTGTCCTTTTCTCCTTAACCTTCCTGCCACCTCTTTTGAGAACCATACAGGTTTTCTTCGTTGTGTTTTATTGATTTGTTTTACAAAAGGCTTGTTGCTTCTGTGATGGCTGTTTGATCACTCCCCATTGTTCCTCCACCCCTCCTTCTTGCCTGTTTGCTAGTGCTTTTCTGAGGCACTCTCTCATTTTCCCAAAGTCAGCCCTCCTAAAGTCCAGTACTCTTGCTTTTGTATGGCTTGATTGTATGGCTGTGTTTATCGTGAACCACACTGTTTGGTGGTCACTTGTTCCCAGATGGCTACCCACTTCTAAATCTGAGATTCTTTCTCCATCCCCATTTGAGAGTACCAGGTCTAAGATTGCTCCCTCCCGAGTGGGTTCCAATACTAGCTGTCTGAGGCATGCCCCCTGTAGGGCATCAAGAATGACCCTGCTCTTGGATGTGCCTGCAGCAAAGGTGATCCAGTTAACATCTGGCATATTCAGGTCCCCCATCAACAATATCTCCCCTTTTTCTGCCATTCTAAGAAAGCCTTCTATCATTTCCTTGTCCATTCCCTCCCCCTGAGATGGGGGTCTGTATACAACCCCCATGCGGATTGTGGTGCCATTTCCTGTCTCCAGGGTGACCCAAAGTGCCTCATCTGCTCCCTGTTTACTCTTTAGTTCTGTTGCTTTGATCCCTTCCTTTACATAGAGAGCTACTCCTCCTCCTCTTTTACCCTCCCTGTCCCTCCTGTAGATTGTGTATCCTGGTATGTTGACATCCCAGTCATGGTTCTCTGTGTACCATGTTTCTGTAACTGCCACAATATCCATGCAACCTCTTCCATCAAGGCCACTAGTTCGGGAGCTTGTTACACAGACTATGGGCATTGGTACTCATCACCTCCACTTTTGATAGCCTTACCCTTTAGCCCCATTTCTGTCTTTAATGCCTTTGCCTTTTTACATTTAAATCTGTTCTACTTCCTAATAACTTCTGTACCTTGGTGTTTACCTCACTAATCACCATGTTTTGTGGGGGAGGCTCGGTTTCCTGCTCCTTTTCAGTGCTTCCCCTTGGCTAGTTTAAATGCTTGCCAATGAAGCATTTAAACCTCTCACCTGGATCCTGGTTCCCCGGACAGATGCAGACCATCACACCAGTATAGGGTCTGCATCCTCCAAATAGCCCCAGCCCCCAATGAAGCCAAAACCTGAACTCCCACAGTTTTCAACCACTCATTGAATTCCCTGATGAGAAGTGCCTAACATCTCCTTGCCATAGACAGGCAGCACCTCGAGAAGGTTACCGTGTCGCTTCTTGTCTAAGGCCCCTTTCCAACTCTACAAACTCCTCTTGCACTGCTCTGTCCATTCCTAGCCAGGTCATTTGTCCCTAGGTGGAACAATGACATCCAGCTCCCTCCTCGTGCAGCTCCTCCTAGATCCTGAGGATTAAGCTTCCTGTCCTCAAGCTGTGGCCAGGAAGGCACCTTACCTCCCTCCCCCTTCCTCCCCATTTCTACCCCCTAATGATTGAGTCCCCCACCAGGGTTGTTTCCTTCCCTGTGGGGTCCCATGCCACCCTCCTGTGGGTCTCCTTTGTGAAGATTCCCAGCATTCTCCTTGGTCTCCACTGCAGGTGCCTCCATAGAGGAACCACTATCCAGAAGAGCTGAATGAATTGTGGAGAGGTACAGCTGGAGGATGCAACTCTGTTCCACCACCTCTCCCTCCTTGAGCCCACCCTGGTCCAGCCTCTCCTCTTTCTTGGCAACCTCTGAGGTAGTGGCATTGGCCCTGGTGGTCCCTGGGTGGGGGAGGAGGTTTCACGAATCCTAGCCAGGTCAGCCTGGAGACGGGCAACCTCCTCTCTCAGACCAGAGAGGTGCCTGCAAATAGGGCAGCATCGCAGCCTCCAGAATGTCTCCCGGAACACTGCCGCCCCACAGCCATTGCACTGCACCACTCCTATCATGCACTCACAAGGTTTGAAACATACATCTCTGAAGGTGCATTTGGCGTCAATTTCAGCTTTTATTTCTGCAGGGAAAATTGTTTCTCTTGCTTCTAATCCCATTTTTAAAAAGTTCTTTAAAGGGCAATGTCACTTGTACTCTCCTATTAAGGAACCAGTTCCAGTATGGGTTCTTAACATTTGCATTGCTCAGCTCATGAAACCTCCATTTGAGCCAATGTCTTCTGCACACTTACAGTATATCACATGGAAAACTGTGTTTTTGGTAGCAGTCACTTCTGCTAGGAGAATAAGTTAATTGCAAGCATTGTGTAGAAAAGGATTATTTATCTTTCCATAATGATAAAGTAGTACTTCAAACTAATAGGAGGTTTCTCCCTAAGGTGGTTTCTGATTTCCACTTGAATCAGTCCATGACACTGCTAGTCTTCTTCACTGAACATGCCAGTTCAGGAGAGTGCAGGCTGCATAGCCTGGATGTAAAAAGGGCATTGAGTTACTATCTGATCCACAATAAGGATCACAGAGGAGATAAAGAACAACTTTTTCAAACAACATGAAGTCTTGCTGTATTCTGACAAAATGCAGTTAGGCCCAGCACTTGAACTGCCCCGGAGAGGAAAGGGTTAACTCTATGCAGAAGCATAGAACGTTGAGCTCAAGCTCGGTTTTCAAACCTCTGTCTGTGGTACTCCCCAGTGTAACCGTCAGATTCTTTACTCCGCCTAACAGTGAAGTCGCTCCAGAGATTTCCTCTGCTCAGTTCGGTTTAAAACCAATTATTTTTATTGTTTTTCTGATTTCCCGCCTCTGTCTACGGTACAGGTTGTGTTGTAGATAGGTAGTGACTGTGTTTAATTTTAAAAACTGTGTGGAAATTGTTTGCTTCTTTGGTTTCTTTTCAGTCGGTCCGGTTAGGAACCGACCTTGTGTTTTCTTCTATCTTTAAATTATTATTTCCTGGGATTGGAGTGGTGTTCCGGTACCGATCTTTTTAAAAAAAAAAAAGGGCCTTTTCCTGGTTCTTTTTCAAAACCCATGACATGGTTTGTTACCGATCGGTTGTTATTACCTGGCTTGAAAGCTTCTATAGAGTAATTTTGGTAGGTTGGCCATGTCTGAGAAACCCAAGAAGAAAACCGGTCCCACTAGGTTTCAACACTACTGAGTGTGGGGAGGCCTTTGCCAAGACCAACCCCCACCTCATCTGTGTTTCAAACACCATGAAGTCTTGCTATATTATGACAATAAGCAGTTAGCCACTGCAGCTGAACTGCCCCGGAGAGGAAGGAGTTAACTCCAGAGAATCTGGAGTTCTACAGCGCGAGGGCGCTATGCCAAAGCTCTGTCTGGCCAGTTTCAAATGAAACTGTCAGATTCTTTACTCCGCTTCATTGAACAGTCGCTCGAGATCAGCTCCTTCAGCTCGTTCATTCTCGGTTCAAGAGAGTATTTTCGTTAATTTGAACCGGTAAAAGTATTTATTTTACCGCATTTGGTTAAAAGCTCTATCTGGTAAACCGTAAGTACAAAATTAAAGTCTGTGTGGAAATTCAATTATCGGTTCGGTTTTGAACCCGATCGGTTTGCTTGAAATTAACGTTTTAAAGTGTTGGGCTTTTAGAGTGCGGTTCCGGTTCTTATCGGTTCTAAAAAACCTTTCTTTAAAATTAGGTTTTCAAATACCGTACGGTTGGAACCGATAAGGGTGTCTTTTCTTGTCACTGCCATCAAAAAAGTTTTGGATGCTGGCATTATGTCTGAGAAACCCAAAGAAAACCGGCCCACTGGGTTTCAACACTGTGATGTCTGTGGGGAAGCTTTGCCAAGGCTGACCCACACAGCACTTGTGTCTATTGTCTGGGGGCTGACCACCTCCTGTCAGACTGCCAGGTGTGTAAAAATTTCCCTGCAGCCACCCTGGAAAAGAGATTGGGCCGGCTCAGGGAACGAGAGGCCAAGAAGTCCGCTAACCTGGATGGCCAGCCCGGTCCAGCACCCACTGGACCAGAGGGAGTGCCCTCTGACCAGGGCGAGACTTCCTCGGGCCAAAGGAAGGCTGGTTCAGAGGAACCAGTCCCAGTTAAAAGACAAAGAAGTCAGTAGGTTTGGAGTCCAAATTGTCTCTCCAACTGCTGCAGAGATAGCTAAAGCCATTCAGATTGTCCAGTCACTGTCTCAGGGACCTGTCGAACCACCAACAGTTGGTAAAAGGTTGGTTCGTTCAGTTCCAGTGGTTCAGGAGTATGATGTTGAGGAATTTTATGAACCACAGGATGGGGAGGAGGAATTTGATCAATATATGTGTGGCTGGGAGGGTCTGGACGTGCCCATTGAACCAGACATTTCTCCAGACAGACCTTTAGAATCTCCTCCTATTCTGTCTGAGTCCCCTTCTCATTTTATGGTTTACAAAAAGGTTGCAGAAACCCTCCAGCTTCCTTTAGAGGAGGCTGTGGACGAGCAAGAGGAGCCTGATTATGTAGAAATGATGGATATACCAGAGTCTAGGAGGTTGTCTATTCCTTTGCATAAGTCATTTAGGAAGCAAACAACAAAGATTTAAAAATCCTCATTCTGTCCCTCCTGTAGATAAAAATGGACAGAAGGTATACTTTGTCAGGCTCTGATACAGACTTCCTCACTGAGCAGTGTAGTCATGTAGGTGTGGTACAAGCTGCAGCCTGTGACAAGGCTAATATTCCCTGGCCTCACATCCTCCTGATAAGGATTCCAGGAAGATTGATGCCATGGCGAAAAAACAGTATATGGCAGCTTCTTTGGGACTCAGGCAGGCAAATTATATGGCTTATGTAGCTAGATATCAGAAATCTAGATGGGACACAGTATTGCAGTTAGCCAAGCAGGCCCATGGCCAGCTGGCTAGTGAGTTGGAACAGGTGGCTGCTGATGGCATTGAAGCCTCTAAAGTTCAATTTCATACTGCTGTTGATGTAAATGATGTCTCCTCTAGGGTCATGGCCACTTCTGTAGCTTTCCGGGGTTGGCATGGCTCAGATGCACTAATCTGTCCCAAGATACTCAGTCAAAGGCTATGGATTTTCCTGTAGTGGAAATTTCTGTTTGGGAACAAACAGAAAACTATATGAAAAAGATGGATGAATACAGAACTACCTACAAAAGTGCCCAGGCTAAGGAGAGGCATGCCACTCCACAGAGGCACGCTCCCAGAGGAGGGGCAGGCCTTTCCACAGGCCTTTTACCAATCTCAAGCCTCCTCTGCTTTTGCACAGAGGGGTTTCTTCAGAGGCAGGGGTAGGCGGGCACAAGTAAACTGTCCCCTCCCTCAGCCTAAGGCTGCTGCCAAGCAGGCACCCTGATGGGGTGCCCAGGGCCGATTCTCCTGTACCAGTGGGGCAGGTTGGCTTATTTCAGCCAGAACTGGGTGTCCCTAACTTCGGACAGATGGGTTCTGGAGGTAATAAGCCAGGGTCTGGTTCTCAGCTTCAAACAGTTCCCAAAGATGAGAGCCAGACATTTTCCACCTGCAAATCCTTCAGAAGCCCTTGCTTTGGAAGCAGAGGTTTCTTCTCTTCTGGACTGCAAAGCAGTGGAAAGGGTCCCTCCTTGCCTTCAGGGCAAGGGGCTATACTCAAGATACTTTCTTACCCCAAAAAAGACAGGAGAATGGCGGCCCATTCTAGATTTAAGGTACCTGAACAAGCATCTTTTGAAACCAAAGTTCAAAATGTTGACTCTGGCAATGATTTTGCCTTCCCTGAGGCCAGGGGACTGGCTAGCTTCCCTGGACCTCAAGGATGCCTATTTTCACGTTCTGATCAGGCCTTCTCACCGAAAGTACCTCAGGTTCGAACTGCCCTCAGGCCACTACCAGTTCAGGGCAATGCCTTTCCGCCTTACCTCTGCGCCAAGGGTATTCACAAAATGTCTAGCTGTGGTAGTGGCTCACTTAAGAAGGCAAGGGGTTGCTGTGTTTCCCTACCTGGACGACTGGCTCATCGTGGGTCAGTCTCCAGATCAGGTAAAATCCCACTTGCAAGTCACCCAGCAGCTTCTCACTTCCCTGGGATTCCTGCTAAATTTACCAAAGTCAGTTCTGGAACCAGTTCAGGCATTAACTTTCATAGGTGCAGAATTGAACACACAGTTAGCCAGGGCATTTCTTCCCTCGGAAAGGGTAGACAGACTCATTGCCCTGGCATCCTCCTTTTCCCTGCGAGTCTCTCGACCAGCAAGGCATTTTCTGCAACTCCTGGGGCAAGTGGCTGCTTCCACAGCTGTAGTGCAAGGAGCAAGATTCCAGATGAGGGACATTCAATTCCATTTGAGGGCCTATTGGTCTCAAAGGAGGGACCCTTTCCAAATTGGTCCCAGTGACTGAAACTTGATCCTGGCCTCCACTGGTGGCAGGACCGAAGCAATCTAAAACAAGGGGTTCCTTCATTCCATTTCCCTCCCTCACCCTCACCACGGATGCCTCCCTGTTGGGGTGGGGAGCTCACTGGGCGACCTGTCCACTCAGGGAGTGTGGTCTCCTCAGGAATCTCTGCTCCACATCAATCTTTTGGAACTCAGAGCTGTCTTTTTAGCTCTTCAGGTGTTTTCAGTCTGTCCAGAACAAAGTAGTTCAAGTCAGGACAGACAACACCCACAACAATGTGGTACATCAGTAAGAGGGGCACTCGGTCATCAGCCTTGTGCACCAAGCAATGAAGTTGTGGTCTCTGGCTTACTCCTGAGCACCTCCCTGATAGCAGTTCACCTTCCAGGAAGGACAATGTCCGGTGGATGCCCTCAGCAGGATTTCTCAGGGCCATCACGAATGGGCTCTGAATCTTCAGGTGCTGGGGTCGGTCTTTGCCAGATGGGGCACCCCTCTGATAGATCTTTTCGCAGCCCCAGACAACCACCAACTTCCTCTATTTTGTTGCAGGCCTCCAGTGCTGGGCTCAGTCCCCCTGGACGCCTTTCTGTTGGATTGGAAAGGGAAGTTCCTGTATGCCTTTCCCCCCTTTCCTCTTCTTTTCAGGGTACTAGTAAAAATCAGATCTCAACCCTGCAAAGTGATTCTGATTGCCCCAGATTGGGCCAGACAGCCCTGGTACCCACTGCTTCTGTCCTTGACAGTCCACCTGCCCTGAGCTTGCCCAGAGTCCACGACTTGCTGGCCTGTGCACAGGGATAGTGGTATCCGACCTCAAATCCTCCATCTCAAGGTCTGGCTCTTGAGGAGTTAGAATTTGCTGATTTACACCTTTCTCAAGGTGTCCTGGATATTTAAAGGCTTCAAGGAAGCCTTCCACTAGGGCCACTTACAATTCTAAGTGGAAGAGGTTTTCCATCTGGTGCTCTGAGAAGCAGATTATCCCAGAATCTGCTGATCTGCCCATTTTACTAGACTATTTGGTCCATATAAATTCCCTAGGCCTTAGGCCAGCTACCTTAAAGGTTCATCTGGCAGCTGTCTCTGCCTTTGTGTCAGCAGGGAAGCCTGCTTCCCTTTCTTCTCACCCTGTGTTTTCCAAGTTTTTTAAGGGGTTACTTCACACTAACCCTCCTTTTCGGGAACCAGCTCCTGCCTGGGACCTGAATGTTTGCATTGCTCAGTTAATGCAACCCCCCTTTGAGCCTCTGTCCTCAGCAGAGCTCAAGTATCTAACTTGGAAAACTGTTTTCCTAGTGGCTATCACTTCTGCCAGACGCATAAGTGAATTACAGGCCCTGTCAGTGGAAGAAGATTTTATCTCTTTCCACAGAGATAAGGTAGTCCTCAGGACTAATAGAAAGTTTTTGCCTAAGGTGGTTTCAGATTTCCACCTGAACCAATCCATCTCTCTTCCAGTATTTTTCACTGAGCATTCTTCCTCAGGTGAGAGGAGACTGCACAGCTTGGACGTCAAAAAAGCCTTAAGCTACTATTTGGAACGCACCAAGGGTCACAGGTTCGAATCCCTCCAACTCTTCCTTACTTATGGCGAGGTTGGCAAAGGGAAACCTGCCACTAAGAGGACAGTTGCAAGGTGGATTGTCTCTTGTATCCAATTTTGTTACCAAAAACTAGGTAGAGAACCCCCCTCAGGACTGAGGGCTCACTCCACCAGGGGTACAGCTGCATCTCTAGCGGCTGCTAGAGATATTCCCATTCTGGAAATCTGTCAAGCTGCTACTTGGAAAACAGTTCACACTTTTAGCAAGCATTATTCCCTGGATGTTCAGTCCAGGAGAGATGCTCCCTTTGGCACAGCCGTGCTTCAGAGCCTATTTCCTAAGTAGGTTCTGACCCTCCTCCATGGAGGTACTGCTGTGTAATCTCTAATTGTCATAATATAGCAAGACTTCATGGTGTTTGAAGAAAAAATTACTCACCTTAGTAATTGCTTTTCTTCTCATGGAGTCTTGCATTATGACCACCCTCAACCTGCCCCTCTCAGAACTTCTACTTGGGTGGGTGGCAAATTAGTGCAAGCACTGTGTCATGCCATTGTAGTTTTTCCTTTACCTCTTTTATTTAGGGTTAGGGAACTAGGTTATTTTGTTTAGGTAATATATTGGCCCCCTTCCTGGACTTGAGTCTTTGGGGGAAGGGGGGGTCCTAATAGTGCTTGTCAGGGGGGAAAACTAATAATACCATTATTCATTGTTATTATTGTTATTGGTGTTTCTATTGTTGTTTATATTGTTGTTATTACTACTAGTAGGTAGCCATTTGGCTAGTGTAGAGCTTTCCACACAGACTTGTTGCTTAGTGTTAGCTTCGTAAAGATCTGACAGTTTCATTTGAAACTGGCCAGATAGAGCTTTGGCATAGCACCCTCGCGCTGTAGAACTCCAGATTCTCTGGAGTTAATTCCTTCCTCTCCGGGGCAGTTCAGCTGCAGTGGCTAACTGCTTATTGTCATAATATAGCAAGACTCCATGAGAAGAAAAGCAATTACTAAGGTGAGTAATTTTTTCTTATTGTCTGGGGTTTGACCACCTCCAATCAGACTGCCAAATTTGTAAAAACTTTTCCAAAACCACTCTAGAAAAGAGATTGAGGAGGTTGAAGGAAAGGGAGGCCGAGAAGTCCGTGGATCTGGATGGCCAGCCCCATTCGGTTGCGGCCAAACCTGAGGAGGTGCCTACTGACCTAGGCGATATCTCCTCGGGCAAAAGGAGAGCCGACTCTGAGGGGTTGGTTCCGTCGAAAAAGAAATGAAAGTCCGCCAATTCGGATTAGTACCACTCACTCCAACCGTGGACGAGATAGCCAAAGCAATTAGTATTTTCCAATCGCTTCGTCCGGTTCCGTCCGAATCGGCTTTGCCAGTTAGGCGGTCGGTTCGGTCAGAACTGGCTCCTTCAGATTATGAACCAGATGCTTTCTATGAGGAGTGGGAGGGAGATGAAGATTATCCCAACGATGAAGATGATGATTACGACCGGGGGTCTGGATGTGCCCAATGAACTGGACATCTTCCCAGACAGGCCCTCTATTGTCTCCCCTCCCCGGCTTTCTGAGTCCCCTTTAGACTTCTTGTTTTACAAGAAGGTGGCCGAAACCCTCCAGCTCCCATATGGTTGAAGCTGCTGAGGAGGAGGAAGAGCCTGATTTTGTGGAGATGATGGACATTCCAGATTCCAAAAAGTTGTCTGTCCCTCTTCATAAGTCCTTGGGGAAACAGGCACAAAAGATTTTACAAACTTCTAACTCATTACCTCCTGTAGATAAAAGAATAGACAGGAGATAGATGTTATCAGGCTCAGCTTCCTTTATTCTCATAGCAGCCATGTTGGAGTAGTGCAGGCTGCAGCCTGTGACAGGGCTAATATTCCTTTGGCTTCACCCCCTCCCCAGACATAGACTCCAGAAAAGTGGATGCCATGGCCAGAAACTATACTTGCATCCTATTTGGAACTCAGGCAGGCAAACTATATGGCCTACACAGCCAGGTACCAGAAGTCCAGGTGGGATACTGTTCTGGAACTGGCAAAAAAGGCCTCCCCCCAGCTAGCCAAAGAGCTGGAGGAGGTGGCTGCAGATGGAATTGGGGCATCCAAAGTACAATTTCACGCTGCTGTTGACTCCCAACGATGTGGCATCCAGAGTCATTGCTACATGTGTGTCTCTCAGAAGGCATACTTGGCTCAGATGTACTAGCCTATCACAGGATACCCAGTCTAAGGCTATGGATTTTCCTGTAGTTGGTAACTCTGTTTGGGGAGCAGACAGAGGCTTACATAAAGAAAATGGATGAATATAGGACCACTTATAGGAGTGCACAGGCCAAGGAAAGGCAAGCCACTCCTCAAAAGCAGCAGTCCAGGGGCAGGCCCTTTCACAGGCCTTTTTACTAAGCCCTGGCCTCCTCTTCTTTCACACAGAGGGGGTTTTTCCGAGGGAAGGGCAGAAGGGGGATGAGCAGGGCTGCTTTCTCCTCCCAGTCTAAGGCTCCTGCCAAGCAGACACCCTGAGGTGTCAGCCCGGGATGACTCCCCAATCCCAGTAGGAGGCAGGCTGGCTTACTACTTTCAGGCCTGGAAGTCTGTTACCTCAGACAAGTGGGTCTTGGAAGTAGTAAGCCAGGGACTGGCCCTCAGTTTCAAAAGGTTCCCAAAAAGGAGGGCCAGGTCTTTTCCACCTGCATCGATCTCAGAAACCCTTGCCCTAAAGGCAGAGATTTCCTCTCTCCTGGCTCTCAGAGCCATAGAGAAGGTTCCTACTCAACACAGGGGAAAAGGCCTGTACTCCAGGTACTTCCTTACCCCAAAGAAAACAGGGGAGTGGCGACCCATCCTGGATCTATGGTATTTGAACAAACACATATCAAAACCCAAATTCAAAATGGTAACTCTGGGAATAATCCTTCCCTCTTTAAGGCCAGGGGAATGGCTAGCATCCCTGGACCTCAAGGATGCCTACTTCCATATCCCTATCAGGTGCTCCCACAGAAAACACCTCAGGTTCGAGTTGCCTTCAGGCCATTATCAGTTCAGGGCCATGCCTTGTGGCCTAACATCAGCTCCAAGGGTGTTCACAGAGTGCCTTGCAGTAGTGGTGGCTTACCTCAGAAAACAGGGTATCACCATTTTTCCATATCTGGACGACTGACTACTGGTAGGACAGTCATCAGACCAGGTCAGGTCAGCTCTGCAAACCACCCAGGACTTGCTCAGTTCTCTGGGGTTTCTTCTCAATCTGCCAAAATCTGTCCTAGAGCCAGTACAGCTTCTCACCTTCATAGGGGTAGAATTGGATAATATCCAAGCAAAGACTTTCCTTCCTCTGGCAAGGGTGCAGGCCTTAATAGACCTTGCTTCCTCCTTTCGGCCTCAGGTTTCGCTTCCAGCGAGACAGTTCCTCCAACTCCTGGGCCACATGGCAACCTCCACTGCAGTGGTACAGGGAGACAGATTTCAGACGAGGGACATTCAGTTCCATCTAAGGTCCTTTTGGTCACAGAGAAGGGACTCTCTCACCAAACTGATTCCAGTGACCCGAACTCTGGTCCAGGCTCTCCAGTGGTGGCTGGACCAGGACAACCTCAGACAAGGGGTTTCATTTCTTTTTCAAGTTCCATTAGTAGTTCTGACTATGGATGCTTCTCTTCTAGGTTGGGGAGCCCACCTGGGAGCCCTAACAGCTCAGAGGAGCTGGTCTCCGCAGGAGCCTCTTCTTCATATCAACCTCCTGGAACTCAGGGCAGTTTTTCTAGCCCTTCATACCTTCTCAGATTCAGTCAAGGGCAAGGTGGTCCAAGTCAGGACAGACAACACCACCACAATGTGGTACATCAACAAGCAGGGAGGCACTTGGTCCATGGCCTTGTGCACAGAGGCCATGAAGCTTTGGTCTCTGACCTATTCCCTTCAGACTTCTCTGATAGCAGTTCATCTTCCAGGAAAGGTCAATGTGTTAGCAGATGCCCTGAGCAGGATTTCACAGGAACATCACGAATGGTCCCTGAATCCTCACATCCTGAAGATCATTTTCTCCAGGTGGGGCACTCCAGAGATAGATCTATTTGCAGCATCAGACAATCATCAACTTCCTCTGTTTTGTTGCAGACCTCCAGTCCTGGGGGCAGTTCCCCAGGATGCTCTCATTCTGGACTGGAAGGGCAGTTTTCGCTATGCCTTCCCTCTTTTCCCTCTGCTGTTCAGAGTTCTGATCAAGATAAGAACTCAACCCTGCACAGTGATACTGGTGGCTCCAGATTGAGCCAGACAACCTTGGTATCATCTACTGCCGTCCTTGGCTGTGTCATATCCCCTGTCTCTTCCCAGAAGATACAATCTCCTGTCCTCCTCCCAGGGGTGGATCTGGTACCTCAATCCTCAGTCTCAAGGTCTGGCTCTTGAAGAGTTAGAATATGCAGCACTATATCTCTCTCAGGGAGTTCTGGATATTCTGAAGGTCTCCAGGAAACCTTCCACTAGAAAAACTTACAATTCCAAATGGAAGAGGTTCAGTATTTGGTGCTCTCAGAAAGGCATTGTGCCTGATTCTGCTGACATTTCCACAACCTTAGATTATCTAGTTCATCTGAATTGTCTAGGCCTTAGGCCTGCCACTCTGAAGGTTCATCTAGCAGCTGTCTCTGCATTCCTTTCAGCAGGGAAGGGCTCTTCCCTGGCATCTCATCCTGTTTTCAGGAAGTTTTTCAAAGGTCTGGTTCACATTAACCCTCCCTTTAGGGAACCTACTCCGCCTTGGGATCTCAATATCTGCATTGCCCAGCTTATGCAGCCACCCTTTGAACCCCTGGCTTCAGCCGAATTGAAATACCTGACCTGGAAAACTGTGTTCCTGGTAGCTATTACTTCTGCCAGGTGGATCAGTGTGTTGCAGGCCCTATCAGTGGAACCTGACTTCATATCCTTCCATAGGGATAAAGTGGTCCTGAGAACCAACAGGAGGTTCTTGCTCAAAGTGGTGTCGGATTTTCATCTGAACCAGTCTATATCTCTCCCTGTGTTTTTCGCTGAACATTCTTCTTCTTCAGGAGAAAGAAGATTACATAGCTTGGATGTTAAAAGGGCCCTTAGCTACTACATAGAACATACTAAGGCCCACAGGAAGGACTGTATTCAGTTGTTCCTCACTTATGGTGAAGTGGGAAAAGGTAAGCCTGCCACTAAGAGAACTATTGCCAGGTGGATTGTTTCCTGTATACAATTTTGTTATGACAAATTGGGTAGAACACCCCCTTCAGGCCTGAGGGCTCACTCGACTAGGGGTACAGCTGCTACTCTAGCTGCAGCCAGAGAGATACCCTTGTTAGAGATCTGTAAAGCAGCCACCTGGAAAACAGTACATACATTCACCAAGCATTACTCCCTGGACATCCAGGCTAGGAGTGATGCTAGGTTTGGCACTGCAGTACTGCAGAGCCTGTTCCCAAAGTAGGTTCTGCATTCCCCTTCTCCATAGGGAACTGCTTGGTAGTCTGCATTTTGTCAGAATACAGGAAGACTTCATGTTGTTTGAAGAAAAAAATACTCACCATAGTAATGTTGTTTCTTCTAATGGAGTCTTGCTGTATTCTGACCTCCCCCCGCCTTCCCTCTCAGAACCTAGCTTTTGGGAAGTGGGTTGGCAGGTACAGTGTTGCACCTCAGGGGTGTACCTTATACTCTCCCTCTTGTGGGGGTAGCTGTTATGTTTATCTTTTCTTGTGTTTGAGAGCTTAATATTGTCACTAACTTTTTCTTCTTGGGTTCTCGACTTGAGTCTTTTGAACCCCAAAAATATTTTGCCTTTTGACTACATGTTTCAAACAATTTCCATATTATAGTGCTAAGTTAGTCAGTTTGCTTGTAAGAATCTGACAGTTACACTGGGGAGTACCAGAGACAGGTTTGAAAACCGAGCTCGAGCTCAACGTTCTATGCATCTGCATAGAGTTAACCCTTTCCTCTCCGGGGCAGTTCAAGTGCTGGGGCTAACTGCATTTTGTCAGAATACAGCAAGACTCCATTAGAAGAAACAACATTACTATGGTGAGTAATTTTTTCTTCTCACTTATGGGGATGTGGGAAAGGGCACCCCAGCCTCCAAGAGATCAGTCTGTCGCTGGATAGTGCAATGCATTTAGTTTTGTTACACAAAATATGGAAGGCAGGCCCCGGCAGGCCTCAGGGCTCACTCTACTAGGGGCACAGCTG
This sequence comes from Neoceratodus forsteri, assembly GCA_016271365.2. Classification (NCBI taxonomy): domain Eukaryota; kingdom Metazoa; phylum Chordata; order Ceratodontiformes; family Ceratodontidae; genus Neoceratodus; species Neoceratodus forsteri. Next base: position 284,023,937 of record CM028129.1, read on the forward strand.
CTTCTATAGCAGCTTCTAGAGATATCCCTTTAGTGGAGATCTGTAAAGCAGCTACCTGGAGAACAGTACACATCTTTACTAAACATTATAGTTTGGACTTGCAGTCCAGGAGCGATGCCAGGTTTGTCACAGCAGTTCTGCAGAGCCTCTTTCCTAAATGGGTTCTCTGCCCACCTCCAAAGGTAATGCTTTGAAGTCCGCAGAGAGTTATGAATATGAGAAGAATACATGGGGTTAGAAGAAAAAATTACTCACCTTAGTAATCTTGTTTCTTCCAATGTATTCTTCCATATTCATTACTCTCCCTTCCTACCTCCCCTTCAAGAACCAGGACCTCTGAATGGTCTTACCTGACAGTCCCAAACACAGGCACATTTGCCTTAATCCAGTGGGGTTGTATTTTACCTTTCTTTTTCCCAGGTGATTCTGGTCATTTGAGGTAGGTCTGGTACCATAATCATTAGTATCGGCTGTAGTGTGTAGGTATAGACTATAGTTGTTTATATCAAGTAGTGTGTTAGCTTGAGTATTTTTAATAGGTTGTCTTGTGGGCTTCCTCGAAATCTGAGACATTGATAAAATGTGCAGCAGATGAGGGCAGCAGTTTGAATGATTGTCACGTGCCAATGATTCCATCATTAGCATATAGTTCCATCCTCCGGGCAGGTCTACCGAGCAGGCTAACTGCTGAGAGTTATGAATATGGAATAGTACATTGGAAGAAACAAGATTACTAAGGTGAGTCATTTTTTCTTCCTGTTTGCTTGAGCATTACTTGTTACAGTGCCTTTACAATTGATACTCAGTTATCCTAATTTTTCATAACATTTTAAAATTGTTCTGCCACGTTGAAACAGTTTTACAAACATTTTGCACTGTGTTTTGATGTATTTGTGGTAGCCATTTAGCTAGTTTTAGTGGACACTGCTCACCCTAGCTTTAGAAATAAAACTGACATTAGAATGCAGGTTTGAGTATAACCTCACAGCAGAGTTTGAATTTTGTTCAAAATTCTCCAATTAGCATAAAATTCGAAAGCTCTAGTGCGTCTCATTCCAGGGGAATGATTGCAGTTGTCGAGCGTAGTGAGGGATCCCTTTGGAAGAAACAACATTACTATGGTGAGTAATTTTTTTCTTTATGTCCCAGAGGTGTAATTTTATGTTTCTTGTTTTCCAGGTTGGTCACGTGCAGAAGGTGCAGCTGCTGCCTAACAGGGTCCATTACATGAAAACACTGAGTCTCAAGCCTCTACTCTTTGGTAAGTGTTTACCCGTCTAAAGTGGAGAAAGCAGTGGATAGTTTTTATGAAGTGTAGAATCAAAGTGTCAGACAAGAAATTGAACCTTTTTTAAAAAAAAACATTTTTTTTTAATTTGCAGTTTATATCCAGCATGGCTCAGCTTACCTCCTAAAGCTTCCTTCAGTTGGCTTGCCGCTCCGACCTCTTTTTGCACACACACCTACTCTTATCGGTAATCTCTACCCGAACCATTTCGCTGTCTTGAGGGCTCCTGTTGTTAATTCCTCAAAGCAAGGCCGTACCAGTCTCAGCGTGCATGTTCACTAAACCATCAGGGAGACCCATTTTGATGCTGGGCTGTGCGTAGGGGGATTCTGTACTTTTGGTGACTATGAGATGGAGAGCAGGAAGCTGGTGTTATTCGTAGCCTGCTGTTCATTCCCCCCTATGCCACTAAGCCTTTCCACCTCCCTAGCTGATTGGCGCTTGCCAGAATGCCTGCATATGAGTAGTGGGGGCAGAAGCAGCTGACATCTTGTAATCGCCCACAGTGTCAAGGCCACCTGCATCCCTCTTAGGAGGGGCTGTAGTCACATATAACGTTACACTTCACCCCTGAGGCTTGTGCCCCAAATCCTGCCGGCCTTGAGCAGGTAGAGTTGAGCTGGAGACTCGAGTTTGGGTCTTGTTTGTTAAAGTGCAGTGCCCTACCAACCTGCGCAGCCAGGCAAGAAATACACCCATGATACTAATTTGGTACGGAAAGGAAAAGTGGTTGCCCTCATAAACCCCTCCATTAGAGTTCTGAGAAATTAGTTTAGTGTTTAAAGTGATAATGTAAGGCCATTGGTTTTCCTTTTTTAGAAGTGGCCAATTCCATTCAGCCAAATCTTAAAATCCATTGAAGTGAGTGTCTGAGGGGTTAGCCAATCTGTCCATTATTGGTCTGCGCCTCACGTCCTCAGCTGGGGATGAGAGTTGCCATCCTGCCAGGCAACCCGTGCTGCCTGGTGTCACAGGGCTAGGGTGCACTTAATTTTTTTTTATGATACAAACAAAAAGGATGATTAACTTTTCAGAATACCAAACAAGGCCCTTGGTATGGTGTCTGTACCGCCAACAGATAATTGCCCTTCACGTATGTAATGCCTCTTAACTTGTAACGGGGATGTTATCTGGGGTGATGTAGACTGCCATGTTGTGTCTTATTGCTTAACTAAGAACAGAGACTGGATCTTGTTTTGATGATTTTTGTCTCCTCGTCACCGCTTCCTCCTACTGCTTCTTGCGTTCAGGCTTGGTCAGCCTCTCCCCTCTGACACTGTTTTTGAGCCCCTGGGTACACCACTTCAGATCCCCCTAAACCTTGATACTCCCGTAGTTTGTCCCCTGTTGTGGTGCCCTTTCCGGTCAGACTGTGGTTCCTGACTTAGTCTAGGCAAACTGATCTAGTGTTGAAAGTTGGGGGAGGTTGTAGACCATGAAGTGGGCAGATGAATTGCAACCATCTTGAGTTCCCAGTTCCCTGTGTCTAATGGCCAACAGGATAACTGGAAGGTATTAAATAAATTGATGGAGAAAATTACTACAACAACAGTTCCTAACCCCAGGTATCCCTTTCTTAATGTTTACACTAGCAGCAGCATCCTTCTCAAGAGGACTTCCTGTGACGCATCTGATGTGAGCAGTCGTGCTCTGATAGAACTCTAGCGCCAATGGCACTTAAACTTGTTAGAAACTGCATATTTTGGTATGGGATCCATACCTCATGCACCCCAGCACACCGTGAGCCTTACCTGGCATCAGTCGATCTTTGTTTACCAGCACTGCTTACCAGCAATTGGAGCCCCAGGTCAAAATCACTCAGCCACCACCGATCTTGGGATGCTTCCAGGCTCCAAAATGCCACAAGGGCAACCCACCTCCACTCACTCCTCCAAGGCAGACAGAAGAAGCATCACTCTTGGAGTGATTCTTGTCGGAACTAACCTCAATCAAAATAATCTTTGCAGCAAGTGCCGAGGACTTAAAAACAGTCAAAAAATCCCTAGACACACTGGCTCGACATGTGGAAGATGTCAAGGCCAGGGTAAGCTTTGTCAAGGTCAGGGCAGCACAGCTGGAGAGAGAAGTGGTGGTACTCCACAGAAAAGTTGTCTGCCTCAAGGAAAAGATTGATGACCAAGAGAATAGGAGCATGCATAGCAACCTTCTCCTGGTGGGTATTCCTAAACTTGGGGTGGGGAAAGATCCTGTAAGCTTTGTTAACCAGCTCTTCCTTCAGCTGGCAGGAACCCCAGACCATGGCACCTCATATATTATTTAGAGGCCACACAGGGCATTGAGGCCAATGCCCCAGAAACGAGAATGTCCGAGGGTGCTGTTGAAAATACAACAAGCAGCAAGAAATTGCCTGTCCCTGCGCTGGAAAGACTCAAGGTACTTCATTTTCATTGATCTTAGCCAAGCAATAAGAGAGAAGCCTAGAAAGAGATTAAGTTAAAGCCACATGCTGGTCACATAAAGTTCTGCATAGTCTTTCCTGCACCTTACTTATGGTTATGGGAGCCCACATCTTTGAGTCGGCGGTGGTTGCCTCCCGACAGTTGACACGGATCCTCTGCATGCCGTTCTGCAGTAAGCCGACTTTGCTCCCACATGCTGCAATGGAACAGTAATATGTTATTGCACTCCTGAGGTCACCTTTTGACTTTTCCAGTTTGTGTACCACTCTAGGGCTTGTTGTTATTCGACCTTAATAGTGTGTAATTTTTGACTGACTGACTTTCACCTTTTCCTGGGCTACCTTTTGTGCGGAGGGGAGGCTGCAATGCCTACAATTTATTTCTTCAGATGGGTACAGTTAAAGGAGTATAACTCTGTACTGAACTGTGCTACACTGTTTTCTAATATGGTGCTTTATCAGAGTTTCCTGTTGCTCACCTCCTCTCCAGCCCGACTGTGCAGAAGTGCCATTTCTCCTGAGCATACGTTTGTGTGGAACATACCAGCTTGCATGTTCGTGCAGCACTGTTCCTTCAGCAGAACAGGCAGAGAAACGTCACTGAGTTGACATGGAAGCAAGTGGCAGCAGCTTGCTTTCACTGCAGGCAGAGCTCCAGCCTTGTCTCCTGCATGACACAGCAGCACAACCCTGCCATGACTGATCTTTCACCCGCAAACAGTTTCTGACCTATGGCTTCGCTCATGGAACTGGCAGGCTCAGCAAGGCTTCATCAGAACCCAGTACATCGTGGCCTCTAGACTTATGGGCTGGATCTGAGATTGCTTCTATAAGGTACCATTTAGCACCTTGATTGACCCGGCTAATACTAACTGGCCGATAGACTTGGCAGTAAATGCTTTGTATGAACTTGTATGGTGGTCTCACCTCTGCCTCTTCATACTTTGCTTGACTGACACTTCCCAGATGCAAGCAACCTCTCAATGGTTTTAAATGTGTTGTGTTTTACAGTTGCCTTAGCTTTAGACAGATTTCCTCTGTGGGCCTCACATGACACAGTTACACTAGAGTTAACAAATTTGTGTTTACTTCAAAACAGTTTAAAATTTGGGGGTTTACCTTTACTCCAGATTTGGTTATTGATTCTGCATTATTCTCTTCGGGGTGGCGGGGATGTCACGCTTAGTGAGCAAGCACAATGCCGTCAGCCCTGGCCTTGGAGTGGAATTACGATCAGAGGACCCCCCCCCACCTCCGGTTGGTGATCACAGCATGATGGCAGGCAGAATACCTGTTTTTCTGTCTACACCAGATACCCTCAAGCCACAGAGGGGATGCACGTAGACCCATGGTGGGGGTCCAGGCCAGACTAAGGCTGACAAAGTCAAACACCACAGTAGGGTCACTGCACTTCATCTGACAAAGGGAGGGGTATATGTGTATATGTTGTTGCCCTTTTGTTTGGGATTGGTGTTGTGGGGTGGGAAACTGCGTGTACTACACAGCAAGCTCGTACAAGTAAAGCAGCTAGAGGGTTTGATGCCAGGGTTATCCACCGCACTAGGATTACATATATTGGCCCAGTTTATACCGCAGGTTTTACACGTACTTACCGTGCCAAGTAGCCACATTAAATTCCTCATATGGAATGTGAAGGGGGATGACTCCCCACAGAAATGGGCACAAATACTGGCCCATTTGAAGCAGTGTGCCCCTTCCATAGTGCTCCTCCAGGAAACCTATCTCTGTGCCCCATATGTGTCACTCCTTCACAGACCGTGGGTGAGCCAAGTCTTTGGGGTTGGCCTTGACTCTAAAAAAGTGGGAGTGTCAATCCTGGCAGTGAGGAACACCCCATTCCAACTGCAGAAACAGATCGCAGACCCACAAGGGGGTATATAATTGTTAAAGGTATTTTAGACAGAATCACAGTTGTACTGTCCTATGTCCTATTGAGGGGGCAGTATAGCGCAGTGGTTTAAGGCTCTGAGCTGCAAATCTGGTGACATCCAGCAGACCAGACCTGGGTTTGAATCCCACAGCTTCCACTTGCATACTGTGTGACCCTGAGCAAGTCACTTAACCTCCTTGTGCTCCCAGGTCGCTCCTGTAAAAAAGCTTTCAGCTTAGTGTGCTATACCTGGTTAAACAACTAAATAAAAAAAAAATAAAAAAATGTCTATGGTCCTAATTGTTGTAGCCTAACCTTCTTTACATCTTTTTTATCACACCTAGCCGACTAGTCTCAGTACCCAACCATCGGAGGTAGCCAGGATTTCAGATCTGCACACCAAGTGGACTCACTGCTACCCCCCTTCCCATTGTTAGGTGAGCTACCCCGGGTGAAGCCAGAAAATATACAAATGTACACCAGGACCGTGTTTGTTGCCTCATTTGGCACAATAAATACAACTTTTGTATCTCATGACAATGGTTGTTGCCATGCATGGGTGAATACAAATGCCATGCATTGTTCCCTAAGACACCCACATACCAGCCCAGAGCCTGTAAAGTTGTATTGTCCTTGGGATGCAAAGAGAGTATTAGTGACCAGTCCTTCTAGTTTTGACTCCTATGAATAAAATTTGCAGAAAGGTTCAGTATTTTCTTTGTTAGTTTTCATGGAAAAAGGAAACAGTTCAGAGCTAATTTGCTACCCCCCAATAAAATTGCACACCATGGATTGCTTGGAGTATGCCTGCCTACACCCGCGGGATTGGAGTGTGGTGATGGACACTGATTTAGACAGGTCTTACTCACAGAGGCGGGGGCAGAAAGCACTGTGGGAGCTGCAAGACTCTCTCCACTGCATGGACCCCTGGAGATTGCTATACCTCTCACAGAGGGAATATACTTTCTTTCCCATACCTCATGGCACCAGCTTTAGACTGCACTACTTTCCGATAAACCTGCACCTTGTCCCTGAGCTGCATGCTGGGAGATTCTCCAACAAGTGATCTCCAATCATTCCACAGTGCAACTTTCCCTTTTCCTGGATTGCGCTGCTGAGGTATATAGAACCTGGAGGCTCAATAATCACATCTTGAAGGATTCTAAAACATTGGAGTCCCCTTAAAATGTTTCCCCACAGATTCTTCAGAGAGAATCTGGGTTCAGCCCTTTAAGCCACAACCTTCTGCAATGCATCAAATGCTCCATTAAGGGGGGAAATCATCCTCCTCACAGCTAGGCAGAAGAAGCTTAGTCAGGAAAAGGCCTCCTCTCACCTGTCACAAATTAGGGTCCTTGATAGAGGGTCTCTATCCAGTAATACCGCCCCAAGCATCAGGCAATTGATTATATTTAGTGAGCAATACTACAAGCTCAGCAGGGAAAAGGCTAAACTGGCCCTTTTTAGAGTCAAGGCCCATTATGTTTCTGAAGGCGAAAAGGCAGGTAAACTACTACCGTATATACTCACTTATAAGTCACTCCACCTATAAATCGGGGTACCGACTTGCGCACTGCCCATTGCTACTTCAGTCACTGACCTGTTTATGTCAGGTACACACTTTAACTGCATGCTGTGCAACCAAAAAACAAGATATCTGAATGTGAAAATGAAAAAAAGTGTTTAATAATATAATGGATCCATTAAAAACAGCAAGTTAAAAAGCATTACGCAGCAGCACATTATTTAAAAACAGCTCCACAGTTTTACTAAGCAGTACAAATGCATACATACAGTACATTCAGAGTCCCTTCAGAGTTCATCCAACAGTTTTTGTTTGGGGGGGATGCCTTGCCACGCGGTACAGAACAAAACGGAACAGGCGTAATTAGAAGACAAAAAATTCCTCTTCCTCACCCTCCACATCTGACTGGAACATCAAGTGCAGCTGTAATTCTGACAACGATATGTCGTAATACATATCATCCAGTTCGGTAACCGGCAAGTCATCCTCTGGCGATTCACTAGATGTGGGGGTTACTGGATGCACCATGCTCATGTACTATGTCTTCGTACAGCATATCATCCTCTGTACCATCCATTTCATTAGACTTGCCACATTTTTTAAAAGCTTTGAATTTTGTCCCAGGCATCACGGACCCACTGACATACCAGGCTGTAGCTTGGCTTTAAACCCCCCGCAGTGAATTCCTTTTGGCCATCTATCATCCAGTTTCTCCATAGCTCTCTCATGTTGGATTTAAAGGGCTTATTGATACTAACATCAAGTGGCTGCAGGAGCGATGTGCAACTGCCAGGTATTACAGCCTAGCGAGTCCTTTTGCGGCGCAGATTATCTCTTAACAGATTGCACCAGATGACAGCGGAACATGTCCCAGACCAGGAGACTTTTTTCTGTAGCAGTGCTCCAAGTCTTTTGTCCCAAACCTCATTTACCCAGTTGTTGACCAGATGTTCATCCATCCAGCCTTTTGGATGGACGTCTACAAGCGCATTTCCAGGCAATTTTTCTTTGGGCAGTGTTTTCTTTTAAATATTACCATTGGTCTTAATTTTGTGCCGTCTGGTAAACAAGCTAGAACCACTGTAAAGTGTGACTTTTCAGCACCATTTGTTCGCACTGTAACAGTTTTCTCACCTTTTATATGGACTGTCCAGTTTGAGGGTAAGTCGAAGCTTACTGGAGTTTCGTCCATGTTGCCAATAGCAATTAGTGGTTACTGGTGCTACTGTCTTTCTTTTATTATAAATGAATGGAAGCTATCCGATTTTTGATTCACATCAGAGGGTAGTTTCTGGGCAATGTGTGTCCAGTGTTAACCAGTGTCGCCGCATGAATCAGGTGCACCATCCAGCAGCAGCTTTGAATTGGTCAGTGGATGTGTAGCCATGTTTTTTGGCAAGTTGTAGTGCTTGCAGCTGGATCGCCATGCAGGTAACAATGTAGCCCTGCAACCTTAATTCATGGACCCAGACACTGAGTTCGCCTTCTATTGATGATAGAGGTGAGGGTTTAAGCGATTCAGATGGACACGCTTAACAGACCTGGCAACACTGAGTAGGGTGTCTTTCTTTTTTTTTCCAGTCCCGGATCAATTTTTCATCTATGTTAAACTCCCTCTCAGCAGCAGCATCAGAATTGGCTTCAGCAAAGCTGACAACCTTTAACTTAAAATCCGCCTCATATGCGCACCGCTTCCTTTTCAGACACTGCATTTTCACAAATAGGGCTGCATAGTGAAATGATGCTGGAAACTACATTTAAATATATCAACTCATGGTTAGTTCCTTAATTGGCCCCAATTGATTCATTGAATAGAATAAAATGCACGGAGCTGACGACACTGACAGTTTTGATGGGGTGCTAATCACTACTCGGGCTACTACTGAGGTGCTATTCAGGTGCAAATGGTAAGGTGTTAACTACGATTATTTCTGGCATCACAGGTAGTAAAAGTATGAGATCAGTAGTACCAGTTACCGCTCCAGCATCTGGTATGTCTCGCTTATAAGTCGGATGATGGTTTTTACAAACCAAATTAAGAGCCGAAAAATCCGACTTATAAGCGAGTATATATGGTAGTCCCTACACCTCATCAGCAGGAGACACAGAGAACAATCAAAACAAAGTGTTACCAAGGAGATTATCACAGACCCAAGGCTCACTGCCCACACCTTTTAGGAGTACTACTCTAAATAATATAATCAAGATTCCTCTGCTGACTCTTCTGAGCAAATAGAGGAATGAATACCTTTGAGCCATATTCCTGTCTTCCTCACTCCTAAACAGCAGGAGGTATTGATCCATCCCCATACTGTCTCAGAAATTCAACAAGCTGTCGACTCCATGGCTCTAGACAAGGCCCCTGGGCTGGATGGCTTTTCTACCAACTTTTACAAGGCCTTAAGTGCAGAAATCTCAGTTCTTCTAAAGAATATGTACCTCGAAGCCTACTGAAATCAGGCAGTGGATGCCCTTATTCAGCAAGCTGCCATCTCTGTACTAGCAAAGCCGGGACAGGACCCCACTCTGGTCCAGAACTCCAGACCGATTTCTCTATTGAACATTGTCCTGTAGATTTTGACTAAAATACTGGCCACAAGGCTGCAGAAGGTATGGGTCACATTGCTGGGCACAGAACAGTTGGTTTTGTGTGTGTGTGTGTGTGTGGGGGGGGGGGGGCAGTGTTTATTTTTATTTATTTATTTATTTGATATTCAGAAAGACCTTTGAGTCAGAGACTCATTTACAAAGGTTCCACATCATACATAAATTGCACAGGGGACGGGACTTAAGATACAGAAAAAAACGCACATTACATAGTAACATGAAATAAAAAAAACAACTTCCATAGTTGTTTCATAGTAGGCTAACAGAGAAATTTAGGTACTTTAGCACAGCCAGGAGTGAAAAGAAAAAAGTGTCAGAGAGATTCTGTAGGAGGCTGATTGTCATGTTTCATAAATGCATTTGAGGTACATTTTCTGCTAGTAGCTTGTTAGTAAGGAGGCAAGGCAGATCAGGTTTTAAGGGCAGTCACATCTGTTTGAAGCCTGCAGGTATTCCCTTAGCATTGATTTATATGGGCCCAGCCTTCTTTCCTCAGTTATATGGATAGGGAGGGAGTTTGTCCAGGACAGGGCCCTGAAATTGAAGGTGCGTTGGTATTGGAAGGTCCGGCCATGGGGTACCCAAAGTAGCCACTTGCTTGAGCTTCGGGTTGTTTTGCTTAGTGGTGTTGGGAGGATAATTTGGAGTAGGGAGGGTGGGGTGAGGCCTAGTAATACCTTTTTGGTCATAAGGCAGGTGCGGTACCTGATTCTGCTATCCAGGTTTAGCCAATTTGTGCTGCTATATAGGGAGCAGGAGTGAGCGAAACGATCACATCCTAGGACGAGGCGGCAGGCTCTGTTGAGCACAAGCCGGAGTCTGCTTAGGGCTGTGGAGGGCGTGGCACTGTAAAGTACTACATCATTCACCTTAGCAAATTGTTCCACATTATTTCAATGTCTAGGGGGCGGAGACCCCTACAGTTCTCACCTCCCTGGATGCTGAAAAAGCTTTTGATAGGCTCTTTTGGGACCGTATGTTTAAAGTTTTGGAGCATTATGGTTTCCAGTAGACTTCATCCAAAGGGTCAGGTTGCTTTGCTCTCAACCCTTGGCAAAAGTCAACTATAACAGCATACCTCTCAACCTGCTAGGACCAAAATCAGGGACACTCCCCCAAAAAATCAGAGACAAATGAAAATCAGGGACGCCATATTTTATTTAGAGTGACGCTGTGCCATTGCATGACATGTAAATCACATGATGTAGTACTATACATATGAAAAGTACCTTTAATGCATGTTTTTTAAATGTCAGATTCAGTTGCATACTACCAAATGGCACAATAAAAACACAGGCAAATGTTTTGCATCTTTCTGTTGTCATTTCTCTTCATTTACTTACTTGAAACTAAAGTGGAACATGGGCACTGATAGAGAAATAATTTTTGTTAGGATTAAGTGTTAAGTTAATTTCCAGGCTTTTAAAGATCCAGTGTTATTAATTTCCAGACTTAATTGAACAGAAATATACAGTATTGGAAGGAATGCATTGTGTGTGTGTGTGTGTGTCTCTTTCTCTCTGTCTCTCTCTCTCTCTCACTCACTCAGCAGTCTCCATTAGAGAAACAGATGAGCCTGTGGAATGCCAGGGGAAGGGTGTCTGCTACAAACCTCTTTTTTCTGCTTGCACTAGTTTAACCTTGCTGTGTTGTTGACTGACATATCAGTCCAAAATACACTTTCTAATTCTGTTGGTAGCCTAAGGGTTAAACAGGTCTGCTATGCTTACATTGGCATTCTAAAAATTTGGAAACAAAACAAGCAAGACAGGACTTCTGGACAGGGAGTCTAAATTTGGGAAATCCCAGAATAAACGGGACAGTTGAGAGGAATGTGTAACAATGTGCTGTTGTCCGGTTTCTCTCTGTCTAATGGCACATGGCAGGGCTGCCCACTTTCCCCTTTTAGTTTAATCTTTATTTAGAGACCCTTGCAGTTAAACTCAAAAATGTCCAGGGTATTCCAGTTGGAGACAAGCAGTGCAAAATGTCCCTTTATGTGGATGATGTCTTACAACACATCCAGGACTCTGGCCCCTCAATACCCGAAGTCCTCAGGCAGGTGGAAGAATTTGGCAAAATACCCTTGTACAAGCTCAGCATCACCAAGACAGTAGTTTTCCCCCAAATCACAAAGTCAGATGACAGGACCTTGTGTATTTAGGGCTCACCTGATCCACAACCTCACTGCTGTATTTGGGTATACATATTTCTACTTCCTGGAACTGCAGATAAAAGATAACTTGATGTCCCTATTAACTACAGTCAGACAAGACATCCATCAATGGTCCTCCTCCCTATTACATTGTGGGGTAGGGTGAATATTATTAAAATGAGTGTCCTCCCTAGAATCCTTTACCCCTTGACATGCTGACCATAAAGCTTTCCCTCCAGAATGGTTCCAGTCCCTACATAGTGTCAGTTCCTCTTTTCTCTGGCAATGAAAATGACCCAGGAGAGGCTATACCAAACTAACTTCCTCTAAACAGCCTGGCGGCCTTAGCCTTCCAGATTTACTGGTATACTACCACGCAGCACAAGGAGCCAAGTATTTTAAATGGGGCACGTGTCTCACTTCTCTTGACTTGCCATATTGCCCACAGTGGCTTGAAATTGAGGAGTGCCTTTGCACTCAGCAGGGAATTACCCTCACTTCCTTGTTTTATACCAGAGCAGCTGTGCTACCTAAAGCTTTAAAGGACACCCCTATTGCTACATCCCTTTATGCTGACGCCCAGTTTACCAGGCTTCCTAAGACCCCAGTGGAGGCGGTTTCCTCCCAACCCATCTGGCACAACAACATGTGACTTGGAGGAAAAACCTTTTTCCAAAAAGTGTGGTGGCATGATAAAGGGATTGCCACCCTAGGGAATATTATCACAGATGGTAAATGGGCCACCTTTGCCTCAACCCATGCAAGATTCCAGCCCGCTAACAATGATGTATTCTTCCTGCAGGTCAGACATACAGCCATCCAGGCAGTGGGTACATCACCTCCCATATATCTTGGTGCTCTGGCACTACTCCAGCTTATGCAGCATGCACCTGCACCTTCCTCCATATCTCTATTGTGTGGTGTCATTAGAAACCTGCTGCCACATTGATTTGGTAGAGCAGCGAAATACTGGAGTGAGGCTCTCACCTGGGAAATCTCTGATAAGGCAGGGGACACAGTTTGGGCCAATATTCATAAATATGTCAAAATTGACCATTACAGGCTGATACAAACTAAAGTCCTACAAAATATGTTTCACACCCCTGAGAAACGTCATGCCTGGCACCTTCTGGGATCCCCACTGTGTACAAAATGCAGTACCATGACAGGCACTTTGAAGCACAGATTGTGAAATAGTCCAAAGGCACATTTGCCCCTGTATGATGCCTCATAGGCTTGGGTGTAGAAGAGCTCATAGAACACAGAAAGTATAATTTCGATTACTCCCTCTAGGAGGAGGGACCCACGGTAATATAAAAAATTTCACTTAACAGATCCACTTTGAAAGAAATACTCGGACCACACAAATATTTGAAGCAAAAGTATATTTTAATTTTATTAGCTTATTGTTCTCTTTATATTATTTCTTTAACTAAGTAATCTATATCATTACATAAGACAGACTGTAAACTGTGTACACTTTTATACTTTAATGTATACAGTAAAACCCTGTTTATCCGAATGCACTGGGGGGCATAAAATACATTCGGATAACCGGGGTTTCAGTTAAACGGGAGACCATTGAATGCAGTACTGCGTTATGACACAAGAGGGAGTTAGCACTTTATAGAAACAGTCACAGTTACTATATACTGTAATGCATTGCATAGTAGGAAAAAAGAACATACATACCAGGTCTGCGCTCCAGTTCCAGAAGTTTATTGCAGAAAAAAGATTGTAAAAAGATTTATTAGAAGAAAATGTTAAAATCCTGTGCTTGTTAAAGTTTTAAATGTTCAGATCTTGTTAAAAAAAACCCACTAAGGATTGTCTGCTTCTTCCTGTCATTCTGTTGGTTTACAGCTTTCATCCTCAGCTGTCTCAGAAGAAGCAGTCACACACCGTCTGCATCATGCTGGCTTTCGAGCCAGCCAATGCATTTTTCAAAACATTCAGCGGCTTCGGCGTCTGATGGTGCTGTTCTTGTGACCATGACCTGCGAAGCCTCCTCCTCCTCCTCCGGCTCATTTTTCACCATGTCTACGATGTCGGCATCTGTCATCTCTTCATAGCCAGTATCACCTTCATCAGCTAGGTGCCATTCATTTAGCAGGTCCCTGCTGATGTTAATCTGCTCAGCCGCTGATTGTAGTGCTTCCGTCACCTCCTCCATCTGGTCATTTGGAAGTTCATTGTTTTGTTCTGCATCATCTTCTGCAGTCAGCACTGGGGTATCTAACAATCCCGACTTTTGCCAGCACTTCCTGATTGTGTCAGGTTTGACATCCTTCCAGGACTCGGCAAGCATTAAAAGGGCATCTTTAATTGTGATAGCCTTAATAATGTCCACAAGTGTTTTTGACTAATTTTCCTCAAGTAGGACAGCAGTCATCAACTTTGTTCGGTACATTCTCTTCAATGTGGCCAAAATGCCCTGGTCCATGGGCTGAATGGTTGCCATCGTAGTTGCTGGGCGAAACTTGCACTGTATTAAGCCATCTGGTGTCCTTAACGTTTCCAAACTGGGGTGCGCTTCAGCGTTATCAATAAGTAGTATGGCTCGTACGGGCAACCCCCGGGACCTTAGGTGTGATTTTACAGCAGGGACAAACTGTGAGAAAAAACATTCCTTAAAGATTTTGCTGTTCATCCACGCACTTCTCTGTGCACAATACACAGCAGGTAGGCTATTCATATTCATGTGTTTGAAACACCTTGGTGCCCTTGATTTACCAATGATTAGCAGGGAAAGCTTATGCGAACCACTAGCATTGCTTGCAGAGAGGACAATTAAGCGGTCCTTGTTTTTTTTTAAAACCAGGAGCATTTTTTTCAATGGATGATGCTAGTGTCTTTTCTGGCAGTAGACGCCAGTAATGCCTGTTCTCATCAGCATTGTAGAGGACTTAGGGGGACAGTTTTTGTTTTAACATCTTAGCCTGCAGCTTTTTTCGGAATGGCTCGATACTCTCGGTTTGGCAGAACATAATCTCACCTGCTACTGAAAGTCGGCTAATCCCATGCTGTTGTTTAAATCTGTCGAGCCAGCCTTCGCTGGCACTGAAGGGGTAATCGACGTTCAATTGCTGGTGAAATTGTATTGCCTTCTACTTCAAAATCGGACCAGATATGGGCGTACCTTTAGACTGATTTTGCACAAACCAGGTAAACACAGCCTTATCCATCGTATCATCCCTGCATGAATGCATAGTCTTGTGGCTCTCGTGACTTATGCTGCTGTCCATAGTCGAAGCAATATCCCGGATTTTATTTTTGGCTTTTTTTATATCACATATGGTTGAGTTTCCTAGCCCGAACTGTCTGGCAACGTCCACTATCTTTTGACCTCTCTCCAGACATTCAGTAATCTGCAGCTTCTGACTAATACCAAGGACGGAACATTTGCGTCTTGCCATACTGACACTGAGAGCTGGAAGGAATGTGAGTGAGGACTGTTGGCAGCCATCAAATACAATGCTAACACTCTTTAACAGCTGCTAACAGCTCGTAATTACTTCAGTTGGTTTCAAGACCAGCCAGTTTAATTAGCCGCGAATGAGCCCGATTGTGCAATCATTGCCTGTTCCAAGGACACTGAAGTGAAAAGTAGGGGGACAAACGGGAGATTCGGTTAACTGAGAGTTTCGGTAAAATGGGGTTCGGGTAACGGGGGTTTTACTGTATACCAAACTGATGTCTTTTGATTTATCCCTTTTTCTCTCTCATCTGGACATACTTAAAGAGGGACTCTGGCCAAAAATGCTACATTGCAGAATTAGAAAAAGCATACCCCCAATAAATCTCACACCAAATATTAGGTTTCTGTGTTACTTCATTTTAAAGTTATGGGCTATTTTGTAACCATGATTTCACTACCTGTTCAAAAAAGCCAGTTTCAGTGAAGGGGTGCTGATGATGTCATCTCCTGAACTCACAGTCTAGCCCTCCCTGTCAGCAAGCTCATAGAACCTGTTTTTCCAAAGTTAAGAGATCATTCTGCAATGATTTTCACAAGTAAAGCAGGCAGCACCATTCTAAAAACATTGCTGTAAAATCTGCGTGTTTCAAGTTTTGTAACAAAGTTGACAAATTTGTATTTTAATTCCTTTTTGGCGTGGTTCATTTCTCCAGTCACAGGATGCTGAGTCAGCAAGCCTCCAGGCTGCTGATACCATGTGAAGTGGTACTCTGCAGTGCCTGGTAATAAGTTGTATTGCTACAAGTGATGCAGTGTTGGTAACTGCATTGTTGTTTGTCAGTGTCTACTTCACAATATTTTTTAATAGGGGCCTTATATGTGTTAATTCCTGCTAGGGGTGAAAGTGAGCCCTGGTAAAATAACAATTATACAATGAGCATAGAAATGAAGCACAAATCCTCTAATCTCATTGACTACCTGGCATACCTCTCCCGTTGTAAAAGCTACAATCACCCCACAGGAAGAGGTGCCAGCCACCAGTAAGCCACATCAAGGGCCCCCCTGAAATCAATGCGACCATCACAAACACAAAACCGGCAAAAACACCGACAGTCGCAGGGCAAAACCCCCACAAAGCTACGATGTTGACATTGGAGTAAACAATATGAAAAATCCCGTAAGTTTCAAAAATGTAATTCAGCTATGAATTAAAAAAAAAAACCTCCAAATCACAGGAAATTAATTTTTTTTTCTTTTCTGGCTTTCAGGGGGGAAAAAAAGAAGCATGTTGCTCTTTCCCCGGGCTCTCTCTTTCCGTTTCACTTTCAGAACCCTGTTCTTACAGTTTGTCAGCGACACTGTAAAAAACATCCCACAACAAAATTACCTCTCTTCGTTTTTTCTCCATTTAAATATGCACTAGTACAGCTTACATTGTTGACCTCGACCGCCGGTTTCCTCGAGCCTCTGTTTTCCCAAACTGTAACCATTAAGGGCATCTCCTCACCCACTTGCTGGCACCACTGCACATGTGCATACCTACCAACAAAGCACTATTTTTCCAAGTGTAACAACAAATCTAATAAAAACTAATAAAACATCTAAACCAACTTAGTTTTTCTTATTTTTTACACACAAAATATACAGATGTCCATTGTATAATCACAATATGCCACTTGAGAATG
Source organism: Neoceratodus forsteri (assembly GCA_016271365.2). Taxonomy (NCBI): domain Eukaryota; kingdom Metazoa; phylum Chordata; order Ceratodontiformes; family Ceratodontidae; genus Neoceratodus; species Neoceratodus forsteri. The sequence goes on from CM028129.1 coordinate 284,040,925, forward strand.
TTGGTGATGCCAGGATTACCCATGCCCTGGGGTGTTTTGGGCACTTGGCTGCGCCTCATGGCCAAACAACACCCCAGGGCATGGATAAATCCTGGCATCACCAACACCCTCTCGTGGTATATTGCTTAATCGTTGTAATGTGGAGTACAACACAGGTGAGCCTGAATATAGCTCAAGTAACAGCCTGTCAATGAGAAGACAGAAAATGAGCTCTGCTCAACTGAGTAGCCCATTCATTCTTACTTCGATGATGAATAACATATTGATTGATTGAGTGAGTGATTAAGCACTGAGCTGGTGACTGCATAGGAACTCTTAAGTAAGGTTTCAAAACAGCACTATCTTTCCCACCCCATTTACAGGGTGATGGAATAATTGATTTAAAGTGCCATCCTGAGAAATCATCTTAACTGAATTATAGATGTGAATGATCACAGCCTTTCACCACATCAGAGATATCCAGTCTGCAAATCTCACATTAGTGTGCTGTGACTTAGCATCCAGCAACCCAGGAGAAAAGGACTACAACAAAAAAAGCACCAAAAACAAAAATATGAATTTGTCAACTTTGTTACAAAACCTGAAACACATATAGGATTTAAAGCAATGTTTATTGAATGGTGCTGCCTGTTTTACTGGAGAAAAACATATGCACATAGTTTTTAAACTTTGGAGAAGCAGGTCCTGTAAGCTTGCTGACAGGAAGGGCTAGATTGTGAGTTCAGGAGATGATATCATCAGCACCTCTTCACTGAAACTGGTATTTTTGAACAGGCGGTGAATTTAGGGTTGTAAAATGATTTGTAACTTTTAAACAAGGTAACTTAGGGGTCTCAGTTTTGGCATGAGGGTGAGTGGGGCTATGTTGATCCATATTCTGAATTTATTGATGCCAGTAATTTGTGACCATAGTCCCTCTTTAATACTGATATTATTTATGAACTGAAGCCAACATATATTTGCATTGTAATGTGAAACATGTATGTAAAAAACGTTAATAAACATTCAATTTAAAACAAAACAAAACTATAATTTCACAGTGGTCACTATGGCAGTGAAAAAAAATCTCATTGCAACACTGGATGGAACAGGAAACATCTACTTTCCAGGAGTGGCACACTGAGGACATGCAAGCCCTCTGCATGGAAAAATTTTTAGCTCCATGGGGTATGCCTACCTCCCATGCCTGCTGCGCTGTTAACGATTAACCTGTCGCTGTTCGCCTACCCCTCCCACACATGAATGGCTGCTTTTCGTCCCTACCCACATCACCCCCTATTGCCACGTCCACTTTAAATGCCTTATCCTTTCTCTTACAGGATTGTGGTGATTCCACTACAATATGCTTCATAAGAATGACTGCTTTTCCTGCCTCATCTCTACTGTAATAAAACTGTATTTGGCTTAGCTTTGCACTTGCTATGTACATCACTAACTGTTCCTAGCTCCCCTTATATGTTAGATAGCTTATTCATGCTTTATATGTGTATGTTTCTCTTATCTTCACCATGTACACTTTCGCTGACAATTTGTAATTTTTTTTTCCTTTTGTTTTTCTTGTATTTTTCCTATACTGTCCACTCAGTGCTTGAAATGGTGATGTGTTTTTCTTTCTCATGTTGTAACCCTCCTGGGTCGTGACTGAAAATAATCATTTTATGGCTAGCTCACCTACCCGGTAAACAAAAACCAAATAAAATAAAAAATAAAGTATAAAACCTTTAGAAAACATTGGGAATTCCGCCAGGCTGGTGGCGCTGAGGGTTGAGGCGCTGGACATCATACCTTGCGCCACGCTGGTGACCCGGGTTCAGGAACAGACTCGGGGCGCTGGGGGCTGGCAGGGGAGAGGAAGGATTAAGTGTCCCATGACTGCTCTCCTTCCTCTGGGGTGGGAATGGGGTATGTGGTGCGCTGTCAATGGGGTGCATTCTAAGGGGAGGGAGCGCGGCGGACATCTGCATGCAGGTGCATCAGACGTCATTGCACGTCCAGCTCCCTGGGGCAGTAACGGCAGAAAATTGTGGGGCGACTGTGGCAGCTCATGGCCGAGCCCCGAGGCGTGGCCACCTGGTTCCCGGTCATGGGCCCCCAGGGAGGTGTCCTGTTAATTTCATTGGGGCCTGTGTGAGTCAGGCGCATGCAGCGTACGCCAGACCTGGTCCGGGGGCTCGGGTGCTGGTGGCTGGTGGTCATTGTGGCCCGCTGTGCAAACGGAGGAGCAAACGGTATTAAATGATAAAAAAAAACAAAAAAACATTGGGAATAATCTCTTTATGCCTTATTTGGGATTGCAAACTTAGTGTAACAGTAGTTCGGTGTGGAGACCACAATGAAATACCAGGGTAACCACTTGTACAACAAGATCGAGACTTGTCTTTCACCTGTAAGCTTCTGCAGATACATAGAAACACATAAACTTTAGAGGGGCCAATTTTGATAAAATGAGGGATATAGTCAGATGCAAGCTGTTAAGGATCCAGGAGCATTTAGATGTGGAAGAAATATGAGGGCTGGCTAAGGTAGCCATTTTAGAGGCTACCAGGATGTGCGTAAGAACAGTGATCAAAAAGAACAAACACAAAAAATCAATATGGTTCAGTAACCAGGTAAGGACTGCAATCAGAACCAAAAGGGAGGCCTATTAGAACTATAAAAGAATGCAGGAAGACACCCATGGGAAGCCTGTGTTCAGAAGAACAAAGAAGTAAAGAGTATGGTGAAATCAGCTAAGGCCGCAATGGAGCTTCAGCTTGTGGAAGGGGTCAAAGAAGGGAGCAAACGCTTTTTTCTATATATACAAGAAAAAAGAAAGAAAAGGGAGGACTAGTTAGACTCAAAGAGGGTGACTGAGTAGTGGAGGAGGATAGACAGAAGGCCACTCTTCTGAACAACTTTTTTTGCTCAGTGTTCACAGAGGAACACAAAGGCCCAGTACCAGACAGTGGCATCAAGGCTGCTGACTCAGGTGTTCCATAAATGGAAGCACATTCAATCACCAACATTAGGGTTCTAGAGGCCCTGGATCAGCTAAGGGAAGGCAAGTCACCAGGGCCTGACAGAAAACACCCAAGGGTGCTAAAGGAGCTAGCAAGTGAATTGGTAAGTCCCTTAGCACATTTATTCAGCAGATCACTTCAGACAGGGGTAGTGCCTGGAGACACGAGAAGAGCTAATGTGGTACCTCTCCACAAGGGAGGGAGTTGGGAGGAAGCAGGCAACTACCGACTGGTCAGCCTTACGTCGGTAGTGGGAAAACTGATGGAAACCTTAATAAAACAAGACTTGGTAGAGTACCTAGATAATAACAGTCTGCAGGATGACAGGCAACATGGGTTCATGGTAGGAAGGTCGTGCCAAAGAACCTAATCATATTTTTTGACTGGGTCACTAGGGAACTAGACAGAGGCCACCCAGTGGACCTCCTCTACTTCTGTTTCAGTGAGGCCTTTGGTTTGGTGCAGCACAACTGCCTACTGAAAAAGTTGGAGGACCTGTGTGCAGCCAAGTGCATAGTCATTTGGGTAGGTATTTGGCTTAGGGACAGAAAATGGAGAGTAGTGGTCACTACTGGGGTGCCCCAAGGCTCAGTGTTGGGGACAGTCCTCTTTAATACCTTTATCAGTGATATGGGCATATGTATTCTTGGCAAAATTGCCCTATTCGCGGACAATACCAAGCTAGGAGGAAGGGCTGACTGCAAGGAGGTGGTTAAGGACCAACAAAAAGACCTACAGAGGCTGAAAAGATGGTTCAACATCTGGTAGTTGAAGTTCAATGTAAATAAATGTAAGGTGATGCATTTGAGTAAAGGGAACCCAAGGACAGAGTACCACGTCAATGGAGTCCAGCTCAGTGCCCACACAAGGAACAAGACCTTGGTGTCGTCATAAGCAGCACTCTTAAACAGACAGCCAATGCAACAAAGCTTATAGCACGGCCAACAAAATTCTGGGGTACGTAGGGATGGGTTTCGACAGCAGGAGGAAGGAGGTAATACTGCCACTCTACAGGTCCCTGGTAAGGCCCCATCTGGAGTACTGTATCCAGTTTTGGAGTCCACGTCTGAAAAAGGCTATAAACAGGTTGGAGGCTGTTCAAAGAAGAGTGACCAGAATGATCCAGTGCCTTCAAGGGCACTTGTACGAGAAGCGTCTGGAAGCATTAAATTTGTTCTCACTGGAGACAGGGAGGGAGAGGGTAGATATGATTGAAACATACAAGTTTCTGAGAGGAATAAATAAGGTGCCAACCTTGGACCTGTTCAACAGAGTCTCCGACTCTAACACTAGAGGGCACGAGTGGAAGTTGGGGGGAGGCTTCAAGAGGGAGCTTAGGAAAAACTATTTATGGAAAGAGTCATGGAGCCATGGAATAAACTACCAGCTGAGGTAGTGGAAGCAAAATCCATGACATCGTTCAAGCTGGGGTGGGACAAGGCTAAAGCATAATTAAAAGCAACAGGAGCAGTAGGACACATTAGGCAGAAGGGAGGTTAGGTCCTGGGATCTGAGAAGGTCCAAGGAACAAATGGGCAGACTAGATGGCCTTGGTCTCCTTCTGCCACCTTTTTTTTGCTATGTTTTCTATGCTGTTGTGCTCATCATACACTGAAGGGTGTAGGTGGGAGAGGTGGGGGGGTTTAATCTGTTGTCTTTCATGATTTGTGTTTTGTGTACTCTTGACTGTGTCTTGTCTTGTATTTGTCTGTGGTTATGAAATTTCGATAATGTATACTGAGTTACAGAAAAGCCTCCATCTCAGGAGTGCTGCCCTGGAGATGGAGCTCTTTGCTAATTAGGTGTTCAAACTCTGCAATTTGGTTACGTGCCCCCTAGCTCTACAATGGCAGATTTGTTTCACTGCTGAAGAGAGCAGTCGCTCCAAAGTCAGCTCTGATCTCCATTCGGGTCAACTCAAACTTTATTTTGTTTCTTTACTTATTCTAAGTTTTTAGTTACAGGTATTTGAATGGGTAATTCTGCATTAGATAGGGTGTTTTAATGTGTTATTTGTATAATTCGGATTTTATCGCGGTTCCTCCGGTTCCTCGTCGGTTTCTAGGAACCATAGAAGATTGCACATAATCGCGGGTCTTGCCTTTTTGGAGCAGCAAACATTTGTCTTTCTAAAGTGTCTAATTAGTGAATAACAACCACTTTTTACATTTATAGCAGTTTTCATTCCCTGGCAGTCATGGTTCTCATTTTTCAGGGAACTAGACCTGTTTTTACTACAGGCTATTGCTCCTAGCTCTAAACTAGCAGTTTTAACTGTTTTATTGCCGCTCCTGGTAAAAGGAGCCACATTTTCTTGTATTTCTGCCACATTTCTCTCAGAACCTTCTTTTTTATACCTCAGGTTCTGGGCACTTAAATTATTTTATTTTTGGGGGAAACTGACAGTGGGTTTTCTGTGCTTGGCATGCCAAGAAAATGAGACTAACAGGCTTTAAAAACTGTAAAAACTGTACAGTACCGGTGCCCACACCTCAAAAAGGACATAACCTGCTGGAGAAGGTCCAGAGGAGGGCTACAAAGATGATAGCCGGTCAGCAGAGTAAGGCATATGAGGAGAAGTTGAGGGCACTGAACATGTACTCCCTGGAAGACAGAAGAGAGAGAGAGGGGACATGACTGGGACCTTCAGTTACTTGAAAGGGATAAATAAGGTTGATAAGTAGAGTCACTTTAAGCTCAATGGTAACCATAACATGAGGGGGCGCAGTCTTAAATTGGAGGGTGGGAGGTTTAGGAGGGAGGTCAGGAAGCACTTCTTCACAGAGAGGGTGGTGGAAACTTGGAATGCGCTGCAGGAAGAGGTCATCTCATTGAAGACAGTGGGCAGCTTTAAGAGAGGATGGGATAGGCATAAGGGGAAGGTAAGGATCAGGGGTAGGGAGCATGGGAGGAGTGGGGAGTGAGGGTAGGGACATTAGCTGAAGCTGTGGACCTTGCAGTATGAGCAGACTTGATAGACCAAATGGCCTTCTTTTGCTGGCTTCTTTGTATGTTCGTATGTTTCTAAACCCAGGAATCCCTCACTTACTGTTTACACACTATGCATCTGACTCCATAGTGACAGATGCCCCCCCCCCCCCACCGGAGATAGAACCTGTTCTAATTCTTGAATTTAGAATATTGGTTTCAGACTCTGCAGATCCATTCTGGCAGTTAACTAGATTTATACAGTGACTGTGAGAACAAAATGTTGCAAGTAAATGCATTTATTTTCATGTGTGACAGGCCTGCAGTGGAAATAAATTATTTATTTCAATCTTAGGTGGGCCACCAGCATTTATTTCTAGTTGGGGCTGGTCACAAAGGAGCTGTTAACCAATGGGAGAAAAACTTGAACAGTGCCTGATGACATCACAATGGCATCTGCTGCTGTAGTTAAAACAGAGCAGTGAAATTAAACAGAAAGAGTAAAATCTTCGCTGAAAAACTATTATAAGAGAAGCACTGTCATTGTATAAATAATACGAGCCATGGGCTGGCTAAAAATATCACATTTGTTTTATCTGTAAGGTTTTACCTCTGCAGACCTTACTAGTGGCTTTGCCAGTTGTGATGCCATAGAGGTCAAACCCTGCAGATAAAAATAAATGTGATATTTTTAGCCAGCCCATGGCATATCCTATATTTGTTTCTCCACCTGGAGAGAGCAGTCGCCCCCGTAGTTAACTCCAGTATCGCTGAGTCTCCAGTCAGTTTATTTATAAGTACTAAAGTTCGTAAATATGTTCAGTCATCTAGTCATTTACTCTGGATTAGAGAGTTATTTTTTTTTAACTATTTTGGGCTCTCTGGTTCCCATTTTGATCCCCAAGGACCGGAGACCACCCTACTGGTTACCATTTTATTTTTGACTACTTTTATATAAATTCAGACCACTAACCTATTTATTTCCCACTGGTTTAATTTTTCTTTCTTTTTTAATTTTACTTGCTATTTATGCCCCCTTCAGCACCGCATCTGCCCCATCCCTCAGGGACTCCCTAGGTAACCCACTGGGCTCTGCCAGACATCTTGGGGATCGCTTCAGTGGACCAGCCCCCCATCCAGCCTTAGAGGACCCCCCAAAGTGGGTATGAGGGAAACCCCAGGTCATCCCCCCCAGCCAATTTCTGTTGCTTAGGAGTGGTCCAACTGAGCATTTTCCCCAGATCCTGGTTGTGTGTGGCTAAGGCGCTGGGGCCCATCCCCAGGTGCAGATGCAGGGTTTTTCCATTTTCTGGTTCCCGTCACCCCTTGGACAACAGCACACAAGGAGGTCTGAAGAAGTGAGGGCACACCGGGATGTGCCACCGCTCCAGACCTCAGCCAACGTCCTCCCCTCCCTGTGCTCTGCGATCCCAACTTGCACCTCCACCTGTGGTCACCCAGGTGGCGGTACTGCAGTGGGACCCACAGCCCACCCTTCCAGGAGGAGGAGAGCAGCCCACTGGGCACTTGATCCTCCTCCCCTGGCTGACCCGCCAGCAGACCGGGCTTGCTACTGAACCCAGGTCGCTGGCATCATGAGCGGTAGTGCTACCGCTGTGCCAGCAGGCCAGGCCCCGGTTTCATTTTTCTCCGAGTTACAGAACAGGAAACGGAGTGCTTTCATTTTACTTTACTAGCGGGGTACTGCAGGGTTCAGTACTGGGACCTGTCCTCTTTAATGTCTTTTTAAATGACATTGTGGAGGGACTGGAAGAAAAAGTATGCCTCTTTGCAGACGACACAAAGATCTGCAACAGGGTTGATACACAAGAGGGGGTGGGAAGTCACAGTGTCAGAGGCTAAGAAATATGTAAAGAGGGTCTTTGGCAAAACTAGGGTTGAAAGGGATACCACTGACACGAAAATCCTACCCCTCACCCTAGACGAGATTGCCCATCCTATAGCAAAGATCTTTAACTTATCACTCAGGACAACTAAATTTCCAAACAAATGGAAGATTGCACTAGTCACTCCAGTTCATAAGAGTGGTGTTAGGACTAGTCACTCAAATTATCGACCCATTTCAATATTGCCCCCACTCTCCAAAGCATTGGAGCTACTGTATGCTGATGACACAGTAATCTTTACTAGGAACAACAACTGAGCCAACTGAATTAGAAACTCAAAGACAGCTTCCAAATGTTAGAACACTAGTTCCAACAAAATAAGCTACTGCTAAACTATAAAAAAGCATGCTGTTCTCTACACTCCACGTGAAAAAAAAGGCAAGCCCACTGTCAATACATAGTCGTGACGGTGTGCAACGTGAACAAGTAAGCTCATTTAAGTATCTTGGAGTATGCCTAGATGAAACCCTCTCCTTTACACCTCACATAGACCATGTTGTCAAATCCGTCAACGTTAAGCTAGGTGTACTTTATAGGCACAGGAACTTTGAGACACCCTACGCCTTGAGGCTAGCCATCAGTAGTTCATTACTGTCCTTAGTTGACTATGGGCTGATAATTTACAGCGCTGCAACAGAAACAGCTCTAAAAAGGATTAAGCTACTACTCAACAAGGCTTGCAGGCTCACCCTCAGAACAGACAAACTAACACATACATGTACCCTATACTCCCAAACTGGGTGGCTCCCCCAACACAGTAGGATCAGGTGTCAAATATGTCTGCTGGAAAAAAAAGCCAAATTAAATCTAACCCCGTCCCCCTGAAGAAGCTTTTCCAACTGACTAAAACCACTAAACGTACCAAAAGTAGAAGTAGAAATGCCCTCCAGGTCCCCTTTAGACACACCACCCTAGCACAAAGGTCCCTAGCTTATAGGGGCCCTAAATGGTTAAATGAACTCCCTGACACCCTTCATGAGTTCAGTAAAATTGCCCCTTTCAAAGTGGCACTCCGGAACTACCTATCCCAGTCTGGTGGACGTGACTGCTATACCCAGCCTCCCCCTCTCAAACAGGCAGCCCATCCTCCCTCCAAGCTCCAATACCTCGCCTAAGTTTCTCTTCCATCCTATAGCACTTCAATAACACATGACTTGTTGGCTGCCTACCTACACCATTATGTCCTTTTGTACCTGCACCTCTTTGTCCTATGTACTACCCACAATTGTCTGTACAACTTTGTTTGATTCACTGAGGAACTGCTGTATGTGTGTAACTCTAAAGTGTCTCTGCACCTTAATTTTTGATATGGAACCTTTGTAAACAAGCTCCCTAGCTCAAAGGTTATGTAATCTGAATCTGTAATAAATAAAAAAAAATCATAAATATTAGAGGCAATTTAGTGATGAATGCACTTAGAAGATATAACAATCACCCAAATGTAAAGAAGGGAAAAAGTAGTGATACAGTATGAACAGGACAAAACTAGAGAAGGGGAGTAAGGCTACCTGTAACAAGTAATGAGGGAGTGAAAGAGGAAAAGGTCATAGACAGTTGCAGAAAGGATAACAAAAATCATAAAGAAGAGACTTTAGGGAGGAAGGAGAAGAGACGGAGTGAATAGAAAGGGGAAGAGAGGACCAAAGTTTAGGAAAGCGGTAAGAAACAGATTGACCAGCAGTAGATTGTCTAGAAGGAAGAGCGAGAGAAAGGGAAGTAGTGTTACGGAGAGGGTAGGAGAAAGGAGGAGGGGGTAGGAGGGATCTGAGATAAGAGGGAAGGGTCTAAGTAATAATATAATTGATCAATTCCTGTTACATGAAACCTCGGTTTGACCTTTGGCACAGTTTTTGAGGGTAAGAGAAGTTTTAACTGGTGGGCTCTTACTAAATTCACAACAAGGCTCCCTCACTGACCCTTTTGACATTGCAAATGCACTTAATGCACATTTCTCAAATCTTAGCAGCTACCAGGCTAAGCTCCCCCCACCCCTTGACCCCTCCTCCACCTTTCCTCCTACTAGCCCCCCTTTTATTTTAAGACCGTTTCTCCTCCTGGGACACTTGAGCTCCTCCTCAGCCTACCATCTCATGGTTAGGTGCGAGCTAGCATCACAGGCATGCTGTACCAGGGCAGTGATCTTAGAAACTGCCGTGCAGCGGCTGGCCAGCAGGTATCACACCGACGTCACCTTGAAGGCAGAAGAGCGCAGGCAGTTAGCTCGTCCCATCTCAGAGCTGATTTTACTTTCAGCGACTGCAGTTTCTGACCAAGCAGTTTGATTTATCGTCAAAGGCTGCTTGGTCTGTTGCTTCTTTCTGCATACAGGGAGCAGGGTCACAGGTGTCTAAAGGCACTCCAGACAGAAGCAAAATGCATTCCTACCTGGCATCCTGCTAACCTGATTGTTTCTGCAGGGGAGGCACCTAGGCCCGCTCATCCACCCTAGGCTCATCTCTCCTTTCATAGGTACAGTGCCATGTCCTTCTGTCTCTCATACAACAGGAAGAGGCGGTACTAAACAACTCACAGTAAAAAAAAATATGTTTTTTTTCTTACACAGGACTTTCTATTTCCGTCCACTCATCCTCTCTTCCTCCCTAGGAACAGTAAAAAAAAAAAATATATATATATATATATATACATACAGTATATAGAGGATATGCTAGGTCCAGTGGTGGAATGCACTATTTATCTGAATGAGTGGAGAGTGACCTTGGATATCCTCATGAGTGGCGGAGCCACAAGTGATGGTAGCCGAGGTCACTCTCCACTCATTCACATAAATAGTGTATGCCACCACCATCCATAACATATCCGAGTTGTATAATAGGATTGTGTTTTTTGCTGGTTTTTTGGTTTGATGATATCACCACACTGAAATAAATGGATTTATTCCACTGCAGTGAGAATACATGTTTTGGTGGTTCCCTCATATACAGGACACTCTGTTTTCATCTGCACTTCCTCCCTAGTGATGGGAGGAAGAACTATATAAAACAAGAAAAAAAAAAAAAACTTTCCTTGTGTTTCCGTCCTAGGTACAGGTCAGAACTTTTGTATTTCCCTATCTCACTCTGGAGGGATTTACCTTCTGCATCATCCAGTCACAGTATAGGCCAGGTCTTATTTTTTCATCTGACACCACTCTTTGAGAATATGGACATTGTAAACTGCAGGTATTATGGGACCCTAGTCACCAGAGCTTATGCATTGCAGTTGAGGCATTGTCGTACATGGTCTGCCCTCAATGACCTATGTACTCCGCTCCTTGTGGCACAGGCCGAGATAAACTACCTCAGGGTGCAACTCAACCGCGCAACACAGAACACTTCAATGTATTTGACCTTTAGGTGCCAACCACAGATGCCACTCCCCCAGAGGACCAGCAGACCAGGGGTCTGGCAGTTGGTGGGAAATTGGAAAGCTCAACCAAATAGCATGCCCAACTTCAATCCACTTGTCAAATAGGTTTTCTCCACTGTCGTCCGTTCCCACGCTCAGGGCAAACAAGCCAGAGGAGGAGGCGGCCCTCATGCAACACATAGAGTACCAAACCAAACAAAAATCGCTGAACACAACAAAAAACATGTACTACTAATAATAGGAGACTCAGTGGTCCGTCGAGTAGAGTCTCACATCCACCAAAGCAACCCATCAGAGATTGCAGTCAGATGCCTCCCAGGAACATTGGTATGGAGGGACACAGACCACATCGAGGGAATTGTGCAAAACACCAAGTGAGACACACACATTCTGATCCATATCGGTACAGATGACCTAGCTAGTCACTCTGTGGATGAAACTAAGCAAAAACATTCAAAACTAGGAGAAAAACTAGCTTCCATTTCATCCAGTGTCTCCTCAGAGATTCTGCCTGTATGGGGAAAAGGAGCCAACAGGCAGAAAATCAGAGAGAAGGCCATCGGTGAGCTTAATACCTGGCTTAAAAATTAATGTCAGGAAAAAGGGCATGGCTACATCGAGAACTGGCAGAACTTCTGGGAAAGGGAGTTCTTTAGATTCAATGGCTCATACCTTACAAAGGAGGGGACACAAGCTCTCAGTCAAAAGTTTGACGTCTTCATCAGCCATTTAAACTAACAGGTGAGGAAGGGGCGCCTCCACCCACCGCGTCATATGGGCTAGCAGATGCCCCTCCCCCTATCAAAGGTTACTTGGTGAGAGCCAGGGCACTACATCACAAGCAGCACATGTGACACAAATTGCAAAATCCCACAAAGATGTTCCAAATGCATTAGGAACATACAGTATGCTATGGACATGGAGGAAAAAACAAAACTACTCCAAGGAAAACAGAAGCGTTACGGGAAAGAGGTAATCTCAATGGTCTGGAGCCAAGGAGTTCCATCATGGAAACTACAGAAAGGAGGGCTTCAGAGAGAAATCACACTTGTAAAAAGAAGGAGGGTAGCACATGGAAGGGAATGGTAACTAATGCCAGAAGCCTGGCTAACATAATCCACGACCTCACGGCCACTGTAGCAGAGGATAGACTAGACTTTGTGGCTATGATGGAAACTTGGTTCACAGGAAGCCATGGATGAGACATGGCCATTCCTGGATTCAACATGTACAGGAGGGACAGAAAGGGGGAAAAAGGGAGGGGGTAACATTGTGTATCTGGAAGAAAATCAAAACCTCAGAAATCTAGGGGACCCTAGGTGATACTAAGGCACTGTGGGTAACATCAGAGACGGGGAACGGGGTAGCCATTAGGTTAGGAGTTATCTACAGGCTCCCATTGCAGGGTGAGATGGGGACAAAGAAACATTGGAGATGATGCATAAAATGATGGACAAGGGTGAGACAATTATAGTAGGGATACATAAAATGGCGGACAAGGGTGAGGCAATTATAGTAGGGGGCTTTAACCTACCAGTCATTAACAGGGGTTCTCAAACAGCATGGACAACAAGAAGCAGGGAATTTGTAATGGCCTTACAGGGGGCAGGGCTGAAGCAACTTGTTGATTCACCAACCAGAGGTGGAGCTGTCTTGAACTTGGTTCTGACCAACAGTGGCAGGGTAGAAAGGGTCAAGGTAGGGTGCCATCTTGGCAACAGTGACTATCGTATGGTTAGTTTCCAAATCAACACAGCTATGGATACCAGCCATTCCAAGATCAGAGTTGGACTTTAGAAAGGCAGACTTTTCCAAAATGACAACCAGCCTAGCAGAGAAACTCAGGTGGCATGGGGGGGGGGGGGCAGGTGGAGAAAATGTGGGAGAACCTCAAGGGAGCGATCAAGGAGGTAACCGAGCAGTGTGCTAGGAGGATCAGCAAGGCAACTAAGAAAAGGAAATCCCTCTCGTTTCCCAAAGACATGGCTACTATAGTAAGGGAGAAACAAAAACGCATACAAGGCATATAAAGCATCAAACAAGGATGAAGACAGGGGAACTTACATAGTTGCACAGAGGGAAGTGGGAAAAGTAATAAGTAAAGCTAAAACTCACACCGAGCTAAGGATCGCACAGAGTATTAGAGGGGGAGACAAAACCTGTTTTAGGTACATAAGAGAAGGGAGAAAGAATAAAGGAGGAATAGTAAGGCTAGCAGTTTCAGGAGGGGGACTAGTAGAGAAGGACAGTGAGAAGGCAGAAGTCCTAAATAAATATTTTTGTCCTGTGTTCACTAGGGAGAATGCAGGGAATGGCCCAAACCTGCAAAGCAGTTACACCCAGGGACCAGGGGTACACTTGAGCTCCTTCAAGGAGGGAAAAGTCTTGGAATCTCTAAATAAATTAAAGGTGGTCAAGGCCATGGGGCCAAATGCGATTCACCCAAGAGTTCTCAAGGAACTGGGGAGTGTGATAGCAGTGCCCCTGGCGGAGCTCTTCACCAAATCATTGGAAAGCAGGACTGAGCCTGAAGACTGGAAGAGGGCGACAGTGGTCCCACTTCACAAATCAGGGAACGGGGGAGGCTGGAAATTACCATCCAGTGAGCCTCACATTGGTGGTAGGAAAACTGATGGAGACACTGCTCAAGCAAAGAATAGTAGCACATCTGGAATCCAGTGGGCAACAGGACCCAAAACAGCACGGTTTCATGGTCGGAAGGCTGTGCCAAACAAACCTGGTTGACTTTTTTGACTGGGTAATGAAGGCAGTGGACCAAGGGGGAGCAGTGGATGTGGTCTATCTGGACTTTTGTAAGGCCTTCGACTCAGTTCCACACAGAAGGCTGGTAAAGAAGCTGGACCACATCAGTGTAGGTAAGGAGGTGGTGGGTTAGGTGAGCAACTGGCTGAAGGGAGAACACAACGGGTGCAGGTAAATGGTATCAATGTAGAGTGACGTGACTAGTGGAGTGTCTCAGGGGTCAGTGCTGGGGACCCTACTCTTCAGTATGTTCATAGCTGAGACTGGTAATGGATTGGAAGGGAAGGTGTGTCTGTTTGCAGATGGCATCAAGATCTGCAACAGAGTGGACACACCAGAAGGAGTCAAGAGCATGGAATCAGACCTGAGGAAACTCAAGAAGTGGTCAGACGTCTGGCAGTTGAAGTTCAATGCCAAAAAGTGCAAGGTGATGCAGTTAGGCAAGAGAAACCCCAAGATGGGATACTACCTGGGAGGGGAGCAGTTGGCACGCACCAACCAGGAACAAGACCTAGGAGTTGTTTTATCAGATGACTTAAAGGTGGGGAAGCAGTACAAAAAGGTGGTGCTAAAGGCCAATGGTATGCTGGGCTGCATAGGGAGGGGAATCACGAGTTACAGAAGGGAGGTGGTGCTGCTACTTTACAGGGCACTGGTACACCCCCAACTGGAGTACTGCATACAGTTCTGGAGACCATACCTTAAGAAAGACATCGATAGGATTGAGACAGTGCAGAGGAGAGCCACAAAAGTGATTCAGGGTCTGCATCAAGTGGCATATGAGGATAAGCTGAGGGAGCTCAACATGTACTCCCTGGAGCAGAGGAGGGAGAGGGGGGACATGATTGAGACATTCACGTACATCAAGGGTATAAATAAGGTAGGGGTACAGGAGCTCCTTCAGGAGAAGAAAAGCGTCAGAACTGAAGGACATGATATGAGGCTCAAGGGTGGGCGATACAGGAGCAATTTTAGGAAGTTCTTCTTCACTGAGAGGGTGGTCGACCCATGGAATTGCATGCCCCAGGAAGTGGTGGAGGTCAAAATGGTAAACTGGTTCAAAAATGCCTGGGACAGGCACAAAGGTATAATTTCACAGAAAGGATGGGGGCAGGGGTTAGTTACCCATATTGGGCAGACTAGATGGATCTTGCGGTCCCCTTCTGCCGTCAATTTCTGTTTCTATATTATTATCAGACTCTGACATTCCTGACTGAACTGCTACAAACACTATACTGCCATCTGCCATATGAACTATTATTCAATTTCAAGTTTTCCTCTATGCTATCTGTCAGATAATATGTGTAAACATTGTTTTAAGATATTAATCACATTTTCTGTACATGGTAGTGTGAATGTAAATAAATTTAAATTTTTACTGACATGAATAAATAAATTTTTGCTTTTATGTAAAAAAAAAAACAAAAAAAAAAAAACAGGTATAGGGAGTGGAGGAGGCACCTAACAGAGGTGCCATAGGGCATATCAGATAGCTGAGGGGACTGGGTGGGGTGGGGGTAAGCATTGCTATCCTGTTATGACACGGCCCAGGTGGAAGTAGCCCTGTCACCTGCCCCATAGGACTGTGGGTTCTGTGGGGCAGGTGCCAGAGCTGCTTCCACCTGGGGCTGTGTCGTAACAGGAGAGCAATACCTACCACCCCACCCGGTCCCCTTTGCTGTCTGATACGCCCTATGGCACTTCTTTCAGGTGCCTCCTCCGCTTCCTATACCTGCTCATTCGTTTCTTACATAAAAGCAAAACTTCATTTATCCATGTCAGTAAAAATGTAGACTTATTTACATTCACATTTCCACGTACAGAAATTTGAAAAATATTTTAAACCATGTTTATATACATTATCAGATGGGTAGTATAGCTGAAAACTTGAAATTGAATAATAGTTGATACAGCAGACTGCAGTATAGTGTTTGTAGCAATTCAGTCAGGAATGTCAGATTCTGGTAATAATAAACACATCTATACACAACACAGGATATTTTATCCGAAACGCGTCAGGCAATATGTATCGTTTTTTTTGCTTAATAAAAGTTCATAATTCACTTGAAGCGCCTTGGTGGTATTTGAAGATGGGTGAGAGTGCTCCAGTTTTTGGTTTGCATATACATCTGTACACCACCTGTTACAACACCGAACCAACAAACGGTGCCTTTGGAGATCCACGCTACAGCTACAGAAAGTCCCCCACTGTCACACTTCACAGGGACAGCGCTCTTTTGCTTATTGAGCGCCACTCTGGTTCAATGGCCTCAGCCCCACCATCTCCTCTGCCCCGACAATTGGTATGTTTAAAACTAGGCTCCGGGACTATCTCACTACCAACAGCTCCTGTGACTGCCCAACTTAACCTTGTTTCCTCCACTTTCCTGCCTGCTCTAGTGGTCCCCTCCTCCTCACTGGATTCTACCCTCACATCTTGGTATACCCAATGCTGCACTTTCACCCTCTCCCACCCTACCTACATTTCTCCCCTTCCCTCTCCCTATGACTCTGGCACTTCTTATCTCTTGTCTGTTTTCTCTGACAAATGCCACAGGCTGCCTTGCTTACAATGTTACCCTTGAATTGTATTAATCTGTAATCTGTTTGCAATGTCCACATTGTTGTAATGTCTGTCTTGATGTTCCCCATAATTTGTATTTCTCTGATGTGGAACCTTTGTAAAAGAGCCTTGTCTCAAAGGTATTTGTAATCCTAGACTTGATAAATAAAATAAAAATAAAAAAATACACAACAATTAATTGTTTCTCAGTTAAATACTGGAGCCCAGACTGGATGCCATGATTTGTTAATCAATGAATAGAAGCCCTTTTACCTTTACATGTTTAAAATATTTGTAGTCATGGGAGTATTGTTTATACATGTTACAAATAAAACACAAGTGCAATTACATCAATTCTGTTATGAAAGCCCAAATACAGTGATAGAAAAGTCCTACTATACATATGCTCTGTATTCATCTGACAGTTAGAATTTCAAGTGTCTGTGCAAAACAATATACATTTTATAAATAGTGCAGTATTTAAAGAAGAACACCCTCGTTTCCTATGACACCCTCAGAGCCCCAGTAGCTCCTGTTCCCCACTATAAAGACAGGGTTCTCATCCCCCCCCATGGGCCATGTAGGCTTGCGGGGGGGGGGGGAGGTGACAGATCCCTCCGTCAAACTCCGTGGGTGGCCCCAGTATTTGGCACAGCCAAATCCCGGGTCTTCGGTGCAGGGACCCGTGATTTTACAAAAATTGGGCGTAGGGTCCGTGATGGACCCTGAGTTTGCAACAGCCCTAGATCACTGCAAATTGTGGTGATCAAAGGGCTCTTTGAAAATTGAGCCCATCATGTTTTTAACTCCTGTGACTTTGAAGTTAGCCAGTAATAGTTTAGGGCCTTTAGTATAAGGGTTTCTTTATTATTATGGCTAGAAGATTTGGATAAGTAGTTCAAGATATCTGTGCCAGCTGTAGGGGGCCTATAACAACCAATCACATTGATTGAATCACCGTTTGAAATGTTTGCATTAACTGTGATGTGTTCAAGTGCAAATGGTTTGGATAGGGAGTCAGTTAAAGAGGACGGCAGTTTGTTTTCAACATAGAGCACTGTTCCTCT
This sequence comes from Neoceratodus forsteri, assembly GCA_016271365.2. Taxonomy (NCBI): domain Eukaryota; kingdom Metazoa; phylum Chordata; order Ceratodontiformes; family Ceratodontidae; genus Neoceratodus; species Neoceratodus forsteri. The sequence continues at coordinate 284,058,518 of CM028129.1, forward strand.
GCCATGAGCTTCAAACAACATGAAGTCTTGCTATATTCTGACATATGCAGTGAGTCCCAACCTTCGAACTGCCCCAGAGATGAAAGAGTTAACTTTCCATGCCAGGCATGGAATGCTGAGCTCGAGCTCGGTTGAGACTGTCTGTTGTTCTTCAAACTCAAACCGTCAGATTCTTTACTCCGCCTCACTGAACAGTCGCTCCGGAGATTTCTCCTTCTGCTCGGTTCATTTGTCGGTTAAAGTACCGCTTTTCTCGGTTTTCGACCGAATTTAAACCGTAACCTGTCGGTTCAGTCTCTGTCTGTGGTATTTGTGAGTACTAGATAGGTTTTATTTTATTCTGTTCTGTGTGGAACTTGTAAACGGTTTATCGGTTCGGTTTGAATCGATCAAGTTGTTTAAAAAATCTTAAATTGTGCTTTTAGAGTGTGGTTACCGGTTCTTATTGGTTCTAAAAAAAACGGATTTTATTACGTCTTTTTCCACGACCCGTGACATGGTTGGGAACCGATAAGAGGGTCTTGCCTGGCGGATTGCCATAAAAGGGTAAGTTTGGTTAGGACTGGCACTATGTCTGAGAAACCCAAAAGAAAAACCGGACCCACTGGGTTTCAACACTGCAGTGTTTGTGGGGAAGTCTTTGCCAAGGATGACCCCCACACCACCTGTGTTTATTGTCTGGGGTTTGACCACCTCAATGCAGACTGCAAGATTTGCAAAAATTTCCTTGCAGCTACCCTAGAAAAGAGAGCTGGTAGGCTCAGGGAAAGGGAGGCCAAAAAGTCCGCTGAACCAGATGGCCAGCCCGGTTCGGTTCAAACCGAACCAGAAGGAGTGCCGTCTGACCAGGACCAGACTTCTTCAGGCAAAAGGAGAGCCGATTCTGAGGAGTCGGTTCCGGCTAAAAAAACTAGAAAAGAAAAATCAGCTGGTGTGGAGCCAAAACTTTCCTCTCCAACAGCTGAAGAGATAGCCAAAGCGATCAAAATTGTTCAGTCGCTTTCCCCAGTTCCGACCGAACCGGCACCATCAGGCAGGCGCAGTTCGCCGGTTCCACCGGTTCAAGAGTATGAGTTAGAGGAATTTTATGAACCAGAGGAGGAGGAAGAGGAGTATGAGGAAAGTGAATGTGGATTTGAAAGTCTGGATGTGCCCATTGACCCGGACATCTCCCCAGACAGACCTTCAGAGGTGTCTCCTCCTAGGCTTTCTGAGTCCCCCTCCCATTTCATGTTTTATAAAAAAGTGGCTGAAACCCTCCAGCTTCCTATGGAAGAAGCTGTGGATGACCAGGAGGAGCCTGACTATGTGGAAATGATGGATATCCCAGAGTTCAGGAGGCTGTCTATTCCTTGCACAAATCTTTTGGGAAACAGACATTTAAGATTTTAAAGACTCCTAACACTATACCTCCTGTGGATAAGAGAATGGACAAGAGGTATACATTGTCAGGCTCTGACACAGAGTTCCTTACACAACAATGCAGCCATGTTAGTAGTGCAGGCTGCAGCCTGTGATAAGGCAACATTCCTCTGGCTTCACACCCCCGGACAAGGACTCCAGGAGGATTGATGCCATGGCAAAGAAACAGTACATGGCAGCATCCTTGGGACTCAGACAGGCCAATTATATGGCCTATACTGCTAGGTATCAAAAATCCAGATGGGACACTGTTATGGCCCTAACAAAACAGGTCCCTGGCCAGCTTGCCAAGGAGTTGGAATAGGTGGCTGCTGATGGTATTGAGGCATCCAAGGTGCAATTCCATGCTGCAGTGGACTCCAATGATGTGTCATCTAGAGTCATGGCTACATCTGTGGCACTTCGAAGAATGGCTTGGCTCAGATGTACTAGCCTGTCACAGGATACCCAGACTAAGGCCATGGATTTTCCTGTTGTGGGTAATTCTTTGTTTGGGAGCAGACAGAGAATTACATGAAGAAAATGGACGAATATAGGACCACTTATAGGAGTGCACAGGCCAAGGAAAGGCAGGCCACCCTCAAAGGCAGCATCCCAGGGGGGGCAGGCCTTCCATAGGGCCTTCTGCCAAGCCCAGGCCTCTTCTGCTTATGCCCAGAGGGGTTCTTTTGAGGAGAGGCAGACGGACGGCAAGCCTGCCTCCACCCCTCAGCCCAAAGCCCCTGCCAAACAGGCACCCTGATGGGGTTGCCAGGGCCGATTCTCAACTCATTTGGGGCAGGTGGCTTACTTTGTCCAGGACTGGGAGTCTCTGACATCAGACAAATGGGTCCTGAAGTAGTAGTTGTGGACTGGTTCTCAGCTTCAAAAAGTTTCCAAAGATGAGAACCAGATCCTTTCCACCTGCAAATCCATCAGAGGCACTTGCCTTAGAGGCAGAGGTCTCCTCCCTCCTAGCTCTCAGAGCTGTGGAAAGGGTTCCACCCCTACACCAGGGCAAAGGGTTGTACTCCAGGTACTTCCTTACCCCAAAAAAGACAGGGTTGTGGTCCCCTCAGGAATCTCTGCTCCATGTCAATCTGTTGGAACTCAGAGCAGTATTTCTAGCACTTAAAGTTTTTTCCAAATCTGTTCAGAACAAAGTTGTACAGGTCAGAACAGACAACACCACCACAATGTGGTACATCAACAAGCAAGGAGGCACTCGGTCTATGGCCTTGTGCACCGGAGCAATGAAGTTGTGGTCTCTGGCTTACTCCTGAACACCTCCCTCATGGCAGTTCACCTCCCAGGCAAGGACAATGTCCTGGCAGATGCTCTCAGCAGGATTTCCCAGGGCCATCACGAATGGTCACTGGACCCCTGGTCTTGAGGTGATATTTTCCAGATGGGGCACCCCGCAGATAGATCTTTTTGCAGCCCCAGACAATCACCAACTTCCCCTTTTTTGCTGCAGGCCCCCAGTGTTGGGCTCAGTCCCCCTGGATGCCGTAGTTCTCAATTGGGAAGGGAAGTTTCTCTATGCTTTTCCCCCCTTCCCTCTCCTGTTCAAAGTGCTAGTCAAAATCAGATCTCAACCCTGCAAGATGATTCTGATTGCTCCAGACTGGGTCAGACAGCCCTGGTATCCACTCCTACTGTCCTTAGCAGTCCATCCTCCCCTGTGTCTTCCCAGGAATTACAACCTGTTAACCTGTGCTCAGGGGAGGGCTTGGTACCCGAACCTCAAATCTCTCAATCTCAAGGCCTGGCTCTTGAAGAGTTAGAGTTTGCTAATTTACACCTCTCTCAAGGTGTAATGGATATCCTGAAGGCTTCTAGAAAACCTTCCACCAGGGCTACTTATAATTCCAAATGGAAAAGATTTTCCATATGGTGCTCTGGGAAGCATATTTCCCCAGAATCTGCTGATCTGCCCACAGTCCTTGATTATATGGTCCACTTAAATAGCTTGGGCTGAGACCAGCTACACTGAAAGTGCATCTGGCAGCTGTGTCTGCTTTCATCTCAGCAGGTAAGCCCTCTTCTCTTTCAGCGCACCCTGTATTCTCCAAGTTTTTCAAGGGATTGCTTCACACCAACCCTCCATTCAGGGCCCCTGCCCCTGCCTGGGACCTCAATGTTTGCATTGTTCAGCTTAAGCAACCCCCTTTTGAGCCTTTGTCTTCAGCAGAGCTTAAGTACTTGACTTGGAAGACTGTGTTTCTGGTAGCCATCACTTCTGCCAGACGCATAAGTGAATTACAAGCTTTGTCAATGGAGCCTGATTTTATCTCCTTTCATAAAGATAAGGTGGTCCTCAGGACTAACAGGAAGTTCTTGCCTAAGGTGGTTTCAGATTTCCGCCTTAATCAATCTATGTCTCTTCCAGTGTACTTCACTGACCATTCCTCCTCTGACGAGAGGAGGCTGCACAGTTTAGATGTGAAAAGAGCCCTTAGTTACTACATAGAGCGTACCAAGGGTCACAGGTTTGACTCCCTCCAACTGTTCCTCACTTATGGTGAGGTTGGTAAAGGGAAACCTGCCACTAAAAGATCCATTGCCAGGTGGATTGTCTCTTGTATCCAATTTTGTTATGAAAAACTGGGTAAGGTTCCTCCCTCAGGCCTGAGGGCTCACTCTACCAGAGGTACAGCTGCTTCCTGGCTGCTGCCAGGGACATCCCTATTCTAGAGATATGTCAGCAGCTACCTGGAAAACAGTTCACACTTTTACCAAGCATTACCCTGACATCCAGGCTAGGAGTGATGCTCTGCTATACAGCTGTGCTCAGAGCCCATTTCCTAAGTAGGTTCTGTCCTCCTCCTTGGAGGTACTGCATTGTAGTTGAGATATGTCAGAATATAGCAAGACTTCCATGTTGTTTGAAGAAAAATTACTCACCTTAGTAATGTTGTTTCTTCTAATGGAGTCTTGCTATATTCTGACCTCCCGCCTGCCCCCCTCTCAGAACCTCTGTTTTTGGGATGTGGGTGGGCAGTGCAGTGTTGGCACTTAGTAGGTGCCCACCTTTTGTTTTCACCCTTCTTTCTTGGGGTGAGTTGGTGTTGTGTTTTCATTTTGGGTCTCCTGACTTGAGTCTTTCTTTTGGGACCAAAAAATGTGTTTTATTTTTAGTAGCCAGTTGGCTAGTGTAGGTTTACAGCTTCCACACAGGACCTTAGTGAGTTTAGCTCGTAAAGATCTGACGGTTTGAGTTTGAAGAACAACAGACAGTGTCTCAACCGAGCTCGAGCTCAGCGTTCCATGCCTGGTATGGAAAGTTAACTCTTTCATCTCCAGGGCAGTTTGAAGGTTGGGACTCACTGCATATGTCAGAATATAGCAAGACTCCATTAGAAGAAACAACATTACTAAGGTGAGTAATTTTTTCAAGTCGTTCGCGCCTGTACACAGTCCTATTCAGAGAGGGAGATCACATTGGAATGTACAAAGACATTGAGCCATGTTTCAGTCAAAACATGTACGTCTGGATGTGTGTGTGTAATCCAGATTTTTAGATTATCCAGTTTGCCTTACATGCTATGGATGTTAATGGTCATGTTTTATTTCATTTGAATTTAGAAACTCAGAGGGTGTTAAGACTGGCCATGTAAGGCCAGGATTTAGTTCTGTATTTCCAGAGGAGAGTGGCAAAAGCATATGTTTAATTAAATAGCATCATTGAGTGCACACTTATTAAATCTAGTATTGAATTTACATTGTGGAGCTTCAGTAAATAGAGAATACTGGATGGGCAACTATGCACAACCAGTGTGTTCTGCCACAGATGGATTCTGATTCCCTCTGACCTCGAGAGCGAAGCTCGAGAGGTCCATGGGAATCAGAACCCTGAGGTGGCAAAACACACTGGTTATGCATAGAGTTGCTCATCCTGTATTTTTTATAATGTATAGTACTGTGTGAAATATGTGTTTTGTGAGTTCTTTTGCTTTCAAAATGAAACTGACTCATGCAGTCTCTAAAAGTTCTAGAATGCTGTTCTACCACAGTAGGGTAGAACAGCATTCCATGACCTTGGAACTGTGGTAGAACAGCATATTGAAAGGGATGGAATTCTATACAGAACAACATTCCACTATACACTATTAATCAAATTTTGCCTGTTAAGTACTGATTTTGAATAGGCCAATAATAAGGTCATATAGGTGGGTGTGGTAGAGTTTGCCAGACGTTTTGCTAATTATGTATGTGGTGACCAGAGAAGAGGTGACGTTTCAATACTATTTAGTTTAAATAAGGTATCCAACTGCTTTTTCTTACTTTCCGGTAATGACGGTATGCCCATTAAGAGGAATAGTGATAAACATAGCAGCATGTACATTTTGTTTAAAGGTTGAACAAGATGCTTCAGGACTGTTTTGTATAGAGACCCTTAACTAACAATCAGCAAAAGTAAGGATCACCCTGGAAAAGCTGTGCAAAGTCTTATTAGCAAGTTATACAATTTGCTGCTTAGAACCAAACTGTCCATGGGGCTCTTTTTGTGGCTGGGAGCGGAGCCAGCAGCCGTCTTGCTGTAGCTAGAAAAATGTGATACTGAAGCACAAATTTTAGGAGTTTTCAGTGTATCCTTCCACAACTGCAAATCACTACGCCAGTTTTTACTGTTGAAATTCTGTAGCTGCTTTTCAGTTGGTTCACTTTGCTCTCTGTCTGTCTTAGTGCGTGGCTTTGAGTTATTGCTCCCATGACACCTGCTGGTCTCTTTACTGAACTGGACAGAAGTTTGAATCCTTGAATAGCCTAGTAGTATGCCCATATTTTATCAGTTCTTTGCTGCATCTCTCTGTTCAGATCAGACACATAAAGGCAGTGTGTTTTAATAAGTATTTTAAATCCCCCCCCAAGCAAAAACAAGATACTGCTTGTTAACTGATCTATCCTGAGTTAACTACATTGTAAAAATCTATAAAAGCAGGACCCCAGTAAAAATGAGATTTTGCATTTCAGCTGTGCTAAGTCTATTAACTACACTGTGAAAATGTGTAAAGCTGAACCCTACTGAAAGGAAATATTGCAGCTCAGCTGCCCAATCCTGCTGTTCACACTCACACTCTTTATGTGTGTGTGTGTCTGTGTGTGTGTGTGTATTTTCATGGAGCTGTGTATGTCTAGAACTAAAAACACTGTTCACTGCCTTTACATTTATAGTTTTATTTTTTTCCTGCTACTGCAGGGTGTTAAGTGTCACTGACACATCTGGTAAAACTTTAGAAAACCTACTATTTGATGCATTTCAGCTTGCATGTTATATATTTTTCATAGATTTTTCCTACTTCTTATTTATTACTGAATAACTTTTCACAAAAAAGGACCTTTATTCCTGAGAGTTTGTTTGCCCCTACAGTTTATTCCCAAATTGCGGTCTTAGTCCTCTGTTGTGACATCACAGTCTGTTGTCAGGGGAGCAACTGTGATGTCACAAGCAGAGCATTATGTTATCTGGTAGGGAATAAGCAACTGGAGCTAATGTACGCCCAAGGAACAGAGATCCTGTGTTCCTGCATATGACCTCAGTAATAAATAACTGACAGGAGAAGTGCATAGCTAATGTTAGATATAAGTGAATTGTATCTAAATATTATGATTTTTCAAAGTTCTCATGGAGGCACCGGTTGCTCTTTAAATAAGCTACAAAAACTAATTAGCAGTTTTGCACTTCCAAGTGCTAATCAGTTGTGCAAATGTGTAGCACTTCCTCAATTTGACTAGCAAAATTAAAAATACTGAATGTTATGTATCTTTATTGACATTAGTTCTGCCCCCCTCCCCCCAATACACACACACACACATACTCACTCACTCTTACCTGTACTTATCTTTCAGGGAGATGCAGACTGCTTTCAGGTACCCCACAAATGAGGCACCAGCTAACATACCTCTCAACTGTTCCTCATTATGGGGGATGTCCTTCGCTTTACCCCTTAAAAGTACCTTGTCCTTCACCCCTCCCTGACAGAAAATACACTGTCCACACAAATTTAGGCTTTATTGTAAAATTTCATAATATTCTAAGATGCTGAATAAAAAAAAAAAAAACTTTATTCAAGTACTTGCAATTGGTTTTCCAAAGTGTTTTGAGCATTTATCTTCATATTTAAGGATGTGTCCCTCACTTTGAGGCTTGTGTCCCTTATTTAAGTGGCACAAGTTTGAGGTATGCGAGCTCATATTAACCCAGATCCCATGTACTACAAAATCCTCCCCCCACCCATCATAGTTCCACCATCTCAACACTCATGTCCACTGCCAAAGCCTCGTTCCTATGTATACCAAACCTTCCCCCCACCCATACAAGTAAAACTAAGTCGCATATTTATTCTGTATCTCCTCCTGCTGATGCGGAGGAATCTTTGCATCAGCAGCTTCAACACTTGGTTGGAGGGCTGGTGTAGGGAGATGAAGTTTTGCTTCTTTTGGGACTGGGGACCCATCTGGAAGGATGCAGGCCTGTACAATGGCCAAGGCCTTCATCCATCCAGGGAGGGGTCGGCAGGCCTAAATGAAAAGTGTAAATGCTTCCTCAGTGAGCATTTAAACTAACCAAGGGGGGAAGGCGGATGGGAGCAGGGAAACACAAGAAACCCACACCCCCACACATTAGACAAGTCAGTAAGGAAGATCAGGAAGTCAACTTCATGGCAGGTACACTTGAACCCATTTATAAGGGGTGTAACTGAGGTAGGGGGCAACGATGGAAAGTAATCGGGGTTGGGAGGTGGAAAAAAGAAGACAGAAACAAGAATAAAAGAAGGTCAGGCAATGCTACTGTATGTGGAGGATCAGGCATACAAATGCCCGCAGTCTGGGAAATAAAATCCCAGATCTGGAGTCCTTGATGGCAGAGGCTGACCTGGACATAGTGGCAATAACAGAGACACGGTACACTATGAACCATGACTGGGAGGTAAATATACCAGGTTATGCTCTGTTCAGGAGGAACAGGGAGAGTGAAAAGGGGAGGGAGGCCTGTATGTCAGGGAAGGAACAGAAGCTACTGCAGTACAGGGTAGGCAGGGGGAGGTTGAGGTACTGTGGGTCACCCTTGAGCCAGGCAATGGCACAGCAGTTCACATGGGGGTAATCTACAGGTCTCCAGCCCAGGAGGAAGAGGCAGATAGAAACCTGGTGGAAGAAATATATGAGATGGCAACAAAAGGGGAGGTACTACTGCTAGGGAATTTTAATATGCTAGATGTGGACTGGACTATCCCAGTGGCTCCCTCAACCAGAAGCTGAGACATTCTGGACTTCATTCGGGGGGCAGGCCTCAGGCAGTTAGTGATTGAACCCATTAAAGACAAGGTAATTCTGGACCTAGTACTAACCAATGAAGACAGAATCATGGAAGTCTGTGTGGAAGGGTAGCTCGAGTCCAGCGACCACCACACTGTGTGGTTCAACATTGGAACAGGGTCGCAGCTGAGTCACACAAAAGCAAAGGTCTTGGATTTTAGGAGGGTGGACTTTGCTAGGATGGGGATGTGTATCAGAGAAGCCCTGACAAAGAAGGAAACAGGAGGAGTAGAGGACCAGTGGGCACGTAATAACAAAGCCATAGTGGAGGTGACAAGCCTGTGCATTAGATTGAGAAGCAAAGGCAAGAGAAGGAAGAGACCACTGTGGTTCTCAAAAGAAGTAGCGGAGAAAGTAAGGGCCAAAAAGTTGGCTTTTAGAAAATATAAGGAGACACAGAAGGACGAAGACAAGATGTACCTAAATAGTCTGAGGGAAGCAGGGAAAGCTGTCAGAAGAGGTGAGACTTGCACAGAAAGAGTAAGTAAGTTCGAGTTTATTGGTCGGTCAAAAGACCTTTACAATTAAAAAATCCTTGTAAATATAAGCATAAATATAAGACAAGCAATCATGTATTCTTGAACTTTTCCATTAATTTAAATTTCTCCATACAGTTAATCATTTGCAGATTATTAAAAGGTGATAAAGGGCAAGTAGACAAAAAAAATATACCGTGTCTGTGTATTTCTATAAAAATACATCAATGCCAAAACAAGGCATTGTCCAGTTTTTACTAGGCTATCCTTGTTCTTAGCACTAATAGGAATCCTTCAATATAACACAACCCCTATAAAAAAAAACAAGCAATACATTTTACTAGACCTCCAGCCCAGAAAATATTTCAAGCAACATATTTCCTAGAACAGTCATACTCTGTATTTCATCCAAATTTTTTGTATAGCTACCAGAGAAGCTGCAACATTTCTTATAATTAATTCATCATTTGTAGTGAACAATATAGTCAGTAACACCTCATTATTGCTAGTTTGTATTGCACTGAACACAAGGGAAATAACCATTTAGCTCTTGGAACAGTGTACCATTTGCAATAAAAAATAACATGTTCTAAATTTTCCACTTGTAATCTATTACAATTACAGCAACTAGCCACTGGATCTTTAGCCTTATTATATCTAGCTAATAAGACATTACTTTGAAATAGTTCCATTCTGTATTTTGTATATAATATCCTTTCCTTATTGTCTGTCAATACATCCAAGTAATATCTATAATGGTGATATACATCATTCCGTACCAACCAGTCTGAGATATGCAGTTTCTTCATGCAGCTCATATCTTTTGCCTTATAATTTTCTGATATCTTTTGTGTTACATATTTTTGATACTTAATACTAACAGTTATCCCCTGTTCGACCAACCTTTCTAAATATTCCAGCCCATTTTCTCTTAAAATACTGGATACTTTCGTCAACCAACCTGATAGGCTCAATCCATTATTTTTCCATTCCTGTTTTTCTAGTTGCAGAAGTTTAGTCCAGTAACTTAGTTTCCTTAAGGAGGCTAGAGCTGTAATATTTGTTAAGCCCAGTTCAGCTCTGATCATTGGTGTGGGTACATACTGACCCAGACCTAAACTGGATCTTAATAGTTATATTATTGGGACTTCCAGAGATTCAGTTGTTTTAGAATCCCAGGTCTCTTTGCCATATAGAAATTGGGCATCATATTTTGCTTTAGTTGCCCAAATAAGTGGTTTTATTGAGTTACCCCCATATTTTTTATTAAAGAGATTTAAAGAGTTACAGTCTGTTTTAATATTAGTTTCAGTGTATCTATATGCTTTGTCCAGAGTCCAGATTGAGAAAAAGTGAGACCTAAATAGTTATAAAATGTTATTGTTTTTAACCTTATTTTCCCTATCGGCCAGGATTTCGTTTGTTGTTTTTGTAAGCCCATAACTATTACCTGACTTTTATTTTCATTAATTTTTAGTTCATAGATACATAGACAGTGTCGGCAGATAAGGGCCTATGGCCCACCCAGTCTGCCCATTTGAGCTTGTAAGTTCAGTTTATGTTTTCCAAGAAGTCTGTTGCCCCTTACCCCTGACCTCCAGAACTCCTTTATGTCTATCCCATGCATTCTTAAATCCCGTGATTGTTTCATATTTATTTGCATACTCTTAATAAAATTCCCAACTTTTTAAGAAATCCTGAATGTGTCAGGGATATAAGAACTAAATCCTGTTTAAAGTTTATTGTTTGTTTGACTTAAAAAAAGCCATCAACAAAAAGAAATTGGTACAAAAATAGATAAAACCATACAGTTCAGAATCTATTCCACAACAGGCTATCACATCAACCAGTAAATACTAATATACACAATATTACATATACATATCACACAAAAAGTATAAAATCACCAGTGTCCTAAGCTGATAGATTCAAGCTCCTTATATAAAATGAAGATCACTGCCATATTGCACTTCTTTCAGATACTGTATGCACATATTTCAGACCAATATTCTCATTCTTTGTTTAACTTTCCCTATTGCAACAAAGTAGTTTGCCAGTTTCTCCAGTCAATTTATCTGTAGTATGTAACAAAATTGTAGTTAGCAAAGTTATTAGTTATATCAATCTGATACCTACTTACAATATATTAAAGTCTCTCAACCAGTACAATCTTTCTTTTCCATAATAAGTACAAAACCAGAGGACGTGGACCAGATCTTCTCTGCCCCCCGCTGAACAGTCCCACAATTCAGATGTGAATTTATCTTTACTATATCTGCTTAGCAGAACATTGCTAGGAAACTGTTCAAATTTATATTTAGCGAATGCTGTTCTCAATTTATTATTCTCTAAATAACTAAGTATGGCTTATAACCAAAACAAAAATTGTTCTTACTAAACCATTAGGAGTAAGCTGAGACAGAAATGTTTTTTAGATCTTCATTATTCCAATAGTTCTGTACCTTTTTTTATATATATTTACTGTATTTAAGACTCAGAGTAATGCCTTTATCAACTGTCCTCTTCAAATTTGTTAATGAATATCTTTCAAGTATTGTGGAGATCTTAGAGAACCAGAAAGTGACCCTATATCCTAGGTCATACCAATATAACTTCTCTCTATAACATATTTTTGTCAGTTTATCTACTGGAGCTCTGGTAAGCTTGATCCAGTAATTCACCTTTCTAATATCCATTTTTGCCCTTATATTAACAAGACCCAATTCTGAACGCAAATAAGCGGCCAGGCACAAATGCCCAAGCCTGAGCAAGCATCTTAAATTTCTAAACAGGGGTGACATCAATTGATCTAGCTTTTTGTTATCATAATCCCAGATCTCACTGGCATAAAGCTGTTGTGTTTTCAATTTAGCTTCAGTAGCTTTAAGAAGGGGCCTAACTGTTTATCCACTGAATCTGTAATTAAACTTAACCAGAGCTCCAATAATTATCTTATGTTTTGCTGATAAAGTGTTATATAAAGTGTTCCATGTTCCACTTGAGTGGACTTCAATCCCCAGATAAACATAACTGAAAACAACCTAAATTTTATTTTCCTTCACAACCCATGTTCCTTTCAGTTTTTTCTCACCAAATATAACAACGTTTGGTTAAATTTATTGTTAATTTTAGCCTGTCAGAATACTGTACAATATAATCCAGTTTAACCTGAAGTCCCTTTTGTGTCAGAGAGAACAACACGAGATCATCTGCATAGGCTAACAGAGGACAAGCGGAATCCAGCACCCTTGGAGAATCCGAACATAAGGAGTCTACCTCCTTCAGCATTTTATCAATATACAAGGAGTAGAGAAGAGGTGCCATAACACAACCTTGACACACACCCTTATTGGTCTTAAAGGGGGCAGACAGTTGACCCCCTTTTCCAAAGCTGACTTTCGCCCAGGTATCGTGGTAAAGACTAGCTATTATATGGACCAGATTAGGATCAATACCTCTGTCAAGCAAAATGGTCCATAATATACTCCTTGAAATGGAATGAAAGGTCACTGAATAGTCAATAAACACAGTATAAAGATCTTGATTACGAAGCAAAACAAACTTCTGTATCAAATGTTGCATTATATAGATGTTATCTATTGTAGGGAAATTTTGTCTAAACCATGCTTGAAATCTAGATAAACCACCAGTCAATTTTACTTGAACTTTTAACTTTTCCAAAATAATTATGGAAAAATGTTTTAAAGTAACGTCCAATAGACTAATGGGTCTGTACATAGCAGGAGAAGTCAAAGAACCTTTTTTCTGAATGGGGATAATATGTGAACCCTTCCAAGAAAGTGGGAAACAGAATCAATACACTTGTTAAAATAAGCCTGTAACACCCAACTCCAAAAGAGGGAGTGACTTATATAAATTTCTGCAGGGATCCCATCCGGTCCTGCAGCTTTATTTCTCTTTAAGGTTGATATGGCAAAAAGTACTTCCATAAGAGAAAACTCAGATCTAATATCGGCGCTTCTGTCTGGCTGAGGGAAACTATCCTGTATTCCAGATTTGAAAAAAATTTTTGTGAAGTACTCTATCCACATTTTTTCATTAATAAAAATCTCCATTTTTGTTTTATATGAGTTGGTTTCTTTAGCCACCAGGACCCAGAACTGTTTTACATCATCTGTACTTATGGCCTGTAACATCTGACCCCGTTGATTTTTATAATATTGTATTTTTTTCCTCCTCAATAGTAGTTTTATAGTATTTTTGTTTATTATTAAGATGTTTTAGTAAAGCCCTGGAAGCATTAATTCCATATGTTCTGTATAGCCTTCTTATCTCTCTTTTAATAGCTTTGCACTCCTGATCATACCAGCCAATCTGCTTACAAGGCATGAGTCTGCTAGGTAGAGAGGCTAATCTACCTTTTATTTGAGTAAACAAATTATTAATCAGTTCAGTCATCTGTAAGCTATGCACATCATCTAATAATGAAGCATGTGCCATTAACGGAGAGGAGATAAGTATTGGTCTAACTGTATCCTCTGCATTATTGTACCACCTTATTTTTGTATCTGCTCATATTTCAGAAAACAATACCATGACCTGTACTTCCACTCTATTTTTCTGATAATTAAATTCCAGTATTATTGTAAAATGATCACTTTCAGCCCTAAGGTCAATCCGCACATCCTTCCAAGCTTCATATGTGTCTGCCCATAATGCCAGGTCTATAGCAGAGGAACTTCTTGTGGATATATATAATCACCATGTTCATCTTGCCATATCTCCCATTTAGGCCCTGTACACATTAGAGCTGAAGATTTGCACTGGTTTAAAACACATTTTAAAAACATTTTTAAACTCACCACAGCAGCCCATCCAGATCAGTCTTCAGCCAAGTTTTAATTCGGTTATACCATAGCCAACTCCTGTCCGCATCTGCCTCCAGTAACGTTTTTAAAAACGGGTTCTCCACGACCGTTAACACGCTTCCTAGAGGAGCAATATGCAGACGCCCGGCCACACTACAGGGTAACATGCTTTCCCTCATCAAACCATTTTAAAACGGACTTGAGACTAGCTCCCAGCAGGGTTTAAGCACGGTTTCCTAACATGCTTTGAAACCGTGCTTAAATGCGGACGGGCACCGTGTTTGCGCTACTTAAAACATTTTAAGCACCATAAAACGTTTTAACTAGCCTGATGTGTACAGGGCCTAAGTGGGTAAAGGTCAAAGTTGCTCATCAGATTAATGATTTTCCTCCCTGCTCCATTACTTGTTATATCCTTAGCTTTCCTTAAGAGGTTTTTATTGAATATCTCATTGTATATCCAAACTGAATTTCCCAGCAAACCATCATAGGTTCCTATTCATGAATTAAAATCTTCCAGGAGTAGTATATCTACCTGGGGAAATAATAGCAATGCTTCAGTAAGGAAATCAAACAAAAAATCCCAGATGGTTGGGTGGAAATAGTTAGAATTATCAGGGGGGATATTCACCACTATTCTCTGTTCTTTAATACCTAGCAATAATGCTATAACATTTTCATGCAACTTCCAACAGTGAATCAATGAGAGTACATTAATCCTGACAAAAACTATAATACCCCCCGAACTTCTACCATTGCTATAGAGCTTTCTACCCTCAGATTGAAAGCTATCATATCCATTCAAACTAATATTATCTCCTGGACTATGCCATGTTTCTTGAAAACACAGTAAATCAAAATTATGAATGTAATTCTTCCACTCCTCATCCACTGCCTTAGCAGTCCAACCAGCAATGTTCCAAGTTAAGAGCCTAATAAGCTCTAAGTTAGAATGAAGTTCAGAGCTAGTGTCAGAATTAAGTCAATTATCCTGATAGTCTGCTATAGGCAAGAATTGATTATTCAAAGGAAATTCCATCTGGGCAATTTCCCTCATTGGTTTAAGTTATTTAGGTTCTACAGCCAAAAGTTCACTGTCACAAATGTTTAACCCAAGCTGAGAATAGTGGGTCGAAGGCTAGAGAGAGCTTGGTGGAAATCTGGCCTTGGTGCTGACAGGCTTAGCTTGATGGAACATTATAAGGGCTATCAATCAGCAATCACCCGTAAGAAGGCAGAATTCCTGTCTGGGGAGATTGCTGCTGAACGGAATCGACTGGCTCAGCTCTTCTGGACTGTGGACAGACTGTGCAATCCAGTCTGTCTTCAGTCTGGAGGAGATTTTTCACAAATAAAGTGTGACGAGCTCACTCGATTTATTTCAGATAAGGTTGCCAGCATCTGGTCAGGTATCGGCCCAGCTCTCTCTGTGAGGGATTGCGGAGATCGGTGGGAGGTAGCAAGCGCCCGTTCTGCCTGCTCTGACTTTAGCCAGCCGGAATTCATGTACATTGTGAGGATTGTCCAGACTTTACCATCTAAGGAATATCGCCTGGGTGAAACACCTGGTTCCTCTGGCTTACTTTCCTACATTGGTCCACACTTTCATAACCACCCACCTTGATTACTGCAATGCCCTCTACCTAGGGCTTCCGGAGGCTGATATCCATTGCTTGCAGCTGGTGCAGAATGTGGCGGCCAGGCTATTGACTGGTACATCTAGGTCTAGTCATATAATGCCTGTGCTGTGCAAACTGCACTGGCTGCTGGTACAGTGGCGGATCACCTTTAAGTTCGGTTTACTGACCTATAAAGCTCTACACGAACAGGGACCCCATTACCTGCAAGAGCTCCTTACTCTCTACTGCCCCTCCCGCTCACTCCGATCCGCCGAGGGATTGCTAGAGGTTCCCAGGGTTCGGTTAAAAACATCTGGGGCACATGCTTTCTCTCATGCTGCCCCTACCCTGCGGAATTCTCTAGCTCATCGTTTGAGGGAATGCCAGACCGTCTCAGGTTTTAAATCAGAGCTTAAAACATATTTGTTTTGTCAGGCTTTTTCTGACGGTTTTTAGAATTTTATTGTTATTATTTGTATATTGAATGTTTACCTTATTGTACAGCGCCTTGGCATTTGAAAGGCACTTGAAAACTACATTTTACTTTACAAATCCAGTGTAATTCTTTTAGCAAGAATTTTATCTGCAAGTTCCTGAGTACTAATGTATAGGTCAATTTGGATGCTACCATCCCTCCTTCTAGCAACAAACTGTTCCCTAACTCCAAATGATATTTTCAAGAAATTAGTAAGTCCTTAATAGTCCGAGTCAATTTAGTACAAGTTTCTTTCTCCAGAATATCCATTCCAAAAATACTAATTTGAGGTTGTAACCGATCTTTCACTTGACTTCCATTGGTTACTGTTGATTTATAATTAAAACTGTCCCTATTGGGGTAGGTTATAACAATCCCCTTATCCTTTAAGGGGTCGCTATTAGTCCAGATATGATTAGCAGTTCGTGCAGAAAAACACACTATATCTAAGATGTAAGCTTCACTCACTGGAATGTCTTTCAGTTCAAATATACAAGTGGAAGTCAAATTCAATCATAATTCTTTATTAAGGAATTGTACAACAGTTGTTATAGAGTGAGGTATCAGAGATCCACTCCAACTGGGCCAATCAATCTTAAAAGGGGTCTATTCTTATTTATTACATCATTAGGTGCATCATGTCTCCTATTTTCATTCACCTCCCCTCTACTAATCTGTTTAACTGAAGAGCTTCTTTCACTACCTGGATCTAAGAATGGTACTCCATCTGTAGTCCCCCGCTGATCTATACCATTTTCCAGCAGTGGTCTCCCTAACTGCTGGTTTAACAAATTAAATTCTAATTCCAGCTGTCTTAAGTGCGTGCTTACATCCCCCTCCACTCTGTGGACAGCAGTATTCTGTATACCATTCTTATTATCTGGTTGTCCTACAGTAAAGGTATTAGTAGTAGTACCATCTTTATTTGTTGTTGATTCAGCAATTATTTCCTTTCCAAGAACTAGCTGAAATGGCTGAGAGTTGTTTATATAATTGTCATTCTTGCCATTGTAAGCTCCCTTGTTTCTACTTTCCCCTCTTAGTCCTGTTCCTGTTCCTACCCCATTTCCCCTTTTTTTTGATTTTAGTAATACATTGGCTCTCAGGAAAGTCCATGCTACTAAACTCTGGTCTAATTTCACTAACAATAGAATCTGCTAATTGTACAGCCCCATCAGTGACCTCCAGACTCTAATTTGACTAACAGATTTTTAACAGTTGATTCGAGATCACGTCAATCTTTGCTCTATTAGTAGCTACTTCAGATCTTAAATTCTCCATAAGTTCTCTATTAGTTATCAACTGATCCATTGTAATTAAGTTGGCATAAGCTGGATTCCTTAATAAAGAGACTAAATCTCTATCAAAATGATCAGGGACATAAACTAAGTCCCAGTCCCTGTTTAGAGAATAATCACTGGGGTGGTCATCAGTAGAGCATTTCGGACCTGGCAGACACTGCTCCCGATGACTCACTCCGTTAATCTTCTCATCACATTCCTTCAATCCATTGATAGTATGCTGTAAATCATGAATTATTAAGCTTAGAGCTTGTTTATTGTCCAAGGTTTCATGGGGCTCTAGGCTGTCCAGGCTCTTGGATTTATATGAATCGGTAATGGAATGGATAAAGTTATCTTTGAGCTACCTGTCTCTAATGTTATAATTGCGAGGTCTGTCATACTCTGAGCATGATTCCTTCCCTTTACACTAACATTGATTTGACTTTCAATTTGACTTTATTCTAACCCCAGGAATCACTCATTATGATTAAACTTAATGCAGTCAGCCTCCTGTGTTGAACTGCCCGGAGAGATGGAATTTTATGCAAATTATGGAACTCTCAATTGGCTCATGCCACTTTCAAACTGCTGCCCTAGCAACTGTTGCACTCTGAGTGCTTCAGATTCTTTACTCCGCCTGCCTAGTAAGGACGTCCTGGAGAGCTCTCCTTGAACTGTCTTCAGAATAAAGTTTATCTGTGGATAAGTACTCATTTTTAGTTTAAATTTAAATTGCTGCCTTAGAAACATTGTTTTAGTGTAGTTTATTAGTATTTTAGTAGTTTTTTGTCTCTATTCGCGGTTCCCTCATGGTTCCTTGGAACCGAGGGTTCGCAGTCTATTTGGGAGGCTTTTTACCTCAGTTTTCTATATATTTCTATATATTTAGCGATCAGTTCCTTGAACCACTTTAGTTTTGTTTAAATATCTATATTTTATCGGTTCCTTTTTCTTCAGGAACCGTTAGTGGTAGCCATTTTAAAGAACCTCTGGTTCCGAGGTACTTTAAATAACGTTTTTTGTCAAGTAATCTTTTTGTCTATCAATGTCATTTTAGATGAACCTAAAAAACGCACAGGACCCACAGGTTTTAAATGTGAGTCTTGTGGGCAACTTATAGCAAAAGCGGATAGACACTCTCTGTGTATTTCTTGTTTGGGTACAAGTCATATATTTGCCAATTGTGATATTTGTAAGACCTTTTGCCCTAAAACATTAAAGAAAAGGTCTAAAATTTTAGAAGAGATGGCTTCTGCTTCTGCTTCTAGCATGGATAATTCTGCTTCTAACCCCAGTAATGCTCAGTATATTCATAACTTTGTGCAGTAAGCCTGGTGGGTTGGACTGCCCGGAGAGAGGAACACATGCAAATGAATGGAATTCTTTGCACGTGAGCATCTTTCAAATACTGCCTCTACCAACTGTAGTGTTCTAACCTACTCAGATTTTTCTCTCCGCCTGAAAGTCTGGTTGCTCGGAGTGGTCTTCTTACTCTTTCGCGTGAAGAAGATTAAAAAAACCTTAAGTATTTTCTATTTCTTTTATTGCCTCTACTAATTGTTAGTATTAATCTTGTTTATTGCTTAAGTTATGTTTATTTTCCGGTTCCTCGTGGTTCGGAATAACCGTGGGGGAACTGGGTTAGTCTTTTAAGTTATCGGGGTTCTCTGATTAAAATGCCTTGTTTTTCTTTAATTATTAATTTAGTTTTTTAGTGTATTTCTTGTTTCTAGGGACATGGATATGTTGTTCATCCACACTTATTGGCAGGTCCCTTGCCGCTCTAAATCTTGCCGGAAGGTCTTCAAGCTGGCTCCTCCCACCCACCGGGGTGGTAAAACTCTCGGCTCCGCCCCATGACGCTAGATCTTCCTTACCGCTTGGAAGCTCAGATTCCCTCCTTAGCGCTCTGCGTTTTCGACTGGTTCCTGAGAATTTGGGTCTTCAAATTCATTTGGAAGTGTCCTTTCTGAAACTTGATCTTTTCTTCTTACGTTCTGATGGCTCAGTCCTTTTCCGGCCCGAGGCGACAGTTAGTTCCTCCAGGAGAGACTCGCATTCCACGTCGTTGATTGTCTGGACTTGGATCACGATCCTCAGGCTTGCAATTTCTGTTCTGCCCTTTGGTCAGCTCTCTGGAGGACTACGGCGGCCGTTCAGGGCTCGGACATCCGGTAGTTTTTCCGCTCGGAGTTCCCTCGGAGCTGCAGGTGTCCGCCGACTGTTTCTCAGCAGTTTGATCCTGCCAGGAGGGCGGTCCCCCTCGGTTGTGGCGCTTATCCCGCTCTCCTTGGATTCAGCTCATGCAGCTTCATTCAAGGAGCTTTGTCTCCCTCTCTCCAAGGGAGAGGGACCCTGAAGCCCTGCCGCTCGGCCTAAGTCAAGGGCCGCAGGCGGGTCTCTTCTGGCGGGCGGAGCGGAACTCCCTCCCTCATCGGCCGACGCCGACTTCGGTCGAGGATGCGGCTTCAGCCACTGGCCTCACGATATCCCCGTCAGGTCAGCCAGCCAGGTCCCCCGTCGACGTTGTCAAGTCTCTCGACCCGTCTTTTGGGGGGGTCTTCTGGTGCCGCCATCCCTCCGCCTCTGGCGGAGGCTGAAGCTCTGTCCGTCCCTTTGGGTCGATAGCCCTTGGTCCTTTCTTCCGAGCCGAGGGAGGAGCGGGTGCGTCCCGCTCCTTCCCAGGCCCGCCCTCGGTTCCCCGGAGGATTTGGGTCTCGGTCTCGGTCAACCTCTCGGTCTAGCCGCTCACGCCGATCTCGGCATTCTCGGTCGAGGCACCGAGTTAAGTGGCTTTGCCGCTCTTCCTCGTCCCCCTCCTCGGATGAGGAGCGGTTTCGATGCCGTTGGCGTCGGTGTTACGAGGAACTTATGTGGCGACAGTAGTTGTCTGGGTATCAATCGACCCGATTCATTCTCCGGATAGCAAGCAGCCACCGCTCGGTCGGCAGCCGTTCGAATCGGTCGAGGAGCCCTCTCCAGGGCTGGTTGCTCGTCCGACCCTCGCTGCCCCTCCGCCTCGGGCGGGTTCAGGCCAGGCCATGACCTGTTCTTCAGGTCACTCGGTCCCCTCACTCCTGCCCACCCCCGGCTGACGAAGAGTGCCTCGGGCCTGCGGCAGCTTTTTGCAGACCCTTCGGAGCCCGAAGCCGGCTCTGCTATGTTTCCTAGCAGGGAGTACCTGGGGTCTTCCCAGGAACATTCCGTAGACGACAGCCCATCGTCTTTGAAGGGTCTGCTTCAGCTCATTTCAGAATTCACTGGGATGCAGCTTGAGCCCATCTCCAAACGGGCACCTTACCCCCTTTCGGATATTCTGGAACGAGGGGGTTCTCCCTCGGAGGCCTTCCCAGTGGCTGAGGCTATCGTGGGCCCAGCCTTGGAGCTATGGCGGCAGCCTACTTCCTGCCCTGCGCCTTGGCCAGGGTGGCTCAAGGTACCCTGTCCCTGTCGGTTCTCTGCCCGGTTTCTGAGCACCCTCGGCTGAAGGGGTAGTCACCGAGCGTTTTCCAATGTCTTGGAAGCGCTGGGGCGTGGATAGACCCCTGACAAAGAGTCCAGAAGGATGGACTCAGCCGGGCGAAGGTTTACGCTTCGTCCTCCCTAGGCCTCCATCAGGCCAGCTTGGCGGCTCTTATGGCACACTGTTCCCACGCCTTCTGGGCTCCCTGGACGAGGTTCTGCCTCATCTCCCGGCCGAACTGCGGACCATGGTCTGGCGGGTACGGGACCAGGGTAGGGCGGTGGCAATACAGCAGCTCCAGACAGCTCTGGATCTGGGTGACTCCTGTGCCAGATCGGTGGCGACCGCAGTGGCCATGCACCACAGGGCGTGGCTGAGGTTATCCTCCTTTTCCTTGGAAACCGAGCACGAGTTGGTGGACATCCCCTTCTTGGGGACTGACCTTTTCAGCCCTGGAGTGGAGGAACATATCCAAGGGCCCAAGAAGTCCGATGCCACTCCGGACTCTGTCACTCTCGCCCAGAGGGTCAAGGGCAGCCGTCAGCCTTTGCGTAAGCCCCTTTGCCCCCTGAGCCCTGGGGCTCGACCGGCCCAGCATAAGGGCTAGCAGGCATGCGCTGGGAGGCCTGTTGCCAGTCCAGCGTCTTCCTCCAAAAGGAAGCAGGGAGGCAGGAAACCGAGAGGCCCCTCAGCTCCTTTCCCCTCCAAGCCTGCTCAGTGACGGGCCAAGGGGCACTGCCCTGGCCCGTCGTCCCAGCCTGGGTTTCCCCATGGGGGGACAGCTCCGCACCTCGTTCTGGAGGTATTTAAGGGTAGATCCTGTCGCAGGTTGCGAGCGGTTTCCCCTTTTTGAGCTGTTGCCCCATGGGGATCTTGGGTCCACTGCCTCTGTGTCGGTCGTACCGACATGCCTGGCCCTCTAGTTAGAGGTGATCAGGAAGGCTGCGGACCCCCCCCTTCAACCCTGGGTTCGTGTCCAGGTATTCCTGGCCTCAAACAGACGGGGGCTCGCGCCCATTCTCCTGCATGCCTGGATGGTCTCTCTACTTCAGATATCCCATCCTCAGAACGTGGTGTTTGGCTGTTTCCTGGGTCTCCAGGATGTACCTACTCCTCGTTCCGTCCGTTTCTTGGGAGGCTCCACCCCTTCTTGCGGGGGATCTCCTTACGAGTTCCTAGCCAGGCCCTTCTTTGCTCAGCAGTCTCTGCGGCACTGAAGGGTCCGGATGTAACCCCACCCAGAAGGCAGACTGGTCTCCCATTTCAGGAGCCAAGTGGGAAGTCGTACCTTAGCGGTGAAGCTTCTTCGGGACTAAGCTCGACTCTTGAGTCCGAGCTCGGCTCCGGGCGGGCAGGGCTGAGGTTCTTCCTCCTTTACTCGGTCGGGTTGGCCGGGTAATTATGTCCTGCCAGGACCTCCTGCTCCTCCTGGGCCTCAGGGTGGCCTTCCCTTAGTGGGAGGGGCCAGCCAGAGGTCACAGCGCTGCGTCCTTTGGACCAGTTCATGGCTAACAGCCCAGGAGTTAAGAGAACGCTCCCTTGGACTGTTCCAACTTCGGCAGGAGAACATCCTGTTCGTTCGCCCTGAGTCGGCGGTCTTCTCCGACCGATGCTTCTCGGATGGGTGGGGTGCCCATCTAGGGGAATACAGAGTGCTTCGCCTCTGGTCCTCTCGCGAGTCCCGATGTCCTTCCTGTTACAGGTGAGTAACCTGTATTTTTGGCAACCGTATCTTATTGGTTACAGAACCACTGATCCGGTTCACCTGACATCTCCTGGGTTTGGTTCTTCCGGTTCCTATCGGTTCAGGAACCTACCGCACAAAAAAAAAGTTTGAGTTTTAAATAACCGCACTTTACTTTGAATTAGCGGTTGGTGTTTTCTTACCTTTCTGATCATTACAATATCAGATAAACCTAAAAAGAGAACCGGAGAACCCAGTTTCAAAAATTGCTTAAGATGTATTTGCAAAAGCAGACAAGCACACCTTATGTGTGGCTTGTCTGGGATTTGAACATTTGGATCAGGATTGTGAAGTTTGTAAGACTTTCCCAGAAAAAAACTGTGGAAAAATGCCTTGAAAGGCTAAACAAGAAATTTCCTAGGGGTCCCTCTGGCTCTGACCAGCTGACATCCCAATCTGCTGTGGCTGAAACCACAAGTTTGCTTACCCCTGCCCCTGAGATGGGTGACACAGGGGCCAAAATAGGGAAATAACCGACTGACTCCCTGGTTCCCTCAAAGAAACTTAAAAAAACTAAGCATGCAGAATCCTCCCCTGCTAAACCAGGGATTTCTGCTCCGTTGTCTGACATGCCCTCGGTTCAAGAGATAGCCCAGGCCCTTAAAATTATCCAGGCACTGCAAAATATTGTTTCCCAGCAGCCTGCCCCTACCCAGGGTCCCCAGGCCAGCATGGGTGTGCTCCCTTCTTTACAGGAGGAGCAGTATTATGAGGAGAAGGAGGATCCTTTTCAGGACGATGAACATATCCCTCCAGAGATTTCTCCTGAGCAGGATTTTGGTTCACCTCCCGGGATGTCAGAGGATTATTCATCCCATTTTACATTTGTAAGGAGAATGGCAGATGCTCTAGATATTGCTACTACAGAGCAAATTGAGGATGAGGAGGAAATTGAATACTTGAATATGATGGGTTTGACACCCACCAAAGCCCTCCTCTTGCCAGTTTATAAATTTTTCCAAAAAGAAACCCTGAAACTTCTACAAACCCCTAATTCTGTTCCTCCTATTGATAGGAGAATAGATAAAAAATATCAGTTGGACAGGACAGGAGCTGATTTTCTTTTCTCCCACCCTGACCATTAAGAGGTTATATAGCAGGCAGCCTGCGACAAAGCCAGAGTCCCCCTGTCCTCCCACCCTCTGGACAAGGACTCCAGAAAAATGGATAGCATGGCCAAAAAAGGATATTTATCAGCCTCTTTGGCCATGAGACAGGCTACCTTTCAAGCTTATGCTGCCCAGTATCAAAAATCTCTCTGTGTGGCAGTCGGTGCTGGAAATGTCCATGAAAGCCCCCTCACCCTTGTCTGAAGACCTGGCTGAAACTGCCAGGTTTGGGCTGGAGGCAGCTAAGTACCAGTTCCAGATGGCTGCTGATTCTAATGACACTGCAGCTAGATGGATGGTTAACACTGTGGCACAGAGAATGTTTGCTTGGCTTAGGGACACTAACCTTACTCAAGACACTCAATCTAAAGCACTGGATTTTCCCTGAGAGGGGAAACTCTCTTTTTGGGGAATCCACGGTTGCATACATGAAAAAAGTGGATGAATATAAGGCCACCTATAGAAGCAACTCTGCTAAAGAGCGTGCTTCACCATCCACTAGGCCCTATGGAGGGGGGGCAAGGGAAGGTCTTTTATGACCAGACCTTTCTTCCAGCTAGTAGCCATGCCCCAGTACCAGCATTACCCACAACAGGGATACTCTAGGGGTAGGGGTAGGGGTAGCAGGGGCTTCAGGAGGGGTTCTCAAACCCAACCTCAACCCCAACCAAAGAAAAACCCCTGAGGATCAGACCACCTCCTCCCTCCCAGTCGGAGGCAGACTCTCCCACTTCCTCCAGGCTTGGCTAAGCATCACCACAGACAAGTGGGTGCTGGAGGTAGTGGGTCAGGGTCTGTCTTTCGACTTCAAATCTTTTCCTCCTCAGAAAACCAGGGTTTACTGTTCACCTCCTCTAGCAGAAAGAGCATTGTTAGAAGCAGAGGTCCAAAAGTTGTTACATCTCAGAGCAGTGGAATTAGTTCCTACCACACTGAGAGGAAGAGATTTTTACTCCAACAAAGAAAAGTGGGGAGTGGCGGCCAATACTGGACCTCAGAGCTTTGAACAAGCATCTGAAAAAAACAAAATTCAAAATGGTCACTTTGGCTCGAATATTGCCAACAATCCAAAAGGGGGACTGGCTGGCATCACTGGACTTGAAAGATGCCTATTTCCACATCCCCATAAAGGAATCTTTCAGAAAATACCTCAGATTCAGGCTCCCTTCAGGCCACTATCAGTTTTCAACTCTTCCTTTCGGTCTCTCCTCAGCACCAAGGGTGTTCACAAAGTGCCTAGTTGCTGTAGTGGCATATCTAAGAAGACAGGGAGTGACTATTTTCCCTTACATAGACAATTGGCTGGTGGTGGGAAACTCACCAGACCATGTAAGGAACTCCCTAAAACTCACCCAAGTCCTCTTGGAGTCTCTGGGTTTCATAATAAATCAAAAGAAATCAATTCTGACCCCTGCTCAAACTCTGCAGTTTATAGGGGCAGAAATTAACACACTTCAGAAGAAGAAGAAGAATCAGCATTTGTATAGCGCTTTTCATACATCCAAAGCGCTTTACAAGCAATGCTAGACTGGTAGTGAAGTGACTGAATGTGTGGTGGCGGCCATATCGCACATCATCACCCACACACAGCCTGGATAATTGCATGAACCAGTTTTATGGGAAGGGGAATGTTGGCCAGGAAACCGGGAATGTTCCCTACTCTTTGCGAAGAGTGCCCTGGGTTCTTTTACTTCCACCGGGACACCCACCAGGACAACACCAGGATGGGTTAAAGGGACCTTGGTTTAATGTCTCATCCGCAGTACAGCAACCCCCCCAATACTGCACTCGGATGCCAGCAAATTTTAGGTGCAAGTCCAATCCTGGTGTGGGACGAGAACCCACGACCTTCTGGTCCAGAAGCGGATGTGCTACCAACTGAGCCATGCTGACACCACTTCAAGGCAGAGCCTTTTACCCCCTAGACAGGGTGCAAAGTCTTCAGTCAATAGCAAATTCCTTTGCCCTGAGCAGCTCAAAAACTGCAAGACAGTTTCTGCAGCTACTAGGTCATATGGCTGCATCCACAGGCACAGTCAAGGGATCCTGATTCCACGTGAGAGTCATCCAGTTTCACCTCAGGGCTCACTGGAGTCAGAAAAAAGACCCTTTTTGAAAACTTATACTAGTGACAGGCTCACTATTAAGGGACCTCTTGTGGTGGAAACAGGAATCCAATTTAAGGCAAGGAGTGCCTTTCCAGAAAGAAAACCCTTCTTTGGTACTCACAACAGATGCATCCCTACTGGGCTGGGGAGCCAATTAGGAAAGCACACGACCCAGGGAATCTGGTCAGCAGCAGAGTCTCTTCAGCACATAAACTTACTGGAGCTAAGAGCAGTGTTACTAGCCCTAAACGCTTTCTCTTCACTGATCATGGGCATAGTGGTTCAGATCAGAACAGACAATACCACCACAATGTATTACATAAACAAACAGGGAGGCACCAAGCCACATCAACCAGGCCCATCACGAATAGACTTTGAACAAGCAGGTGGTACAAGTTATTTTCAGAAGGTGGGGCACTCCAGAGATAGACTTGTTCGAACCCCACCAGAACCACCAGCTACCTCAATACTGCTGCAGACCACCAGCACAGGGCACAGTTCCTCTGGATGCCCTGGTTCTGGACTGGACAGGCAGGCACCTGTATGCTTTTCCCCCTTTCCCCCCTGGTTTTCAGGGTGTTACTGAAGCTAAAGTCCCTCTCAGCATCTCTGATCTTGATAGCTCCGGATTGGCCCAGGCAGCCATGGTACTCTCTTCTGCTCTCCATGTCTGTCAGCAAACCGATACAGTTGCCCCTCAGACACAATCTCCTGACTTCCAATCAGGAAACATTGTTGTATCCGAATCTCAGGTCTCTTGGTCTCAAAGCATGGCTCGTGAAGAATTAAGAGTATGCAGATTTAAATCTTTCAGAAGCTGTACTAAATGTTTTGAAGGGGTTATAGAAAACCCTCCACACAGAAAACTTATTCTTCCAAATGGAAGAGATTCTTTCTCTGGTGTTCCAGTATGACTCTTATAACACGAAAAGCTGGAGTTTCAGTAGTCCTGGACTATCTCACTCATTTGTATTCACAAGGTTTGCAACCCAGTTCACTTAAGGTTCATTTAACAGCGGTATCTGCCTACCTTTCCGTGGGCACCAGGTTATCAGTGGCATCTGATTAACTTTTCAAAAGATTTTTTAAAGGACTAATGCATTTACACCCACCTCACAGGGCACCAGTTCCTGCTTGGGATTTGAATGTGTGTATAGCCCAGCTCATGCCCCCGCCCCCCCTTGAACCCATGGCTACTGCCCACTTGAAATACCTTACTTGGAAAACAGTCTTCCTAGTGGCTGTTACTTCTGCAAGGAGAATTAGCGAGCGCCAGGCTTTCTGCATTGACCAGGACTATATCTCATTTCACAAAGATAAGGTAGTCTTCAGAACTAACAGACAGTTTCTCCCTAAAGTGGTTTCAGATTTTCATCTGAACCAGTCAATCGCTCTACCTGTCTTTTTCACAGACCACACCAGTTCTGGTGAAAGAAGATTAAACAGTCTGGATGTGAAAAGGGCTATCAGCTACTACATGACAGCCACTAAGGACCTTAGGAAAAATGAAAAACAACTTTTCCTTACATATGGAGATGTAGGAAAGGGTAAACCAGCCTCAAAAGGATCCATTTCTCGGTGGATAGTCCAGTGTATTCAGTTCTGCTACACTAAGGCAGGTAAAGAGCCCCCAACAGGATTGAGGGCACATTCAACAAGAGGAACAGCTGCTACACTTGCAGCTGCCATGGAAGTTCCCTTGGTGAACATTTGCAAAGCAGCTACCTGGAAAACAGTACACACCTTTACAAAACACTATAACCTGGATATTTTATCCAGGGGTGATGCTAGGTTTGGCACAGCAGTCCTGCAGAGTCGGTTTCCAAAATAAGTTTTGTGCCCACCTCCAGTAGTACTGCTTGGTAGTCTGCACAAAGTTATGAATATACTGAGCATTGCTGGGGTTAGAAGAAAAAATTACTTTCCATAGTAATCTTATTTCTTCCCAGTGATGCTCAGGTATTCATAACTCCCTCCCTTCCTCCCCTTCCAGAACTTCAGCCTCTGCACTCCGCATGCTGGTGCCATCAAGCCACATTATACCTGTTGCATTTTCCTGTTTTAATCATTTTAAACTGGAGTTTTCAATGTTCTCTTTACAGTTTTATTGATGTGGTTTTTATTAAAGTCAGCCTTCCTTTGGAGGCTTATTCTAAATTTATGCTTTACTTAGGGGAAACTCCTCTTTTATAGAATTTAATTACATTAGTTTCCTAATGCCTGACTTCCAGGCTTATCACAAATTTGAGTAGGTTAGAACACTACAGTTGGTAGAAGCAGTATTTGAAAGATGCTCATTTGCAAAGAATTCCATTCATTTGCATGTGTTCCATCTCTCGGGGCAGTCCAACCCTCCAGGCTTACTGCACAAAGTTACGAATATCTGAGCATCACTGGGAAGAAATAAGATTACTATGGTAAGTAATTTTTTCTTCTTCCTCTTCCCACAAAAAGGATGGAGGTAAAGCCAAAGATCCTGACAGAAGTTCAGATAAATCTGAACAAGGTAAAACAAAAAGGGCTGTGGAGACAGGCTCTGAACCTGTTCCATTAAAGAAAAAGTGTAAAGAAAAACATGTCGCTGCATCTCTGTCTGAGAAGGCTAGGGAGCTCCCAGCAGATAAGCATATTATGCTCTCGGTTGAGGACATTGCTAAGGCACTACAAGTGTTACAAGCCCTACAGGATGCAATCCCGGTTCCTACACCAACGTCCCCGGTTCCTCCTACAGCCCCAGCAAGGCAAGAAGTGCTGGAAGTGTATGGGGAGGAGGATGATGATGACTTTGAAGGGGACCCTATAGAAGGAAAAGTATGTCTCTTTGCAGATGACACAAAGATCTGCAACAGAGTTAGAAACATAGAAACATAGACTTTGACGGCAGATAAGGACCGCTTGGCCCATCTAGTCTGCCCATTTCCCTACCTACAGGATAGGCCGTAGATCCTAGTTAACCAACAGCCTATTTCTTCCTACCCCCCCACAAGAATTGCCTTATGTCTGTCCCATGCATTCTTGAATTCTCCCACAGTTTTAGACCCCACAACCTCCTCAGGAAGGCTGTTCCATGCATCCACTACCCTCTCTGTGAAATAATACTTCCTCACATTGCCCCTGAACCGCCTCCTTCTATCTTTAAATTGTGTCCCCTTGTTCTTGCAAATCTCTTTTTCTGAAAGATGCTACCCTCTTGGACTTTGTTGATTCCACTGAGGTACTTAAAAGTTTCTATCATGTCCCCCCTCTCCCTTCTTTCCTCAAGGGTATACATATTAAGCTCCTTTAGTCTCTCCTCATACGGCTTCTCTTGCAGACCCTGCACCATTTTAGTTGATGCACAAGGTGGGGTGGAAAGGATGAGAAGGGACTTGGCAAGGTTAGAGGAATGGTCAAATGTATGGCAGCTTAGATTCAATGCTAAGAAGTGCAAGGCAATGCACCTGGGGAAACAAAAACCCAGGGGAAGAGTACACAATGGGGGGTGAGATACTAACAACAACAAAAATGGAAAGGGACCTGGGGGTAGTCATATCAGATGACCTAAAGGTGGGCAAGCAATGTGAGAGGGCAGCAAGGAGGGCTGGGGGGATACTGGGATGCATAGGGAGAGGCATCACCAGCAGAAAACAGGAAGTTATTATCCCTCTGTACAGACAGTTGGTGAGACCCCATCTGGAGTACTGCGTGCAGTTCTGGAGACCCAGTCTCCGCAAGGATATAGACAGGATGGAGGCTGTCCAGAGGAGGGCAACTAAAATGGTGCAGGGCCTGCACCGGAAGACATATGAAGAGAGACTTAAGGAGCTGAATATGTATAGCCTCGAGGAAAGGAGAGAGAGGGGGGACATGATAGAAACTTTCAAGTATCTCAAGGGAATCAACAAAGTCCAAGAGGGTAGCATCTTTCAAAAGGTGTACAAGAACAAGGGGTAATGTGAAGATAGAAGGGGGGCAGCCAGAGGTAATTTAAGGAAGTATTTTTTCACAGAGAGGGTTGTGGATGCATGGAATGGCCTTCCGGAGGAGGTTGTGGAGTCAAAAACAGTGGTGGAATTCAAGCATGCATGGGACAGTCATAAGGCAATTCTAGGGGGTAGGGGTAGGAAGAAGTAGGCTGCTGGTTAACTAGGATCTGCAGCTTATCCAATAGGTAGGGAGATGGGCAGACTGGGTGGGCCAAGCGGTCCTTATCTGCCGTCAAAATCTATGTTTCTATTTTTCTATCCAGAGCTCTCCTCTGACCAAGAATTTGGGTCCCCTCCTTGGGGTCCTGAGGAATACTCCTCCCACTATACTTTTGTTAAGAGCATTGTGGAAATCCTGAACCTCCCTCTTCAAGAAACAGAAGAGGATTTGGAGGAGGCAGACTTTCTGGAGATGATGGGGTTAACCCCCACAAAACGTCTGCTTCTGCCCATGCATAAGTCTTTAAAAAAGGCTGCAGTACAGATTTTTAAAACTCCCACATCTATCCCTGGTGTGGATAAGAAAGCTGACAAGAAATATCAGCTGGACAGAACTATAGCTGATTTTCTGTTTACTCATCCTGATCCTGAGGGAGTAGTACAAGCTGCTGCCTGTGACAAGGCCAGGATCCCTTTGGCTACCCATCCACCAGACAAAGATTAAAAAAAAATGGATGCTATTGGAAAGAAAGGGTACATGGCTGCCTCTTTATTAGTTAGGCAGGCCAATTACGTGGCATATTCAGTGCAGTACCTTCCAGCTTTGGCTGATAAGGTCCCAGATGAAGTGGCTGTAGACTTGCAGTATACAGCAAGGGCTGCACTTGATGCTACCAAGTACCAATATCATGTGGCAGTGGATGCCAATAATACTGCATCCAGGCTAATGGCTTTGTCTGTTTCACTCAGGAGGTTTGCGTGGCTTAGAGCCACCAACCTGATTTTAGACACCCAGGCCAAAGCAATGGATTTCCCCTGGGGATAAAACAAAGGCATACATGAAGAAGGTGGAGGAATTTAAATCCACCTATTGGAGCAATTCCAAGGATAGGCCCTCCACCTCTGAAAAACACCAGTGTAGGGGTTTTTACCCCAAACCTTTCTTTCAGGCGCAGGCCTCTCAGCCTCAGCAGCAGGCCAGAGGTTATTTTAGGAGAAGGGGCAGGAGAGCCATGAGAAGAGCGGCTCCTGCTCCACAGGTTCAGGCACAGCCCACACAGAATCCCTGATGGGCTAGTGCAGGTTGCATCCCCGATTACAGAACCACCAGTAGGTGGCAGACTGGCTTATTACCTTCACGCTTGGCATTCCATCACCACAGACAAGTAGGTGTTGGAGGTAGTGAGCCAGGGTCTGGCACTCAGTTTCAAATCATTTCCAAAGCTGAGAACAAGAACTTTTGCTCCAACAACCGCTGCAGACAGGATTCTGTTGGAGGCAGAGGTAAAGCATCTGCTAGCAGTCAAAGCAGTAGAGGTAGTGCCTCTAATAAGCAGTGGCAAAGGTTTCTATTCCAGGTACTTCCTCATAACGAAGAAAAACAGGGATTGGTGATCTATTTTGGATCTAAGACTTCTGAACAAGCACATTTTGAAACCAAGGTTCAAAATGGTCACTCTTGCAAAAATCATTCCCTCATTGCAAAAGGGAGACTGGCTAGCCTCCCTATATCTAAGGGATGCTTATTTTCACATTCCTATCAGACCATCTCACAGAAAATTCTTGAGATTCAAACTGGCATCAGGCCATTATCAGTTTGCAGCTCTCCGTTTTGGACTAACTTTGGCACCAAGGGTTTTTACAAAGTGCCTATCAGTGGTGGTAGAGTTTTTGAGAAAACAAAATGTAGCAGTCTTCCCCTACCTGGATGACTGGTTAGTAGTAGGACAGTCTCTGCAGCATGCAGTACAGTCACTGGCACTAACAAAATCTACACCAGAGTCCCAGGGATTTCTGATAAACGAAGAGAAATCTCAACAGGTACCACTACAGGTGCTGGAGTTTATTGGAGCAGAACTAAACACCAAGCAGGGCAGAGCCCTCCTGCCACAAGACAGGGTGACAAGCATTCTGCAGATTGCAAAATCCTTTGTGTCCGGGAGACCCAAAACAGCCAGAGAATTTCTCGGGCTACTGGGCCACATGGCATCTGCCACTGCAGTGGTAATGGGCTCTAGGTTTCAAATGGGAGATATTCAGTTCCATCTCAGACAGTATTGATCTCAAAGGATGGATCCTGTGTCCAAATCGGTTCCAGTCACAGAAAGTTTAGTCCAGGCTTTACAATGGTGGCTGGACGAGCACAACCTCAGGGTGGGTGTACCTTTTATAAGGGAACAACCCTCAGTAATCCTCACAACAGATGCCTCTCTTCTAGGTTGGGGGGTACACATGTTAGAGCACACAGCAAGTGGCACATGGTCCCCCCAAGAGT
Organism: Neoceratodus forsteri; assembly: GCA_016271365.2. Lineage (NCBI taxonomy): Eukaryota > Metazoa > Chordata > Ceratodontiformes > Ceratodontidae > Neoceratodus > Neoceratodus forsteri. The sequence goes on from CM028129.1 coordinate 284,090,747, forward strand.
CTCTGCTGCAGGTAAATCTCTTGGAGCTCAGGGCTGTTTACCTGGCTCTAAAAACATTCACTCCTTACCTGCAAAACAAGGTGCAAGTCAGAGCAGACAATACCACAACCATGTATTACATCAACAAGCAGGGAGGTACCAGGTCACATCTACTGTGCACAGAAGCAATGAGACTGTGGTCCGTGGTATACTCCATGGGAGTATCCCTGTCAGCCATACACCTTCCAGGGAAGGACAATGTGCTGGCAGACTCTAAGCAGGATAAGTCAGGACCACCACGGGTGGTGCCTGAATACTGAGGTAATCAATACAATTTTCAGGAAATGGGGCATTCCAGAGGTGGATCTCTTTGCCTCCACAGAAAACCACCAGCTTCCAATGTACTGTTGCAGGCCTCCTTTAAGGGGCACAATTCCCCTGGATGCCATGACCCTGGATTGGGCAGGGAAGTTTCTGTATGCATTGCCGCCCTTTCCTATGATATTCAGGACCCTACTGAAATTGAGGTCCCAACCAACAGAAATGATACTGGTGGCTCCAGATTGGGTGAGACAGCACTGGTACTCTCTTCTGCTGTCTCTGTCAGTGGTTCCCCCAATCCATCTGCCCAGGAGGCACAACCTGTTAACCTCCTCTCAGGGCAGGATGCTGTGCCCCAATCTCAAATCACTGAGGCTCAAGGCATGGCTCTTGAGGACTTAGAATTTGCTAACCTTAACCTATCAGAACAGGTGCTGACAGTGCTTAGGGGTTCCAGGAAGTCTTCTACTAAGAAGACATATTCCTCTAAGTGGAAAAGATTTACAATATGGTGTACAGGTAAGGGTGTGAGCCCTTTCAGGGCTGATTTGGCTATTATCCTACATTACCTTACACATTTACATTCCTTAGGTCTGAAGCCTTCCACTCTCAAGGTCCACTTAGCTTCAGTCTCTGCTGTCAGTTGGTAAAGAGAGATCTATGGCCTCTCATCCAGTATTTAGAAAATATTTTAAAGGCCTTAATTTTTTATTTATTTATTTTAGTCTTTGGTAACTGGGTAAGGCCCACTAGGCACAAGTGCCTGTTTTCAGGGGTGACCTGGGAGCACTGGGTGGTTAAGTGACTTGCTCAGAGTCACACAGTATGCAAGTGGAGGTTGTGAGAATCAAACTCAGGTCTGGTCTACTGGATGTACCAAGCTTGTTCACACCTCATTCCTCTAACCTCTAGGCTATACTGCCAGCCCCAATCTTCTGCACCCTCCCCTAAGGGAACCGGTGCCGGCCTGGAATCTAAATATTTGCATTGCTAAACTCATGGATGCACCATTCAAACCTATGGCAACCGCTGATTTGAAGTATGTCACTTGGAAAACTGTTTTCCTGGTTGCCATTACTTCAGCCAGAAGGATCAGTGAATTACAAGCCCTGTGCACAGATGTGGACTACATCTCATTCCACAGAGACAAGGTGGTCCTTAGGACTGATAGAAAATTCCTTCCCAAGGTGGTATCTGATTTTCATTTGAATCAGTCTGTCACTCTACCTGTCTTTTTTACAGACAACTCCAGTTCTGCAGAAAGGAGACTCCATTTCCTTGATGTCAAAAGGGCACTTAGCCACTACATTGACAGAACCGAGTCTTACAGAACAAGTCAATCACAGCTCTTTCTCACATATGGTGAAGTTGGTAAGGGCAGAGCTGCAACAAAGCGTACAATTGCTCGCTGGATAGTGGCATGTATACAGTTTTGTTATAGTAAGGTGGGTAAACCGGTACCTCTGGGCCTGAGAGCACACTCCACAAGGGGCATAGTGGCTTCAGTGGCAGCTTCAAGAGAAATTCCACTACTGGAAATCTGTAAAGCAGCAACATGGAAAACAGTACACACTTTCACAAAGCATTACAGCCTGGACTTGCAATCCGGAGGTGATGCTAGATTTGGTACAGCAGTACTGCAGAGTTTGTTTCCTAAATAGGTTCTCTGCCCAACCTTCAAAGGTACTGCTTGGTAGTCTGCATTAAGTTTAATCATAATAATGAGTGATTCCTGGGGTTAGAAGAAAAAAATACTCACCATAGTAATCTTGTTTCTTCAAAGGGATCACTCATTATGATTAAAGACCCTCCCTACCTCCATACTAGAACCTATAGAAGTTGCTCTGCATCCCTGCATTAGAGTTTTTTCCTTTTCTGCTATATAGGTTAAGATAGAGACTCACTTTGTTTAACCAGTTGGTGTCCAGGTGGTCTCAAGTTTCTTAGGATTGTTGGTTAAGGATGTTTTGACCTGAAAGGGCAAAAATATTATTTAATGTTGTTAATTTTAGCTAGTGGGTCTTTTACCCAGTTAGGCTCCGTAAGAATCTGAAGCACTCAGAGTGCAACAGTTGCTAGGGCAGCAGTTTGAAAGTGGCATGAGCCAATTGAGAGTTCCATAATTTGCATAAAATTCCATCTCTCCGGGCAGTTCAACACAGCAGGCTGACTGTATTAAGTTTTATCATAATGAGTGATCCCTTTGAAGAAACAAGATTACTATGGTGAGTAATTTATTCTTCTCTGCTCCAATCAAGCAAAACAACAGGATCATTTTAAAAATTCTGGAGCCATGGAGTAGAGGTTCCACTAGAACTGTCATTGATGCTATACAAGTGATCCGTAATTTTCGTCTGTTTTTTATAAGACATTACTTTTTTTTACAGGGAAGTTCCTGCGTTAAAGGGGACAATTCCATGTTCTGGAGCCTCTGCAGCCTAGTATTAACCATCCCTATTTAAACCTCCTCCCAATAGGAAAAGGAAAAGGGTGCTGGACTCCGCTTGCCCTCTGGTGAAAAGGAGAAAAATACAAATTCATATCCTTCTGGGCACTTCAGTTGCATAGACTAAGTACTGTATGCTGTGTTCAAAATACTATGTAATACGCAGGGCAACAACACTGAGCCAAGATAACACAGTAATAATAAGTGCTAAAACAGCTTGGGCTAGACTGAGACTAAGACTGAGGAACCAGAAAAAAAGTGCAAATATGCAAGTGTGCAAGACGACCTATCGATAATCAACAGGGCATATAAATGTTGTATATAAAATGAATACCTAATTACAGGCTCCCCCCCTACACTGTTTACTTATTCTTGCCCAAAGCAGTGCCCCTTTACAAAAGAGAAAAAAAAAATTGATAAGTTCAATAAGTGCAGTAAGTTTAGTAAATGCAGCAAAAACACATAATCAGTTTATCTAAAATAGGATAAAAATCCTGCAAGCTATAACATGTTTGTGAGAATATTTATAAGTGTACAAACAGAACGCTTTATTCCTTATTGTCCACAATACAGAGCCTAAGGCCTCTGTGTTTCTTGGTTAAGCTTCAGTCCCTCGACAGTTATCCTGGATAAAACGAATAAAATGGGAAAACGGGAACAGTCTTAAGTCAACCACACCACACAAAATAAAATCTTGCAGCTCACGAAGGCTTCTCCGGTGGCTTTTCTAGCGACTTCACTGATGGCTGTATTGAGATCTCTTTCCCTTTAATTTTCTCACTCTTCGAATAAAAATAGCGAGATGCACTGTACCTTTTGCCCCACTTCGCAAATGCACCAGATACCTCCGTTTCACTTTCCACTAGAAATAAAATGAAAATACATAAGACTTTTTAATTTGCTTGCTCCCACAACATCAACGGACTTAAAATACAAAACACAAAAGACCAGTCAACACTTAAATTAATCTTAATTAGTCTGAAAATAAGACTAAAGAAAAACTCTCAAAAGCTTTCTTACTAAAGTCACTAAAAAAAGATTCACTAAAAAGCTTTTTAGAATATCTATTTGAACTACTTACTTTTAGGAAATCAAAGTACTAGAATGGATTGTGACCACATGTAACACCGGGCTCCCTGAGAAACAACAACAAGCTCTCAGCAACTTTTCACTTTCACAGCTTACTTTTTTTTTTTTTTTAAAGACTGAGTCAAAACCCATACAGCAGCTTGCTTGCTACTAGATTTTTACCGAATGTATAACAACTGAGAAAAATGCTGTGATGATCTGCTTTTCAGCAAGCCCGCCGCTCTCTGTGACGTCTTGAGTAATTCTGAGCTCTCAGGCTCAAAGGGGCAGATTAAATACACCTGCACTCACCTGAATCACGTGAGCCTGAGGCTCGAACTTTAATTGGGACTAAAAAAAATTAGAATCAAAGAGAAAGACCTACAAAACCTAACAGAAAAAACAAACAAAAAAAACCAACCACGTAAATAAAATAAGGGGTTAAAGCAGCAAAGTAGTGCTCAGTAAACCCTCGTTAAAACAACATATGCAAAAAACATGACCTTGCTTCACAATGTATCACAACACTCCATGGATCATTAAAGCTGCACAGTACAAAATGTCTCTCCATCATTAAACAAGGATAAAAAAAGGGAGCAATATAAATAAAAATTAAAATTGCAAAAATCTTGCAGCTTTTAAACAGTTCAAGTAGATCCAGAATAGAAGGGCATTCAGTGTCTCGATAGCTCTCTTCACCCTCTCTTGGCAGCTCCTCCGCTGTCCCATGACCTCTCCAAAGCTTCCAATCAGACACTGCAAATCCTTCTCTCCTCTCCCGGCCGTCTGACTGGCCTCTCTCCCTGCTGCGCCACTTGGGCCTGTTCTCGTCCGGCTACAATTTCTTTCTGCAGAGAGGAAAACAGGAGCAAAGAGAAAAAAAGTAAACCAACGGAAATAAGACAATAGGATGAACTGGAAAGGCTGCACTTCTCAGGCAACAGGTAGCATACCTTTTGTAAATTTAAAACTAGCTGTGCAGCCCTGCTACTAGCGTCTACTCCTCAAATGCTAGTGCGCGTAGTCCTCTCCCACTCCAAGGTCAAGAAGTGGAAGGGAGTCTCTGTTCCAGTATAGCATACCGGTTTGGGGCATAGTTTAGAGATTACAAAATCACACATGCCCACATTTGTATTTTCTTGAAACTTGGCTTCCCAGCCAAATGCCCTTTGGGGTAACCCTTGCCTCAGTGTTTGCACACAGAGGTTCTTTGTCTTTTAAATAGTTTAGAGATGGTTGCTTCAGTGTGAGTTGAGAAGGATAAGTCACCCCGTCCAAGAACTAAATCATCAGTGTACACAAGTACAGGACATCTTTCCTTCAATATTTTTGGGGAGTCTGTTAAAGAATCCTTAAGTTGTGTTAGGAGACTATTTATATAAATACAGAATAGTGTTGGGGCTAGTACACATCCCTGACAGACATCACAGTTTGTAGAAAATCTAGCTACAGACTTTACTTCAGAGGATGTTCTTACTTGAACCCCTGTACTGGTGTACAGTTTTCTTATTATATTTATCAAGTATGGTGTAAAACCCCATTCCCTCCTTTCTTCCCAAAGCTTTTGGCGTGAGATCATGTCAAAGGCAGCACTAAAATCAGTAAAGGCTAAATAAATCCTTTGCTTCCTGAGTTTGACATATTTCTCATACAAGTGATTAAGTATATACCATTTATCGATAGTACTATAACCACCCCTAAAACCTGCTTGATATTCTGACAGACCTCCTAAAACCTCTAGTTGTTCACTTAGCCTCACGAGGATAATTTTGGCAAATATTTTTCCCATAATATCCAATAAGGATATGGGTCTGTACATTGCTGGATGTATCTCCTTTTTTTAAAAATTGACACGATCGTCGCCCCTTTCCAGGATTCAGTAAATTTTAAACTCTTACAGCATACATTAAAATATTTGGTAAGTATGCTTGTCCATACTGAAGGAGCTGCCAGATACACCTTAGCAGGGATAGAGTCAGGCCCTGGTGCTTTTCTTTGTTTTAATGTGGCAATAGCAAAATAAGCTTCTACATTTTTTATTAGATTAAAGGTTGACATATCCGTCCCTTCAATGGCTTTATCTACCCCAATATTAAACTCATTGAAAATAGAATAATATTTAATCCAGACATCAGTGGAAATATAAGAATCTACTTCATTTTTATGGTTGCCTGTACCTTTGGCTACTAAAAGCCAATAAACTTGATAATCTTTTGTTTCGATTATTGTAAGCATTTTTTCCCATTGTCTATTATAATATTCCCTCTGCTTCTTTTGTAACATTATTTTGTATTTCTCTCTTTCAGAATTCAGATATTTGCTATTTATTTTTAAATCTGAATTTTTCATTGATCTAACCAATCTACTTAAACCCTTTTTGCCGTAAAGCAATCCTTATCAAACCAGTTGTCAATTTTCCTTTTCCTTACATTTGTAATACTTGAGGCCTTCAGGATCTCTTTAATTTCATTATAATGTATGGAGACAGTCAATTAACCTGTGTTTTCTGCAGTATTACAACCTGATAATCCCATCAATGTGATGTCACATGCTGTAAACCTTGCATAGAGACGTCACATCGATGGGATTACAGAACAGAACAAAGCAAGTGACATAATTCCAAAAATGGAACGCTAATCAGTTAGCATTCAAAAAGTAAGCAAGCCCACTCATTCAGTCTCTAAAGCACCGCAGCACATGTCGCGATGGATACCAGCACAGTCCCCCCACAATCAGATAGACAGGCCTTTATAGACAAGCAGGAGAATAAACGTACTGCAAAGAAAACTTCATCTGATACAACCAGTTGTGGCACATGAACCCACACCGCAGAGAAACCCACTGAGTAACCTAGGTGTCAAGTTCAATCTTTTTGGAGAAGGAATCACTATAATAGTGAATAACAACTACTACGGCAAGCAAAACCGTAGAAGAATCGCAGTTGTCAGTGACTCCTCCTCCGATGAATCTTAGTAAGTATCAGCCCCATCGCACACCAAAATAACCTTCTTATTTTATAAATAAAATGTGTACCCAGTAAAAAAGCTCAATTTTTTTCTTACTTAATCTCCCCAGGCCTACCTCCTGCTGTTCCTACAAGCTCCATGTCTGACCCACGCACATCAAGAGGTGAAGTCGCAGACGACTACGTCGCGCACATCCACATGACAAAAACTGACCAACCGCAAATGTGCTGGATGCAGCTGACTCTTTTATTAACCCTTTAGTTATTTTTTCACTCACTCCATACACTATAAAGAAAAGTGCCTAGGAAATGGTTGTTAACCATGGAGGTAATCACTTCTCGTGGTTGCCAGGACAACTGTAAACCTCTTGAGCTGCGCTCTCGAGGTTTACTTAATTGTCCTGGCAACCGCTCTAGGTGATTACAGCATGGTTGACAGCCACTTCTAGGCATTATCCTCTATGAGACCTATGATTATACTTTCCTTTAATTCCTCCTCTGCATTGATGTTATCAGTTTTATTTTTGAGCCTTTGTATTGTCTCCATTACTGACCTTTCATCTGTTTTATTCCACTTTATGTTATTTTTATTCCTAATCTCTATCCTTAGTTCTCTCTGGTCATCTTTTTCCTTATTGATTAGACTCTTTAACTTCAAACAACATGAAGTCTTAATGTATTCTGACATATGCAGTTAGGTCCTCCCTTTCAACTGCCCTGGAGAACAAAGAGTTAAACTTTCCATGGCCAGCATGGAATGTTCACCACGAGCTTGGTTGAAGCCCCCGTCTGCTGTTGTTTAAACTGCAACCGTCAGATTCTTTACTCCGCCTCACTGAACAGTTGCTCTGGAGATTTCTCCTTTGCTTGGTTCAAAAAAAGTCGGTTGAAGTGTAGTTTTTTTTCAGTCGGTTTCTACCAAATTGCTGTTACCGCTCAGTCAGTTCAAGTCTGTCTGTGGTACTGTGAGTACTTCTGTGTAGTTTCTGTGTGGAACTTGTAAATTGTGGATCAGTTCGGCTGAACCAATCAGTTTCAGGTAAACAAGTTTGTAATTCATTTAGAGTGTGGTAACCGGTCTGTATCGGTTCTAAAAAAAATGGATTTTATTACAGGTTTTTTCCAAGACCCGTGACACGGTCAGGAACCGATAGGGGAGTCTTGCCTGGCGGATTGCCGAAAAAAGGGTACGTTTTGGATAGGGTTGGCCATGTCTGAGAAACCCAAGAAAAAACTGGGCCCACTGGGTTTCAACATTGCAGTGTGTGTGGGGAAGTCTTTGCCAAGGCTGATACCCACACCACCTGTGTTTAGTGTCTGGGGTTTGACCACCTCGATTCAGACTGCCAAATTTGTAAGCATTTTCCCAAATCTACCCTGGAAAAGAGATTAGGTAGACTGAGGGAAAGGGAGGCCGAGAAGTCCGCTGACCTGGATAGCCAGCCCGGTTTGGTTCCGACCGAACCAGAAGGAGTGCCCCTTGACCAGGGCAATACTTCTTCGGGCAAAAGGAGAGCCAATTCTGAGGAGTCGGTTCCGGTGAAAAGGAAAAGAAAAGATATATCGTCCGGTTCGGACCCAGAAATTCATACTCCGACCGCCGATGAGATAGCCAAGGCAATAAGGAAAGTGACCCCCGTCTCAAGGGGAGGAAATGGACAAGAAAATGATAGAGGGCATTCTCAAAATGGCTGAAAAAGGGGAGATACTGTTGATGGGGGACCTGAATATGCCAGATGTTAACTGGGCAACATGGACTGCAGCCACATCCAAGAGCAGGGTCATTCGATGCATAACAGGAGCATACCTTAGACAGCTAGTGGTGGAACCCACTCGGGAGGAGCAATATTAGACCTAGGTACTATCAAATGGAGAGGATCACAAACTTAGAAGTCAGTAGACACCTGGGAACAAGCGACCACTGCACAGTGTGCTTCACAATAAACACAACCATGGAGACAAGCCATACAAATACAAATACAAGGATACTGGACTTTAGAAGGGCTGACTTTGGCATAATGGGTGAATACCTGAGGAATGCATTAGCAAATGGCCAGAAAGGAGGGGTGGAAGAACAATGGGGAAAAATCAAAACTGCCATCATGGAGGCAACAAGCCTTTGTGTGAAACAAATAAAGAAAACAAAGCGGAATAAAAAACCACTATGGCTCTCAAAAGAAGTGTCAGGGAAGGTTAAGGAGAAAAAGGCTGCATTCAAAAAGTATAAGGAATCACAGACTGAGCACGACAGGAACTGCATCAATTAAAGCAGAAAGAAGTGGGAAGGCAGTCAGAAAAGCAAAGGCCCAAACCGAGGAAAGGATAGCCAGCTCAGTTAAGAAGGGGATAAAACCTTTATAGGTACATTAGGAACATAGAAAGGTTAAGGGAGGGATAGGAAGATTAATAAAGGAGAGGGAGGTGGGCAGAGGAGACAGTGAAAGGCAGAGATAATGAATGAATACTTTGCTCAGTATTCACAAAAGAAGAAGAGGGGAGTTACCAAACCAAACAGTAGAAGCACTCTGGATAGTGGGGTTGATACAGTCCATTTAAAGAAGAAAGAGTACTGAAAGAACTTGAAACTCAAGGTGGACAAAGCAATGGGGCCTGACGGGATTCACCTAGAATCCTAAAAGAGCTAAGGAGGATCTAGTGACACCACTAACCACACTTTAACAAATCATGGGAAGATGGGGTGGTACCTGAGGACTGGAGGAGGGCAGATGTTATTCCCTTCACAAAGTGGGAGCAAGCAGAAGCAGGAAACTACAGACCTGTTAGTTTGACCTCAGTGGTGGGGAAATGATGGAATCACTTCTGAAAGAAAGAATTGTTGAGTACCTAGAGGCCAGCGGGGCACTGGACCCAAAGCAGCATGGATTCACAGCAGGAAGGTCATGTCAGACAAATCTAATCGATTTCTTTGACTGGGTGACCAAAGTAATAAACCAGGGAGGGGCTGTGGATATGGCCTATCTAGACTTTAGCAAGGCATTTGACACAGTCTCGCACAAAAGATTAATAATCAAGTTAGCCAGCCTGGGAGTGGGTCCCAGGGTGGTAGCCTGGGTAGAAAACTGGCTGCACAACAGGACACAGAAGGTAATAGTGAATGGAACACATTTTGAAGAAAGGGGGGTTACTAGTGGAGTACTTCAGGGCTCAGTACTGGGTCCAGTCCTCTTAACGCCTTTATAGGTGACATTGCAGAGGGTCTGGAAGGAAAGGTATGCCTCTTTATGGATGACACAAAGATCTGTAACAGAGTTGATACACAAGGGGTAGAAAGGATGAGAAGGGACTTGACAAGGTTGGAGGAATGGTCAGACATATGGCAACTTAGATTCAATGCAAAGAAGTGCAAAGTAATGCACCTGGGAAATAAAAATCCAGGAGAAGAGTACACAATAGCAAGGGAGGTACTAACAACAACAATAATGGAAAGGGATCTGGGTGTAGTCATATCAGATGACCTAAAGGTGGTATGCAATGTGAGAAGTCAGTAGGGAAAGCCAGGGGATACTGGGATGCATAGGGAGGGGCATCACAAGTAGAAAAAGGGAAGTGGTTATCCCTCTATACAGACAGTTGGTGAGACCCCATCTGGAGTACTGCGTGCAGTTTTGGAGACCTCATCTACGCAAGGACATAGGATGGAAGCAGTCCAGAGGAGGGCAACTAAAATGGTGAAGGGTCTACATCAGAAACCATATGAAGAGAAACTGAGAGAGCTTAATATGTATACCCTTAATGAAAGGAGGGACGGGGGGACATGATAGAAACTTTTAAGTACCTCAAGGGAATCAACAAAGTCCAGGAGGGTAGCATCTTTCAGAAAAAGAGATGTGTAAGAACAAGGGGGCACAATTTAAAGTTAGAGGGGGGACGGCTCAGGGGTAATGTGAGGAAATTCTTTTTCACGGAGAGAGTGGTGGACGTATGGAACCGCCTTCCTGGAGAGGTTGTGGGGTCTAAAACAGTGGAGGAATTCAAACATGCATGGGACAGACATAAGGCAATTATAGTGGGGGGTTGCAGGAAATAGGCTGTTGGTTAACTAGAATCTGCAGCTTATCCAGTAGGTAGGGAAATGGGCAGACTGGGTGGGCCAAGTGGTCCTTATCTGCCGTCAAAGTCTATGTTTCTATGTTTCAATCGCTTACTTCGATTCCGACCGAACCGGCACCATCTGGCAGGGGTTCGGTTCGGTCGGTTCCCCTGGTTCCGGATTACACTTTGGAAGAGTTTTATGAACCGGAGGAGGAAGGAGAGTATGAGGATGATTATGGTGATTATGAAAGTCTGGATGTGCCTGTTGACCCGGACATCTCCCCAGACAGACCTTCAGGTGTTTCTCCTCCTAGGCTTTCTGAGTCCCCTTCTAACTATACAGTATGTTTTACAGAAAAGTGGCTGAGACCCTCCAGCTCCCTGTGGAGGAAGCACTAGAGGATCAGGAGGAGCCTGATTTTGTTGAGATGATGGCGAATGGACAAGAGGTACACTCTCTCAGGCTCAGACACGGAGTTCCTTTTCCAGCAATACAGCCATGTTGGAGTAGTGCAGGCTGCTGCCTGTGATAAGGCAAATATCCCCTTGGCATCACACCCCCCAGACAAGGACTCCAGGAAGATTGATGCCATGGCAAAGAAACAATACATGGCAGCATCTTTGGGACTCAGGCAGGTTAACTATATGGCCTATACAGCTAGATACCAGAAGTCCAGGTGGGACACTGTGCTGGCTCTGGCTAAACATGCCCCTGACCAGCTTGCCAAGGAGTTGGAGCAGGTGGCTGCAGATGGGATTGAGGCATCTAAAGTACAATTTCATGCTGCTGTAGACTCCAATGATGTTTCATCAAGAGTCATGGCTACATCTGTGGCTCTTCGTAGGATGGCTTGGCTCAGATGTACTAGCCTCTCATAGGATACCCAGGCTAAGGCCATGGATTTTCCTGTAATTGGTAATTCTTTGTTTGGGGAGCAGACAGAGAACTACATGAAAAAGATGGATGAGTACAGGACCACTTACAGGAGTACTCAGACCAAAGAAAGGCAAGCAACTCCTCAAAGGCAGCAGTCCAGGGGCAGAGGCAGGCCTTTCCAAAGGCCTTTTTACCAAGCTCAGGCCTCCTCTTCTTTCTCTCAGAGGGGGTTAGAGGCAGAGGCAGACGGGGGATGAGCAGGCATGCATCCACCCCTCAGCCTAAAGCCCCTGCCAAGCAGACACCCTGATGGGTCTGCCCGGGCCGATTCTCCCATACCAGTAGGGGGCAGGCTGGCTTACTCTGTCCAGGACTGGAAGTCTCTAACATCAGACAAGTGGGTCCTGGAAGTAGTAAGCCAAGGGCTGGTTCTCAGCTTCAAAAAATTTCCCAAGATGAGAACCAGATCCTTTCCACCTGCGAATCTATCAGAGACCCTTGCCTTAGAGGCAGAGGTTTCTTCTCTCCTCGCTCTCAGAGCTATAGAGAGGGTTCCCACCCTACACAAGGGCAAGGGATTGTACTCCAGGTACTTCCTAACCCCCAAAAATACAGGAGAATGGCGGCCCATCCTGGACGTAAGATATCTGAACAAACACCTTTTAAAGCCAAAGTTCAAAATGGTGACTCTGGGAATTATCCCTTCCTCTCTAAAGCCAGGGGACTGGCTAGCCTCCCTGGACCTCAAAGATGCCTATTTTCACATTCCCATCAGGTGCTCCCACAGAAAGTACCTCAGGTTTGAGTTGCCCTCGGGCCACTATCAATTCAGAGCAATGCCCTTTGGCCTAACATCAGCCCCAAGGGTTTTCACAAAGTGCCTGGCAGTAGTGGTTGCTTCCCTAAGGAGAAAAAAGATCTCCATCTTCCCGTACTTGGATGACTGCCTCATAGTAGGTCAGTCTCCAGACTAAGTCAAGTCACATTTGCAAGTGACCCAGCAAGTGCTTACTTCCTTAGGATTCCTTCTCAACCTTCCAAAGTCAGTTCTCGAACCAGTACAGCTCCTCACCTTTATAGGGGCAGAGCTGGATACAGTAAAGGCAAGAGCCTTCCTTCCCCTGGAAAGGGCAAGAACCCTCATGGAACTGGCCTCTTCATTCGCCCTTCAGGTGTCTCGACCAGCAAGGCATTTCCTTCAGCTTCTGGACCACATGGCTGCTTCCACAGCAGTGGTCCAAGGAGCAAGATTCCAGATGAGGGACATTCAGTTCCACTTAAGAGCCTTCTGGTCCTGATCCAGGCCTTGCAGTGGTGGCAGGATCAGGACAATCTGAGACAAGGGGTTCCTTTTGTCACTCAGTCTCATTCAGTGATACTCACCACAGATGCTTCCCTGCTGGGCTGGGGAGCCCATTTGGGGGATCTTACCACCCAGGGACTGTGGTCACCTCAGGAATCTCTGCTTCACATCAGTCTCTTGGAACTCAGAACAGTGTTTCTGGCACTGCAAGCCTTTTCCAAATGTGTGCAGAACAAGGTGGTCCAGGTCAGAACAGACAACACCACCACCATGTGGTACATCGACAAGCAGGGAGGCACTTGGTCTATGGGCATGTGCACAGAAGCAGTGAAGTTTTGGTCCCTGGCCTATTCCCTGCAAACCTCTATGATAGCAGTTCACCTCCCAGGGAAGGACAATGTACTAGCAGATGCTCTGAGCAGAATCTCCCAGGGCCATCACGAATGGATCCTACATCCTCTAGTTTTGTAAGTGATTTTCTCGAGATGGGGCACTCCAGAGATATATCTTTTTGCAGCCCCAGACAATCACCAACTTCCTCTCTTTTGTTGCAGACCCCCAGTCTTGGGCTCAGTTCCCCTGGATGCTCTGCTTCTGAACTGGGAAGGAAAATTTCTGTATGCTTTCCCCCTTCCCTCTCCTGTTCAGAGTGTTAGTCAAGATAAGGTCACGACCATGCAAAGTGATTCTGATTGCTCCAGACTGGGCCAGATAGCCCTGGTATCCCCTGTTGCTGTCCCTAGCAGTCCACCTTCCCCTGTCTCTTCCCAGGAATTACAATCTGTTGACATCCTCTCAGGGGAGGATTTGGTACCTGAATCTTTGGTCTCTCAATCTCAAGGCATGGCTCTTGAAGAGTTAGAGTTTGCAGATTTGCATCTTTCCCAGGGGGTTCTGGATATCCTTAAGGCTTCTCGAAAGCCTTCCACCAGAAAGACTTACAATTCCAAATGGAAAAGATTCTGCATTTGGTGTTCTAAGAAGAATATTTCTCCAGACTCTGCTGAGTTGCCTACGGTTCTGGACTATATGGTCCATCTTAATGGCCTAGGCCTCAGACCAGCTACCCTTAAAGTACACTTGGCAGCTGTTTCTGCTTTCTTGTCAGTAGGCAAACCTTCCTCTCTATCATCCCATCCTGTGTTTTGTAAGTTTTTCAAGGGATTGCTTCACACCAATCCCCCCTTTAGGGATCCTGCTCCTGCTTGGGACCTTAATGTTTGCGTTGCTCAGCTTATGCAACCACCCTTTGAGCCTTTATCCTCTGCAGAGCTTAAGTACTTGACTTGGAAAACTGTGTTTTTGGTAGCCATTACTTCTGCCAGGCGTATCAGTGAATTGCAAGCCCTGTCAGTGGAATCTGATTTCATCTCTTTCCATAGAGATAAAGTGGTCCTAAGAACTAACAGAAAGTTTTTGCCTAAAGTGGTTTCAGATTTCCACCTCAACCAGTCTATATCTCTCCGTTTTCTTCACCGACTGTTCCTCCTCTGGAGAGAGGAGGCTACACAGCTTGGATGTTAAAAGAGCCCTTAGCTACTACATAGAGCGTACCAAGGGTCACAGGTTTGAATACCTCCAGTTGTTCCTCACTTATGGAGAAGTCGGTAAGGGCAAACCTGCCACGAAGAGATCTATTGCCAGGTGGATTGTTTCTTGTATACAGTTCTGCTATGAAAAACTGGGTAGAACTCCACCCTCAGGCTTGAGGGCTCATTCCACTAGAGGTACAGCTGCTTCCCTGGCTGCTGCCAGGGATATTCCTCTTTTAGAACTTTGTCAAGCAGCCACCTGGAAAACAGTCCATACATTCACCAAGCATTACTCTCTGGATATCCAGGTTAGGAGTGATGCTTGGTTTGGCCCAGCAGTACTTCAGAGCCTGTTTCCAAAGTAGGTTCTGTCCCTCCTCCATGAAAGTACTGCTTGATAGTCTGCAATTGTCAGAATACAGCAAGACTTCATGTTGTTTGAAGAAAAAATTACTCACCTTAGTAATGTTGTTTCTTCTAATGGAGTCTTGCTGTATTCTGACCTCCCCGCCTCCCCTCTCAGAACCTAGTTTTTGGGATGTGGGTGGGCAGGAACAGTGTTGGTACCCTAGGGGTGTCCTTTTTCTCACCCTTTTTTAGTTTGGGCGAGTGGTTGTGTTTTTGGATGTGTATTGTTTTTGGGTTTCCTGACTTGAGTCTTCCTTTTGAAACCAAAAACCCTTTTATATAGATATAGTTGCCAGTTGGCTAGTGTTGAGTTTTACAGTTTCCACACAGAACTTCTAGTGAGTATTGCTCGTAAAGATCTGAGGGTTGCAGTTTAAACAACAGCAGACAGGGGCTTCAACCAAGCTCGTGGTGAACATTCTATGCTGGCCATGGAAAGCTTAACTCTTTATTCTCCGGGGCA
This sequence comes from Neoceratodus forsteri, assembly GCA_016271365.2. Lineage (NCBI taxonomy): Eukaryota > Metazoa > Chordata > Ceratodontiformes > Ceratodontidae > Neoceratodus > Neoceratodus forsteri. Next base: position 284,106,162 of record CM028129.1, read on the forward strand.
GTTGAAAGGCAGGACCTAACTGCATATGTCAGAATACAGCAAGACTCCATTAGAAGAAACAACATTACTAAGGTGAGTAATTTTTTCTTCAGAACTATTGGAAAATGGTCACTTTCCATATGTTTAACTATTTCACATTGTTCCAAAATGTCCATGTCTCCGTTCCAAAAAGCATAATCTATTACTGTAGGACCCATGAGAAGAAACATGTGTGTAGTTCCCTGTAAGGTCTCCTTTTATTCTTCCATTGAGTGGAGCTAAAAAAATGAATCTTAAGTATATTTATTAACTTTAAACCTGTACTATTTGTTTTAGTGTCTGACGAAGCCCTGGGGGAAATATAAGTATCCTTATGACACCAGTTATGATAACTGCTATCTAGATACCCATCTTAATTGCCAATTCTGGCATTGAAATCCCCGCAAACCAATGTCATTTCACATGCAGTTATAACACAAACAGTATGAATAGTGTCTTCTAAAAGATCCCACAGACCCTCTGTATAGTGTTTAGATGGGTTTTTTTTGGAGGGGGGAATGTAGACATTTAAAATGTTGAATTTTTCTTGGTAATATTGAACCCTAAATGTTTGTATATTTTTGTTTGAGGAAATCATATCAACTTTAAGATTTGTATTGATTTTAAACCATGAAACTAACCCACCCGCATTCCTTCCTGAATTTGCAAGTCTAACAGCTGAGACATTAAAAGTCTGATATTCATTCATGGTTACATCATTACCCTTAGAATGCCAAGTTTCCTGAAGACATATCATCTTACTGCCCTTCATATACCTAGTCCATTCTATATCTGAAAATGTCTTTTGTAGGCTGGAAACATTCAGGATATATTATCATGTGAAATTGTTTCTAAGCAGTTGTTTCCCTTTCTTTTGTCATTATTTGGTAGTCAGTTTTCTGTATTCAATAAATCAAACCTGTTTTGTATTGTACAATTGAATAAAAGATCCTGATTTTTATCTAATTCACTAGTATTTTCAGGTCTTTGATTTTCTACTTGCAAAGACTCATTTTGCTTGTTCTTGAAAATCTCTTGTTTAATAGGTAATATGCGAAGACCTGTTGTATCCAACAGTCCCATACTGTCCATAATTTTATCATACAGACTCTGAAAGTGAACACAAAGTATGACTTGCTCAAAATCAGGACTTACTTCCACCCCTGAAACAGAACGGGCTTCCCAGTCATTGATTTCAATATTCTAGCATTGCTACAACAGCTCTAGAACCACCTTTTTTAGCTTGATGTTATTTTCATTTTTGATTTTACTTATACCAAATACTGTTAGTTATTTTGTCATTGTTTTTTTGCTTGTATTAATGTTAGACTCTTAACAAAATATTTATGTCTATAATGTGTAAACCAGTCTTGTCCAGAATTGTTGCTTTTTCTATTATTAATTCTGCAGTTTCTCAGTTTTGTATTAGTACATCAGCTTGGCCATGTCTTTGTTCATTTCCCCATCTGAATACTTCTAAGATGGTTAACTCCTCAGCATTCACTTTCAGGGCCTGTACAAACAAGTTGTGTAGTACGTTCTTAATTTTACCCCTAGTTTCATTCAGGATGGGATTCAGACCAAAAATACTAATTTGTTTAGAAGTGTAACTTCCCTTCTCTATGTTTCTGTTCATTAGACCTCTATTAACAAAATCAACCTCATAGCCGTGTCTTCTAAGAGAGCCATTATTTAGCCATATGTGATTTGTAGCTCTTGGTGATAAGCAAAATACAAAAATACAATCCCTTCCCATCTCATCTTTATCCTTCCACATTTGTACAATATCTGTCATACTCAGGTCCACACCAGTTTTTGCCCTAAACAGGTTCACAATCTTCTGTTTTTCTTTATGGTTGATATGGAGGCCATAGCATTTGTATCCATATAGTGTTAATATAGCACAGGCTTCCATGTCTAGTAGTTTTTCCCGTCTCTTCAGCTTGTATTGCTATCGGGTCATTAATCGGTTCAACCCTGAGAGTTTTTGTTACGAGTTCTTCCCTCATATCAATAATTTTTTCATCCACCTGTCTTAACTGCTTGGAAATGTTTTCTAGCATAATCTGTTGCTGTTGAACCGTACCCTGTTCACCAGGTTGGGCAGTTAGTCTATCAGAGATTTGGGAAAAGAGACTGTCACATTGTTCAATCACAGGCTGACTGCATTTAATATCTTGTTTTAGCACTTTGTAAGCTTTTATTTTGTCAACCCTCTTCTGTTTCACCTTTTTTCCTCTCTTTTTTTATCTCATTGTGATAAGTGTCCACTGCCACACCAATGGTTCTCCCAGCCCCTTTTCTTTTTTTTCCTTCTCTGCTTCTTCCCTTGCATGTTAATATTAACAGAATAATCAGGAATACAAATGATGGACAAGTCTGGGCGTAAAGGGGTAACATTGTCATTGACAATAAAGGGCGAACCTACCTGGGGAACTAGTCTGTCTATTTTCTGAACACTGTGCTCCAGCCTACCTCCATTCACAGCAATATTTTCTTTTATACAGTCAAACTCATGTCTAAAGTTAAACAACTGTTCAAGGATCATAAGATGGGCTGCATAAGGGTTAAGAACACAAGCCTTTAGGTCTTCACTAATTCAAAATGGATATCTTAACAGATTCAGTTAAATACTGTTTAGCCCAAATGCTTGAGGCTGACTATTTCCAACAGCAGACATTTCTCCAGGAGTACTTAGTTGTTTAAGACCGTTAATGGTTATTTTTAACTCATTAGCAATACTTTTTTAAATCATTATGCCACCCAATTTCCTGGTTATTATCATGAAAATAATCAGGAGAAAAGCTTAAAGTTTGTGAGGGGGAACAATCAGAGAGTCTACATGGACTATCTCTTATAATTTCCCCTACTTCCACACTCCCCATTGATTGCTCTAGTGTTCCTTCCTCATTAGTTTTGTCAGTTAAATGTTGTCAATTAAATCCCTAGATATACTCAGGTCTAAACTGGGGGTAACTGAAATACTTGTATGATCCGTACTACATTCTTTTCCTTTTGCCACTACCTCAATGGAATCACATTTGTCAGAAATCCCTCTAACTTCTTTCTCAGTTTGAATCCCCTAAATAATTTATATCCTTTGAGTCCCTGCTGGAATCTGCCTCAACTATTTTAATTGACATGCTCTGCCTATCTAAAATCTCTTGTTACCTTTTATTAGAGAAGTGATCTATTATTTTGATCTGATTAGTCTGAAAAAAATTTTTTGAGCCCATTTTTGTTTTCTTTTGTAAAAATCTTCTCTTGTTCCCTTTTGATAGTTTACCGGTATTTGGCTCATCTGAACTATTTCTGTTATACTGAGCCGTTTTCTTCTTATTGTTAGGTAATCGTTTTGTTTCAAACAACATGAAGTTTTGCTGTATTCTAACATATGCAGTTAGCCCCAGCACTTGAACTGCTCCGAAGAGGAAAGAGTTAACTCTATGCCAGAGCATAGAACGTTGGGCTCAAGCTTGGTTCAGACCTCTGTCTGCTGCACTTCAAAGTGTAACCATCAGATTCTTTACTCTGCCTAACTGAACAGTTGCTCCGGAGATTGCTCCTTCACTTGTCGGTTCAGTCTTAGTAAAACGTCAGTTTAAAAACGTATTTTGTCTTTATTTTTTCAGTTCAGATCCCTGTCTGCGGTACAGTAAGTGTTGTAGGTAGTGGACTTTAGTTTAGTTACTGTTTATTTTCTGTTATTCTGTATGGAAATTGTAAAGTCTCTCAATCAGTCTGGTTCGGAACCGATTGTGTTGGTTGATTATATTTTCTTTAATTTTCTTAGTGTGAAGTACCGGTCCCTATAGGTTTCAAAAAAACATAATTTTAGATGTTTTTTCCACAGCCCGTAACACGGTTGGTAACCGATGGGGGGTTGCCTGGCTTTAAAGCTGCTAAAGGGTAAGTGTTAGGATGGCTACGTCTGAGAAACCAAAGAGAAAAACCGGGCCCACTGGGTTTCAACACTGTAGTGAGTGTGGGGATGCCTTTGCTAAGGCAGACCCTCACACCACCTGTGTTTATTGTCTGGGGTTTGACCACCTTGATTCAGACTGCCAAATTTGCAAGAATTTCCTGAAGGCCACCCTGGATAAGAGATTGGATAGGCTTAGGGAAAAGGAGGCCGAGAAGTCCGCTGATCCGGATGGCCAGCCCGGTTCGGTTCCGACCAAACCTGAGGGAGTGCCCACTGACTGTCTATTCCCCTCCATAAATCTTTTGGGAAACAGACACAAAAAAATTCTCCAAACACCAAATTCTCTACCTCCTGTGGACAAGAGAATGGACAGGAGGTATATGCTGTCAGGCTCAGGTACGGAGTACTTGTTCCAACAATGCAGCCATGTTGGGGTCATGCAGGCTGCAGTCTGTGACAAGGCTAATATACCTTTGGCAGACTATATGGCCTACACAGCCAGATACCAGAAGTCCAGATGGGATACTGTTCTGGAACTGGCTAAACAGGCTTCCCGCCAGCTAGCCAAGGAGCTGGAGGAGGTGGCTGCTGATGGGATTGAGGCATCTAAGATCCAATTTCATGCTGCTATGGACTCGAATGATGTGTCATCAGGATTCATGGCTACATCTGTGTCTCTTCGGAGATTTGCTTGGCTCAGATGTACTAGCCTCTCACAGGACACCCAGGCTAAGGCCATGGATTTCCCTGTGGTGGGTAATTCTCTGGGGAGCAGACAGAGAATTACATGAAAAAGATGGATAAATACATGACCACCTACAGGAGTGCACAGGCCAAGGAAAGGCAGGCAACTCCTCAGGGGCAGACCTTTTCACAGGCCTTTCTACCAGGCACAGGCCTCCTCTCCTTATCCTCAGAGGGGGGGTTCTTCAGAGGGAGAGGCAGAAGGGGGATGACCAGGGCTGCATCCTCCTCCCAGTCTAAGGCTCCTGCCAAGCAGACACCCTGATGTGTCAGCCCGGGTCAACTCCCCTTTTCCAGTAAGAGGCAGGCTGGCTTACTACTTCCAGGCTTCGAAGTCTGTTACCTCAGACAAGTGGGTCCTGGAGGTAGTAAGCCAGGGACTGGCCCTGAGCTTCAAAAAATGTCCAAAGCTGAGGGTCAGGTCTTTTCCACCTGCAAACATCTCTGAAACCATTGCCCTAGAGGCAGAGGTTTCCTCTCTGCTGGCTCTCAGATCCATAGAGAGCGTTCCTACTCCACACAGGGGCAAAGGTCTGTACTCCAGATACTTCCTTACCCCAAAAAAGACACGCTGGTGGTGGCCCATCCTAGACCTAAGATACTTAAACAAGCACCTAGTCAAGCCAAGATTCAAAATGGTGACTCTGGGAGTAATTCTTCCCTCTCTGAGGCCAGGGGATTGGTTGGCCTCCCTGGACCTCAAGGATGCCTACTTTCACATTCCCATCAGGTGCTCCCACAGAAAGTACCTCACGTTCGAATTGCCCTCAGGCCATTATCAGTTCAGAGCAATGCCCTTTGGACTAACATCAGCTCCAAGGGTGTTCACAAAATGCCTAGCAGTAGTAGTGGCCTTTCTAAGGAGACAACATATTTCCATTTTTCCATACCTGGACGACTGGCTCATTGTGGGGCAGTCTCCACGCCAAGTCAAGTCAAACCTGCAAGTGACACAACAATTTCTCACTTCTCTGGGATTCCTCCTCAATCTTCCAAAGTCAGTTCTCAAGCCAGTGCAACTCCTGACCTTCATAGGGATAGAGTTGGACACTGTCCAAGCAAAAGCTTTTCTTCCTATGACAAGGGTAAAGGCCCTTACATACCTGTCTTCTTCTTTCTGCCTTCTGGTGTCTCGACCAGCAAGACATTTTCTTCAGCTCCTGGGTCACATGGCAGCTTCCACTGCAGTGGTGCAGGGAGCCAGATTTCAGACGAGGAACATTCAGTTCCATCTGAGGTCCTTTTCATCTCAGGAAAATAGATCCTCTAACCAAACTGATTCCAGTGACTCAGACTCTGATCCAGGCTCTCCAATGGTGGTTGGATCAGGACAATCTCAGAAAAGGAGTCCCATTCATCACTCAGACTGATTCTGTGGTGTTAACCACAGATGCTTCTCTCCTGGGATGGGGAGCTCACTTGGGAGCCCTCACAGGACAAGGAGTGTGGTTCCCTCAGGAGTCTGTACTTCATGTCAATCATCTGGAGCTCAGGGCAGTATACCTGGCTCTTCAAGCTTTGCATAGTAGGAAAAAAGAACATACATACCAGGTCTGCACTCCAGTTCCAGAAGTTTATTGCAGAAAAAAGATTTCTCTGATTCAGTACAGAACAAGGTGGTTCAGGTCAGGACAGACAACACCACCACCATGTGGTACATCAACAAGCAGGGAGGCACTCTGTCTACGGCCTTGTGCACAGAAGCCATGAAATTATGGTCTCTGGCTTATTCCCTGTAGACATCTCTGGTAGGAGTCCACTTGCCAGGGAAGGACAATGTGCTAGCAGGTACTCTGAGCAGGATATCTCAGGGCCATCACGAATGGTCCCTGGATCCTTTGGTGTTGAATGTAGTTTTCTCAAGGTGGGGCACTCCAGAGATAGATTTCTTTGCAGCCCCAGACAATCATCAACTCCCTCTCTTCTGTTACAGACCCCCAGTCATGGGCTCAGTCCCCCTGAATGCTCTGGTTCTGGATTAGGAGGGGACATTCCTGTATGCCTTTCCTCCCTTTCCTCTGTTGTTCAAGGTTCTGGTCAAGATAAGGTCACAATCATGCAAATTGATCCTGATTGCACCAGACTGGGCCAGGCAGCCTTGGGATCCTCTATTGATGTCTCTAGTGTCCATCTTCCCCTATCTCATCCCAAGAAACACAATCTGTTAACCTCCTCTCAGGGGAGGATATGGTAACCCAACCTTCGGTCTCTCAACCTCAAGGCATGGCTCTTGAAGAGTTAGAATATGCAAGTCTGCATCTGTCTCAGGGGGTTCTGGATATTTTTAAAGCCTCTCGAAAACCTGCCACCAGAAAAACATATAATTCCAAATGGAAGAGATTCAGCATTTGGTGTTCCAATAGGTATGTCTTGTCAGATACTGCTGATTTGACTACAGGTCTGGATTATATGGTTCATCTTAATGGCTTAGGCCTCAGGCCAGCCACTCTGAAAGTACACTTAGCAGCTGTCTCTGCATTCCTGTCAGTGGGGAAGGCTTCCTCCCTGGCATCTCACCCTGTTTTCGGTAAGTTCTTTAAAGGTTTGCTCCATACCAACCCTCCCTTTAAGGACCCTACCCCTGCTTGGGATCTCAGTGTTGGCATTGCTCAGCTTATGCAACCCCCTTTTGAGCCTTTGGCTTCAGCAGAACTTAAGTACTTGACATGGAAAACTGTGTTCCTGGTAGCTATTACTTCTGCCAGGCGTATCAGTGAATTACAAGCCCTGTCAGTGGAGCCTGATTTTATCTCATTCCATGAGATAAGGTGGTCCTTAGAACCAACAGGAGGTTCTTATCCAAGGTGGTTTCAGATTTTAATCTGAACCAATCCATGTCTCTTCCTGTGTTCTTCACCGATCATTCTTCTTCAGAAGAGAGAAGATTACACAGTTTGGATGTTAAGAGGGCACTTAGCTGCTGCATTGAGCACACTAAGGCACTTAGGTTTGACTGTCCTCAGTTGTTTCTCACTTATGATGAAGTGGGAAAGTGTAAACCTGCTACTAAGAGAACTATTGCCTGGTGGATTTTCTCGTGTATACAATTCTGCTGTGAAAAGCTAGGCAAAATACCCCCCTCAGACCTGAGAGCTCATTCGACTAGAGGTACAGCTGCTTCTCTGGCTGCTGCCAGAGATATACCCTTACTAGAAATATGCAAAGCAGCCACCTGGAAAACAGTCCATACATTCACCAAGCATTACTCCCTGGATATCCAGGCTAGGAGTAATGCTAGGTTTGGCACATCAGTACTGCACAGCCAATTCCCAAAATAGGTTCGGTACCCTCCTCCTTGGAGGTACTGCTTGGTAGTCTGCATATGTCAGAATACAGCAAGACTTCATGTTGTTTGAAGAAAAAATTACTCACCTTAGTAATTGTGTTTCTTCTAATGGAGTCTTGCTGTATTCTGACCTCCCTTCCTCCCTGCCTCCCCTCTCAGAACCTGTTTTTTGGGAAGTGGGCTGGCAGGTACAGTGTTGCACCTCAGGGATGTACTTGGCACTCCCCCCTTTTTAGAAAGGGGGCAGTGGGTTTTTGTTTATGTTGTTTTTTGTAGTTATGTTTGTTCACTACCTGGTTATTGTTTTGGGGTTCTCGACTTGAGTCTTTTGGGACCCACAAACATTTGTTGCCTGTTGGCTAGTTTATTTACAGTTTTCACCTAGGAGGTGTAGTTAGTATTAGCTTGTAAGAATCTGACGGTTACGCTTTGAAGTGCAGCAGACAGAGGTTTGAACTGAGCTCCAGACCAACATTCTATTCTCTGGCATAGAATTAACTCTTTCCTCTCCGGGGCAGTTCAAGTGCTGGGGCTAACTGCAAATGTCAGAATACAGCAAGACTCCATTAAAAGAAACACAATTACTAAGGTGAGTAATTATTTCTTCCTTAGCAATCACAGTGATTGGAGTTGTGTGAAACCCTGATTGTTCATTCAGGGATTCACTCAGCCCCATCACTGCTTGCCTAGCGAATTGATTTGTACCGTCTGGAGACTGTATATCCAAACTGCTTATTAGTGTCAATACATTAAACTCTGCTGCCAATGCTTGTTTCCTTGTTACAACCATTTCAATTAGTTAAAACAAGTGTTTCACTATAGAGAATTCCTATTGCACAATTCACATTAAAATAAGAAGAAAAAATATAAAGAATGGCCCCAAACAAACACTTCCAGGATTCTTTACAGTCTTAATTTAACAGTTATCCTGTTTTGCATACAGTCCTGAAGGATAAATACAGTTTACTTTCAGCACTATACTGCGTGAATCCACAGCTCATTCTGTCTATCATTGCACAATTCACATTAAAATAGAAGAAAAATATAGAGAAAGGCCCAAGACAAATATTTCCTGGATTCTTTACAGTCTGATTTTAACAGTTATTATCCTATTTTGCAGACAGTCCTGAAGGATAGATACGGCTTTACTTTCAGTGCTATACTGCGCGGATCCGTAGCTCACTCTATCTGTTCTGCCGAGGAAGAAGTTCCAATAAACTGAGGCAGTAAGGTCTCCCAAGTAGACAGATTTCTGCTGTAGTGTCCTCCGCCAGAAAATTTCAAAAACATTTTATTCTGACAAGCCAGGCAAATGCTTGATTACTTCTGTGTTTTTTCTGTGGTGGTTCAGTTTTACTTGAATCCACTAAGAAAAAAGAGGAAAGAAAAAACACAGACTGAAGATTCCAAAGCCAGCAACTGAGAATCTCCCCTGTCCCAGCCCGACAAGTGCCACGCAGCTCTAGAACTTCTAACTGAATCTTAACTGAACATGCTGTACCACAGCAGAGACACTATAACCAAGATCTTCTTCGCTGCAAGTAACCAAAAACTTCTACTTACTTCTATCACTGTTTGTAGTCTGTACTGGGAATGCAGAGCCAAATCACTGCACAGTTCTGCACCATCTTTTGAGTTTTTTCAGCTTTTACGCTCCCACTCTCACTCGTTTTTGGCAGAAACGCAGCTGTCTAAAAACTTGACCTCAGGTGTTTTCTCGTCTAAAAAGTCAACACATCCACAGATTACCACAAGGAAAGCCGCCTAGTTCAAACAAATCTTAAAAACGTTCCAGTGGGCGAGAATTTAATCCCCCCCCCCAAAAAAAAGAAATGGGTATGCCACTGTCAGCTGCCCGGGAACCCTGCAGAGTGTTTCACCTGAACGCACAGGTATGCTTTTTAAAGGGGGACCCACGTAACTCACTCAGGCCTGTCAGTGAACAGTCACTCAGCTTCCTAGTTTGAGCTAAATATCTTATTTTCTTAAAATCACAAGAAAAGAAAAATAAAAAATGAATAACAGGCATAAAATGTTAAAAAAACTCCAGACTTCAAAAAAGCTGTATACCCCCTCACACATCTCCCCGTAAATATATAATACTATCTACTAAAACCGGGTGTTTGCACGGTGGGTCAGAGCAAATAAAAATAGAAAAAATTAAATAGCCAGGCGGGTTACATCCCTTGAGACGTGGAGCTGAACAATCTTTCTTTTAATCCAGGCGTGCTTCCACACTTCAGAGATTTTAGCCATTTCAACCAGCCCTCTTCCACCATGGCAATCCCGCACCACACTCCACCCAGCGGGGCCTTCCTCCTGCAGCGGGGGAGAGAGAATACACCAAGTGGGGCACACAATAAAGGCACAGCTTAAAGATAATTTGAAAAGGAGACAAACTTTCCAGGCATAGGTGGCATACCTTTCCTAAAACTTGTATAAAGCGATGTCTCCCTACTTCTCTGTACTCCCCCACAGTATAGAGAGTGCATAGCTGTATATCTGCTCCTCACCAGTTCCAAGCACAGAATGAGTCAATCCAAGCAGTTGCTCACTATAGTCAGAGGTCAACATGAGAGTCCCCATAAGTGAAAGAAGGAAGAACAGGGGTGGGATTGTAAGGCTCAGAGGGGATGAAGTGGGGTGTGGAGGGAGACTTGGAAAAGGCATCAGTACTGAACAAATACTTCTGTTCTGTGTGTTCTAATAGAGTATTTTAAATTCCTCCCCTCTATCAGTGAAAATGAGATACTGCATGTTAACTAATCTATCCTGGGTTAACTACATTGTAAAAATCTATAAAAACAGGACCCCCGTAAAAATGAGATTTTGCATTTCAGCTGTGCTAAGTCTACTAAATACACTGTAAAATGTGTAAAGCTGGACCCTACTGAAAAGGAAATATTTCAGCTCAGCTGCCCAGTCCTGCTATTCACACTCACACTATGTGTGCATAGCTGTTGTAACAGAGTGTGTGTGTGTGTGTGTTTTTTTGTTTTCAAGGAGCTGTGTTTGTCTAGAACTAAAAACACCGTTCAACGCCTTTATGTTTATAGTTTTATTTTTTCCCTACTTCTGTAGAATATTAAAGAGCCACTGATGCATCTGGTAAAACTTTAGAGAACCTACTATTTAGACACAATTCAGCGTGCACGTTATATATCTTTCATAGATTTCTCCTACCTCATACTTAGGATGGCTTTGACTTATTGCTCCCCTGACCCCTGCTGGTCTCTTTACTGAACAGGACAGAAGTTTATCCCTTACATATCCTGGTAGTTTATCGACTGCCCTGTTGTAAGTTCTGGTGGTATGTTGTATTTTACCAGTTCTTTGTTGCATCTCTGTGTTCAGATCAAAGGCGTTGCAGGTCAGTTGCCCAGTCCTGGTATTCTTGCTCACACTCTTTATGTGTGCACAGCTGTTGTAAGAGTGTGTGTGTGGTGTGGTGTGTGTGTGTGTGTGTGTTTTCAAGGAACTGTGTTTGTCTAGAACTAAAAACACCGTTCACTGCCTTTATGTTTATGGTTTTATTTTTTCCTACTACTGCAGAGTATTAAAGAGCCACTGACATGTCTGGTAAAACTTTAGAAAACTTGCTAGACACATTTCAGCTTGCATGTTATATATCTGTCATAGATTTCTCCTACCTCTTATTTATTACTGAAGAACTTTTCACAAAAACAGGATCTTCATTCCTGAGAGTTTGTTTGCCTCTACAGTTTATTCCCAAGTTGCAGTCTTAATCCTCTGTTGTGACATCACAGTCTGTTGTCAAGGGAGTAATTGTGGTGTCACAAGCATAGCATTATGCTATATCTAGTAGGGAATAAGCAAAACTGGAGCTGATGTGCTCCCAAGGAACAAAGATCCTGAGTTCCTGCATATGACCTCAGTAATAAATAACGGATAGGAGAACTGCATAGCTAATGTCAAATATACGACAATGACTTATATCTAAATATTATGGTTTTCAAAGTTCTCCTGGAGGCATCGGACGCTCTTTAAGTAAGCTACAAAAACTAATTAGCAGTTTTGCACATCGAAGTGCTAATCAGTTCTGCAAATGTGTAGCACTTCTTCAGTTTGACTAGCAAAATTAAAAATACTGAACATAATGCTGTAACTGGGTCACGTTTTTTCCCATAAGAAAAAGCGTTTGTAATTTGCCGTTATAAAGGAGTGTTTATAATGGCAAACATGTCTACTATGAGAAAAGCGCGAGCCACCACGATCCTTGCGACTGAAACACCAGTGTCAGTCTCTCACATTGAGCACTTACCTCAGAGACCGCAGCCACAGAACGTGTATCACACATCCAGTCTTTCTGTAACCTCAACCTCCTTAATTCTAAGCTGCCAGCAAACTCTAAAAAAATCTCCTCTATTTCGAAAAAATATTCACCTCAGCAAACTGTAGCGCTGTAACTTTTTACATGCTCCCTAACCTCTCCAGATGTCTAGCTTTCTCATTCAAACACTATGAAGTCTTGCTATATTCTGACATATGCAGTGAGTCCCAACCTTCGAACTGCCCCGGAGATGAAAGAGTTAACTTTCCATGCCAGGCATGGAATGCTGAGCTCGAGCTCGGTTGAGACTCTGTCTGTTGTTCTTCAAACTCAAACCGTCAGATTCTTTACTCCACCTCACTGAACAGTCGCTCCGGAGATTTCTCCTGCTGCTCGGTTCAATTTGTTGGTTAAAGTACCGCTTTTCTCGGTTTTCGACCGAATTTAAACCGTAACCTGTCGGTACAGTCTCTGTCTGTGGTATTGTGAGTACTAGATAGGTTTTATTTTATTCTGTTCTGTGTGGAACTTGTAAACGATTTATCAGTTCGGCTTGAACCGATCAAGTTGTTTAAAATCTTAAATTGTGTATTTTAGAGTGTGGTTACCGGTTCTTATCGGTTCTAAAAAAAACTGATTTTATTACGTTTTTTTCCATGACCCGTGACACGGTTGAGAACCGATAAGAGGGTCTTGCCTGGCGGATTGCCATAAAAGGGTAAGTTTGGTTAGGACTGGCACTATGTCTGAGAAACCCAAAAGAAAAAACGGACCCACTGGGTTTCAACACTGTAGTGTGTGTGGGGGTCAGCCTTTTGCTGGTGCTGACCCCTACACCACCTGTGTTTATTGTCTGGGTTTGGCCACCTCAATGCAGACTGCCAGATTTGCAAAAATTTCCTGCAACTACCCTAGAAAGAGAGCTGGTAGGCTCAGGGAAAGGAGGCCAAAAGTCCGCTGAACCGGATGGCCAGCCTGGTTCGGTTCAAACTGAACCAGAAGGAGTGCCCTCTGACCAGGGCGAGACTTCTTGAGCAAGGAGAGCCGATTCTGAGGAATCGGTTCCGCTAAAGGACTAGAAAAGAAAATCAGCTGGTGTGGGGCCAAACTTTCCTCACCAACCGCTGAAGAGATAGCCAAAGCTTATCAAAATTGTCCAGTCGCTTCGGGACTGACCAACCGCACCATCAGACAGGTGCTCGGTTCAGACGGTTCCACCGGTTCAAGAGTATGAGTTAGAGGAATTTTATGAACCGGAGGAGGAGGAAGAGGAGAATGAGGAAAGTGAATGTGGATTTGAAAGTCTGGATGTGCCCATTGACCCGGACATCTCCCCAGACAGACCTTCAGGGTTTCTCCTCCTAGGCTTTTTGAGTCCCCTCCCATTTCATGTTTTATAAAAAGTGGCTGAAACCCTCCGCTTCCTATGGAAGAAGCTGTGGATGACCAGGAGGAGCCTGACTATGTGTAAATGATGGATATCCCAGAGTCTAGGAGGCTGTCTGTTCCTTGCACAAATCTTTTGGGAAACAGACATTTAAGATTTTAAAGACTCTAACACTATACCTCCTGTGGATAAGAGAATGGACAAGAGGTATACATTGTCAGGCTCTGACACGGAGTTCCTTACACAACAGTGCAGCCATGTTGGGTAGTGCAGGCTGCAGCCTGTGATAAGGCAAACATTCTCTTGGCTTCACACCCCCTGGACAAGGACTCCAGGAGGATTGATGCCATGGCTAAGAAACAGTACATGGCAGCATCCTTGGGACTCAGACAGACCAATTATATGGCCTATACTGCTAGGTATCAAAAATCCAAATGGGACACTGTTATGGCCCTAACAAAACAGGTCCCTGGCCAGCTTGCCAAGGAGCTGGAGCAGGTGGCTGCTGATGGTATTGAGGCATCCAAGGTGCAATTCCATGCTGCAGTGGACTCCAATGATGTGTCTTCTAGAGTCATGGCTACATCTGTGGCACTTCGAAGAGTGGCTTGGCTCAGATGTACTAGCCTGTCACAGGATACCCAGACTAAGGCCATGGATTTTCCTGTTGTGGGTAATTCTCTCTTCGGGGAGCAAACAGAGAATTACATGAAGAAAATGAACGAGTATAGGACCACTTATAGGAGTGCACAGGCCAAGGAAAGGCAGGCCACTCCTCAAAGGCAGCTTCCCAGGGGCAGGCCCTTTCATAGGCCTTTTTACCAAGCCCAGGCCTCCTCTTCTGCTTATGCCCAGAGGGGGTTCTTTAGAGGGAGAGGCAGACGGGGTACAAGCAGACATGCTTCCACCCCTCAGCCCAAAGCCCCTGCCAAACAGGCACCCTGATGGGGTTGCCAGGGCCGATTCTCAGCTACCTGTAGGGGGTAGGCTGGCTTACTTTGTCCAGGACTGGGAGTCTCTGACATCAGACAAATGGGTCCTGGAAGTAGTAAGCCAGGTACTGGTTCTCAGCTTCAAAAAGTTTCCAAAGATGAGAGCCAGATCCATTCCACCTGCAAATCCATCAGAGGCACTTGCCTTAGAGGCAGAGGTCTCCTCCCTCCTAGCTCTCAGAGCTGTGGAAAGGGTACCACCTCTACACCAGGGCAAAGGGTTGTATTCCAGGTACTTCCTTACCCCAAAAAAGACAGGAGAATGGCGGCCCATCCTGGATCTCAGATACTTAAACAAGCACCTTTTAAAACCAAAATTCAAAATGGTGACTCTGGGAATTATTCTACCCTCTCTAAGGCCAGGGGACTGGCTAGTGTCCCTGAACCTCAAGGATGCCTACTTCCATGTTCTCGTCAGAAGCTCCCATAGAAAGTACCTCAGGTTCGAGCTGCCCTCAGGCCTTTATCAGTTCAGAGCAATGCCCTTTGGCCTCACTTCTGCTCCAAGGGTATTCACAAAATGCCTGGCAGTAGTAGTTGCTTTTCTAACAAGGCAGAAGATTGCCATTTTCCCTTACCTGGATGACTGGCTCATAGTAGGCCAGTCCCCAGACCAAGTCAAGTTACACTTGCAGATAACTCAGCAACTGCTCACTTCTTTGGGTTTCCTTCTAAATCTTCCAAAGTCAGTTCTAGAGCCTGTCCAGCTCCTCACCTTCATAGGTACAGAGCTAGACACTGTAAAGGCCAGAGCCTTCCTTCCCCTGGACAGGGCAGGGACACTGGTCTCTCTGGCCTCCTCATTCACCCTGCAGGTGTCTCGACCAGCAAGGCATTTTCTACAGCTCCTGGGGCACATGGCTGCTTCTACAGCAGTAGTGCAGGGAGCAAGATTTCAGATGAGGGACATTCATTTCCATTTGAGAGCCTTTTGGTTTCAACGGAAGGACCCTCTGACCAAATTGATCCCAGTAACTCGAACCCTGATCCAGGCCCTACAGTGGTGGCAGGATCAGAACAATCTGAGACAAGGGGTTCCCTTTGTCACTCAGTCTCACTCTTTAATCCTTACTACAGATGCCTCCCTCTTGGGGTGGGGGGCTCACATGGGCGACCTCACCACCCAGGGGTCGTGGTACCCTCAGGAATCTCTGCTCCATATCAATCTGTTGGAACTCAGAGCAGTATTTCTAGCACTTTAAGCGTTTTCCAAATCTGTTCAGAAAAAAGTTGTACAGGTCAGAACAGACAACACCACCACCACAATGTGGTACATCAACAAGCAAGGAGGCACTCGGTCTACGGCCTTGTGCACCGAAGCAATGAAGTTGTGGTCTCTGGCTTACTCCCTGAACACCTCCCTCACGGCAGTTCACCTCCCAAGCAAGGACAATGTCCTGGCAGATGCTCTCAGCAGGATTTCCCAGGGCCATCACGAATGGTCACTGGACCCCCTGGTCTTGGAGGTGATATTTTCCAGATAGGGCACCCCGCAGATAGATCTGTTTGCAGCCCCAGACAATCACCAACTTCCCCTTTTTTGCTGCAGGCCCTCAGTGTTGGGCTCAGTCCCCTGGATGCCTTAGTTCTCAATTGGGAAGGGAAGTTTCTCTATGCTTCCCCCTCCCTCTCCTGTTCAAAGTGCTAGTCAAAATCAGATCTCAACCCTGCAAAATGATCCTGATTGCTCCAGACTGGGCCAGACAGCCCTGGTATCCACTCCTACTGTCCTTAGCAGTCCATCTTCCCCTGTGCCTTCCCAGGAATTACAACCTGTTAACCTGTGCTCAGGGGAAGGTTTGGTACCTGAACCTCAGATCTCTCAATCTCAAGGCCTGGCTCTTGAAGAGTTAGAGTTTGCTAATTTACACCTCTCCCAAGGTGTAATGGATATCCCGAAGGCTTCTAGAAAACCTTCCACCAAGGCTACTTATAATTCAGAATGGAAAAGATTTTCCATATGGTGCTCTGGGAAGCATATTTCCCCAAAATCTGCTGATCTGCCCACAGTCGTTGATTATATGGTCCACTTAAATAGCTTGGGGCTCAGACCAGCTACACTGAAAGTGCATCTGTCAGCTGTGTCTGCTTTTATCTCGGCAGGTAAGCCCTCTTCTCTTTCAGCTCACCCTGTATTCTCCAAGTTTTTCAAGGGGGTGCTTCATACCAACCCTCCATTCAGGGACCCTGCCCCTGCCTGGGACCTCAATGTTTGCATTGTTCAGCTTATGCAACCCTCTTTTGAGCCTTTATCTTCAGCGGAGCTTAAGTACTTGACTTGGAAGACTGTGTTTCTGGTAGCCATCACTTCTGCCAGGCGCATAAGTGAATTACAAGCTTTGTCAGTGGAGCCTGATTTTATGTCCTTTCATAGAGATAAGGTGGTCCTCAGGACTAACAGGAAGTTCTTGCCTAAGGTGGTTTCAGATTTCCACCTTAATCAATCTATGTCTCTTCCAGTGTACTTCACTGACCATTCCTCCTCTGCAGAGGAGGCTGCACAGTTGGATGTCAAAAGAGCCCTTAGCTACTACATAGAGCGTACCAAAGGGTCACAGGTTTGACTCCTCCAACTATTCCTCACTTATGGTGAGGTTGGTAAAGGAAACCTGCCACTAAAGATCCATTGCCAGGTGGATTGTCTCTTGTATCCAATTTTGCTATGAAAAACTGGGTAAGGTTCCTCCCTCAGGCCTGAGGGCTCACTCTACCAGAGGTACAGCTGCTTCCCTGGCTGCTGCCAGGGACATCCCTGTTCTAGAGATATGTCAAGCAGCTACCTGGAAAACAGTTCACACTTTTACCAAGCATTACTCCCTGGACATCCAGGCTAGGAGTGATGCTCGGTTTGGCACAGCTGTGCTTCAGAGCCTATTTCCTAAGTAGGTTCTGTCCCTCCTCCATGGAGGTACTGCTTTGTAGTCTGCATATGTCAGAATATAGCAAGACTTCATGGTGTTTGAAGAAAAAATTACTCACCTTAGTAATGTTGTTTCTTCTCATGGAGTCTTGCTATATTCTGACCTCCCCCACCGCCTGCCCCTCTCAGAATCTCTGTTTTTGGGATGTGGGTGGGCAGTGCAGTGTTGGCACTTAGTAGGTGCTCACTTTTTTGTTTTACCCCTTCTTTCTTGGGGTGAGTTGGTGTTGTGTTTTTTCATTTTTGGGTCTCCTGACTTGAGTCTTTGTTTTGGGACCAAAAATGTGTTTTATGTTTAGTAGCCAGTTGGCTAGTGTAGGTTTACAGCTTCCACACAGGACCTTAGTGAGTTTAGCTCGTAAAGATCTGACGGTTTGAGTTTGAAGAACAACAGACAGAGTCTCAACCGAGCTCGAGCTCAGCGTTCCATGCCTGGCATGGAAAGTTAACTCTTTCATCTCCGGGGCAGTTCGAAGGTTGGGACTCACTGCATATGTCAGAATATAGCAAGACTCCATGAGAAGAAACAACATTACTAAGGTGAGTAATTTTTTCTTCTCCTCCCTCTACAGGTCACATGCTGCAATTGCCTGAGTGCCCAACAGCACCTAGCAACTACTGGAAAAGAGCCTAGCAACGGACTTTTTTTCCCTCTCAGTCACGAACTCTCTCAGACCCATCAACTTCATTTTAGCAACAGTTAATCTTAATATTTTAATGTTAAAATGTTCTTTGTTAGCCAGCAGTTTCTAGTTCCTCCTAAAAAATGAAATACTTCCAGACCAACAGCGAAGTGACAAATTTCGATCGGACTTTTCAACTGTGCTTTACCAACAGTTAATCTTCTTAGTATTTTAATATTAAAATGTTCATTATTAGCCAACAGTTCTTCGTTCTTGTGAAAAATAAATATTTCCAGCCCAACAACGAAGTAAGACTACTGCTTCCATTCCTTCATCTTTACAGCTACTTTAGGGCTTCCATTCATTCATGTTAACAGGTATTTTATATAATTGCTGAGATGAAAAAACGCAACCCAGCAATTATATAAAATAAAATATGGGGTGTTGTGTGGAAACTCAAAGTTTATACATACCCTCGGGGTTAGATGCTTGCACAAACCCTTCGAGCTTCGCTCTTGGGGTTTATGTAGCATCTAACCCCTCTGGTGTGTGTAAACGTCTCGGTACACACACCACCCCATACTTTATTCTCTTTTTTTATATACATACAATTTGTGTAAAAAAATATTTTAACCTGAATAAAATCCTTTATTGACATTAGTTCTGCCTTTGCTTCATCTGTTTCAGTAAACCCAGTCCCCCCATATATATTTATATATATATATATATATATATATATATATACACATATATATGTATAGCTATAGATATATATATATATATATATATATATACATACATACACACACGTGCTCACTCTGTCTTACCTGTACTTATTTCTCGGGGAGATGCAGACTGCTTTCAAGTACCCCACAAATGAGGCACCAGCTAACATCTCTCTCAACTGTTACATAGAAATAATAGACAGTGATGGCAGAGAAAGACCAGAGGTCCATCCAGTCTGCCCAAATTCCCAATAATCCCTGGAACTTACTGTTCATCCTGGGTACTAGCCCTCCCCTTCCTCTGTCTATTCTCCTCCTTGGTCCTGTCGCCCCCATAACCACTGTTCCCTTCATTATGTCCCAGTCCTGCTTGAATCCTCTTGACTGTTTTTGCACCCACCAATTCAGCCAAAAGACTGTTCCAGTGTTCCACCACCCTTTCCGTAAAGTAATACTTCCTCACATCTCTCTTGAACCTACCTCCTGTTAATTTCCATTCGTGTACATGTGATTGCAAATTGGCATTCAGGCTAAATAGTTCCTCACAGCTCACTTTGTTAATTTGTTTAAGGAACTTGAAGGTCTCGATCATACATCCACACAGGGGTTGTATACAGACCCCCATCTCAAGGGAAGGAAATGGACAAGAAAATGATAGAGGACATTCTCAAAATGGCTGAAAAAGGGGAGATACTGTTAATGGGGGACCTGAATATGCCAGATGTTAACTGGATGACATGTACTGCAGCCACATCCAAGAGCAGGGTATTCTCGGCCCCTGCAGGGGCAGACCTAGACAGCTAGTGTGTGACCCACCGGAGAAGCAATACTAGACCTGGTACTCTCAAATGGAGAGAGGATCACAAATCTAGAAGTCAGTAGACATCTGGGAACAAGTGACCACTGCACAGTGTGCTTCACAATAAGCACAACCATGGAGACAAGCCATACAAAAAACAAGCATACTGTACTTTTGAAGGGCTGACTTTGGCAAAATGGGTGAATACCTGAGGAATATACTAGCAAATGGCCAAAAAGGAGGGGTGGAAGAACAATGGAGAAAAATCAAAACTGCCATCATAGAGGCAACAAGCCTTTGTGTGAAACAGATAAAGAAAACAAAGCGGAGTAAAAGACCACCATGGTTCTCAAAAGAGGCGGCAGGGAAGGTTAAGGAGAAAAAGGCTGCATTCAAAAAGTATAAGGCATCACAGAAGGAACACGACAGGGAACTGTATCAATTAAAGCAGAAAGAAGTGGGGAAGGCAGTCAGAATAGCAAAAGCCCAAACTGAGGAAAAAAATAGCCAAGTCAATTAAGAAGGGGGATAAAACCTTTTATAGGTACATTAGGGAGCATAGAAAGGTTAAGGGAGGAATAGTGAAGATTAATAAGGGAGAGGGGAGGTGGGCAGAGGGAGACAGTGAAAAGGCAGAGATACTGAATGAATATTTTTGCTCAGTATTCACAAAAGAAAATGAGGAGGAGTTACGTAAACCAGACAATAGAAGCACTCTGGGTAGGGGGGTTGACACCAGTCCATTTACAGAAGAAAGAGTCCTGAAAGAACTCCTAAAACTCAAGGTGGACAAAGCAATGGGGCCTGATGGGATTCACCCCAGAATCCTAAAAGAACTAAGGGAGGACCTAGTGACACCACTGACCACACTTTTTAAAAAATCATGGGAGGATGGGGTGGTACCTGAGGAGTGGAGGAGGGCAGATGTGATTCCCCTTCACAAAAGTGGGAGCAAGGCAGAAGCAGGAAACTACAGACCTGTAAGTTTGACCTCAGTGGTAGGAAAAATGATGGAATCACTTCTGAAAGAAAGAATTGTTGAGTACCTAGAGGCCAGTGGGGCACAGGACCCAAAGCAGCATGGACTTACAGCAGGAAGGTCATGTCAAACAAATCTAATAGATTTCTTTGACTGGGTGACCAAAGAAATAGACCAGGGAGGGGCTGTGGATATGGCCTACCTAGACTTTAGCAATGCATTTGACACAGTCCCGCACAAAAGATTAATAATCAAGTTAGCCAGCTTGGGAGTGTGTCCCAGGGTGGTAGCCTGGGTTGCAAACTGGCTGCACAACAGGACACAGAAGGTAATAGTGAGTGGAACACATTCCGAAGAAAGGGGGGTCACTAGTGGAGTATCTCGGTGCTCAGTACTGGGTCCAGTCCTCTTTAACATCTTTATAGGTGACTTTGCAGAGGGTCTGGAGGGAAAGGTATGCCTCTTTGCAGATGATACAAAGATCTGTAACAGAGTTGATACACGGGGGTAGAAAGGCTGAGAAGGGACTTGGCAAGGTTGGAGGAATGGTCAGACATATGGCAACTTAGATTCAATGCAAAGAAGTGCAAAGTAATGCACCTGGGAAACAAAAACCCAGGAGAAGAGTACACAATAGCGGGGAGGTACTAACAACAACAAAAATGGAACGGGACTTGGGGGTAGTCATATCAGATGATCTAAAGGTGGGTAAGCAATGTGAGAAGTCAGTAAGGAGAGCCAGGGGGATACTGGGATGCACAGGAAGGGGCATCACAAATAGAAAAAGGGAAGTAGTTATCTCTCTGTACAGACAGTTGGTGAGACCCCATCTGGAGTACTGTGTGCAGTTTTGGAGACCTCATCTACGCAAGGACATAGGTTGGAAGCAGTCCAGAGGAGGGCAACTAAAATGGTGCAGGGTCTGCATCAGAAATCATATGAAGAGAGACTGAGAGAGCTTAATATGTATACCCTTGATGAAAGGAGGGACAGGGGGACATGATAGAAATGTTCAAGTACCTCAAGGGAATCAACAAAGTCCAGGAGGGTAGCATCTTTCAGAAAAAGAGATGTGTAAGAACAAGGGGACACAATTTAAAGATAGAGGGGGGACGGCTCAGGGGTAATGTGAGGAAATCTTTTTTCACGGAGAGAGTGGTAGATGTGTGGAACTGCCTTCCTGGGGAGGTTGTTGGGGCTAAAACAGTGGGGGAATTCAAACATGCATGGGACAGACACAAGGCAGTTGTAGTGGGGGGTGGCAGGAAGTAGGCTGTTGGTTAACTAGAATCTGCATCTTATTCAGTAGGTAGGGAAATGGGCAGACTGGGTGGGCCAAGTGGTCCTTCAAACACCATGAAGTCTTGCTGTAATTAGGACTATAGCAGTCAGCCTCAGCCTCTGAACTGCCCCGGAGAGGAAAGGGTTAACTCCAGAGAAGTCTGGAGTTCCACAGCGAGAGGGCGCTGTTCAAAGCTCTATCTGTGCAGTTTGAAGTCAAACTGCCAGATTCTTTACTCCGCTTCACTGAACAGTCGCTCGAGATCAGCTCCTTCAGCTCGGTTCCTTTCTGCGGTTTCGGTCGGTTCCTTCGGTTCAGAAAACCGGCAAAAGTCTCAAAATTACCGCGGTTTCGCTTAAGCTCTATCTGGTAACCGTAAGTAAAACGAAAATTTAGTCTGTGTGGAAATAATTATCGGTTCAGTCTGAACCGATCGTTTCTTATATTTTGGTGAATTTTAGGCGTGAGGTACCGGTTCTTATCGGTTCTAAAAAACCCTCGTTTTTAATCGGGTTTTCAATACCCGTGAACACGTTAGGAACCGATAAGGGTGTCTTGCTCTGCGCCCACTGAAGAAAAGGGCAAGTTTTGGTTAGGCTGGCACTATGTCTGAGAAACCCAAAAGAAAAAACCGGGCCCACGGGTTTCAACACTGTGATGTTTGTGGGAAGCCTTTGCCAAGGCTGACCCACACACCACTGTGTTTATTGTCTGGGGGCTGACCACCTCCTTTCAGACTGCCAGATATGTAAAAATTTCCTGCAGCCACCCTGGAGAAGAGATTGGGCGGCTCAGGGAGCGAGAGAGCCAAAAAGTCCGCTGACCGGATGGCCAGCCCGGTCCAGTACCCACTGGACCAGAGGAGTGCCCTCTGACCAGGGTGTTACTTCCTCGGGCAGAGAAGGCTGGTTCAGAGGAACCAGCACCAGACAAAAGACAAAGAAATCAGCAGGTTTGGAGTCTAAGATAGTTTCTCCAACTGTTGCAGAAATAGCAAAAGCCATACAGATTGTTCAGTCTGTGTCTCGGGACTTGAGAGCCCTCCACAAGTGGCAGAGGGTGGCTCGTCCAGGTCCAGGGTTCAAGATTATGTTATTGAGGAGTTTTATGAACCACAGGAGGGAGGAGGAATTTGATCAGTGCATTTGTGACTGGGAAGGTCTGGGCGTGCCCATTGGACGGACATTTCTCCAGACAGACCCTAGAGTCTCCCCTCTGTTGTCTGAGTCCCTTCTCATTTTGTGTTTTATAAAAGGTGGCAGAAACCCTCCAGCTCCCTTTAGAGGAGGCTGTGGATGAGCAAGAGGAGCCTGATTTTGTTGAAATGATGGATATTCCAGAGTCTAGAAGGTTGTCTATTCCTTTGCATAAATCATTTAGGAAGCAAACAACAAAGATTTTAAAAAATCCTCATTCTGTCCCTCCTGTAGACAAAAAAATGGACAGAAGGTGTACTTTATCAGGCCCAGATACAGACTTCCTCATTGAGCAGTGTAGTCATGTAGGTGTTGTTCAAGCTGCAGCCTGTGACAAGGCTAATATTCCCTTGGCATCACATCCCCCTGACAAAGATTCCAGGAAGATTGATACCATGGCAAAAAGCAATATATGGCAGCTTCTTTGGGACTCAGGCAGGCTAATTACATGGCTTATGTGGCTAGATACAGAAGTCTAGATGGGACACTATTTTGCAGTTAGCCAAGCAGGCCCAGGGTCAGCTGGCTAGTGAGTTGGAACAGGTGGCTGCTGATGGCATTGAGGCCTCTAAAGTTCAATTTCATACTGCTGTTGATGTTAATGATGTTTCTTCTAGGGTCATGGCCACTTCTGTAGCTCTCCGTAGGTTGGCATGGCTCAGATGCACTAATTTGTCCCAAGACACTCAGGCAAAGGCTATGGATTTCCCTGTAGTAGGTAACTCTCTGTTTGGTGATCAGACAGAAAATTACATGAAAAAAATGGATGAATACAGAACTACCTACAAAAGTGCCCAAGCTAAAGAGAGGCATGCCCCCAAAGGCATGCCCCCAGGGGTAGGGGTAGGCCTTACCACAGGCCTTTTTATCAAGCTCATGCCTCTTCAGCCTTTGTTCAGAGGGGTTTCTTCAGAGGCAGGGGCAGGCGGGCTCAGGCAGACCGTCCCTTCTTCTCAGCCAAAAACAGCTGCCAAGCAGGCACCCTGATGGGGTGCCCAGGGGCGAATCTCCTGTACGGTGGGGGCAGGTTGGCTTATTTCAGCCAGAACTGGTTGTCCTAACCTCGGACAAGTGGGTTCTGGAGTGGTAAGCAAGGTCTGGTCCTCAGTTTCAAACAGTTCCCAAAGATGAGGCCAGACATTTCCCCACGAATCCTTTGGAAGCCCTTGGCTTTGGAAACAGAGGTTTCTTCTCTGCTGGGATGCAAAGCAGTAGAGAGGTTCCCTTGCCATCAGGGCAAGGGTCTTTATTCAAGGTATTTCCTTACCCCAAAAAAGACAGGAGAATGGCGGCCCATCTTAGATTTAAGGTTCCTGAACAAGCATCTTCTGAAACCAAAGTTCAAAATGTTAACTCTGGCAATGATTTTGCCCTCCCTGAGACCAGGAGACTGGCTAGCTTCCTTGGACCTCAAGGACGCCTATTTTCATTTCTTGATCAGGCCTTCTCACAGAAAGTACCTCAGGTTCGAACTACCTTCTGGCCACTATCAGTAGAGAGCAATGCCCTTCGGCCTTACCTCTGCCCCAAGGGTTTTCACAAAATGTCTGGCTGTGGTAGTGGCTCATCTGAGAAAGGCAAGGGGTGGCCGTTTTCCCTACCTGGACGACTGGCTCATAGTGGGTCAGTCTCCAGATCACGTAAAATCTCACTTGTTGGTCACTCAGCAGCTTCTCCTCTCTGGGATTCCTGTTGAATCTTCCAAAGTCAGTTCTCGAACCAGTTCAGGTACTAACTTTCATAGGTGCAGAGTTGAACACAAAGTCTGCCAGGGCATATCTCCCTCCGAGAGGTGGACAGACTCATTGCCCTGGCATCTTCCTTACCATGCGGTCTCTTGGCCAGCAAGGCACTCTGCAACTCCTAGGACACATGGCTGCGTCCACAGCTGTCGTGCAGGAGCAAGATTCAGATGAGAGACATCCAATTCCACCTGAGATCTTTTTGGTTCCAAAGAAGGACCCCTCACCAAATTAGCCCCAGTGACAAGATCTCTGATCCTGGCCTTCAGTGGTGGCAGGACCAGAGCAATCTAACTCAAGGGTCCCTTCTTACCATTCCTCACTCCCTCACACTTACCACAGATGCCTCTCCCTGGGATGGGGGCTCACTTGGGTGACCTTTCCACTCAGGGAGTGTGGTCTCCTCAGGAATCTGCTCCACATCAACCTTCTGGAGCTCAGGGCTGTCCTCTTAGCTCTCCAGGCCTTTTCAGCTTCTGTCCAGAACAAGGTAGTTCAAGTCAGGACAGACAATACCACAACAATGTGGTACATCAACAAGCAAGGGGGCACTCGGTCTTCTGCCTTGTGCACCGAAGCAATGAAGCTGTGGTCTCTGGCTTACTCCCTGAATACCTCCCTGATAGCAGTTCACCTTCCAGGGAAGGACAATGTCCTAGCGGATGCCCTCAGCAGGATTTCTCAGGGCCACCACGAATGGGCCCTGAACCCTCTAGTGCTGGGGTCAGTCTTTGCCAGATGGGGCACCCTCAGATAGATCTTTGCAGCCCCAGACAACCACCAACTTCCTCTGTTTTGTTGCAGACCTCCAGTGTTGGGATCAGTCCCACTGGCGCCTTTCAGTTGGATTGGGAGGAAATATCTATATGCCTTCCTCCCTTCCCTCTCCTTTTCAGGGTACTAGTGAGGATCAGAACTCAGTCCTGCAAGGTGATTCTGATTGCTCCAGATTGGGCCAGACAGCCCTGGTACCCTCTCCTTCTGTCCCTGATTGTCCACCCTCCCCTGAGCTTGCCCAGGACCCACGACCTGTTGACCTGTGCACAAGGGAGAGTGTGGTATCCGAACCTCAGTTCCCTCCACCTCAAGGCTTGGTTCTTGAGGAGCTAGAATTCACTGATCTACACCTCTCTCAAGGTGTCTTGGATATTTTGAAGGCGGCCAGGAGGCCTTCTACTAGGGCCACCTATAATTCTAAGTGGAAGAGGTTTTCCATTTGGTGCTCTGGGAAGAAATCTCCCAGAATCTGCTGATTTGACTGTTTTATTGGACTATCCGGTCCACTTAAATTCTCTAGGCCTTAAGCCAGCTACCTTAAGGTTCATCTGGCAGCAGTCTCCGCTTATGTGTCAGCAGGTAAACCTGCTTCCATCTCTTCACCCTGTAATTTCCAAGTTTTTTAAGGGTTACTTCACACTAACCCTCTTTTGGGAACCAGTTCCTGCTTGGGACCTGAATGTTTGCATTGCTCAGCTAATGCAACCCCTTTGAGCCCTGTCTTGCAGACCTCAAGTTTTGACTTGGAAGACTGTTTTCTAGTGGCCATCACTTCTGCTAGACGTATAAGTGAGATGCAAGCCTTGTCAGTGGAAGAAGATTTCATTTCTTTTCATAGGGACAAGGTAGTCATAGGACTAATAGAAGGTTTTACCAAAGGTGGTCTCAGATTTTCATCTCAACCAATCCATCTCTCCCAGTATTTTTCACTGAGCATTCCTCTTCAGGAGAGGAGATTGCACAGTCTGGACGTCAAAAGAGCTCTAAGCTACTATTTGGAGCAGCACAAGGGTCATAGGTTTGAATCCCTCCAGCTCTTCCTTACCTATGGGGAAGTCGGCAAAGGGAGACCTGCCACTAAGAGAACAATTGCAAGGTGGATTGTCTCTTGTATCCAATTCTGTTACCAAAAACTGGGTAAAGAGCCCCCCTCAGGATTGAGGCTCATTCTACCAGAGGTACAGCTGCATCTCTAGCGGCTGCTAGAGATATTCCCATTTTGGAGATCTGTCAAGCTGCTACCTGGAAAACAGTTCACCCTTTACCAAACATTACTCCTTGGATGTTCAATCCAGGAGGGATGCCCGTTTTGGCACAGCTGTGCTTCAGAGCCTATTTCCCAAGTAGGTTCTGACCCTCCTCCATGGAGGTACTGCTGTGTAATCTGCTATAGTCCTAATTACAGCAAGACTTCATGGTGTTTGAAGAAAAATTACTCACCTTAGTAATTGCTTTTCTTCTCATGGAGTCTTGCTGTATGAGACAACCCTCCCCTACCCCGCCTCAGAACTCCTCCTTGGGTATGGGTTGGCAAATTAGTGCAAGCACTGTGTCATGCCTTTTTCTTGCTTATTGGGTTTAGGAACTAGGTAATTCTGTTGTTCGTTGAGTGGTAGGTGGCCCCTCCTGGACTTGAGTCTTTTTGGAGAGGGGTCTGTTAATGCTTCTTTTCAGTGATGCTAACAATATTTAATAATTTTGTTGCTATTCTGTGATTGTTGTGTGTTTTTGTAGTTCTACTACTGGTAGGTGGCCAATGGCTAGTGTAGGGTTTTCCACAGACTTGCTATATTAGTTTAGCTTCGTAAAGAATCTGGCAGTTTGACTTCAAACTGCACAGATAGAGCTTTGAACAGCGCCCTCGCGCTGTGGAACTCCAGACTTCTCTGGAGTTAACCCTTTCCTCTCCGGGGCAGTTCAGAGGCTGAGGCTGACTGCTATAGTCCTAATACAGCAAGACTCCATGAGAAGAAAAGCAATTACTAAGGTGAGTAATTTTTTCTTATCTGCCATCAAAGTCTATGTTTCTATGTTTCTATATCTTCCCTCTCCCTTCTGGTCTCCAGTAAGTACATATTTAGTGCCTTGAGGCACTCCTCATTATGAAGGATGTGCCTCACTTTACCACTTAAAAAAAGTTTTGTCCTTAATCTCTCCCTCACAGAAAATGTACTGTCCACACAAATTCAGGCTTTAATGTAAAATGTCATAATATTGTGAGATGCTGAATAAAAAAATAAACTTTATTCAGGTACCTGCAGTAGTTTTCCAAAGTGTTCTGATCATGTATCTTCTTATTTAAGGATGTGTTCCTCACTTTAAGGCCTATGTCCCTCATTTAAGTGACAAAAGGTTAAGAGGTATGCCAGCTCATAACAGCCCAGATCCCATGTACTACAAAATCCTCCCCCAACCATCTTAGTACCACCACCCCAACACTCATGTCCCCTTCCAGAGCCCCGATCCCATGTATGCCAAAGCCTTCCCCCACCCATACAAGTAAAACTAAGTCACACATTAAATCTGTATCTCCTCCTGACGTGGAGAAATCCCTGCATCAGCAGTCTTTGGAGGGCTGGTGCAGGGAGATGGGGTTTTGCTACTTTGGGGACTGGGGACCCATCTGGAAGGATGCAAGCCTGTACAATGACCATGGCCTTCATTCATCCAGGAAGGGGATGGCAGTCCTAAATTAAATGTATAAATGCTTCCTCAGCAAGCATTTAAACTAACCAAGGGGGAAGGGCGGATGGGAGCAGGGACACCCAAGAAGCCCACCCCCACACGTTAGACAAGTCAGTAAGGAAGATCAGGAAGTTAACTTCTTGACAGGTACATCTGAACCCAGTTATAAGGGATGTAACAGAAGTGGGGGGAATTGAAGGAAAGTAATCGGGGTTAGTAGGTGAGGAAAAAAGAAGACAGAAGTAAGAATAAAAGGAGATCAGGAAATGCTACATGGAGGGTCATGTCAGCTAGTCTGGAAAATAAAATCCCAGATCAGGAGGCCTTGATGGCATAGACTGACCCGGACATAGTGGCAATAACAGAGACACGGTACTCTGTGAACCACGACTGGGAGGTAAATGTACCAGGTTATGCTCTGTTCAGGAGGGACAGGGAGGGTAAAAAGGGGAGGAGGGCCTGTATATGAGGGAAGGAATAAAAGCTACTGCAGTACAGGGTAGGCAGGGGGAGGTCGAGGTACTTTGTGTCCCCCTTGAGCCAGGCAATGGCACAGCAGTTCACATGGGGAAGATCTACAGCCCAGGGAAAAGAGGCGGATAAGAAGCTAGTGGAAGAAATACATGAGATGGCAGCAAAAGGGGAAGTACTACTGCTGCAGGAATTTTAATACGTCAGACGTGGACTGGATAATTCCGGTGGCTGCCTCAGCCAGAAGCTGAGACATTCTGGACTTCATTCAGGGAGCAGGCCTCAGGCAGTTAATGATTGAACCCATTAGGGGCAAGGTAATTTTGGATCTAGTACTGACCAATGGAGACAGAATCACGGAAGTCCATGTGGAGGGGCAACTGGAGTCCAGTGACCACCACACAGTGTGATCCAACATTGGAACAAGGTTGCAGTCGAGTCACACAAAAGCAAGAGTCTTGGATTTTAGGAGGGCGGACTTTGCTAGGATGGGGATATGTATCAGAAAAGCCCTGGCAAAATAAGGAGGCAGGAGGGGGTAAAGGACCAGTGGGCGTGCCTTAATGGAGTCATAGTGGAGGTGACAAGCCTGTGTATCAGGTTGAGAAGCAAAGGCAAGAGAAGGAAGAGACCACTATGGTTTCCAAAAAAAGTAGAGGAGAAAGTAAGTGCCAAAAACACAGCTTTTAGAAAATATGAGGGGAGACAGAAGAAGAAGACATGATGGTGTACCTAAATAGTCTGTGGGAAGCAAGGAAAGCTGTCAGGAGTGCAAAGATGCAAACAGAGGTGAGACTTGCACAGACAGTGGAGAATGGGGATAAGACATTCTATAGGTACATCAGTGAAAGAAGGAAGAACAGGGGTGGGATTGTAAGGCTCAGATGGGGTGAATGGGGGGTGGAGGGAGACTTGAAAAAGGGATCAGTACTGAATGAAAACGTCTGTTCAGTTTTGACGGAAGAAAGTGAGGGACAGGGACCACAACTAGGCATCAGATACAAAGGGGGGAAGCAGGGAGATAAACAGCAGTATATTTACAGAAGAGAGAGTCGTACAGGAGCTTGCAAAACTGAGGGCGGACAAAGCAATGGAACCAGATGGCATGAACCCCAGAATATTAAAGGAGCTAATGAAGGAGTTAGCAGCACCACTGGCAACCCTGTTCAGTGAGTTGCTCAGTACAGGAGTGGTTCCAGAGGACTGGAGGAGGCCACATATAGTCCCTCTTCACAAGATTGTAAGCAGGAAGGAGGCTGGAAACTACAGGCCAGTCAGCCTGACATCGTTAATGGGTAAGATGATGGAGGCACTGCCTAAGGAAAGGATTATGGAACACTTGGAATCCAGCGGAGCACAGGATCCAAGACATCATGGTTTCACAGCAGGAAGGTCATGTTAAACTAATCTGCTAGATTTTTTTGACTAGGTGATGAAGGAGGCGGATCGGGGGGAGTAATACATGTTGCCTACCTCAATTTCAGCAAGGCCATCCTTTTTTATGGCTGAATGGGCAGAGCCCTGCAGCTACTTTGGGATCACATAACTCCAGGAGAGAGAGAAGGGACCCTGAGCAGAAATGGTCCCTGTCTTCTCCTGCAGTGATGTGGCTGCTGTCCACACCACTGTGGTCGTTGGTGGTGTGTGGTATCTGTTCCTCCCCTGTCCTCCACAGATGGAGCGCCCCTCCGCAGTGTGGTCGCTCCTCCAGACTACTTTAATGCGGTACCTCCACATTAAAGTATGCACATACACAGTTCTGCTTATGCACACAGAGTAACTTTCATAAACACTTGCTATGCCCAACATGTCTGCCGTGCCTTAGTGCGCATGCTGGAAGCAGCACACATGCACAAAGCACGGCGGCCATGTTGGACATAGCCCGCTTCTGTGCCACACGTTCTGACTGCTTACTAGTGCTGAGATTGGGGGCCCAATCCCCATGTCAGCATTTACACCCCCATCCCCAGCAGCCTGGGACACTGGGGAGCCCACTCCCAGTGTCCCGAAATAGTTTAAAAATTAATGTTTCAGTAATCCGATACCGGAATATCCACCTCCGGTGTTAGATGTACTCCCCCAGCCCTTTGTTTCAGGTGCCGAAATTAGGGGCCCAGTCCCCATATCAGCAGTCACTAGCCCCCACCCCCAGCAGTGTAGGACACTGGGGGGCCCACCCCCAGTATCCCGAAGTAGCTTTAATAAATTTCCAGGGTGAAGAAAACTGGCCCTTGTTGTCTTTTTTTTTCCTGAAAAAAAGAAAACCATCACTTCTAACCCCAGGAAATCTTACTGTATTCTGACATATTTCGGTATGGTCTCACCATAGGACTGCCCCAGAGCTGAAACGGTTTATAGAGCCTATGCTAATGATAGAATGCTAGGTTCAAGCTCGGTTTTCAAACCACTGTCTGGTAAACAACTGCAACCGTCAGATTCTTTCCTCTGCTTGCCTAGTCAGATGCCTTGGGGAACTCTCCTGTATCTTTCCTGAAGATTGTTATTTTTTTCGTTTTTTTAGTCAGTACCAATTTATTTATTTGCATTTTTGAACTTCCATCCCCGGTATTCAGGTAGACTAGTTTAGATTTAGCATTTTTTGGGTAAGTTTCTCGGTTCCCTTCCAGTTCCCCTAACTGGGTGGAAACTGAGCCTTTTGTCTTATTTTAAGGTACAAGCTTTCTTTATTTGATTCTCCTGGTACCAACTGATTTGTTTACTATTTGGTATTTTAACCCAGGCTGACACTCAGTTCTCCCTTCGGTTGCTAAACTGACAAAAAAAAAAAGGGAGAGGGGTTTAAAAGCCTGAGTACCAGGGAAGTCTAGTCTTTTCACTGTGTCTGACTCCTAAAAAGAGAATCAGCCCCACAGGGTCTCAGCATTGCACTGAGTCCGAGGAACTGTTTGCTAAGGCCAGTCCACATTTGGTCTGCATGTTCTGCCTCAGGTTGGACCACTTGAAGGCAGACTGTGACATATGTAAAAACTTTCTGCAGTCGATGTTGGACGGGCGACTTAATCGGCTGAAGGAAAGAATGTCCGAGAAAACCGCTGATCTGGTTACAGACATACCCTCTTCTTCTCAAATCTCTAAAGAACCAGATGAAACACCCTCTGACAGGGGTGACGTTTCACATAGTAAAAAATAAACTGTGGAAACTGCCGCTGAACCGGCAACTGCAGCAAAGAAGATGAAGAAACATATTGGGAAGGAACCGCAACCGATGAACCTGAGGGTTCCTACCGCAGAGGAAATTGCCAGTGTCATAAAGATAATACAGTTGCTGCAGACCGCTGCTGGTTTGGTTCCACGATCCACTACACAGGTTTCCTCAGTTTTGTCTCCAGGTTCTTTCCCCAATTCTCGATTTTTTTGAACCTTATACTGAGGATTATGGGGATGGTAATGAGGATTTAGGGGAACCACTGGAACCTGATGTTTCCCCTGATCCCTAGCATTCTGCATCCCCTTATAAGGCATCAGAGAACTTCACACTTTTTTGCATATATGCAGCAGGTGGCACAGGTTTTGGACCTCCTCACTCAAGAAACAACAGAGGAGGAGGAGGAACCAGACTGTGTAGAGATGATGGATATGTCATCAGCTAAAAAGTTGTTTCCCATCCATAAATCTCTCAAGAAACATACCTTTAAGATTTTGCAGACCCCTACCTCCATCCCTCCAGTAGGCAAAAAACTGGATAGGAAGTACTGGGTGGCCAAGTCCTGGGCTGAGTTCCTTTTTTGGCAACCCAGCCATGAAGGGGTGGTGCAGGCCGCTGCCTATGACAAGGCTGGCATTCTCCTGGCATCTAATCCACCTGACAAGGATTCCAGAAAAATGGACTTGATGGCCAAGAAGTCCTATTTAGGGTCCTCATTGGCCATTAGGCAGGCTACTTTTATGGCTTATGTGGGTAGGTTTCAGAAGAGTCTCTGGAGCAAAGTGATGGAAATCTCAAAAGCTTATCCTGCCCCTATGGCATCCAGTTTGGCAGAGGCTGCCAACAGGGGCACTGAAGTCTCCAAGTTTCAGTTTAGGATGGCAGTGGATGCCAACGACCCTGCTGCCAGACTAATGGCTACTGCAGTGTCTCTGTGAAGGTTTGCCTGGCTTAGGACTACTAACCTTTCACAGGACACCCAGAAAAAAGGCTGTGGATTTTCCCTGCGAGCCCACATCCCTCTTTGGGCAGCAGACTGAAGCCTATATGAAGAAAATGGACGAATATAAAGTAGCCTACAAGAGTGCTGCTGCGAAAGAGAGGGCAGCTACCCCCCCCTCCCCAAAGCAGCAAAATAGAGGTGGTAGAGCTCAAGCCCATTACAGGCCCTTCTTTCAAACCCAGGAGGCCCTCCTAGCTTATCAGCCACAGAAGGGTTACTTCGGGGGTAGGGGCAGAAGGGGAAGTGGCAGGGCTGGCCCCAGCCCTCAGCCAACCACAACCACACAGGCTAAGCAGATTTCCTGAGGGGGTCTGCCAGGGTCAGAGAAACATAGACTTTGATGGTAGATAAGGACCTCTTGGCCCACCTAGTCTGCCTATTTTCCTACCTATTGGATAAGCTGCAGATCCTAGTTAACCAACAGCCTACTTTCTCCTACACCCCACTACAGTTGCCTTGTTTCTGTTCCATGCATTCTTGAATTCCTCCACTGTTTTTGACCCCACAACCTCCTCCGGAAGGCTGTTCCATGTGTCCACCATCCTCTCTGTGAAAAAAATACTTCCTCACATTGTCCCTTAGCAGTCCCCGCTCTACTTTCAATCTGTGCCCCCCTGTTCTTACCCATCTCTTTTTCTGAAAGATGCTACCCTGTTGGACTTTGCTGATTCCCTTGAAGTACTTGAAGGTTTCTATCACGTCCCCCCTCTCCCTTCTTTCCTCGAGGGTATACATATTAAGCTCCTTTAGTCTCTCTTCATATGATTTCTGGTGCAGACCCTGCACAATTTTAGTTGCCCTTCTCTGGACTGCCTCCATCCTGTCTATGTCTTTGTGGAGATGGGGTTTCCAGAACTGCACGTAGTACTCCAGATGGGGACTCACCAACTGTCTGTACAGAGGGATGACAACTTCCTGTTTTCTATTGGTGATGCCTCTTCCCTATGCATCCCGGTATCCCCCCAGCCCTCCTTACTGCCTTTTCACATTGCTTGCCTTCCTTTAGGTCATCTGATATGACTACCAATAGGTCCCTTTCCATTTTTGTTGTTGTTAGCCTCCCCTCTTCCAGTAGGGGGCAGACTAGACCACTTCCTCCAGTCCTGGGAATTCATCACCACAGAAAAATGGGTCCTGGAGGCGGTGGGCCAGGGTCTTGCACTCAGCTTCAAAGTCATGCCCATGCTGAGGGCAGGAACCTTCAGGCCTTCTTCACCATTAGAAGTTCAACTACTGGAGGAGGAAGTAGTAAAACTGTTGCAGGACAAGGCAGTAGAGCCTGTCCCCTTGTCCCAAAGGGGGAAGGGACTCTACTCAAGCTACTTCCTTGCAGTAAAGAAAACAGAAGAATAGTGACCCATCTTGGATTTCAGATACCTAAACAAGCATTTGGCAAGACCAAAATTTAAAATGGTCACTCTATCCACCATCCTATCTACCCTCAGACAAGGAGACTGGCTGGTATCAATAGACCTGAAGGATGCCCATTTCTACATCCCTATCTGGCAATCCCACAGAAAGTACCTCGGTTTCAGGTTACCATCATGCCTCTACTAGTTCAGGGCCATGCCCTTTGGTCTTACCTCGGCACCAGCAGTGTTTACAAAGTGCCTAACAGTGATTGTAGCCCATTTAAGGAGGCAAGAAGTCACAGTCTTTCCGTACCTGGATGACTGGCTAGTGGTAGGCCGGTCCCCACAGCAGGTGTCAGAGACCCTAAACTCTGTATATGATACTCTGCATTCCCTGGGCTTCGTAGTAAACCTCAAGAAGTCAGTGCTAACTCCTGTCCAACTGCTGGAATTCATGGGGGCAGAGCTGGACACGGTAAGAGGAAAGGCATTTCTCCCTCAGTGGGAGAGCAGAAACATTGGTACAGCTGGCCAACTGTTTTAAGCTATTTACCCCCAGGCCAGAAAAGCACTTCCTCCAGTTACAAGGGCACATGGCTGCTGCAACAGTGCTAGGCTCCAGGTTCCAAATGAGGGACATTTAGTTTCATCTCAGATCCTACTGGTCACAGAAAAAGGGACCCTCTGTCCAAACTGGTGCCAGTCACGAGACCCCTGCTCCTAGCACTTCAGTGGTGGCAGGAAAGGGAAAACCTAAGGGAAGGAATCCTCTTCCTGAAACAGCTACCTTCAGTGGTGCTAACAACAGATGCTTCTTACCTGGGGTGAGGGGCACACCTGGGAGAGCAGACTATGCATGGGACGTGGCTTCCAAAGGAGTCCTTACTCCGCATGAATCTGTTGGAATTCAGGGTAGTTCATCTGGGCATTCAGTCCTTTGCTCCAATGCTGCAAGGCAAGGTGGTCCAAGTCAGAACAGACAACACAATCACAATGTACTACATAAACAAGCAATGGGGTACATGGTCATCCCCCTTTGTGCACAGAGGCCCTGAGTACATGGAGGCTGGCATATTCCCTGGGCATCTCTTTTTCAGCTGGCTATCTTCCAGGGAAGGGCAATGACCTAGCAGATGCCCTAAGCAGGATCAACCAGAATCACCACGAATGGGCATTGAACAGGTAGATCCTTCTGACAGTATTCAGAAGGTGGGGTACCCTGGAGTTGGACCTCTTCACAGCCCCAGACAATCACCAGCTGCCACAGTTTTGTTGCAGGCCTCCTGCAGTGGGCACAGTGCCAATGGACGCACGCACTGCTGCTGGATTGGACAGGAAAGTTCCTGTATGCCTTTTCCCCCCATTTCCCTTGTTACTCAGAGTGATAAACAAGTTCAGAACACAGCTGGCAACCATGATCCTCATTGCCCCACACTGGGCCAGGCAACCATGGTACTCACTGCTTCTAACACTGTCTGCTAGCAGATCAGTCTCTCTGCCCAGGAGGCACAATCTGTTGACATCCTCACAGGGCAGAATACTCTGCCCCAACCTTCAATCCCTCAGGCTCAAGGCTTGGCTCTTGAGGACTTAGAGTATGCTGGCCTGAGTCTCTCGGAAGGAGTCCTACAGGCATTCAGGGCCTCCAGGAAGCCATCTACTAGAAAAACTTACTCTTCTAAGTGGAAGAGGTTTTCAATTCGGTGCCAACAGCAGGGCATAGACATGACCAAGCTGGCCTTTCAGTTGTACTGGATTACCTGGTGCACCTTCATTCCCTTGGCCTTAGGCCATCTACCCTTAAGGTGCACCTGGCAGCTGTTTCTGCTTACCTTTCAGTGGGTAAGGACCCTTCACTGGCATCAAACCAGGCATTCAGAAAATTCTTCAAGGGCCTGATATATTTGCATCCCCCACACAGGGAGCCCACTCCTGCATGGGACCTCAAGATTTGTAATGGCCAGTTGATGCAGCCACCCTTTGAGCCCATGTCTTCATCAGAGCTCAAGTACATGTTATGGAAAACAGTCTTCCTAGGGGCTATCACTTCAGCCAGGAGGATTAGTGAGCTTCAGGCCTTGTCAACAGAGCCTAACTACATCTCATTCCACAGGGACAAGGTAGTCCTCAGGACTAATAGGAAATTTCTCCCCAAAATGGTATCTGATTTCCATCGAAATCAGTCTATCACCTTGCCAGTCTTCTTCACTGACCATTCTAGCTCTGGGGAGCACTGGCTGCATAGCTTGGATGTCAAGAGGGCTATCAGCTATTACCTGGACTCTACAAAAGGTCACAGGCAGGATAGAACCCAGTTTTTCCTAACATATGGGGAGGTAGATAAAGGAAAGTCTGCCTCGAAGAGAACCATTGCACGCTGGATTGTTGCCTGTATCCAGTTCTGCTACAGCAAAGTGGGCAGTTAACCCCCTGTAGGTCTCAGGGCCCACACTACAAGGGGCACAGCTGCTTCCATAGCAGCTGCAAGGGATATTCCTTTGTTGGAAATCTGTTAGGCAGCTACCTGGAAAACTGTTCACACATTTACTGAACATTACAGACTGGATACCCAGGCCAGGAGTGATGCCAGATTTGGCACAGCAGTACTGCAGAGTCTGTTTCCTAAACATGTTCTGTGCCCACCTCCAAAGGTACTGCTTGGGTAGTCTGCAATATGTCAGAATACAGTAAGATTTCCTGAGGTAGAAGAAAAATTACTTACCATAGTAATCTTGTTTCTTCCAAGGGAATCTTACTGTATTCTGAGCTCCCTCCCTACCTCCCCTTCGAGAACCTGGGGGCACTGCGCTACAGCTGTGACAGCTATTAGAAACACCTGGGTTGTCTTTTCTTAGGGACATCTGTGCCTTGAGTCTTGGTGGTGTCCAAAAATTTTTCTAGATAAATTGGGGAAGATACTTTGTAGGGTGGGTGAGAGTTTATTTTTATAGGTTAAGTTAGGTAATTTCGACAGCCTCTGCTTATGCATGCTTCGTAAGAGTCTGAGGGTTGCAGGCTGTTTACCAGACACAGTGGTTTGAAAACTGAGCTCGAGCCTAGTATTCTGTCATTAGCATAGGTTCTATTAGCCGTTTCAGCTCCGGGAAAGTCCTGTGGTGAGACTATACTGCAATATGTCAGAATACAGTAAGATTCCCTTGGAAGAAACAAGATTACTATGGTAAGTAATTTTTTCTTGTCCCCGCCACCCCTTCCCCCATACCAACCCTCCCACTGAGTGCCCACCACCCCACACCCCCCACTTAGCCTATACGTACCTCCACAGGTTGTATGCAGTCATCTTCTGTGGACCGAAACACATCTGCACTCTTCAAAGCTGAACCGTGAACTGAGTACAAGTAAGTGATGTATAAAATGGACGAATATAAAGTAGTTTACAAGAGTGCTACTGTGAAAGAGAGGGCAGCTACCACCCAGAAAGAGCAAAATAGAGGTGGTAGAGCTTGGGCCCATTACAGGCCCTTCTTTCAAACCCAGGCCCTCCCGGCTTACCAGCCACAGAGGGGTTACTTCAGGGGTAGAAGCATTTTTTCAAATTTTCCCACCACATTTTCAACATAGCCTTTTTGGGACCCCACCTCATGAACACTGCAACTGTCATTTCGTTAATCGGGCCTGGAAGATGATTTTATGGTCACTGCACAAAATCACCTTTCAGGACCAAATAGCGAAATTTCACCGCCAGTGTTCATGAGGTGGGGTCCCAAAAAGGCAATATTGAAAAAATTCCTAAAAGTGGCCCAGTTATGCGTGTTCAGTGAAAGTTTTTTATGCACACGCATAACTTTGATAATTTTCAATATTTTGACTCAGAATTTTCTACATAGCCATTTTTTCACACCACCTCATGAACAGTACAGCTGTCATTTTTCACATCTTGTCCAAAATGTGTTTTTGCATGTGTGGCGCGGAATACCGTTTCAGCACGGATTTGAACATTTTCACTTACGCGGTTTATGAGGTGGGGTCATAATAAGACTATGTTCAAAATTGGGGGTCAAAATATAAAAAAAAAACCACAAAGAATTTATTAAGTAATGCTGTTTGCAGGGGTGTCTGTTGCACCACTGGGAAACACGCTACCTTACCAAAGATGGCCGCTGTGCCTTAGTACACATGCGTGAAGCAGTGCGCATGCACACAGCACAGCAGCCATGTTGCACACAGAGCACTTCTGTGCCATGCCTTCCAGCTCCGGATCGAGGATCACCTAATGTCTCTATATAGCCGTGCTGGATCTGACCAGAATTTGTTACCAACAGTTGTAATGGTATTACAGGAATATATAATTAATTGATTAAGGTAACTGGAGCCTGAACAGAAAAAATGCCCAGATTGATGGGCCCACTTAGAAGATTAAACCACGGTAAGCAATGTGAGCTGGTTATAGGTTTTTGCTACCTTTTACACCAGGTTATTACTACCTCATTGTACCAGCACTCAAAATAACAAGACAAACATTAGTTATATCATCCGCAGCTCTGACGGAAGTAGCTCTCATTATAATGAATTAACTACATACAATATGTAGTAAGGATTACAGCGTATCACCAAAAACCCTTATATGAAGCTGAGTTAATTCACGAGCAAGCATACGTCTAAATTGTCATTCATTACGAGGGACATCCCTCATTCTACCCCTCAAAATTGTCCTGTCCCTCATCTGTCCCTCATGTAAAAGGTGCTGCACACAAAGACAATGTGGTGTAAATTCAAACTTTAAAGAAGAAATTAATAATATTCTAAGATGCTAAATCAAAAATAAATTTTGTATAAGTAAAGACAATGGCTTCCACAGTGTTCTGAGCTTGTATCTCCATGTTAGAGGATGTGTCCCTAATTATGAGGGTCAGTGTCCCTCATTTTGAATGTCCATGTCCCTCATTTAAGCGACAAAAGATTGAGAGGTATGCGAGCAAGTAATCCTGAAATTAGCTGTGAATTACATGGAAAATTACCATATAGATAATGTACGGAAAAGCAATAGTCCATACTCTTTTACTATAATAGTTTATACTGTGTTAAGGCTCTGACTGCTGTAACACATATCCCTACTTTGTGAAAAAAAGGTAAACACGGTCAGTATTTAGGTACTACTTTGAGTAGTTTCAGTAGGTATATGCAGTTGAATGTGGATTTACTGCTACATAATTCCTTGGCATTAATAATTAATGCAGAGGCCATTAAACTGTCAGTGTCCTTCATGCTAAAACTTGGAAGTGTTTAAAAACTAAGTGTGTTGACCCATTAAAGAGGACAGTGCGACTCTGTGTTCTGTGACCTGCCAGATGGAGGTACAGTGTTCTCTTGGTGTGTGAGACTGCATATTACAGTCAATATTTTTTCATCCCATTTTCCTAGAGCAGGATTGAGAGACTTACTGTGGAGCCTCTTACATAAACAATGAAATGTCTTCCGTTTCTGGTATTGGCACCATAGCTTATCACAGACCAAAAGCAATAGATGTAAGACCTGAGGGCCTTCGTTCAAGGGACCTGTTGTCCGCACTAGGTAATCCAGTTTAATGTCTCTGTTTCAGTCCCCTCCAGCTGGATCCTCACGCTGGGGTGGCGGGGGGTGCCCCTGTGGTACTGGCAGTGATGAAGCTAGGTTACACAATGTCCATGCTGTTTCTTCCTGTGCTGAACATTCTGTATTCAAGCCAACCGCCTGAAGAGAGCAGTCGCCCCCAGTGCTAGCTCCAGTATCGCTGGGTCTCCAGCCAGTTTATTTATTTTTGTAAGTACTAAAGTTGGCAAATTTGTTCAGTTAGTTAATCAAATACTCTGCGTTAGCTAGGGAGTTAGTTTTGTGTCTGTTTTGGGCTCTGTGATTCCTGTTATGATTTCCAGGAACCAAAGACCACCCTACTGACTACCATTTTATTTTTGGCTACTTTTATATAAATTCGGACCACTAATTGATTTATTTCCTAGTGGTTTCGTTTTTCACCACATTACACAACAGGAAACAGAGATTTTTCTCTTTCAGTTTCTGCCCGTGTCCTTTCCCGTTAATTAATTGGTTACTGTTACAGGAAACTACGATGTGACCTTTGGCACAGTTTTTGAGGGTAAGAGACTTTTTTTTAACTTTGGGCTCTTACTATATTGTGTTTTTTGGGAATTGTTTTAACTTTTTCTATGATCTCTCTATTTTGGCATATCAGAGAGACCTAGACGGCCTAAAGGTTCAAAAAAGTGTTTACATTTTTTCCAGCTCCTGCTAAAGGCAGACTGTCACAAGCTCTGTTTAAAGTGCATGGGTCCAGATGATGACTTTATAGATTGTGAGTCCTGTCTTATTTTTTTGTCCTGAAACCCTAAAGAAAAGGGTAAGCAAAGATTTTAAAAAAAATATGACTTGCCTAAAAGAAGAGGGCAAAAATGGATTTTAAAAAACAATGGCTTCTCAGTCTGCCTCATTGTCACCAAAAACTAATAAAAAAAGGCTCTGCGGGTTCCCAAAAAGGAGAAAAAAACTATAAAGGCTGCTCAGCCATGTGAAAGGCAGGGTGAGGATGGATCAGATACCAGGGTGTCTGAAAGGGGGAACCCGGAATCCAGTGCTGGCAAAAACACAAATGAAAGAGCCTCAGAGAAGACACTGGAAATTGTGCCTGCTAAAAAGAAGCTTAAAGAAAATAATGTCACAGCTACTCCACCTGAATGGTGAAAGGAGCAGACAGATGATACAGAAAACTGCCCTCATTTGAGGACATATCAAAACTGGCTATCCAGACCATGGGAAGTTTTAATAATGTGACTGCCACCCACCCCCAACTCAGGCTCCAACCTAGCTGCCTGTGGAGGAGAAGGAAGAACAATACTATGTACAGGAGGAGGAAGGTGACCCTGTGAAATCAGAGGAAGTACCTGAGCAAGACTTTGGCTCTCCTCCAAGACATTATGAGGACTATCCTTCCTTCTCCTCTTTTGTCACACAAATGCTTGATACCCTCAACATTCCCCCTGAAGAGACTGAGGAGGATACTGAATTTATGGACATGATGGGAATGGCAGCTGCAAAGAGTTTGCTAGTCCCCATACATAAATCACTTCAAAAGGCTGTATTCATCAAGTGGACAGACGGGGTGAGATACCTGCATGCTCATGCTGCTCCTCAAGGTATTGTCCAGGTTGCTTATGAGAAAGCAGAAGTTTCCCTGCCTGCACAGCTCCCTGAAAAAGAACTTAAAAAAAAAAAAAAAAAAAAAAATTGGATGCTATGGCCAGAAAGGTTTATACCTCAGCTTCCCTGCTCATTAGGCAGGCAGCTTATTCAGCACATACAGCATGGTACC
Organism: Neoceratodus forsteri; assembly: GCA_016271365.2. Classification (NCBI taxonomy): domain Eukaryota; kingdom Metazoa; phylum Chordata; order Ceratodontiformes; family Ceratodontidae; genus Neoceratodus; species Neoceratodus forsteri. The sequence goes on from CM028129.1 coordinate 284,147,849, forward strand.
AGAAAGTGCTGTGGAACGGAGTTCTGGCACTTGCTGATAAAGCAGGTGATGAGCTGGCACGTGACTTAACTGGCACAGCAGGATTAACCTTAGATGCCGCCAGATACCATTTCCACACTGCTGTGACACTGCTGCTAGGGTTTTAGCCCATGCAGTGTCCTTAAAACAATTTTCTGGTTAAAGAGCTGCTGACGTCTCAAAGAAAACTTTGAAAAATATAATACCTAGGTACAATTCAGCTTGCATTCTGTATATATTCAATAGATTTCTCCTCCCAATTATTTATTATTGAGGGAATTTGCATAAATACATGATCTTTATCCCTTAGAGTTCGTCTGCCTCTGTAGCTTACTCCCTACTTCAAGTCATAATGCTCTCTTCTTGTGACATCACAATCTTTTGCCATGGGAGTAACTGTGATGTCACAAGCAGTGCATTATGACCTCAGATAGGGAGAAAGCAGCTGGAATAGATAAACTTTTTAGAAGCAAATATCCTGTTTTCATGCAGAAGACTTCAGTAATAAATAATGGGCAGGAGAAATACAGAACTAATGTGAAATACAAGCTGGACAGTGTCTAAATATTATGTTTTGTTAACGTTCTCCAGAAGGCGTCAGCTGCTCTCTAAGGACAACCATCCTTTCCCAAAAGACACAGACTAAAGCCATGGACTTCTCTTTTGAGGGAAATGTACTTTTTGGTGATAAAACAGAGCCATACATGGAAAACTGGTGGACTTTACCTCCTACGGACCTTATGGAAGGGGAGGCGGAGGTAGGCAAGGCAAATTTTTTTTTTTCTAGGCACCCAATCCTGGAGGCTCTGGGCACCATACACAAACAATACAACTGTCAATAAAACAATAAAATTATCCGCAGTAGAAAAGCAGACCATACAATTAAATAAATAAGGTCTAACTGAAAACAGTAACTAGTGTGGGCTATCCCAGACTAAGATTTAATATACGGTGGCAGGAAGGCAAGATTAAACTGGTGGGTCTTGAGGCGGGTCTTGAAAGCCTCCACCGAAGGGGCCTCCTGCACAGATGGTGGCAGCGAACTCCATAGGATGAGGCCAGTGACACGAAATGCTCTGTCACTGGCAGTTTTCAACCTCGTCCTTGGAATCACTAGGAGGCCCCTAGAGGAGGAGCGAAGGGAGTGGACCGAGGCAGCGGGTAAAAGAAGGTCAGTCAGGTAGCCAGGGACCAGTCCATGTAGGGCCTTAAAGGTGAGCAAGCCCACCTTAAAGAGGATCCTCCACCTGATCTGCAGCCAGTGCAGTTCATGCAGCACTGGGGTGATGTAGCAGTATTTCGACTGCCCTGGCAGCTGCATTCTGCACTAGCTGCAGCCTGTGCATGATCCCTCCTGAAACCCCGAGGTAGAGCATATTACAGTAGTCAAGCCTTGATGTCACAAAGGCATACACCAAGGTGGGGAGGTCCAGGGCTGGAACTAGGGGCTTGATTCTGGCGATATCCCTAAGATGGTAGAAGCTGGTCCGGACAACGGATGACACCTGAACTTCAAATGTCAGTCCACTGTCAAACATCACACTAAGATCTCGTACCCTAGAGGAGGCCTTCAGAGGCACAGATACCAGGAACAAGCCTGTTTCTGCACCTGAGGCCATCCTATTATGCCCTCTGTTCGACTCCACAACCAGTACCTCAATCTTATCGGGGTTCAGTCGCAACCATCTGGAGGCCATCCAGTCATTGATGTTGCCAAGACATACATTTAGCACTTCCACTGCATTCGATGTCCCAGTGGGAAAAGGAAAGATACAGCTGGGTATCATCCACATAGAAATGAAAACCCAAATTGTACTTCCTAATGAGCTCTCCCAGGGGCAGCATATACACTGCAAACAACATTGGTGACAAGACCGACCGCTGAGGAACTCCACACGACAGGAGGCTAGGGAAGGACAAGGAATTCCCCATCACTACCCATTGCCTTCTATTCACGAGAAAGGACTCAAACCAGCAGATGATAATGCCAGTGAGTCCACAGAATTCCCTCAGGCGGTTAAGCAACATACAATGGTCTACCATGTCAAAAGCTGAGGAGAGGTCGAGGAGAATGAGAACTGTCCCCTCACCTTGCTCTCTAACCCTGAGGAGGTCATTATGCACCCAAACTAATGCGGTTTCTGTGCTATGCCTTGCACAAAACCTAGACTGGAGAGGGTCATACAAACCAAAGGCCACAAGGTGTTCCTCAAGCTGAAGCACCACAGCCTTCTCGACAACCTTCCCTAAAAATAGGAGGTTGGAGACTGGACAGTAATTTGCCTCAACGTCAGGGTCCAAAGATTGTTTCTTCAGAAGTGGTATAACCAGTGCCTCCTTCAAGGCATCTGGGAAGACCCCCCTCCAAGAGCAAGCACTGGACAATCAAGGTGAACACCGGGCCAACGGTGTCAACACATCTCATTAAGAAATGCGTCAGCACGGGTCCAGTTCGCAATATGTGTGCTTCAGCCCAAGAACAATCCGAGTGACCTCAGTTGCCTCCACTGGTCTAAACTCCCCCCAACCAGGCGGAGTGCTCTCTGGACACCCAAGGTGACCACAGTCGGCCATGTTATGGCTCACTGGCGGCACGCCCAGCCAGATCGCGGACACCCTGTCCAAGAAGAAGTGAGCAAACTCTTCGCATAAAGCATCAGAAAAGGCTTTTTTCAGCTGTAGACAGGCTGGATTTAAAAGCCTGTCCACAGTCCAAAAGAGCAAGGTTGGTCGATTCCTCCTGGCAGCAATCTCCCTGGACAGGAACGCTGCCTTCTTACGGGTGATTGCCCCCTGATACTCACCATAATGGGAGCACAGGGCCAGTCTGTCCACTTCCAACCCTGACCTCCGCCAGCAGCACTCTAACCCCTGACCCAAAATCTTCATCGCCTTGAGCTCCCCATCAAACCAGGGGGACCTCAAGTGTGAGGATTTGGGTCGCAAAGGACCGCTGCAAGAGAGTCGAGTGCTGCTGACATCACCCTATTATAGGCAGCGGCAGCTTCACCCGTACCCCCGTACGCAAGCACTACCCACACTAGATAGATCAGCTACTGCCAGAAATCCATCCAAGGTCAAACCCCTCAAAGGGCAGTAGCTTACCATCTCTGCAGGGGAAGGGCTCTCGGGGGTTGGGGGCCTCCTAATGGGAACTCCACTGTGCAATGATCAGACCAAATGACCCAATCAGTCATCAGGTTAGTAACCTCAAGCCCCAGTGAGAAAACAAGGTCCAACATGTGGCCGCCGTGATGGGTCACGGAGGAAACTTTCTACGACAGGCCCAGAGATTGCATCATCTGGAGGAGGTTATAACCTAGCCTAGAAAATTCGTCATCGGCCAAAACATTGAAGTCTCCCAAAATTAGACATCTGGGGGACTCCAACATTTCATCGACGATGAAATCGGCTACCTCCTACAGGAATTCACCTGCTGCCCCGGGGGAAGGGGCGGTAAATCAGGAGAATCCTGCAACCTGCTCCCGAGCCCCCACACACGGCCACACGTTCAGAGGATCTCGGCCCTCCCACTGGGTGCACAGTGAAGCCAAGTTCAGATCTAAAACAGATGGGCATTCCCCTGCCCCTGCATTCCACTCTGGGGCAGTGCACTACCGTATACCCGAGGGGAACGGCAGCCTTTAAAACTGGACTAGCATCATCACCCACCCAGGTCTCGGTGATGCAAGCCAGATCGACTGAGGAAATCAAGTCCGCTATAATTGTGGTCTTGTTCCAGAGCGATCTGGCATTGGAAAGCACTGCCCTCAGGAGATTGGTGGATAGTGTTGCCCTTCTGGCTGCCAGCCCACTTGGTCTGGTGAGAACCCAGGGGACAGGAACCAAACACATCTGGCCTCTCCCTAGGTTCCATAGACACCCAGGGCGCCTTCTGCACCCAATCACCTCAATCCTACCCCCCATCCACCAGGCACGGGGTGTCCCGCCATATCGACCAGTGCAGGACTTCCTAATCCCGACCTCCCAACAGCGATGAGCTGTAGTGATGGAAACTGGGAGATCGGTAAAGGGCCGCAGATCGAGAAGTTGGGACACCCTGTACACAATCCTGGCCTACCCCCGACCCACAGACCTCCCCAGACACATACTGTTCCACCGGGAAGTCCACTATACACCACTAACGAAACTCCAATCACACAAACAGCCACACCACGAACAGTACTAGCCCTAACCAGACACACACACACTCAAATATAATATAAACCCCCCTACCCCAAACAAATCCTAAAGCTTAAAACAACCCCTCAAAACCACCCCCAGCAGGGGAACAGAAAATGTCAGTTCCCCAGGAGAGTAAAATCAGAGTGCCACCGAAAATATATAAGCTCCTATGAAGGAGTAATGTCTGTAAAAAACTGATTTAAATGAACAGAATAATCAGCTATGGTAATACAGTCAGTCATTCTCAGACAACCAGAGAGGTAGGGGATACTTCCCAAGACCTATACCTCATATTCCCCCTTATGGGTACCAGCCACAAAGAGGATATTACAGGGGTTGGGGCAGAAGGGATACAAAGCATACTGCTGCTGCAGCACCAGCACCCAGGCCCCAGACAAAGCAAAACACCTAACAGTTCTGCCCAGGAGGCCCAACCATTGCCAGTGGCGGGGGGATTGGCTCACTACTTCCATGAATGGGTAAACTTTACCACAGACAAGTGGGTTCTGGAGGTAGTGAGCCAGGGTTTGTCTCTGCAGTTCAAAAAATGTCAACATTGCAGAAACTAAAGCTTTCCAGCTCACTTTAAAATGTAAAATCTTTTGCTAAAGGATATTTTCCCTCCAAATATCAGCCATTCCCACATCCCCTAAGAGCTTGAGAAACTTCTTCGCTGTTCTACTCTCTGGTGTGGGGATCCCTGAGGTGGAATCTGGCCTCCTATTTAAAATAACATTCCTATCTCCCCCTGCAATAACAATGCCCTTGGCTTTCTCTGCGATGATCTTGAGTAGGTCAGCATAAAAACCAATGGGAGAACCTGGCGGGGCATAAACATTAATTAAGCAAGAGATCAGGTTTGGGTCACTATGTTCTTTTTGTTGCACCTGCAAGGAACGAAACTGACAAGAAAATTCTGTAAACTTACAAGAACATTCTGTGAGAAGCAGGCTGTCTTAACGAGTTCCCAGACAAAGACTTATAAAAAGAGCAGCAATGCTTCTGTTAGAGAGACAAAGAGAGTGCGAGACTGAGAGACTGAAATGTGGAATTAAGAGATACTGTCAGAAGGGCTTTGTTTTCTGTGTTTGTACTGCCTTTGTAAATAGTTATACTGAATGATTTTTATTTTTTATTTTGCTATTATTGAGAAAAATAAATTGCTGTTTGCTAATTTTGAAACTGCTCCTGGTTTTCCTGTTCTTCCTGACCTGTGCCTCAACGACAAGGCTCATGCATACACTGTAGGTAAACAGGCACCCAGACAGACATTAGGGTTGCAGTTCATGGAAGAAGGTCCTAGGCTGCTGGAAAAAGGGAGGAGGGGGGTTGACAGGTGTGGAGAAACTAAAAACAAAACACAGGACACAGGATATATCAAAAGTAAGATGATTTACTGTTTTGATTGTCTCTGACTTGTTCTATGCCTTGTATTTTGCATTTGCACTCTCTGCCTTGTTAACTATTGCTCATGGATTGTGCAGCTATGGTATTTCTAATGTAATAATTTCTTTCCTGTATTTGTACTCCATTGTGTGTGTAACTGTACCGTCTTGGGTCGTGATTGAAAATAGGCATATTATTGTCTAGTGCACTTACCTGGTAATCAAAAACCAAATACATTATAGATAAATGTACCGTACTTTTGTGTACATTTTACTCCTCTCCCTTGCTTCCCTTGCCCTCTTCTCCAGGACACACCTAGAAATAAGCTGTTACAGCTCAGCATGGCTTCCTGACAAAATGTGCAAATAAATACAGCCCGAGACCTTTTTTTGCTTTGAAGCATTTAATATCATGGAGGATCCCTTAGAAATTCATGTGTTCCGCTCGTCCATTCCTAAATACATAGTATTTATATATGATCAAGATCTGTTATACTTTACAAAACACATTTGGCAGCCTTTCATGCTACAGACAGACTGTACAGTGTCAAGAAATGGGAGAAAACCCAGAAGTTTCAAGTCTTTTTTTTTTTTTAAAGGCAAACAGAACAAATTTATATTGTCTTCTCAAACAGAGTGCATAGTATTTTAAAGGTTTCAAGAACTTTCATGGCAGACAGATAAAGGTAGAGTCTGTGAATTTTTTATAGGGAAAGGCAAAGACTCTACATACAAACATGGTTGTGCATTTTTCAGATTTTGTGCGAAATCTTGCAGTTTTCTGTCCCCCACCATACACACTTTGCACCTTCTTTTTTGCATAACTTTTTGTTTTTACACACAAAAAAACTCAAACCACATATTTGTGCAAACCCCACACCCCCACACACACAATTTGTGAATAACATCTGATATCCAGTTAGTTTTGGTAAATATTTTATCTCAAGCAGGCCATTTTGAAAATGAAAAAATCAGTGACCTCACAGATAAAGGTTTCAAACTCATGGTTTATGTCTTGAGAATTCTAAGATGGAAATAAAGCCTGTTTTTTTTGGCTGTCCAGACCCAACCCCATTGGCAGGTCTCCAGTCCCATTCTGCCTCCAGGGAGCACCCCTTCCAGCCACCTACCCCCCCAAGCAAACTCGGATTACCCCCTTGGGGCGGAGCCACCGGCTTCCCAGAAAATCTTCATCAGTACTGGAGGAGCAGGGTTTCCCTTACCCTGAATTGCCCCCTGTGGCAGAGCCGCCGGCTTCCCGGCAGTGCTTGAACAGTTCTGGGTGAAGAGAGGACTTGATCCACAATGTGGGACCGGCACCAACGTCATTCCATCGACGGACATATTTTTTGAATGCTGGACCCCTGAGGGCGGGGACGTGAAATGACGTCCAGTGTCCGCCCCCCCACGGTAACCGTGCCAGCTGCAGTGGTATCCCCAGCCTCCGCCATGAATCCACAGAGCACCGGACACTCTACCCTCTCCCTCCAGAGAAGGAGAGCGGTCCTTGGGATGCTCGATCTTTCTCCCCCAGCCAGCCCTCTGACTTCCGAGTCCATCATTGAACCCGGGATATCGACACCACAAGCAGATGTCTTGACGTTGTGTTGGTGGGCCAGCGGAAATAAAGCCTTTTATGTTTTATTTATTTGCTTTTGTTAACCAGGTAAGCACACTAGACAGCCAAATGCCTATTTTCAGGTGCGGTCCAGGAGATTACATGGTACAGACAAGAACATCAGGCAATAAACATTGCAGCAAGAGTCAGAAAAAGCATGGTATAGGCTTGGAAAACAGTCATAAGCTTTCAATGTGAGGGTGGAACAGCACTCACGTGTAGGATATACAAATAGTATCCGCCATGCCCTCAGGCTGGATTGGGTAAAATAGGCATCACAAGTAGTACTATTTGAGGGCGAGAGCCCAATAAACATAGAGACAGCATAGATTTAAGCTTGACATGAACAGTGTGGCAGGAATATACTGCTGACGAGAAGGTGGCCTTGTAATTGGCGGGGGCATACTGCCTGAAGCACACTGTTTGGGGGATTATTGTTTTTTTCCCTTTTGACCCAGTAGGTCAAGCTCTCCTTCAGCCCACCCATAAGCCTAGTGGAGGAGTCATCACCGGCCCCTAGAGGCCCACTGCCTGCCCCCTTGTATACTGTCCTGGACTTACCCTCCTTTACGATTGCTGAGGGAGGGGAGTAGCAACCTGTGCAGTAGCGACTTTTTGAGCCTCCCATAGCTGTGACTCTTCCGTGCAGGGAATCTGTGGTGGGAAACCCTTCTCATCTCTGTACTGTAACCCCCCCCCCAACCTGTTTAACCAATATTGCACCACAGGGTGTGTGCTATCATGGAATAATGCTGCATCTTGGGTGTGTCCGAGTGCCTTCAACCACATGAGAAGTGGCAGTATCCTAAATGGTAACACACACATGCTGTCGTGTATTATTGCAACTGTCAAATGGTTGCATTTTGACAAAAATATATCATTTGCCCAAGAGTCTTAATTGTGAGATTAAATACGCCCCAAACTGCTGATGTGGGAGAAAGCAGTGGGCCTGCCACGTGTTCCTGCGCGCTTACTTCCAGGTTTGGCTTTTTAGTGTTATGGGATAACACCATTGTTCGGAATCTTTAGGATTGTTGGATTTCTTTCACCCATGTAATACTACTATATAGTGTATAGTGTATAGTGGAATGCAGTTGTATATGGAAATCCATACACCGCATAAAGTTGTTCTGCTTTAGTAGTGACATCCTCACTAACGCAGAACAACTTTTCATTCTGCATTAGTGAGGACGTCATAACGCAACCACCCCCATCAGTGCTGTTTATAGGACAGGGGCGATTGACAAGTTGTGTGCTTGAGCTGGACGGCGCACGGGCAGAATACAAGAGCAGGTTCCCAGAGACCAACATTAACAAGAAAGGGCACAAAAGTAAGCGGGCTGCTATTTTTGGGCACCATACACTGTAGAGAAAAGTGTATGGGAGCCCAAATACACAACCACGCTATTCTCTAACCTCATGGTTTCCGTGATGACAGAGACCTCTCGAGTTTCGCTCTTGAGGTCCGCTTCATCATGGAAACCACTCAGTAAGAGAATAGCGTGGTTGTGCATGGGCTCCCATTCACTATCCTATATAGAATCCATTTAGTCACTTGCCAGTTGTACATATACTGTACTACTGTATAATCCACAAATGCTAGTTGCCTGCACCATTAAAAAAAAATATGTGCAATATATTCCAAACTTCTGCACAATGTATGCTAATACTGTATTCTGCAATATAACTGTTCAATATTTACAGCTTAGTTTTTACATAGAAACATAGAACAGGAACCTAGGGATCAGGTGCTACAAGTAATCTAGTAAAGAAGACTAAAATTAATAGAAGTATTGTACAGAAAATCTATAAAATATAATCTGAATTGTGTTTAAATAGTATGTTTCTTTCAAAGGTTTTCCAAAAGTAAGAAACTCTCTTTAAACTTGGCTTTTAGGAAGAGGGCCAGCCAGAGCCAGTTCTCCCAGAACGTGGCTGGTTCTTCAAGGAATTTTACAACTTCTTGCAAGATAAACTAAAGTTAACATCAACAGGATTAAAATCTCATTACCGTAACAAAGAAACAAAAAAACCAAAAAAAAACTTTGGGACATTCTTTTTATTGTTAAAGACATTTGCATAAAAACAAGCTCACTGCACTTAACACTTTATCTGTTCCTGCTGCTTTTCCAGTCCTGATGGCATAATCCGGTGGCAGAATAATTTCTGTGGCAACAGGTTATGATGTCATCAGCAGAGGATTATGACATCACTGTAGGTATAAGAGGGCAAAGATTCTGCTTTAGTCAAAATACTTTCAGTAATAAATCTGAATAAGTCTCTTTGCAGACGACTCAAAGCTGGGTGCAGTGGTGGATGGGGAGGAGGGGAGGGTGGCCTTGCAGGAGGACCTGGAGGCTCTGGAAAGGTGGTCGGGAAAATGGAAACTAAAATTCAGTGTGGGGAAGTGCAAGGTTCTGCACCTGAGAGTCAGAAATCCAGGCCAGGGGTATACCCTGGGAGGAGACATGATTCAAGTCACGGAGGGTGAGAGGGACCTGGGGGTAGTGGTAGATGTCAAAATGAACAACTCAGAGACCTGTAGGAGGGCAGTGGCAAGGGCAAATAGGATGCTGGGATACATCGCCGGGGGATTACCTCCAGAAAGGCGGAAGTGATCCTTCCACTGTACACCTGCTTGGTTAGGCTACACCTCGAGTATTGTGTACAGTTTTGGAGACCACATTTAAAAAGGGACATTACACTCCTAGAGAGGGTCCAAAGGAGGGCAACCAAAATTATCTGGGGCCTGGGGGAGAGGACCTATGAAGAGAGATTCAAGGAGCTCGACATGTACACCCTGGAGGAGAGGAGGGACAGGGGGGACATGCTAGAGGTCTTTAAGTGCATGAAAGGGATCAATAAAGGAGGCCCAGTCAGGGTGCTCCAAAGGAAGGAGGGTGGGGCAGCAAGAGGTCATGGGTGTAAGCTGGAAGGGGGCAGGCTCAGAGGAGAGAGCAGGAGATGTTGTTTCACTGAAAGGGTGGTGGAGCCATGGAATGTACTGCCCAGGGAGCTGGTAGAGGTGGAGACTGTGGACGGGTTTAAGAGGGGATAGGACAGGTACAGGGGGAAGGTAAATCTGACCAGGCCTAATACAGGTGGAACATCTGGGAATGGGGGCAGTATAACCCAAGGGGGGGACACACCAAAATCAGCCCTCAGCGCATGTGCTGAAAATCGAGCAGACTCGAGTGACTGTTAGGCCTATTCTGCTGGCATTTTAATATGTTAGTAATAAATGAAGGTCCTGAAATTCCTATTTTGTGGAAAATCTTGTGTAACTGAGTTCTGCTGAAGCCTACTGTGATTTTTTGCAGGAAACTGGTATATCACATTAAAATTATGTGAAAAGCAGCTTGTTCTTTCCACGTTTTTTAAAGTTTTTCATATTACACTTTTTGCATGTTCTATTTAAATAGTCTCTTTTAGCATTACTGAATTGGGTAAAGTTGGGGAGTGACATGAAGGAGCCATTGTGATGTTCACCAGTGTGGCTTTGTTTTTACTTCAGAAGTGGGAAAGTATTTTTCGTGAGCGGCTCTTGCTCACTGGTGCGCTCGTTAACAGCATTTAAATCATTCTGCTCATTCTAAAAAAGTTATTGTTAACATTCAAATTTTGAAAACAACTTTTTCTAAAAACACTGGAAAGATATGCTAAAAGTGTATTATATATAGGATAAAGTATGTGGAGAAGTGTGTTACCAGAATTTAACACACACCCGAGTTGTTGGATGGCACATAGTTTATGAGTGCCATCCAACAACGAGGGTGTATGTTAAATTCGAGTTTGACACACTTCTCCCCATATTTTATTTTATATAATTGAAGGGCTCAGTTTTTAAATAAACAGAGCGCGGACTTCCAACTGTCCCTGTTTCCGCAAACAGTACTGACGAGAAAAACACTTACTTCTCTGCATTACCTCAGTTTACCAGTGAGCCTAGAAGCACAAGAGTGTGTTTGGGATGGAGGTAATGCAGAGAAGTAAGTGTTCTTCGTCAGCCTCTCTTGAGACTCAAGGAACAGTTGAGCTTCAGCTCTGTGTATTATCTCGGCGTTGGTATGGAAAGGGGCGCGTGAATGCCGTAACACCTACTCAGGTGTTACGGTATTTAACACATGGTTTTGTCTATGGCAAAAAACGGAGACCGTTAATTATATTGAGAATAATACATGAGTAACTATATAACCAGGATTTTACACACACACACACACACACACACACACACACACACACACACACACATGCATGCACGAGTTGTGGGTTGCTACATAAACCCTGAAAGTGAAGCTCAAGGGGCCTATAAAAGCATCCAACATTAGGGGTGTTTGTAAAATTCTGGTTTACACACACCCATGTTTGTTTGTTTTTTATAGTTACTAGGGAAAATTTTGTATTAATGTGGGATTTCTGTTCACGGTGCCAAATCTCACTGAAGCGGCAGTAGGCTCGTGCATGGATGGGCTTATCAGTTTCCATGCAGCATTTGTTAAAGGTCATTTTTAATAGTAGGCAGTGAGGGCTTCAAAAGAAGTAAGTTAGTTTTAAAACTGAGTAGTGCATCATATTTAATTTGCCATTTGAAAAGTACAACTGTGACTCCAAACTTGTTTATTAGTGTCGACACTGATATGCATGCTCTGAGTCACAGCTGTACTTTCAAACGGCAAGTTAAACATGTTAGACCGCTCATGTTTAACACTAACTTTCTCTCCTTCATCGAACTATCTGCCTACTATTAAAAACTACCTTTATCAGATATCAGTAACAGTGTCCCTGGTGGCAGTTCTGTTACTACTGCTTGTGCCGTACCAAGCATGAGCGAGATTGACAGACACCGGTTACAACCACCCGGTTGTAATGCAGAATTACAGTTGAGTGGTTGTAATGCAATTTTAACACGTTATCGGTGTTTAAAAAATGCTCACTGGTAATTACTTCTAAATTATAATAAACAATTGTACTACCAGCCAGCAGTTAGGGGGAATCTTCTTGCAGTGCTGACGACCTGGGTTCCCTCCTTGATTCTAGGTTGTTACTGTAGGCTGGTGTGAGGCAGAAACACATGTCTGGATTATGCTGACAGTCTCTGAGTGGGAGAGTTTGGCATCCTGCTGCAGTTTCATTTCCCAGAGGCCAAGAGAGGCAGCAGTTAGGAAAGGTCTGCAATAGGGAGGCACTATGGAGCTGTCTTGTCAGGTCTGATGTTTGTGTCTCTCTGCTCAGGTCCTGGGGGAAGAGATTTAAATATGAAAAGTGGGCCCTGATGTTGGATGAGGATTACCTGCACCCTTGGGTCTGATCCAGCTGGGTCCTCCTCACACTCTGTACCACCCAAGGTCAACAAATCATGATTCTTCTAACCCCTGAGGCTAAACACCAAAGGGGTGGGGTTCCCCAAAGAGAGTAATGGAGCTCTGGAATAGCCTGAAACCTGGAGAGAGGTGATCCCAACTCTGATGGTATCCAGGCAGGAGTGGATGTGCTGGGCCTGAAGGAAAGATGAGGGGTCAAAGGGAAGGTGGAAGCAAACAACAATAGGATTAAAAAGAACTGTCTCTCCCCGCCCAGGCTGGCCAAGTGTGGGAGCAGTTGCGCTTCGACCCCCCCATGCCGGTTACCAGGGTTTGGGAATGGACAGAGTCACTCGGTGGGCCGGCAGGGTGGGGAAAGATCAAGCGCCCGATGCCCATTCTCCTTCCTTGGGGAGGGTAGACTCCTGTTCCACTGTAGATGCTGCTACCTGTTGGAGTCCATGGGCAGTACCGTGGGACAGCACTCAGAGGGACAAGAGGTGGAGCATGACACGGCACATGCATCAGTACTCTCCGGCTTGGGAAGAAAATCAAGGTGGAAAATAGCTGGGCTGCTACATGCTGCCCCCCGCCCCCGCAGGCTCTTGCACATCTGGCATGGCTGTCCACCTATCAAACTATGGTTCTGTGCAAGTGTTGCATAACCATTAAGTCCTTGTAAGTGTTGGTGATGGGACTGGGAGGGGGTGCCATTGGGCAGACCTGGGGGGAGAATAAAACATTGATAAAAAAACCAAAAACAAAAACTGCCCCTGACGCCTAGTGGCCCAGTGGTAGCGCATCACAAACTCCTACCCTGGTGACCCAAGTTGAGGAGCGGACTGGGGAGTCAGCCGGGCAGTGCTGGGGAGGCGCTGCTGCTAGCAACACTCTCAGCCAGGGAGGGAAAGGCACCAGTTCCACTACAGTAGCTGCTCCTGTGGTGGGCCAGGGAGTTTGCCTCCTCCACATTGGCATGCTACATGCAGGCGTGGCCTGTAGGGGGTGCTACCTGGCACCATGCTGGTGGTGAAGTGGAGCCATGGGCAAAAAATAAATAAAAAAACTAAATGTGCACCAGACGTGTATATGACGGTGCTGATACGCTCTGGTTCCACCCACCTGGATTCCTCCTGGCTTGACAACAGGGGAAGTTGTGAATGGGACTGGAAGACCAGAGGACGGTCATAGGCAGGCGCAGGGCAACGGCTGAGAGACAGAAAGCTGAATGGGGAAAAGCAAAATTCCCCTTAGGAAATATTTAAGTGGTTCAAAAAGAAACTGATTAATTAGCTTGTAATTAGCATATAACCAGCTCCTGACATCACAAGTAAACATGGCAGAAACTTACACTTTTTAGCTTATATTTCACATATGTTTGTGTCTTTAGCTTCCCTTTTTCTTTATTACCAGGTACATTAACATGAAACCAAGATCTCTGTCCTCTGGACTTGATCTGCTCTGGCTGCTTGTCTACAGCTGCATTACAATTCTCTGTTTGCGAAATCTGAATGTTTATTTATTTAGACATTGTTTCTGGGAAAGGCCCACTGAGCTGAAGCTCATTTCCATATATATATGTGTGTGTGTGTGTGTGTGTGCGTGGACACGGGTACAGAATGGGTAGCACAAAATATAAGAATAATCTCATGCATATTATACAGTAAGAAATACAAATGATCCTTATGTGGCCATCCTGCTGGCTGTCACTCTGCAGTGCAGGTGACCCAAGTTCGGAAATGAGCTTGGGAAGTTGAGCAGGGAAGCAGGTCAGGCTATAGCAGCTGCTACTTAGCTGTGAACTACAGTTGATGAGGGTTGTCTGGCACTGGTGCTGCAGCCACCCTGTGGTGGGCCAAGGGAGTTGCTCCCTCTACAGGCTGTACACTTTGGGAGCTGAGGGCACCAAGAAGGTTCTGCCCATATGAAGCATGGGGGAGGAAGTTAGAAGGGAAATTAAAACCTCATACACCATCTACATGATGGCTTGAAGTCCTGGGAAGTCCTCGGGTCCCCACAGCCAGGGGGCCAGCCATCTGACCCTAATCTGCAAGGACTATGGGAAGGTTCCCCACCAGAGCCCCTGCCATAGAGGGAAAGCCATGGGGGAAGTTGGACTCTGGCAGTAGAGCTGAAAGGCCAACAGGGACACCAGGCCTGATCAGTGTGTATACATGGAATAGCGTACATCCCTGAGGGACGGGCAAGGACTGAGGAGAAAAGTTCTATGGAAAAATAAATAAATAATGCTTATGTACAATAGATACAATCAAGGGGCCTATGCACGATCGGGCAGAAAATACACGCTGGAGGCATGTATCCTGCTGCGTAGCTCTGCACCTGTGGACAGGTGTGTACAGCCGGCATTCACGTTTCTCCGCCACCTGTCTGCGGCTCTGCCCCCTCCCCCACAGTGCACTGTGCTCCGCAGGATGGCCTGGGGTGGAGTCGTACTCTTGGACAAGCATCCATTGGGATGCCTGTCCCGGTCCCAAAGTGGATCCCACGCACCCAAGCCCCAATGTTCAGCCGTCAGATGGAAGGCCCTCCCCACCTGCCACAAAGCAGAACCCCATCCTCGAAGCTGAACTCCTCCCACAGCCCAACACATGAGTCCAACCCTGTAGTGGTATACCAGACCCACTTCCCCACACACCACACTGTCCTGTCCTGGAATGCCAGAGGCAGACCCCCGCCTCCCGACCCATCACTGCCCCAACCCCGGTGTTGCTCAGGACACCCCCACCCCGCACACAGGTGCCTCACAGCATGCAGCCATGACCCCCCACCTGATACCCTGCCGAAATTGCACAGGCCTGTGGCAGTGGCTGGTGGTCCCCACCACAGCACCCCCCATGGCGACATACCTGCCCGATGGTGCCGTGGGATGGACGGCCAGTGGCACAGCCCTCACCGCACTGCCTCAGTCACCAGCCATCTAACTACTTCTGGGGCACTGCCTATTTATAGCAACGTGCTGCAGCAGCAGTTAGATGGCTGGCAGCCGGCAGTGGTGAACTGTGCCGCTGGCTGTCCAGGGTCTGCGGCACCACCGGCATGTTGCCATGGGGGTCAGTGCCACAAGTGGGTGGGGAACCACTGGCCACTACAGTGTTGGCAGTATACCGGTCGGAGGGGCATGGTTGTGTGCCTCAGGGCCTCTGTGTATGGTTGGAAGGGGGTGTCCAGGGCAACAACACAGGGTCAAGGCTGTGCTGGTTCGGGTTGGGGTCAGCCCACAGCAATAGGGGTGGGGCAGTGTGGTGTTGGGGGCGGGGTTACCTGCTACGCCATGGATGGGGGGGTGACCTGAGTTGGGGGGGCATGGCACTACAGGACACATGGGCAGCCCCAGCCCTCCTGTTCTGCCCAGTGGGCTTGGGCAGCACGGGAGGGGGGTGTTGACTCCAGGTCCTGCCGCGCATGGTGGGTGATGTCTGTGGGGGCGCAAAGTGGGTTACAGCAGGGTCTACCCTGGTGTAACCTGCACCCCCCCCCGTGCTCAGCACATTGCGGCTTTGTGCATACTGCGTAGTGCTGGCATGCCCCCCCCGGTGCTTTGCTGTCTGCATGGCTGGGGGTTTGGACAAGTAACAGATGAGCGCCCCCTTGGTGATAGCCGCGTGGACACCACTCCACAGCATTCACACATAACACAGCGCATAGGCTACATGTATAGGGCCCATTATGAACAAATAGAGTTACAAAATGCCAAAAAAGGGGTTATAATCAAAATATGTTAAGATCAAAGTTACGCAAAAAGCAAAAAAACATATCCACAGCAAGAAAACTGAAATGAAAGCAGAGGAGACACAGATTTGGGCAAATGTGCAGTGGGGGAAGTAGGGGGAAAATGTTGCATGGAAATTATTATGGGGTCAACAAATAGAGGATTATAGTGTATGGTAGAACGCTGTTGAGCATGGAAATCCATGCTCCCAACAGCGTTGTTATGCTGCACTAGCTACGTCATCGTAGCTGTTGTGCTGCACTAGCTACGTAGCTAGTGCAGCATAACACCTAGAAGGTGGGTGTGCATGCATGGAAGTTGGGTGCGCATGCACGATCGGGCGACTGGTGATGAGCCAAAAATGGTCGCGGTGGTGAAACAGGCCAGAAGAAGCGAAAACTGCACACAAATGTGCATAAAAGTAAGTGCAGTCTTTGTATGAGCGACCACACACTATAAAAGACTATGTATGATCGCTCATACACAACAAGGGTATTTTTCAACTCTTGAGGTTTCCATGGTAACGAGACCTCTCGAGCTGTGCTCTCGAGGTCTCCAATTACCATGGAAACTTCTCAAGTGAAAAATACCCTTGTTGTGTATGAGCGATCATACACAATCCTCTGTGTGATGTCAGGCATAGACCAGTAGCCAGAGCAGTCAAAGCCGAGGGGGACTGTGATTCTGCTGTCATGTTAGTTGAACAGTTGGAAAGAAAACTAGGAAGTTAAATTCACAAAACATGTTAAATATAAAATGTCATGTGTTCCAACTGTAATTTTTTTCTGCACTGCTCCAACAGCGTCAACGGCCTTTAATATGTAGATTACCAGGTTTGGAAAGAGGTTTGAGAACCAGAAATGTTGTAAAACTATTCTGACTTCAAATTAGAACCAGAACAGGTGTATCTATCTCTGCTTTGCTCTGAACCCCATGATGTGGGGTGCCAGACATGGATCCTACTGTATTCCTTTTCCCTCTTTCCCTCCCTTAGGAATTCTTGAATTCAAGGGTAATAAAACAGCAAAAACCACAGAAAGGCTGCGCAGTCAAAGGATTAAAAAAGCTAAGCAAAATAACTTAATGTGGAAGTCATCCAGATTCACAAGCCAAGGAGCTTGTGCATCCAGTTTATTTCTACATTAAATCAGCTATTTTGATTAGCTTTTGAATTTTTTTGAGAGTGCAGCCGTTTAATGTTGTTTTCGTGATAATCTCCCATGTGGTGGTTACACCTCCTCTCCTGCACATGCGTTCCTGTTGCGTGTGAGTGTAGTTTAAGCAGCAAGATTTCAGTTGTGTTTTGCTTTCTGCTTCACAAAATGCAGATCCCATCAGCAAATCATTGCGCTGCAATCTGAGCATATTGTTGCAGCTAGTATTGTACTCATAAAGTCTGCAATCCAGTATAATAGATTTAATATAAATGTCTACTTCAAAGTCCCAATTGTAGTGTGACAGACAACACCTTCTACCTGTGGGCCTACACAAATGTAGAATGATGTAAAAGTTTAGTTCATCCTTTGGCCAGCAGTTGGCCCTGTTAAGTCTTTCAAGAATGTTTGTGAGGACAGAAAATTATCTTGCTCTTCTTTAGGTGCTTAAAGATGGTAGTCATGACAGATTTGGCGCTGCCCTTCCCGTGTGTTTCTGGTGTCAGCACTGTTTCTTTTTCCTGTGGAGCTTATGCTCTGCACCTGTGGTGCTTCCATTTCCTAATGGCCCCCATGAGAGTCCTGTCTCTCTTGTGCCAGACGAAGGCCTTGTGCACCATTACCTTGTCACTCTGTGCCTCCCCTGCTATAACGTAGGTCCCAGAGCGTGTGCCTCGCATCATATTCTGTACACAGGTGGCATCCAGGTCCAGCCAGTGCTGCAGCTTGGGGCGAATCTCTGTCTTGAGGAGAGGGCCATGCTTGAAGACCTCCAGCTTGCTTTCCATCTGGAAGGAGGAGATTGTGGAGGAGCTGGTGTGGTTCCTCTTGGAGATCCTGATCTTCACAGCTGTGGAAGGAGAACAGATGTCACATGAGATAAACTGTAGGGGCTCAATTCCCAAAGAGGGAGGGCATGTGTGCACCCCACATTCATGCACCCCCTGCTACCATCCAGGAGCGGCATAGGCACTGGCTGTGAATGCAGCCACTCATCCACTCTCCGTGTCAGAGGAAGGGTGCAGACATGGCAGCCCCAATCTTCCCTGCGGAGGACAGTAGGGGGAGTGTCAAAATGCAGAAAAACTAACAATACAACCTATGAAACCTATTCAAAATATAGAGTAAATGATAGGTAGCTGTAAATGACAAGGCTGTAATTCCTTCAAGGGTTTCTGGTGACATCATAAACCATAAGGGTAAAGCTCAAGCAGTTTGTAAATGTCACCCAAATATAAGGTCAAACTCCGTTTATAGGGGCTGGCCCAGTGGCATGGAGGACTAAAGCACTGAGTGCCTTACCTTCTACCATGCTGGTGACTTGGGTTCCGGAACGAGTCCAGGTCACCGGGGGTCAACCGGGGAAGCTGGGGGAGAGGATGTAGCATCTGACAGATAGCTTTCCTCTTCCAGGGTGGGGAGGCATGCTGACTCAGTCCTTGGCTGCTGCCAGGTGGAGGCCTGGGGTAGTGCCGGCGCGTGACTAACAAAGATGGGAGAGGGGCTGCAGTTCCATAGCATGTGTGCACATTTATGTGCCACCGCAGCAGGGGAACCCAGGGAAAAAAATGGAAGAAAGTTGGTGCAGGCTACTTGAAGGCCCTGTATGTCTTCCCCTAGCCCACCAACTTTCCCCTTCCTAGTCCCACCACGGGGAAATCTGTGGAGGCCTTCAGGTCAGGTGGGTCAAGGGGAGGTGGGTGTTGGATGAGGGGAGTCGGGGATAGGACTGAGAAGCCCACCTGTGACAACCATAATGAATGAATGAATAAAAGTTCATTTTTATACAGGTAATAGATTGTTAGGGTAAAACCCTATTTGCAACAGTATCCTGTACAAAACATCTAAAAACAAACAAAACATACAAATACAAAACATAAAATCAGTTACAGCAGTAGGTACTTTTATCAAAAACAGGTGCAAATATGATGTGCCAGTAAATGCTGTTTCAGTGCTTTTTGAAAAGTGCAATAAGTTGAAATGCTCTTTAGTTCGTTCAGCAATGTACTCCGGGTTCTATAAATAGAAGATTGTAACATGGCATCTCCATACATGTTATGCGTTCTAATAGCTTGAATGTCTAAACTATTTACTCTTAAATTATATCCCTTGTCCTTATTATGTATAATATTTATAGCAGTACTCAAAGGCATACTCCCTTTAGCATGGATTATTTTATGACACCAATTTAACCAAACATAGTTCCTTTTTTCCACAGAGTGAAGCCATTTTAAGTTATTATATAAATCATAATGATATGTCCCATGTTTACTCTGGGTTATAAATTTAGCTACTTTACAATAAAGTTGATCATAAGGCAAAAAGTTTTATGGAAGGAAAAAAAACACTATTAATAGGGATGAAAAGGCCACATATTAATAAAGCTGTTTCCTCGTCAGTAGAATGTGAATCAAGAAGGTATTATTTACTAGGTTTACTAGGTAGTAAAGGACATAATAAGGCACAGGGCCCATCGGGAATGTCCCCCACACTAGTGGGTCAAATATTAGACTAGTATATGCTTGTTATAAAATGTATCATCCAGCATTGTCTTGAAAAGACTGAACTCCTTAATATTAACACTTGAGGCTGGTAGCCTATTCCATATTTTAGTCACCCTTACTGTGTAAAAAATTCCTCTTTTATTAGTATTTACACGTGGAACTAGTAGTTTTCTATCATGAGATCTTGTAAAGTTTATAGATTTATTAGCTGTTAGTCCAAAACTTTTTATAAGCTCATCTGATTGCAAAATTGTATGTAGTAGCAAAA
The DNA here is from genome assembly GCA_016271365.2 of Neoceratodus forsteri. Taxonomy (NCBI): domain Eukaryota; kingdom Metazoa; phylum Chordata; order Ceratodontiformes; family Ceratodontidae; genus Neoceratodus; species Neoceratodus forsteri. The sequence continues at coordinate 284,168,011 of CM028129.1, forward strand.
GATCACCCCTTTGTCACCTTTCATAAAGTGAATGTAATCCAGTATCATTCAACCTCTCTTGGTAAGTCATAGATCTTAATCTAGGAACAATTTTGGTCATGGCACTCTGTGCTCTTTCAATCCTGTTCCTATCTCCCAGTAAATATGGATTCCTAAATTGAGATACATAGTCCAAGTAGGGACGGACATAAGTCCTTAACAGTGGAATAACACACTGTTCAGTACGAGTTGAAAAAGAACGCCTTATCCTTGTGATTAAACTCATTGCTGTTTTTGATGCAGCTATGCATTGTGATGAAAAATGTCATTTAAAGTCCACAAGGACTCCCAAATCTCTTTCGAGATAAGAAGTTCTTAATATGTTCTGATTGAGTACATAGGAATATTGACGATTTTTGTTACCAAAATGCATGGTAACACATTTATTAACATTGCATGTCATACCATTTTGTAGTGCCCATAGTTCAATTTTCCCCAGATCCTCTGCTAGGGAGAAGTGGTCAGACAGGTTGTTTACCTGTACTCCCAACTTGGCATTGTCAGCAAATTTGATCAAGTTATTATGTAAATTGTTACCCATGTCTGAAATGAAGAGGTTAAACAGCACAGGGGCCCAGAACCAGTCCCTGCGGTACACCACTAGTAACATGACCTTCACTCGCTAGTTTATTGTTCACATGGACACACTGGTGTCTATCATGTAACCATCCATAAATCCATCTGGTAAGACTGCTGTCTATACCCATGTTTTTTAACTTAGTGATTAATATATTATGAGGGACCCTATCGAAAGCCTTTGAAAAATCTAGGTCAATTACATCAGATGGTACACCACTATTCAGATTTTCACTAATGTTATAAAAGTTTATTAAATTCATACAAGATTTTCCCCTGGTGAAGCCATATTGTTGGTGATCATGCAAATTATTGTCTGCTATGAAGTCCTCCAGATGTTTTTTTGAGTTTCTCCATGATCTTACAGCAGTGGGAGGTTAAACTGATTGGTCTAAAATTTTCAAGCGACACCCTGTCCCCTTTTTTAAATATAGGGACCACAATAGCGGATCTCCAATCATAGGGAATATACCCTTCTTTTAATGACAGATTATAAATAATGGACAAGGGGAGAGAAATTGCTCGAGCTGTATTTCTCAAAAAATTTGGGTTAATATTGTCGGGTCCTGAGCTGGCATTGGAGCTGATTTTATTTAATTCCTGGAGAACGTCCTGTTGAGTGATGGACTCAATGGTATTTAAACTAACATTAAAGTACTGGTCAGTATATGCTTTGGGGGGAAATAAATGAACAAAAGAAGTCATTAAAACTGTCAGCCATTGATTGGTCATTCTCTAACAGGACATTATAGTTGTAGACTGGTCCTATCTTTCTAGTAGTTGTTCTTAGGTTACTATTTATATATGGATACAGTAGCTTAGGGTTTTTACTGTGAGCTATTCTAAATTTTAAACTACTTTTTGCATGTTTAATAAGGCTCTTTAATACTGTGACTGATTGCTTGTAGTCCATTCAGTTTTGGTTTGATGAGTTTGTTTTAACTTTTTTAAATGCTTTTTGCTTCTTTTTAATTTGTGTTTTTTTTATAGTGGTGTTTAACTCATTCTTTATTGTTGTATTTTGTCTTGGTTGGAACATAATCAGATTCTATTAGGTTGATAATCTCTTTAAACTTCGTCCAAGCTGTTTCAATAGTAAGTCCACTAAATATCCTGTCCCATTCCATATTATTTAGAATACTATTAATCATTTCAAAATTAGCCAGGTTGTAGTGTTTAATGGTAGTTGATCTTATTGTTTGGTCCCTAGTTATACAGAAGTCACTCAAGACCATATTTGGTCACTATTTCCTAGTGGATAGGTCACTCTAATATTTGAAAAATGTTCATGAATATTTGTTAATAGTAGGTCCAAAATATTACTACAGGTGGGTTTGACAACAAGTTGTTCTAACCCATTTTCTGAGCAACAATCCACAAATGATTGTTCAGTTACTGTAGTTCACGTGTTAGCTGACCAATCAATAGCTGGCAAACTAAAATTCTCTAATATGATCGTATCACCAAATTCAGATGCTAATGTAAGTTCTTGCAATAAAGCATTAGTATAAGCTTCAGTTGAATTAGGTGGTCTATAGCAGCAGCCCAATAATAATTTGGCCCTACCGTGTAAATATAGTTTTACCCATGTAGTTTCTAATGTAACTTCAGTACTAGTGTCAAAATGATGGACTACGGTAGGAATATAATTTCTGATATAAATACATACTCCTCTGCCCTTTTTTATATCTCTGTCCCTAAAATATAGTCTGTACCCTTGGATATCCCTGGACCATTCATTAGTTGAATCCCACCATGTTTCAGTAATTGCCATTACATCAACTTTGGTGCGATTTACAATATACTTCTAATTCTGCTAATTTAACTTTGTTCAAACTTTGGGCATTCTCTAAGAGTAATTTACATGATTTCTGGATAGACTGTACTTTGATCTGAATATCCTTGTCTGACTTATTGATCCCCTTCCTCCTACAATTTAGTTTAAAGCTTTATTAATGTAACTCTCTATTCTTTTTCCCAATAGGTTACTACCCTGTTTACTTAAGTGAAGTCCATCCCAAGAAAACAGATTAGGATGATCAATAAAGTTTTCCCAATGAGTAATACAATGATACCCTTTTTCTAGATATCACAGCCTTAACAAATTGTTAATTGCTTTAATTTTATATGTGATGGCTGCTGTGGCTCTGGGAGCCGGAAGGATTTCTGAGAAGCAGATGCCCACTTTTCTTGCTTTAAGTAGTTCCCTTAGTATAGCAAAGTCTTTTTTAATTTCATCTAGTCTATAGTGACTTACATTGTTAGTTCCTACGTGAAGTAGAACATGCGGTGATTCACCACCGTCAGATAAGATAGAATTTAGCATTGTTGTAATGTATGGGATGGCTGCTCCCTTGAAACTAGAACTTGAAAGTTCTATTAGCTTTATCAGGGTTACAAACAATACGGTCAGAATGTTTTATGATTGAATCACCAAGTACATACGATTGGCGTTTGGGGGGGGGGTAACAGGCAATGATTCTGGTATCTCTGTTCGTGGTGTCTGCTTGTTTGATAGTCCCTGTGAGCATTGAATATTCTTTCTAACCTGGTCACATTCTGTTGTGGTAATACCGTTGGAGGACCCATCACCATTATAAATCCGCGGCTGAGGAGCCTCAGTACTAACACAAGACTGGTTAGGTATTTTGTCCTCTGAATTGGGAACTATCTCCATATTAATGTACATAGAATTGAGTGTAATATCTTCAGAGAGGGAGTCTACCTCAGTGTTAATGATCATAGGATCATTGCTGTCCACCCCATGCCTTGTACTTCCAATGATTTATTTACTGGGTCCTGTATGTGTACTATAGGGGGCTACATTCATCGTTGTCTCGTAATAGGCTCATATCTATTATGTGCTGAAATCTCAAAGTTCATTGCATGGCGACCTTTTTTGTGTTTATTTCCTGACACACTGTTCCACTGCGCTGGACTATTTTCAACATCATCATCTAGTTCTCTGACTCTTCTTTTGTTGACTTGTTCCCCTATTGTAGTATGGAGAATTTCTGATGGTACTCTTAATAATTTCCCAAATTCCAAACTGCTATTACCAGTTATGTTTTGAGCCGCTGTGGGGCCCTGATTACTATCCATGTTTTTAAGCCTTTCTTGTATATCTAATTGGTTTTCTAAAATGGAATCAAACTTGTGTTTATAAGACATTATGTCAGTTTCCAGTTGTTCTATGTAAAGACATTTATGACATTTAAACATAACATCATTTGTATTTGTCTCAGTGATTATGTACATAGAACATGCCTGGCACGTATATCCATAATCGCCATCTAAAGTTTTAATAACATTAGCCATGACAAATATTGCAAAAACTAAATGGAGTACACCAATATACCAGTTGGTTTATACAACAAACGTGACTCTGTATTTAATTTCGAAGACAGACTTAATAATAAGCCCAACCATCAAGGTATTATATAGTAAATGTATTTTCCAATGTGCTGCCAGTGCTGTTCTAGTATATAATATTACAGCTTATTATGGTACTCCAAATGTAGACCGTTTCTTACTGGCTATATGGTGCCTCTCCTTGTTTCCTTCTTCCCCCACGGACACTGCAAACATTCGCGAGACGCGCTGCGCGTGTCTTGGCGTGCGTCACCCGCGTTCTTGCGGAGCGTGCCTAGAAGTAGCAGTCGGACCCAGAAGTCTCCTGGGTCACGTGACTGTATGCCTCTGAACTAAACGTCACACAAAACAAAATTGCAGAATAGTGCACTCTGCGAAGTGTCTAACAGGCACACAGTCCACAGATACTGTGCACAATTTAAAATCGGCACAAATGTTTAGCAGCTGACGACAGTGTAATCCTGGATGGGAACAAGGACTACAGTTCCCAAGCTGCTTCCCATTATATTTCAGTTGCACACAAATACACACTCGTACTAAAATACTGCTCTAGGCACACACAGAGAATCTGAGCACTCTGCCAAATCTGTCTCACCACTTCACAAGTGGTCTCACAGCATTTGGACAGCGTTGTAGGTCAGAATCCCCATGGAGCGTGCCTAAAAGCAGCAGTCGGACCCGGAAGTCTCCTGGGTCACGTGACTGTATGCCCCCGAACTAAATGTCACACAAAACAAATAAAATGACAGACTAGTGCACTCTACGAAGTGTCTAACAGGCACACAGTCCACAGTTATTGTGCACGGTTTAAAATCAGCACAAACGTTTAGCAGCTGACGATAGTGTAGTCCTGGATGGGAACAAGGACTACAGTTCCCAAGCTGCTTCCCGTTATATTTCAGTTGCACACAAATACACACCTCAGAATGTTCTACAGAAACTGAAACATCTTGGGCAGTTGAGTGACACAGACATGTGAAAAAAACCTTAATTCAGTTCTGATATCACAAATGTGAATTACACTATTTCAGTTGTCACAGCTATGAATTACAACAAAAAAGGTGTATGAGCTATCTGTGAACTAAAAGGACTGACTGTATTATAAAAAAAAACAACTATACATTCATTTATAGCTTTGAAATTTTTTGTGGCAATAGGAATCTGATGGTTTTAACTGGTTTCTGTGCATTTCTGTTTCAGAGAAGTCGAACACCTGCTCATTAAGTTGAACACTAAGAAAAGTGGTGGCGAGGATGGGCTGGAACCATTCTTCTTAAAGTTAGGCTGCTATCACCTCACAGCCCACATACATCATATCTTTAATCTTTCTGTCGACACAGCCACAGTACCTTCCTGCTGGAAATCCGCACACGTCCTTCACTTGTTCAAATCAGGTGACCCATGTGATTTAAACAAACAATTATAGGTCCATCTCTATCCTGCCTGTCCTTTCCAAAATCTTTGAGAAATTGATCCACTCTCAACTTAAACACCATCTTGAGATAGTCTCCCTCCTTAACTCGGCTCAGTCCGGCTTCCGTCCCAATCATAGTACCATTTCTGCCCTCGCCAAAGTAACAAACTACTGGGTTACAACCCTGGACTCCAGAAAGATCACTGGTGCAGTCTTCCTAGATCTAAGTAAAAAATAAACTTCTCAGAATGTGCCCATTTCCAGGGCATCTGCATGTGAGATGCTCTTCACGAATAAGAGTGCCTCGTGCAGAGGAAAGGAGCGTTCCAATTGGTCAGGAGCACTCCCTCGATCTATAGTACCAGTTATCTGTCAGGGATATTCCAGAAAGTTAAGGCTGATGGCCTATTCTCAGCCTCCTTACCGATCACTAGAGGCATCCCACAAGGCTCTATTTTAGGTCCTATCCTCTTTTCGCTCTATATTAACAACCTTGACTATAACATAACTTACTCCAAACTACATTTCTTTGCTGATGATACAGCCCTGTATACCTCCAGCTCAACCCTATCTGAAGTAAGAGATGTGCTACAAGTGGGCTTTGCCCAGCTTGAACTGAACCTTATTAACGCAAAGCTCCTTAATTCCAAAAAAACAAAGGCCATGATTTTTAACCTCAGTAACACCACCTGTTCCATACCAAATCCACCTAATGATTTTATTGTCCCCACACTAGATGAATCTCTAAAGGTTGTTCCCAAATTCAAATACCTAGGTACAGTATATGGCTATATAATAAATTCATTGACAATCTGGCCAGTAAGTTAAAATCTAGAATGGGCTTCTTCTTTAGGAATAGGTCTCTATTCCCATTCGAGAGTAGAACCAGGTTTGTACAGACCACATTCCTGCCTCTACTGGACTATGGTGACATAATCTACAGTTCATCAACAGCCATAAATCTGAATAAACTGGATGTATTTTACCATCATGCCCTTCTGTTCATCACCTGCTCCCCCTTTCGTTCCCACCACTGTGACCTTTATGCAGCTGTTGGCTGGACGTCGCTTACCACCAGACGCTTGATTCACTGTGGTAACTGGACACTCAAAATCCTTCTGAACAAGCTCTCGGTCTATATCTCTTCCCTTGTTCACATCTCCCACAGCTCCTACTCGCTTAGGAAGTCTGATTTTATCCCTCTAGATTTGCCCAGGACTTGTACCTCCTTTGGTGAATGTGCCATCTCTTACGCTCTTCCAGGTGCCTGGAACCAGTTCCAATCAGTACTGAAACTTTCCTGCCTAGTCTTTGTCAATTTCTTTAAAACCTTTGCCACGACTAACTTGAAAGCTACTTGCAACTGTCACTAGTCTCTGCTTTGACAATTGACTCCTTCTATGAAATTTCTAGCATTGCCTTATTATTGTTGTGCATTGTGTACCAAACATCCCTTATGTTACGATGTTATGTCCTTATACTACTATGTATTGTGTTTTATGTATGTTTGCCTTCGTTTGTATATGCTCCTGACATATGTCCTCAGGACCTCCTTGTGAATGAGCTTGCTCAATGGAGTTATTCCTGCAATGAACTTGAACTGACAGGTGTTTGTCTCAGTGAGTAAATCAACAACAAAAAAGTTACATGTTAAGATATAAAAATCATTTTTTTCTGACTTTGCCTTATTATTGCTTCTACTAGTACAGCCAAGCTGTCAAACTTTGGCCACTGAATTGTGGGAGACTGACACTAATGTGGACCATAAAAGCTCTGAACAACATGGGGACCAGTGCTTTATTTGAGTGATGTTATCATTTTTATTTAGCATCACAGATTATTATGAGTTTCTGAGTTTTCAGTTAGAGGCCACACCTTCTCTATATGGAACTGCATCTGTTCCATATGTGATGTAGCAACTCTTAATTGGTAAATTGAGGGATGTCCCTTCTAAAGTGGGACACTGAGTGGTATGCAGGAAACCCTGTGCATAGTCCCTTTCAAGTTATCCAGATCTACCTTTCCAAATGGGACTGGTACCAACTTGAACACTCTATTTCTTATTTTTTTTTTTGGGGGGGTTGCCAGTGGACCAAGAGGTGTGTGCATCACAACTGATTGAGGGAGAGTGTGGTGATGTCATCTGCCTGAACTGCACCTCCTTTTTCCTGTTTTACACTCTCCCAGTGCCCTCAGGGTATATAGCCTGTCACTGTCCTAGCATCCATGTCAGAGATCTGGGAAGGTGGGGTGGAGTTCTGCCCATCGTGTCAGTGTTTGACCCTGTTGACACTAGATGTGGTTACTGGACAACTTTTTTCTGCCCACATGACTCCCGCCCTGTGGGTTAACAGGTGGCAGCCAATCCCAAACAGATGCTACACACTCTCCCTGAGATAGAAGGTGTTCTTCTTACCTTATCTCTGCCAGCCAAGGTGGAAAGTCCAGGGTTGGAGCATGAACCCTGGTCTTTAGCGTCACAAGCAAAGACACTTCCAATACTTCAGGGAGTTGGTCCTCATAGAATACTGTTTGTGTCTAGGAGGTGGGGCATGTGGCTTCTTGGGGGGGGGGGTTGTTGGCTGCATGGCATTTGCAGACCCCCTTATTGGCCAATCAAGGAACGACATTGGTTTTGCCTGCAAAAATGACCACTCTGTCATCTCACCCAGTTGGAGGATGGGTGCAGCAGGGGTGACCCCAGTCATTGGGTGGGTGATGGTGAACTTGGGGAATTAAAGGGATAAAAAAGGAGTCAGTCTCGGGTCTAGTCCTTTTCAATTTGTTCCTCAGCAACATAGGAGACAGACTATAGGGCAAGATGTGTCTCTTCTCAGATAACTCTAAGCTCTTGTGACAGGGTGAACAGCCAGGAGGGGTAAGGGAGTTGCGGAGGGACCTGCATATATGCTGGAGAGGCATTCCAAAATTTGGCAATTTAAATTCAATGCCAAAAAAGTGCACGGTGATGCAACAAGAACCCCAGGATGGAATGTTGGATGGGAGGGGTTAAGCTGGGCACTACGTCTGAGTAAAGGAACCTAGGGGTCATCATAAGTGACTTACAGCCTATAACAGTCTAGTCAATGTAAGGAGGCCTAAAGCTAGGGCAACCAGGATATTGGGCTATATTGGAAGGGGTGTCTATAGCAGGTGGTAGGAGGTAATACTACCACTCTAAAAATCACGAATGAAGCCCCATCTGAAATACCGGGCCCAGTTTTGGAGTCCCCACCTGAGGAAAGACAAAGACAGGCTGGCGACAGTGCGTCATTGGGTAACCAGAATGATTCTGGGTCAAAAGGCCAGATCCTTATTGACTCAGTTCACTGCAGGTTTTCAACTGTCAAATGTATTTTCTGCCTAGATGGATGTGATGGTTCCTAGTTTAGCCTAAATATAAATGTTTGAATAGTTTTCTGTATGCATTTCACCCCTCTCATAGCCATTGTAAACTTGTGTTCCTGTTGAGTTAAATGTTTCAGTGTTTATGGGAATGTGGTGAAATGTAAAAATCTCTGTATTCTGCCTCAAACAGCATGGTCTTTGTTATGGTGGCGACCATCTTTACATTGCCGTTTTCACTTTTTGTAAAGCCAGTCACGTGCTGGCACACATATTTCGCTGCAGTGCTGCATTAATAAATGATAATGTGGCTCTAAGAATGTTGCAGCATCTGAGCAGTCGCTGCAGCCTCCTGTGTACTCCAAAGCCTAATTAGTTGTACCTCTAAGCATTTTCAGGTATGGACTCAATGAAACATGTTTGTGGGACTTGATTTCCTTCAGCCCTGGGACTGCCGGAAGATTTAGAACGTTTAGGTTTTTAGGACAAGATTTCCTGTCCGCGGCAGCCTAACCTGTTTAGAATATGTTTTTGACAGTTCAGTGCAGTTTATGTATGTTGAAATTGTGAAGTGTCATTGCTGACTCAGTACTGAAAGCTATAACTACCTAAAGTAATGTCATAAAGCGGACACAGTGGCTGTAATAGTCACTTCAGTCCATTAGACCCAATATAACTTATGATGGCTATGTATCGCATGTTATAGTGAGGCTCAGCATATGTGCACGAATATGTGAATGATTAATATTCTATGGATTTCCCCATATGTTGTATCAAATCCACTGACTTTCTAATCCTGATGCTAACAAATGTGTATGGTGGTACAGCCTACTGTTGGAGGTGGTGGGTGCAAATATCAAGTGTTTAAGCACAGCTGGGACTGCGTTAAGGGCTTAAACATACAATTTCCTGGCAGAAAAAAACACACATGGCCCACCCAGTCTGCCCAGATGTTCAAACAACATGAAGTCTTGCTATATTATGACAGTAGCAGTTTGATCCACCACTAGAACTGCTCCGGAGGTGAAATGGTTAATACCATTCCAAAATAGAACTTTGAGCACGAGCTCTAAGAAGCAGCTCTATCTGTGTAATTTCAAACCTGAACTGTCAGATTCTTTACTCCGCCTCAGTGAACAGTCGCTCCGGAGATTTCTCCTACTGCTCGGTTCATTTCTCGTTTAAACAGTGTTTTCTCGGTTCGATTCAACCAAGAATAGTTTTATTTAACCGCAAAACCGCTCGTTCAAGCTCTATCTGTGGTAACCGTAAGTAAATTAAAGGTTTTGTCTGTGTGGAACTTGTAAGTTTATCGGTTCGGTTTTGAACTGATCAGCTGGGTTTAAAACTCATTAAATTTAAAAGTTAACATTTTAGAGTGCGGTTCCCGGTTCTTATCGGTTCTAAAAAAAACGGATTTTATTACGGTTTTTTCCAATACCCGTGACACGGTTAGGAACCGATAAGGGTGTCTTGCCTGGCACTGCCGTTTAAAGAGCAAGTTTTCTGGTTAGGCTGGCATTATGTCTGAGAAACCCAAAAGAAAAACCGGGCCCACTGGGTTTCAACACTGTGATGTCTGTGGGGAAGTCTTTGCCAAGGCTGACCCACACACCACATGTGTTTATTGTCTGGGGTTTGACCACCTCCAGTCAGACTGCCAGATATGTAAGAATTTCCCTGCAGCCACCCTGGAAAAGAGAGTTGGCAGGCTCAGGGAACGAGAGGCCAAAAAGTCCGCTGACCCGGATGGCCAGCCCGGTTCAGTGCCAACCGAACCGGAGGGAGTGCCCTCTGACCAGGGCGAGACTTCCTCGGGCAAAAGAAAAGCTGGTTCTGAGGAACCAATTCCAGTAAAGAAAACAAGAAAGTCAGCAGGTTTGGAGTCCAAAACCCCTTCTTCAACTGCTGCAGAGATAGCAAAAGCCATACAAATTGTCCAGTCACTGTCTCAGGGTCCGTCCGAACCGCCACTATCTGGCAAAAGGTCGGTTCGTCCGGTTCCTGTGGTTCAGGAATATGATATTGAGGAATTTTATGAACCAGAGGAGCTGGAGGATGATTATGAACAGTATGAATGTGGCTGGGAAGGTCTGGGTGTGCCCATTGAACCGGACATTTCCCCAGACAGACCTTTAGAATCTCCCCCTATGCTATCTGAGTCCCCATCTCATTTTATGTTTTACAAAAAAGTTGCTGAAACCCTCCAGCTTCCCTTGGAAGAAGCTGTGGATGAGCAAGAGGAGCCTGATTTTGTAGAAATGATGGATATTCCAGAGTCTAGGAGATTGTCTATTCCTTTGCATAAGTCTTTTAGGAAGCAAACAATAAAAATTTTAAAAGCTCCTAATTCTGTGCCTCCTGTAGATAAAAAGATGGACAGAAGGTACACATTGTCAGGTCCTGATACAGAATTCCTTTCTCAGCAATGCAGTCATGTTGGGGTAGTTCAGGCTGCAGCCTGTGATAAAGCTAATATCCCCTGGCTTCACATCCTCCTGACAAGGATTCCAGGAAGATTGATGCCATGGCGAAAAAACAGTATATGGCAGCCTCTCTGGGACTCAGGCAAGCAAATTATATGGCTTATGTAGCTAGGTCTCAGAAATCTAGATGGGATACTGTTATGGAATTAGCCAAGCAAGCCCATGGCCAGCTGGCTAGCGAACTAGAACAAGTGGCTGCTGATGGCATTGAGGCTTCTAAGTTTCAGTTTCATGCTGCTGTGGATGTTAATGATGTTTCCTCTAGGGTCATGGCCACATCTGTAGCTTTCGTAGGTTGGCCTGGCTCAGGTGTACTAGTCTGTCACAGGATGCCCAGACTAAGGCTATGGATTTTCCTGTGGTGGGAAATTCTCTGTTTGGGGAGCAGACAGAGAACTACATGAAAAGATGGATGAATATAGGACTACTTACAAAAGTGCCCAAGCTAAGGAGCGGCAAGCCACTCCTCAGAGGCATACCCCCAGAGGTAGGGGTAGGCCTTTTCACAGGCCTTTTTACCAGACTCAGGCCTCCTCTGCCTATGCTCAGAGGGGCTTCTTCAGAGGCAGGGGCAGACGAGGGGCGGGCAGGCCTGCTCCCACCCCTCAGCCTAAAGCTCCTGCTAAGCAGGCACCCTGATGGGGTGCCCAGGGCCGATTCTGCTGTACCGGTAGGGGGCAGGCTGGCTTACTTCAGTCAGAACTGGGCTTCTTTAACCTCAGACAAGTGGGTTCTGGAAGTAGTAAGCCAGGGTCTGGTTCTCAGCTTCAAAAAGTTTCCCAAGTTGAGAGCCAGACTTTTTCTACCTGCAAGTGCTTCAGAGACCCTTGCTCTAGAAGCAGAGGTCTCAACCCTGTTAGCTCTCAGAGCAGTGGAAAGGGTTCCTCCCCTGCACCAGGGCAGGGGTCTGTATTCCAGATACTTCCTTACCCCAAAAAAGACAGGAGAATGGCGGCCCATATTAGACCTCAGATATCTGTACAAGCATCTTTTGAAACCAAAGTTCAAAATGGTAACTCTGGCAATGATTTTACCCTCCCTACGGCCAGGGGTCTGGTTAGCCTCCCTGGACCTCAAGGATGCCTATTTCCACGTCCTAATCAGAAGCTCCCATCGAAAGTACCTCAGATTCGAACTGCCCTCAGGTCATTACCAGTTCAGAGCAATGCCCTTCGGCCTTACCTCTGCCCCAAGGGTATTCACAAAGTGTCTAGCAGTGGCAGTGGCTCACTTAAGGAGGCAAAGGATTGCTGTTTTTCCCTATCTAGACGATTGGCTCATTGTAGGCCGGTCCTCAGAGCAGGTAAAATCTCACCTGCAAGTCACCCAGCAGCTTCTCACCTCCCTGGGCTTTCTGCTAAATCTACCAAAGTCGGTTCTGGAACCAGTCCAGGTACTCACCTTTATAGGGGCAGAATTGGACACAAAGCTAGCCAGAGCTTTTCTTCCTTAGAAAGGGTAAGGAATTTAGTGGCTCTGGCCTCCTCCTTCACTCTGCAGGTCTCTGACCAGCAAGACACTTTCTGCAGCTCCTGGGGCACATGGCTGCATCCACAGCTGTTGTGCAGGGAGCAAGATTTCAGATGAGAGACATTCAGTTTCACTTGAGAACCTATTGGTCTCAGAGAAGAGACCCCCTTCCAAGTTGGTCCCAGTGACTCAACCTTGATCCAGGCCCTCCAGTGGTGGCAGGATCAGAGCAATTTAAGATTGGGGGTCCCCTCATTCCCCCCCTACTCACAATTTGACTCTCACTACAGATGCTTCCTTCTGGGTTGGGAGCCCACATGGGCGACCTTTCCACTCAGGGAGGTGTGGTCCCCCAGGAATCTCTGCTCCACATCAATTTGCTGGAACTCAGAGCTGTCTTTTAGCTCTTCAAGCATTTTCTGCATCTGTCCACAATAAGGTGATACAAGTCAGAACAGACAACACCACAACAATGTGGTACATCAACAAACAGGGGGCACTCGGTCTTGACCTTGTGCACCGAGGCAATGAAGTTGTGGTCTCTGGCCTATTCCTGAACACTTCCCTCATAGCAGTGCATCTTCCAGGGAAGGACAATGTCCTAGCGGATGCTCTCAGCAGAGGATTTCCCAGGGCCATCACGAATGGTCCCTGGATCCTCAAGTGCTGGGGATAGTCTTTTGCCAGATGGGGCACCCCTCAGATAGATCTTTTGCAGCCCCAGACAATCACAAACTTCCTCTGTTCTGTTGCAGGCCTCCAGTGCTGGGCTCAGTTCCCTGGATGCCCTTCTCCTGGATTGGGAGGGAAGTTTCTTTATGCTTTCCCTCCCTTCCCTCTCCTATTCAAAGTATAGTCAAATCAGATCTCAGCCTTGCAGGGTGATTCTGATTGCCCACGGATTAGGCAAGGCAGCCCTGGTGCCACTCCTTCTGTCACTGACAATCCATCTTCCCCTTTGCCTCCCCAGGAACCACAACCTGTTAACTTGTGCCCAGGGAAGGGTTTGGTATCCGGACCTCAAATCCCTCAACCTCAAGGCCTGGCTCTTGAGGAGTTAAGAGTTTGCTGATTTACACCTCTCTCAGGGTGTTCTTGAAATCCTAAAGGCTTCCAGAAAGCCTTCCACTAGAGCTACTTATAGTTCTAAATGGAAAAGGTTTTCCATTTGGTATGCTGGAAAAAATATTTCCCCAGAATCTGCTGATTTGCCCATTGTGTTAGATTACATGGCACATCTTAATTCCTTGGGTCTCAGACCAGCTACCCTGAGGGTCCATTTGGCAGCTGTATCTGCTTTTGTGTCAGCAGGAAAGTCATCCCCACTTTCCTCTCACCCTGTGTTTTCCAAGTTTTTTAAGGGATTACTCCATACTAATCCACCCTTTCGGGAACCGGCCCCTGCCTGGGACCTTAATGTTTGCATTGCTCAGTTAATGCAACCCCCTTTTGAACCTCTGTCTTCTGCAGAGCTTAAGTACCTAACTTGGAAAACTGTTTTTCTAGTGGCTATCACTTCTGCCAGACGCATAAGTGAGTTGCAAGCTTTGTCAGTGGAAACTGACTTTATTTCTTTCCACAGGGATAAGGTAGTCCTTAGGACTAATAAGAAGTTTTTGCCTAAGGTGGTTTCAGATTTCCATCTTAATCAATCTATCTCCCTTCCAGTATTTTTCACTGATCATTCCTCTTCTGGTGAGAGGAGGTTGCACAGCCTGGATGTTAAGAGAGCTCTTAGTTACTATATAGAGCGTACCAAAGGTCACAGGTTCGAATCCCTCCAACTTTTCCTTACCTATGGTGAAGTTGGGAAAGGAAAACCTGCCACTAAGAGATCAATTGCCAGGTGGATTGTCTCTTGTATCCAATTTTGTTATCAGAAACTGGGCAGAGTTCCCCCCTCAGGCTTCAGGGCTCATTCTACCAGGGGTACAGCTGCGTCTCTAGCTGCTGCCAGAGACATCCCCATATTAGAGATTTGCCAGGCTGCTACTTGGAAAATGGTACACACTTTTACCAAGCATTACTCCCTGGATGTCCAGGCCAGGAGAGATGCTCGGTTTGGCACAGCTGTTCTTCAGAGCCTATTCCCTAAGTAGGTTCTGCCCCTCCTCCATGGAGGTACTGCTGTGTAGTCTGCTGTCTGCTACTGTCATAATATAGCAAGACTTCATGTTGTTTGAGGAAAAAATTACTCACCTTAGTAATGTTGTTTCTTCTAATGGAGTCTTGCTATATTATGACCTCCCCCCCAACCTGCCCCTCTCAGAACCTCTACTTGGGTGGGGTGCGGGCAACTTGGTGTGGGCACTATTTTATGCCCTTTTAGCGTTTCTCCCCTTTTGGGGGTTTGGGGTGTGTGTGTGTGTGTTTTATTATACTGTTGTTTTATTCTCATATTGTTAGAATTGTGTTAGTAGTTCTGGTCCCCTGACTCGAGTCTTGGGTGTTGGGACCAGCAATGGTTGTTAATATTTAGGTAGCCATTTGGCTAGTGTAGGTTACAGCTTCCACACAGACCTTAGTGAGTTTTGGCTCGTAAAGATCTGACAGTTCAGGTTTGAAATTACACAGATAGAGCTGCTTCTTAGAGCTCGTGCTCAAAGTTCTATTTTGGAATGGTATTAACCATTTCACCTCCAGAGCAGTTCTAGTGGTGGATCAAACTGCTACTGTCATAATATAGCAAGACTCCATTAGAAGAAACAACATTACTAAGGTGAGTAATTTTTTCTTCCCTGCCTAGTCCGTCTCTGCGGATTCTGACTGGTCTCCAGTGACTCTCGCTCCTCCCTGTCTATTTACTCGTATTTCCCTGTGTCTATCCCACGCGTGCCTGAAGCCCCCCACTGTTTTTGCCTCCACCACTTCACCTGGCAGTCAGTTCTAGGCATCTACCACTCATTCAGTGAAGTAGTACTGCTTCACATCCGTCAGCCCCCCACCCCACCCCCACCAGCTTCACTGCATGCCTCCAGTCCTGGTGTTCTTTCTCATTTGAAAAAGTCTCCACTCCTGCACCCTGTTCACACCTCGGACCCCTGAGAGATACTTGTAGGTCCCTCTCATGCCCCCTGTTGCCCTCCTCTTCTCATCCAGGGTGTACATGTTAAAATCTCTGTCTTTCCTTGTTGGGTTTTTGGTGCAACCCCTGCATTATGTTAGTTGCCCTCCTCTGGACTGCCTACACCCTGTCTGTTTCAATTCAATTGTTTATTTGATCAACCAAGGCAAAGATATGCCAAGGTCATTACAAAAGATAAAATGTTTTTTATCATGCATACATTATTGTTTCTTTCCTGTTTAAAAACAGGAAGAAAGCTTAGCTTCATTCATTCTAAAACATGGCACTTTAAATAGGATAAATACATGTACAGTACTTTTCATAACTGTCATATAAGATTAACAGCTCCCTAGTGATCTGAATAAGCAAGTTCAATTAAATATCTGGAGAGAAGGGATAGAAGTAAATAATTTGTTCACCCTTATTATACACCATTTGTTGTTTATTTATTTTTTGTTGATGGTAAGTGCACTAGACAAATCCTGCCTATTTTCAGGCACGACACGGGAGAGGGGGATACAGATGAATGCCAACTGACCTTGAACCAGATTAAGCTGTTGGTGGAAATTTTCATGAATGGAGGAAATTTGGCCATTGCACCGGGGAAACTCCCCTGCTCTTTTCGATAAGTGCATTGGAATGTTTAACATCCACCTGAACTACCACCAGACAAGGCAGATGGGACCTCGGTTTAACGTCTCATTCAAAAGATGGCACCTCAGGAGTGCAGCACCCCCTTATGCTGCACTACAGTGTCAGTATTGGGCTATTAACCCAAGTGCCCGGTGTGGGGGATAGAACCCACAGCCTACTGATCTCCCGGCCTCAGAGGAGAGAGTGCTACCTGCTGAGCCACTGACACTGTTAAAGCAAGGATCGTTGATTGTTTCCTTTGCACAGTTTTTTTCCGTTTAACAACTGAGGAAAAGAAGGCAACAATCCAATCTGCATCATTTAGCGTGAAAGGATGTAGAAGTATAAATCAGACATCATAGTTAGAATTATTATAACATCTTAGGATGTCATTCAAGTATTTGGAACGGAGATCAGTATAATTGGGGCCATGTATTGTCAGATGTGTTAAAGATTCAGGAGTAGATGAATTGCACAAACACATAAGTTCCCTATTTAGTCCATTGGCACCAAATCTCTTGTTAAAATGGATGTATTTTGAATTAATTAAGCCAAATCTTGCCCATGTAAGAAATTTTCTTTTGGTAGGGGTAAGTGGTAGAAAAAATATTTCTCCATATTATGATCAATTTTATTGATCCTGAACCAGGGAGCACATTTCTATTATCTAATTACCTCCATATCTTTATTTCGTGTGAGGGTATATATTTTTTTCTTTATACAGTATAGGATTTATATTGGATTGAGATGGATCACCCTGTGTATGTTCTTTCGGACGTGTGGACCCCAGAACTGGACTGGTGGGGTCTCACCAGTGAGCAATACAGTGACAACATTAACTACTGCCTCGTGCTGGAGATACCTCTCTCTGTGCATCCACCCCAGCATCCCACTAAACCTACCCACTGCTTTGTCACACTGGCCTGCCACCTTGAGGGTGTCAGTTATGATAACCCCAAGGTCTCTTTCCTGCTTGGTGTCTGTCCATACCTCCTCATTCCGTAATCGGTTTCTCTGCCCTAAGTGCATGGTACTGCATGTTTTAGCATTGAACCCCAATTGCTATACTCTTGACCACTCCTTGAGTCTTCCAAGATTCCTGTGCTTTCTCTGCATCCCCCTGCTGAGTGTTCATCCTGTTGCAGATGTTGGTATCTTCTTCTTCAAAAAGGCATACCATCCCTTCCAGTTCTTCCACAGTGTCACTTATGAAAGAGATAACAGGGTTGGGTAAGTTTGGGTAAGACCCTGTCCCATTTGTTATACAGTGAGAGTTAAAATCAAGGATCTGGTTTACCCTCGCCTATTCTTCCACTTGTCTGTCTCTTACCTGTCTGATCACACAATCAAATTTTTCTTGTGGCACTGAGGAATTGGCCACTCCAGTGGTCAGACAATTTCCCTCGCTATCTCTCTTCCTTCACTTGCTGTTTCTGTTTTTTCTTTCTCCCCTTGCTTCTCTGTTGTTAAAAAATATATGTGAATCTTTATATGAAACTGTGGTCCCTTGGTTTGCAAATGTATATTAATAAATTATGGAAATGACTGCAGAAAGCTATTTGGGTTTATTAGAAAAAGTATCAATCTGGAACACAGGGGGTTGACCTGGAGAGGCATTTTGAAAAGCCATTGATCGCATAGGGTCAGTGGCCACATACAATGTATAGGGCATATGGACAGACTGGACGGGCCTAGCGGTCCTTATCTGCCGACAATTTCTATGTTTCTGTTTTGGCCTCCTTAAACCTGTTTACAGAATTGTCAACAGGAAACCAGATGTGGGACAAAATGTACTGTTCTGTTGCACCTGTTAAGTCTAGATATGCTCTTTTGGCTGGCTCCAGGAAGGAAAAGGACAACGTTTTGTGAAAGACACGAGATGTAACTTAGAAGAACTGAATGCAGAGTTTAAACTGCCAAGCACAACTGTATTGTATAAGGAGGGAAATGTTTTTCCAGGGTCTTAGATGGTGGACTTTTTTTTTTGTTTGTACTGCCAGTATGAAGGGCTATCCTGTACCATTTTATGTTTTTATTTTATTGGTATTTATTTTTATTTATTTATTTATTAACATCTCGGATTAACACCTTTGAGCCGTAGGCTCATTTACATAGGTTCCACGTCAATGAAAATGAATACAAATGGTTAACAGGAGTGTACCAATTGGGAAGCTGAGTAGCTTAGATTCCATGTCAATACAATAGTACAATTCCAAATTAGGAAACCAAGTAGCTTAGGTTCCACGTCGAAACAATAGCACAATTACATACATAACAATGGGATTCGTACAAATTAGTACAGATTGATGAGTAGCATACAGAGGAAGTACTGTGATTGTAAATTAACGAAATAACACTATGGACAATGTTAAGTGCATCGCAAGCTAAGGGAGGAAAAGCAAGAGATAGGGAGAAGGGATGAGGAGCGAGAGATAGAGAGAAGATCCAGGATCATTGTTGGGACATGGGCAGTAGGGAAACAGTCCAAGGGAGGGGCATGGAGGTGGAGGGGAAGCAGGGTAGAAGGGATGAGGTCATTAGTGGCTAGATAGGCTTTGTCAAGCAGAATGCAAATATTTCTACCAGAAGATACCTAGGGGATGTGTGGGGTGGGGGTGGGGAATATGGGAGAAGGGTAAATGCCTGGCGGGGAAAGCGTAAGAAAGGAGACGTGGCCTGTGGGTGACAAAGGAGAATGCTGGGGAGAAAAAAGTCACGAATGAGGAGGTTACAGCTTAGAGTTTGCAAACTAGAGGTTACAGTCACAGCTGCTTGTTATGGCAAGGTGCGAGCATAGTTTAACTGTGAATGGACCCAGTTTTGGATTCATTACTAGGTCACTTTGGAGCGAGTTTAGCCAGGTTGGTACCTGGTACTCGAATGTACGCTGTCCTTGAGAAGTACAGTGGAAGGGGACTTTGAGCATCCTGCTGTTATTTCCTCTTGTGTCCCTAAGGTGCTGAATTGGTTGGAGGTATTAATAATGATAAAACGTTACTTGTGAATTTTTATAACTTCTCCTAGTCTGCCTATGTATCTGAATTAAGCCTCGCTCAAGCCTGCATTTTTGATAGATTGGATAACTACTCGTAGGTGTTTCAGGTGGCTTTTCCAGTTTGAACTGTACACCATGACATCATCCAGGCAAGCAGCACAGTAACCAATGTGAGGGGCTAGAATTACATCCATGTACTGCTGGTATGTAGTGGGTGCGCCATGTAAACCAAACAGCATGGTGGTGAACTGATAGAATCCCATTGAAGTGGACAATGAGGTTTTGTCTTTGGATTCTCTAGTGAAGGGAATTTGCCAGTAACTCTTCAAGGGTGCTAATGTACTTGGTACTTCCCAGTCTGTCCACCATATCATCTATCCTGAGCATAGGATAGTTGTCAAATACAGTCACTTACTTAAGTTCCCTAAATCAAGGCAGATTCTTGCACCCTTGGTTTTTTTACGATCACTATTGGTGATGACGGAAAAAAAAAAACTTGATTCCTCAATGATACCCAACTCTTGCATTTTTTGTATTTCCTTAGCATTGTCTGCTCTTAGTAGCTTTTGTAATCTATATGTCTTTTGTCTGATAGGGTTAGCATTGTCTTTCACTATTACGTGCTCGACCCCTTTTGCTCAGCCACATGGTGGTAATAAATTAGGGGTATTTAATTTATTTTGATGTATTATGCGAATAGTTCACAATTATGTGTCTTTATAGAGCAGATTCACTTGTGAGTTATTGTTGTAAAAATATGTATGTATGATCAGTGTAAAAATAATTATCTGGTCCACTTTTTACAAGATCCTGATGAAGTAGTGCGGTCACTACGAAAATGTTGTTCGAACTGTGGTGGAATGAATGGTTTCAATAGAAATAAATATAGAATTCACCGGTGAGTGGGTTGTTTGTCTCCATTTTTGGTTGGCTAGCTTTTAAGGAAACATTCACCTTTATAGCATCAGAAGTTACACTTTGTTCTAGTCTGTCATAAGCTATATCTGCAGTTTCTGGTGTTTTTTCAACCCATTTCTTCAGGACGTTAGCATGGTATATCTTGGTAGGATTTTTCCTGCCGTGGTCTCAATTTCATAGTTAACTGGCAGAATGTAAGGAAGTTCTTTTTTACAGAAAGTGTGGTGGAGCAGTGGGATGTGTTAAGTGGTCAGCCCAGCGTCTGCGGCTGGTTTCAAACACAGGTGGGATAGTCATGGCAAGTTTATTTTTAAGGCACCCTTTCCTGAAGGCTCAGGGTGCGATATAGGGATAAAACAGAAATTACAGAATGTAATAAATAAACAAATAATAATTATAACAATGTATATTTAATTGGAGTGATTTGATTGATCAATTCAATGAAATCTACATGACATCAATTTTTGGTTAATGTACTAGTAGAGACTTCTTTACAGCACATTGATTCCCTGCATGACGCCTGTCATGGAATTCTGGAATTATGAATATGGAACCAACATCAGCATTCCATGACAGCTTGAACAGGCAACCATTGCCATTTAATGGATCTGATCTGCACCACTGTAATGGTAAGCATGATGCAGAAGGAGTGCGTGAAACCCGAGATCTTCCCGAAACTTACATAAGTAAGGCTTGGGCTTTATAGCACTGCAGGACAAAAAGGAGTACCTATTCCCATCGTGCAGAAATAATAGATTGGTACGTCGAACATCTCCACCGTGACAGTGCTTTCATAGTAGTGTCATGAGATTGACAACCACTGTCATTGTAACAGCCATTCGTTTGGCTCCTCATGTGAACTGCACTGTAATCTTCACATTTTAAAAAAACTCGCTGGTTTTCACATAAGAAGCTCTCTTTTACTATAAAAAGGGGAGAACTACTGACACCTTCTGGGTAGTGCTATTGTTAGAATGAGTGCTGCTGTCATGGTAACCGGGAGCAACAACAAATAGGAGCTCATGAAAAAGAAACGCATGTCACCATCTGATTGCTGACTGTAAACATTTCTTTTCCACAGACTCCCAACTGCTGTCACTCTTGTTTCACTTCCTGCTACCATGACAACAGCAGTCGAGATAATTGGTGAGGTCCTCATGATAACGATAACACTAATCTAACGGGACAGGAATTCTTTTTTTTTTTCCATATACATTTTTTGTCTCCTGCTTCACCTTGGCAGCTCCCATCTAACCAATCCCCCCAGCCCCGTCACCCAGGTCCCCCAGGACTTACCTTCACCTCTGTCCTCTGCCACAGAACTTGCGATTGTGCCCAGCCACTGGTGCAGAGCCTGCTGGGGGGTGGTTAGTCATCATCCTGCTGCCTAGGGGTTTTCTCCGCGCATTTTCTCCCTGGGCCCACAGACATGCAGTGGACACAATGTCCAAGCTCTGCTTTTGCAGAGACAGCCCTGGCATCCTGAATGTTGGCTCCCTTCCCATGCATGGCGGCGTGCATGTGCTGGCACCCAGCCACCACTGGGTGTGAGGCAAGCAGCGTGCCACACTAACCCCCCCCCCCCGAGGAAGGAGAGCTGTCTAGGGACGCTCGATCCTTCCTTACCCCGCCAGCCCCTGAGCTACCCGAGTCCGTTCCCAACCCCGGGGCACCGGTGTGGCAGAAGATAAGGTGCCCAGTGCCTCAGTCCTCCACACTACTGGGCCGGCTTAAGGAGTTCTTTTTAAAGTAGCATTGCATTTTTTTTGTGTGTGTGTGAAAAATCAGTCAGGAGTTACCATTTTAAGTATTCCATGTTTTCTCAGATCAGACACTCTGCATTACTCTAGCAGCGATTCTCCCACATGAAGTTAGACTAAGGAGCCGAATGTTCAAAACACAGCTGTTCCATCTAAATGTGGAAGGACTATTTAACTATTAAATGAGGTAGTTTTGATTTTATTAAAGCTAACTGTTGGCCTTAAGGATTTTTTTAATTTTTTAACATTGCTATAAAAGCAATAAGGTATGACCAGGGGTTACGTTAATCATCTGTTAATCACCCCCTTGGAGCATGTGGCACTCTGCTTCACCTCGTGCCACATTACGCCCCCGGGGGTGATTAACTTTAACCCCTGGTCATACCTTATTGCTTAAATACAATAGGAGCATAAATGAGTAGCAGACTTCATTCAGACTGAAGGCCTGCAGGAACAGATTAAATTTCAGCGCTCCCTTGAATGACTCAGCTGAGCTGGCATAGTGAATATGGGGTGGCAGAAAGTTCCAAAACACAGGGTCAGCCATCCCAAAAGCACTGTTTCTGGATAGGGTTGACTTAGATCAGGGAACCGATAACAGGTCAAGCTCGGTGACGTGGAATCAAGTTTGTGGGATCAGGAGACCTTTTAGGTAACCAGGACCCATACCATGTAGGGCTTTGTATACCAGCAAGTCGATCATGAAACTTGCCACTGAGTAGGCAGCCATTATAGCTCGTGCAGCACTGGGGTGATGTATTGCAGCATTGTGGACCATCCCCAGGTGACAAGTCAGAATTCCAAACAACTCTAGATAGAGAGAATTGCAGTAATCAAGCTGGGACGTGACAAATGCATGGTTTATTGTCACCAGGTCCACAGGCGCAAGATATGGGTTGATCCAGCAGATGTTCTTTAGGTGGAAAAAGCCTCTATTGATGAGCACCAACACATGATTTTCCAGCATCAGCCTGCAGTTCATAGTGACCCCCAGATTTGTGACTATATCTACAGTTCGGAGTGTAATGCCATTTAAAGATGACAACAGGGCAGCACTAGTCATCATAGCTGATGCACGGGAACTTGATTCAACAATCAGTACCTCAGTCTTGCTTGGGTTGAGACTCAGCTAGTTGGAGGCCATTCAGTTGATTTTCTTTAGCCAATGACAAAGTACAGGGCTCACATCAACCCAGTCAGATGCAGATGAGTATCATTTGCATAGCATTGAAACTCTAGGCCATATTACCGTATGATCTCACTCAGTGACAGCATGTACACGGCAGACAACATAGGAGCCAGCACAGAGCTTGAGCTACACCACAGTCAAGAACAGCTGTCCTGGAGATGGAATTTCGCCAGAACTACCAGCTGTGCTCTCCTGGTAAGGTAGGACTCAAACAAGTGCAAAACAGTACCTGTGAGTCCCACATAGTGCCTCAGGGATTCCAGTAGCACACCATGAACCACCAAGTCAGATGCCAACGAGAGATCAAGAAGGACCAGAATAGAAAGATACCCTCTGTCCCTCGCAGTGATGAGATCATTGAACACTGACGAGAGCAGTCTCTGTGTTGGTGAGCTTGGAACCACAACTGGGGAAACTCACAGATGTCAACATTTTTCCAGATGAACCTCCAGCTTTATCGTCACCGCCTCCATGATGATCTTCCTCAAAAATGGAAGATTTGAAACTGGTCTGTACTTAGCAGAATGTCAGGATTCCAGTATGGCTTCTTCAGTAGGGGTTTCACCTTCACTTTTATAAGGGCAGTAGGAAACACCCTTTCCTTCAAAGAGGATCTCACAGTCTCGAAATAATCTGACTCTTGGTCTCCCCACAGCCAAGTAGGCTCTGGAGCCAGGAAAGTGGTGGGACACAGCGCCAAGATCATCTGGAACACCTCACCATCCAAAACTGGACAGAACTCCCCCTAGGACAGTTGACTGCCTAAATTCATCCTAGACATGTTACTATGGCCCATGGCAAACCACTTGAGGTCATCCTAGCCTGTATAGAGGACATCTTGCCGAGTAAGGATCAATTGATTTGGTTGCATTTTTCTGCAGAAGAAAGTTTTTTAGATAGCAGACAAGGGGGATGAAGCAACCTGTCTGCTGTGTGAAAGAGCTGAGCCAGATGGTTCTTCTAGCAGCACTCATCCTTAACAAGATCTCTTGCCTTTTTGAGGGTGATTACCTGCTAATACTCATCATAGTGAATTCTCCATGCCATTCCGTCCTTCACTGACTGGGATCTCCACCAGGAACATTCCATCCTTCATCCCTTGTTCCCAACGATCTGAGCGCCTCACAGTACCTTGGAGAAACTGTAGCAGGATGTCAAGGGACAGACTCAGTACTGTGCCAAGCAGTCAAGAGGAGACACAACACACATGTAGTATCTTACCATGGCCCTCTGGACTCCCCAGCACAAGCTGTCATTGTGCTTGAACTGTCTAATACCTCTAGAAGATTTCTAGGCTCTAGGTTGTATTTAGGGTGGTATTGGGCCATTTCCATGAGGGAGTATTACAACGTGAGACTCCACAGAGGAAAGTCATGGCATTATGATTCAAACAAACCACTGGATCAACCTTGACCTTATACTTGCTGAGATCTGACATGACTAGGTGTAACACGTGGCCGTGCTGGTGGGTACCAATGCCAACTGCCTGTACTAGGCCCAGCGAAGACATTAGCTAGAGAATCTATTGTCCAGATTGCAAGGATTCATCACTATCTCTTGCCCCGGTTGACTGTTTTTAAAAGTGTGAGTAGGGGCCATTACTGGTCAAATTAAAATGCAGTGAAAACCTAGCAACCTGAGTTTAGGAATGAGCTTGGGTTGTCAGGGGCCAGCCAAGGAAGCCGAGGATTGAGTGTCGCAGAGGACACTCAGTCCTCCTCAGGGATGGGAGGGTTGCAGTCATTACTTTGGTTCTGCCACCTGGGTGACCCCAGTTGGCAGTGCAGTTGACAGCACTGTGGGAAGGAGGAACGCAGGCCGAGATCCAGTGGTGCAGCACATGCACCTTGGATCTCCTGCATGTGCCTGCATCCTCAGGGAGTGGAGAAACACAGAAAGACCCCACAGCCAGACTGACGATGGCCCCCAGTAACTGAAGACAGACCAACCCAGAACCCTCGGCTGCCAGCCTGATGAAGATTGTTCAGGTGGTGGGGGGGCCCTCCCTCCCTGCTGGGGGAGGAATCTGAGGGGCAGCAGCATGGAGGTAGCTAGCTGGAGGGGACCCAGAGGGATAGTACCACTTGTAATGTAGAAGGAGGCATGAAGAGAGTATTTTAAAAAAAGTGAGGAAACTTAGTTGACAGGTTACAGCACAGACTACGCCGACAGGGTGTTGGAGTTGCCTAGGCGGTTGATCTTGGGTGAGTTTAACACCTAGATCAACGATGAACTCTCACATTTTGGTTCTGACATCATTCAGAAGATGACATCGCTGGGCCTTGCACAAGCTGTCACTTCTGTGACCCACAGCCACGCCTTGGACTTGGTATTCTCATGGGGGCTTGAGGTCGCAGATCTTAAGATTGATCCAGTGTCCTGGTTTGATCATTGCATGGTGGTGTTCTTGTTCGGGGGTGTTAGTCCCTCCCCTGTTGAGATGGTCCATTACCACCCATTGAAGGGGCTCTCCCCAGAGGCACTGCTGGTGGCGGTGGACTTGTCTAGTGTGAGCTGTGTGTGCGTCAGGTGTGAGCGAGGTGATGAGAGCCTATAATAGTGCTGTCCCCAAGGTGCTCAATGCCGACGCATCGATCCTTACTGTATATGACCCAGGTCTTCTCACTTGACACCCTCGTGGTTTGATGGGGCTCTCAAAGAGATGAAGACCACGGGTCGGAAGTTGGAGCTGTGCTGGAGGTGGACCTGGTCCGCAGAGGACAAGCTGGTTTTGAGAATTCTCTGTGGTGAATATCAAAGGGCAGTCAGCCATAAGAAGGCATTGTTCCTATCCAGGGGGATTGCCGCAGGGAGGAACAGACCGGCTCTGCTCTTTCGGTCTATAGATAGGCTACTTCATCTGGCCTGTCTGTGGCCAAAAAGAGAAAGTTCAGTCACACAGTATGAGGAGTTTGCTCAGTACTTCTCTGACAGGATGTCCTCCATTAGGACCGGGATCTCCCCAGTGGGGCTTGACCAGCCACCGCAGTGGTGGGCCTTATGTATTCAGAGGCACTGCTGCTGTTTGGGGTGAGTTTAGGATGGTTGGGGTGGCAGTGGTCATTGAGGTAATCTCGAAGCTGTGGCTCACTTTTTGTGAACTGGACCCGGGCCTGACTCATCTCTTATTGGGATGTGTCAAATCTGTTGGCCCAGTGTTCGCTGAGATTGTCTGGTCGCTTTTGGAGGGGTTTTTCCCTGGCGCCTTGAAAGAGGCATTAGTGAGACCCCTCTTGAAGAAACCATCACTCGACCCTGACATCTTGGCGAATTATCAACCAGTCTCCAACCTCCAATTTTTGGGGAAGGTTGTTGAGAAAGTGGTGGCTCTGCAGCTCGAGGCATACCTTGCAGCCTATGACATCTATGAGTCATTCCAGTCTGGATTTCGATTAAGGTTTAACACTGAAACAGCATTAGTTTAGGGTGCATAATGATCTCCTCAGGGCGAGAAATAGAGGAGACCAGTCAGTTCTCATTCTCCTAGATCTCTCCTCAGATTTTGATACTGTGGACCATGTAGTGCTACTGGGTTGCCTGATGGAACTCTGTGGACTCACCAGTACTGTCATCTGCTGGTTTGAGTCCTTTCTCACGGGCAGGATGCAACGGGTAGTGATGGGAAATTTCTTCTCCAGCCTGAAGCCCCTGCCTTGTGGAGTTCCTCAGGGTTTGATCCTGTTGCCTATGCTATTTGCAGTGTATATGATACCCCTGGGTGAGATTATTAGACGTTACAGTCTGGGGTTTCACTGTTATAAAGATGACACCCAGCTGTATATGCCTTTTGGCCCTGGGACAAGCGATGCTGTGGAGGTGCTAACTAATTGCATGGCCGAGATCCAAGATTAGATATCCTCTAACTGGCTAAGACTCAACCCCAACAAAACGGAGGTACTAGTGATTGAGCCCGGTCACCTGTGTGGTGTGGATGCCACCGGATTGGGTATAGGCTTAATCTGAGGCCCTTCCCAGTTGGCGGCTTCCACTAGGGTGAAAAATCTGGGTGTCATCCTTGATGACGGATTGACACTTGAGGCTCAGGAGTTGTCCGTCGTCTGGAGTGGTTTCTACCATTTAAGGAATGTTGCCTGGATTAAAGCCTTAATTTCGCCCGGTGACCTGCCCTCACTGGTGCATGTCTTTGTTAATCAAAGCTTGATTACTGTAATGCTGTATACTTCAGGGTTAGTGGGGGTAGTCTTCGCCACCAGCAGCTGGTGCAGAAAGCAGTGGCCAGGTTGCTGACAGGCCTTCTGAGGTCCTGCTACGTGACTCCGGTCCTGCATGATCTGCACTGGCTGCCGGTGAGGTGGAGGATTACCTTCAAGGTGAGCTTGCTCACCTATAAGGCCCTATACAGGTTGGGCCCAGGTTACCTAAGTGACTTCCTGCCTCCTGTCCACCCTGCACACTCACTCCGTTCCTCCATCGAGGGCCTCCTGGCAGTTCCCAGGGCCAGGCTGAAAAACCTCAGGAAATTGTGCATTTGAAGTGGCCGGCCCAGCCCTGTGGAATTCGCTGCCCAGATCTCTAAAGGAGGCTCCATCGGTGGAGGTTTTTAAGCGAGGTTTGAAGGCTCATTTATTTAAAGACACCTTTGGTAACCAGCTATTGATCATTTATTGATGCTCTTATTTTATTATTTAATTATTTATTATTGTGTGAGCTGATTGTCATGACCTATCTAATGTGATTTGTTGTTTTATGTACTTTCTATTTGTAAAGAGCCCATGTCCTCTGGGATTGGGCGCTACATAAATAAACAGTTACTTTTTTACTTACTTGCGGAACCGGGAGTCTTAGGTTTAAGTTCCACAATGACCACATACAGGGCAGCTAGTGGGGAAGATACCTAGGTCCTTTATACACAGTCAGCAGTTCATGAGTACTGAATTGCAATCATCCCCACCCCTGTAATTTGGCACTTTTTGCCACAAGTACATGTTCCAGGACTTCAGCACTGGGAATTCCAGACTTTTTCCAACAACCAACATTTTTTTCTTCAGGGAGTCCTGGAACCAAAATCCTTTCACGAGCCCCTGAACTAGTCACTTGTTTTCTGTATAGCTTTTTACCTTGCTGGTTGCCACAGGCGGGCTCTGAGCTGTTTCACCTCCTCCTCTCACCCAGCACTCTCCTCCCCAACCTCTGAGCCTGAGATCTCCCATGGATTGCCCCCTGTGGTAGGACCAGGAAGGGGAGGACCATCCTTCCCCCACCCCATGACTCTCATCCAGATTGAGTTGGTGGCCAGGTGATGATGCGGGACGGAGGTAGGCGGGCAGGGCTTCATGTAGCCTGTGCCAACCAATTTTCCATTCTCCCTTGATCCCCTGCCATGGCTGCACATAAGTGTGTGTGTGTGTGCGTGCGTGCACACATGTGCAAGCACACACACGCTACAGAACCATGACTCCTCCTTTCGTATCACTCAGGTTGCCAGCGCTTCCCCCAAGCCTCCACCTGGGGGCAGCCAAGGGCTGAGTCTGCAAGGCTCCCCACCTCAAGAGAGGACAGCTGTCCACTGGATGTTCAGTCCCCTCCCCCCCGGCTGACCTCTGGCGACCCAGATTTATTCCTGAACTCAGGTTGCTGGAGTGGTGAGTGGTAAGGCGCACAGCACCTCAGGCCTCTACGTCACTGGGCTGGCTTAAGCAAGTCAGTTAACTTCTCAGTGCTTCAGTCCACCCAGCTACGTGAATGAGTAAAATTAGGACCCAGCTAAAAAAAAAAATTGCATCTTAGCTTTGCTGTCCTGAGTACAGAATTGTATACAATTAAAAACAAAACTGTGCCGACTTATTAGCATCAAGATTTTTTAGCGCTTGCAGACCTCTTCAAAATAGAGGAGATCCTCATGCGGCAGACATTTCAAGGAGAAGGAATTTTTTTATTCATAAAAATAATTGTTTTCAGTTTACTAACATTTCATAAATTGAACAATGTATGAAATATTAGTGTGTACACTGAGACATCTTTGTGCTTACTGAGACATCTTTGTGCTTGGCAAGATTGTCATGTTTTTCATCTTTTTGGGTGTCAGAACTGCCAGTTGCTGGTTTGTGATCCTTTCATCCAAAGGGCACATGAGGTGTAGCACTTAATCAATTTAGGGACACTTTGGCATCAAAATGTATACATGGCAAATGGCATATGACATAGTTTCACTTACCAAAGTCATTGGCGCAGAAGGTATCCAGAACTTCTTTAACAGATGCAGCATGCTGCAGCTCACAGTCTGCGCAGCTTGCACGTGGCACTGCTGTGTTAGAAAAGAGAGTTTATGGATCAGCATGTATGCAAACCAGCTTAATCAATACAGTGTGTACTAAATCTCTCTCTCTCTCTTTCATTCTCTGCTGATG
Organism: Neoceratodus forsteri; assembly: GCA_016271365.2. NCBI lineage: Eukaryota > Metazoa > Chordata > Ceratodontiformes > Ceratodontidae > Neoceratodus > Neoceratodus forsteri. The sequence continues at coordinate 284,197,640 of CM028129.1, forward strand.
GAATCAGTCAGAAATGCTGTGTAGATGCACAGAGACTTACACTTGTTTCAAATTAAAACAGGGTGTTTGTCACTAGGAAATAAAATAGAATTATAAAAAGGGCCTCAAAAATGCTACAGTCCCATTGGTCGTCACTCAGCATTACGAAAGCCCCATGTTAATATTTTAATTCATATACATGTAGAGCCTGATGACCTGAGCACTGATTTTCTACAGACATCCTACTTATTTATTTGATTCCATTTATGAAATTCAGTGCCACTGTCATGTATGCCAGTAGACCTGCTCAAAGTAAAATCTGCCAGTCTAAACAAAAATCTCAACAACCAGTAAACGGTTAAAAAATCACCAGCTTCCCTTGTTTCAATACAGTCTGCTTTATTATTCGTCAATCTTGATCAGAGTGGTGTCTCACCACTCTCATTCCAGCTGCCATTGCCTTTACTATGCTGTGATCTGTCTCTTCCTTTTGCCGACTGAGTCAATCACATTTATTTAATGGAGGAAAAAAAGAGAACTTACATTGCTAGCAGCGGCTTTCAGGTGAGACTCTCACTGCGGTATGAGTTCTGATTTTATTGTTAAAAGGGGGAAAAACCCTACTCTGGTCACCTAATGTTGCCAAGGGATCAAAACAATAGAACTAAAGGGTAAACAGGGAGGAGAGGAGGCACTGTGGGTCACCCTGGAGACTGGAAATGCCACCACAATCCGCACAGTGGTTGTATACAGACCTCCGTCTCAGGGGGAGGAAATGGACAAGGAAATGATGGAAGGCATCCTTGGGATGGCAGAGAAAGGGGAGATATTGCTGATGGGGGATCTGAATATGCCAGATGTTAACTGGAGCACCTTTGCTGCAGCCACATCCAAGAGCAGGGCCATTCTCGATGCCCTACAGGGGGCATGCCTCAGACAGCTAGTTTTGGAATCCACTCGGGAGGGAGCAATTTTAGACCTGGTACTCTCAAATGGGGACGGAGAGAGGATCTCCGATCTAGAAGTGGGTAGCCATCTGGGAACAAGCGACCACCAAACAGTGTAGTTCACGATAAACTTAGCTGTAGAGTCAAGCCATACAAAAATGAAGGTATTGGACCTCAGGAGGGCTGATTTTGTCAAAATGGGAGAGTGCCTCAGAAAAGCACTAGCAAACAGGCAAGAAGGTGGGGTGGAGCAACAATGAGGAAACATCAAAACCACCATCACAGAGGCAACAAGCCTTTGTGTGAAGCAAATAAATCAAAACGAAAGAAAAAACACTATGGCTCTCAAAAGAAGTGGCAGGGAAGGTAATGGAGAAAAAGATAGCATTCAGGAAGTATAGAGAGAAACAGAAGGAGCAGGACACAGAACTGTACCAGTTAAAGCAGAAGGAAGCGGGGAAGGCAGTCAGAATAGCAAAAGCCCAAACTGAGGAAAAGATAGCCAACTCTGTTGAGAAGGGAGATAGAACCTGTTATAGGTACATTAGGGAGCAAAGAAAGACTAAGGCAGGGATACTAAGGCTGAATAAAGAAGAAAGTGGTTGGGCAGAGAGCGACAGTGAAAAAGCAGGGATACTGAACGAATACATCTGCTCAGTATTCACAGTGGAAAAGCAGGGGGAGATACCTAATCCAGTCAATAGAAGCACTCTGGATAGGGGGGTTGATATTAGTACTTTCACAGAAAAAAGAATTCTGAAAGAACTCTTAAAACTGAAGGTGGATAAAGCAATGGAGCCTGATGGGATTCATCCCAGAATTCTAAAAGAACTAAGGAAGAACTAGTAACACCACTGGCTACCCTTTTAATAAATCATGGGAGGATGATGTGGTGCCTGAGGACTGGAGGAGGGCGGATGTGATTCCCCTTCACAAAAGTGGGAGCAAGACAGAGGCAGGAAACTACAGACCTGTCAGTTTGACCTCAGTGGTAGGGAAAATGATGGAATCACTTCTGAAGGAAAGAATTGTTGAGTACCTAGAGGCCAGTGGAGCACAGGGCCCAAGGCAGCATGGATTCACAGCAGGAAGGTCATGTCAGACAAATCTAATTGATTTTTTGACTGGGTGACCAAAGTAGTAGACCAGGAAGGGGCTGTGGACATGGCCTACCTAGATTTTAGCAAGGCATTTGACACAGTCCCACACAAAAGATTAATAAATTAGCCAGCCTGGGAGTGGGTCCCAGGGTGGTAGCCTGGGTAAAACACTGGCTGGACAACAGGACACAGAGGGTAATAGTAAATGGAGTCCACAGTGGAGAAAGGAGGGTTACTAGTGGGGTACTGCATGGTTCAGTACTGGGGCCAGTCCTTTTTAATGTATTTATAAGTGACATTGCAGAGGAACTGGAAGGAAAAGTATGTCTCTTTGCAGATGACACAAAGATCTGCAACAGGGTTGATACGCAAGGTGGGGTAGAAAGGATGAAAAGGGACTTGGCAAGGTTGGAGGAATGGTCAAATGTATGGCAGCTTAGATTCAGTGCAAAGAAGTGCAAAGTAATGCACCTGGGAAACAAAAACCCAGGGGAAGAGTACACAATGGGGGGTGAGATACTGACAACAACAAAAATGGAAAGGGACCTGAGGGTAGTCGTATCAGACGACCTAAAGGTGGGCCAGCAATGTGAGAAGGCAGTAAGGAGGTCTGGGGGGGATACTGGGATGCATAGGGAGAGGCATCACCAGTAGAAAACCGGAAGTTGTTGGCACTCTGTACAGACCGTTGGTAAGACCACACCTGGAGTACTGTGTGCAGTTCTGGAAACCCCATCTCCGCAGAGACATAGACAGGGTGGAGGCTGTCCAGAGGAGGGCAACCAAAATGGTGCAGGGTCTGCACCAGAAGACATATGAAGAAAGACTAAAGGAGCTTAAGATGTATAGCCTCAAGGTAAAGAGGGAGAGGGGGGACATGATAGAAACTTTCAAATACCTCAAGGGAATCAACAAAGTCCAAGAGGGTAGCATCTTTCAGAAAAAGAGATGTGCAAGAACAAGGGGGCACAATTTGAAGATAGAGGGGGGACGGCTCAGAGGTAACGTGAGGAAGTATTTCTTCGCAGAGAGGGCTGTAGGTGCATGGAACGGCCTTCCTGGGGAGGTCGTAGAGCCAAAAACAGTGGGGGAATTCAAGAATGCATGGGACAGACATAAGGCAATTCTAGTGGGGGGTAGGAGGAAGTAGGCTGTTGGTTAACTAGGATCTGCAGCTTATCCGTTAGGTAGAGAAATGAGTAGACTAGATGGGCCAAGTGGTCCTTATCTGCCATCAAATTCTATGTTTCTATGTAAGCACCTCTGCGGCACATGCTTGTGTTTACATAATGTCCTGTCATGTGTCTGAGTCCAGTCACCATGGATACAAGAAGGAGCATGCTAGTTACCTCATGAATGAGTTTACCCTGTCACACTTTGGCAGTGCACAGCACAGCACTGTCAGCATTCCAACAAAGGTTATGGACTATTTACTGAAAAATGTTCATCTGACAAGAAATTAAAAAAGGTATACTTTGTACAAAGTTTTTTGTTTTTAAATTTTTATAAAAAGAATGCCCCCCCCAAACAGATTTTGAGTCTGATATACAAGGTGCCACTTATGCGATCATTAGGTGGGGTGGCAACTTGGCCACCCTGAGAATTTGGGGTCAAATGTCCAAGACTGGCAAAGTTGTGAGTAAAAGAAACAAAAAAACCTAAGTCCATATGCATGTGCAGTACCCTGTGTTTTATTGCTTATCTTATTCCCCTCCTCATCTGATGTGGTTTACATACGAACATACGAAATTTGCCAGCAGATAAAGGCCTAGAGGTCTATCAAGTCTGCTCGAATGTGCAGCTAGCACCCCTTATTCTGCAGCTGCCCCTCCCTTCCACCCTTCCCCTTCATTAACCCTCCCCCTTGTTCTGTCCCATCCTTGTTTGAAGCAGTCCACTGTTCTACTGCATACCACTTCAGCAGGTAACGATTCCACCCAGCCACCACCCCTCTGTAAAAAGTGTCTCCTCATCTCCCTACTGAACCTTCCTCACTCCAGTCTCATATCATGGCCCCTGGTGGCCTCCCTCCCTTACTTTGAACAGCCCTCTGTACCAGTCTTGTTTATTCCTTTCATGTATTTAAAGGTTTCAATCATGTCACCCTGTCTCTCCTCTCCTCCAGTGAGTACATGTTCAACTCCTTCAACCTCCTCTCGTATGATAAGTCCCCCAGCCCCTTGATCATCTTTGTCTCTGCGCCTGCACCCCTCCAGTAACTTAATGTCCCTCTTCAGATATGACACCAGTACTGCATGCAGTACTCCAGGTGTGGTCTAACTAATGACCTATACAGTGGCAGAATCACCTCCTCCTCCCCTCGAGGATATACCCTTGCAGTACAGCCCAGCATTTTGTTGGCCTTTGCAGCTGCCTTCCTACATTGTGCCGAGTTGTTCATTGACCCTGTAATGAGCACACCCAGATCCTTCTCCTCCTCTGTCTGGGCTAGCTGCACTCCCCTAGCTGGTAACTCCTCCTTGGGTTCTTCATCCCAAAATGCAGCACCTTGCACTTTTGGCATTAAAGCCCAGTTGCCAGGTGTCTGACCAGGTTTCAGCTTTGCCAGATCATCCTGCAACCCTGCCATCCCCTAGGTCATCCACCACCGTGCCTACCTTGGTATCATCAGCAAACAGACTGATCTTGCTCTTGATGTCCCATGATATGTCTGCAATGAATATCCCAAACAACACTGGTCCCAACACTGAGCCCTGTGGAACACCGCTCGTCACTGCCCTTGGGTGTGAGAGCTCCCCACCCACCACCACCCTCTGTTGCCTTCCCTGCAGCCAGTTTCCTACCCATCTCACCAGCTTCGCTGTCTCTCTCTGGTGCTGAGATGTAAAATGAAGAACACCCCTTCTTTTTTATCATTATTATCTTTTCTAGTATTTCAGATTTTTGCCCTTCTATTTCATCCACCTCTTTAGCTCCTTATTTACCGAATTCTTGATCAAGCCACACTTGGGACCCCATGACAAAGTGCCACATAGTCCTGTGTGCAGTGCGCTAGGCCTGGTGTTGATGCCTCTGTGCCCTCCCACCAGTGAGCCATCACACCTGCCATTGCAGGGATATGCAGGCGAAACTGAGGAGGTTCCTTGTGGAATAACCTCCTCCCCTGTGCTACCAGGGAGCAATTTTTTCTGCAAAGAATGCAGGGGACCCACCCTAGAGAAGAGATCATCTCCTTGGGACTGTCTCTACACCTCCTGCTATTGCCAACTGGAAACATGGATTCTGGATATGAACCTGTGGGGACCTCAACTGCTAGAAGGCCAGAGTGGCTGGAACACCCCTTCAGTTTTTTTCTGATAGAGCTTTTTTTCCTTTTGAGTCATGCCTGGCTGCACCCCCTCCCCCCACCGCCCCGTCACCGACCTTCTTATGGATTTACAAGTTATCTGTCACTTAGGACCACTACCTGGTGGGTGACCAACCATGTCAGTTGTGGGAGAGCCTGGGGGGGGGAAGGTGCCGACCTGGGTGGCCCAGCATTTTTCTCCAACTCCCTGTTTTCTCCCTAGTGTGCCGGCATGCATCGATTGCAGGTGTCCAGCAGTGACCTCTCACCTTCTGGTGCTTCTGGCTGCACTGCCGACTGGTCTCCACCAATCAACAGTCACACAATGGGAGCAGCGTCCCCCCTCTTCCGAAGATGGAGAACATTCCTTGGGAAGCTGAATCCTTCCTTCCCTCACTAGCCCCCAGTGGCCCACGCTTGTTTCTGAATGCTGGTCACCAGCATAGCATGCAGTACTGTTACTGCTGTGATGCCAGGCCAGCGTGAACACCCCTTCTGATGTGGGACAGTTGAATAGTATGGCCCGACAGGCCAGGTAAATGGCATGGAGGAGGGGGACCCTTGGGAAAACAGTCATCTGACCCCCCTTACAAAAATAACATAAAAACTTACTCCTTCTGTGGCCTGTGCTTTTGTTAGTGATGGAAGAAATGCACATGCCGTGATCAGCAGGAAATTTGTTACAGTTCAGGATCTCTGGCCAGGGGTAGCCATAACAAGCCATGATGGGAGCACAGCTGCTTTTAATAGTTTCACAGAGACTTCGGCAGGGATAGATAAACCTGTAGGGAGACAGGAAGATAAAAGGCATAATTACATTATGGGCAAGACTCGATGATAACATAGGCTCACACTGCACTTCATACAGCCAGTTAGTTTTTCTTCTAAACAGATTCGGGAGAACCTAAGTCAGTCTTCTTTCGTAGTTTTTCATGTGTAGTTGCCTAGATGCAGACATATTTCATTTGGGTGCTGCATTTCCAGTCTGGGCACATAATTATACTTAATCCTAACTCTCTCCAAAGTGCCCTACAAGGCTTTTTTAGAGAATTAGAAACCTGGTTCACTGACTATCGCTTAATACTAAACTACAACAAAACAAAATCAATGATCTTTGCCCACCAACAAAGCCCACATAGTGATGCTCCTCTAACCATTTCAAACTCACAGGGCCTCCACATTGAACAGGTCTCAAACTTTAAATATCTGGATGTCACCTTGGACACGTCCCTCACCTATCATACACACATTAAACACCTCTCCTCCTCCTCTGTTAATACCCGGATAGGGATTTCAGGTGCATTACTTTGCAAAGAAGTGCAAAGTAATGCACCTGGGAAATAAAAATCTAGGAGAAGAGTACACAATAGCAGGGGAGGTACTAACGACAACAATATATAGGATAGTGCATGGGGAACGGTTGATAACAGGAGCTGTTCTTTCACCGAGTTGGCACTATGACGGATTACCGGGCGCGGCTCGAGGTAATCTGTTGTCATAATTAACAAACGAAAACGCCTATTCTGCTCTACTCTTTATAGTGTATGGTGGAACGTCGTTTTGGGAAAAAATAACAGTTACTAGAAGGAAAAAAGAATTTACATTGTGAACGTTTTCACGCTAACCATTAGTACTGCCCCCGATATTGCTGCTTTCGCCATGTGTCCTGTCTATGGAGTGAGCCCTAACTGTCAAATGCTGCTCGAGGACACAGTGTGACATTCGCAGTACAGTAGAAAACATCATTCTGTTGTACTGCGAGGGTCACTAGTGTGTGACTACAAGGTTTCGAAAACGATCGATTTCGGTGGAGAACGACGTTCCACCATACACTATAGTGGAAAGGGATCTGGGTGTAGTCATATCAGATGATCTAAAGGTGGGTAAGCCATGTGAGAAGTCTGTAAGAAGAGCCAGGGGGATACTGGGTTGCATAGGAAGGGGCATCACAAGTAGGAAAAGGGAAGTGGTTATCCCTCTGTACAGACAGTTGGTGAGACCCCATCTGGAGTACTGCATGCAGTTTTGGAGACCTCATCTACACAAGGACATAGACAGGATGGAAGCGGTCCAGAGGAGGGCAACTAAAATGGTGCAGGGTCTACATCAGAAACCATATGAAGAGAGACATGAGAGAGCTTAATATGTATACCCTTGATGAAAAGGAGGGACAGGGGGACATGATAGGAAATGTTCAAGTACCTCAAGGAATCAACAAAGTCCAGGAAGGTAGCATCTTTCAGAAAAAGAGATGTGTAAGAACAAGGGGGCACAATTTAAAGTTAGAGGGGGGACGGCTCAGGGGTAATGTGAGGAAATTCTTTTTCACGGAGAGAGTGGTGGACGCATAGAACCGCCTTCCTGGAGAGGTTGTGAGGTCTAAAACAGTGGGGGAAATTCAAACATGCATGGGACAGACATAAGGCAATTATAGTGGGGGGTTACAGGAAGTAGGCTGTTGGTTAACTAGAATCTGCAGCTTATCCAATAGGTAGGGAAATGGGCAGACTGGATTGGCCAAGTGGTCCTTATCTGCCGTCAAAGTCTATGTTTCTATAAGCACTGCCTACCCCCCCCAGGCCTTAACGTCTTGCTGTAATCTGCTCAGTCCTTTCGCTGGTCGACTATGGCAGTGTAATTTATGGCACCACAGACCAAACAGCCCAGTGCTATCCTATCTTCAAAAAAATTCTGAAACCTCCTTCCCTCTCTCTGCTCAGCACATTCCACAGCTTCTACCTGATTGGCTAATTCATAAATCTCCTTACCATACATTCCACCTGTGGGGCAGTGCTAGCTATCCAGCTGACTGCTATAGTTACTGATGCTAAAGGACACCTTGGAAGAAAGAAGATTACTACGGTGAGTAATTTTTTCTACTTGGTTATTATTTTTTTTATTTTATTATTTTGGTAACCGGGTAAGGCCCACTAGGCTCAGGTACCTGTTTTCAGGGGTGACCTGGGAGCACTGGGGATGTTAAGTGACTTGCTCAGAGCCACACAGCATGCAGGTGGAGGTTGGGGGAATGAAACCCAGGTCTGCTGGATGTACCAAGTGCATTCCTCTAACCTGTAGGCTATATTGCCAGCCCAGCTGGATGTGCCATAGTTCAGGCTGTTTTTATTTTATTTTTTATTTGAAAGTGCTTCAGGTTTTCTTATCAGTCAGAAACTTAGATGGTGTACTGGTCTTAGCTGAATAGGAATCCCCTCTTCAAGATGGTCATCTGGTGGTAATGTTTGTATTTAAGAAAAACTGAAGAAATGAGAAATAAAATAACAGCTTTATAAATTATGGCTTAGCCACGTGGTGAGTGTCTTGAGACCCAGATAAACACTAATGGGTATAAAACAGCATTAAGTCAGTTGACAGTAGAGATGAGATAAACTCTGATGGCATCAAAATAAAAACACGCATTAAAACTAAAGCTGACAATCTTCCTGGACTAAGTCTCCATCACTCATTCACACTATTGGGATAGGGCCAGAGGCTCTAGGACCAAGTGGGATCCAAAATTTTTCAGAAGGGTCGGCGCCGAGACAGGACCACGCATGCATGGCACCGCGAGACTATCCTGTGCCCGTGTAGGCTATCTCGGCGTCGACCCCCCAACCGCCTCAGTTCCTTTTCTGCCGCCGTCGAGTGCGCTTGGATGTCGATGTTGCGCGTCTGCTGGAGTCAACGTTTTCATCTATACAACAGCAGCTTTTAGTGTTTAATTTAACATTTTAGTAGTATTAATTTCTTATTTTACGAACAAGAAAAGAAGAGTATGAAGAAGAAGAAAAAGAAATTCTCACCTGCAATCAACGGAGTCATCCTTAGACTGTAGCGGTGAAGGTAGGAAAACTTTGTTAGAAAGTTGTTATGGCAGAGGGCTGTGTCCGGTCCAACACCCTATGATAAATGGGGGGTCTGGTCACGGACAGTCCTGTGCTCCGAGGAGGGAGGACAGTCCACAGAAGCACAAATTAGTGGTTCCGGGGATCCGACTCCACTTAACCTTGAGTTCTTCTTCCTCATTGGGGGAAGAAAAATCAGTGCCGCTCAAGGTTGCCGTCTGGTACGTCTGTACGAGGATTGTTAGTCGGGAGGAGCGTTAGGCCTGAATCGACTTTGGTGGGTTCCCCTTGGCCCCGCTCCTACTGGCCGCATTCTTCGACTCCAGACTCCATCTCTGTCCTCGTTGGAGCGCGGGTGAGCAGTTTCACCTCTGGGCCGCTCCTGTGGAGCAGGGGGTTCGATTTCTAGCCAGTTTTCTTGCCCACTGTTTCTGATTTTGGGGCCTCCAGGCCTCAGAGACGCTGGACCAGGGGCCGAGTCGATTGGATCAGGATGAGCGCAGTGCACTCTTAGTGCTTTTGCCATTGTGTCAACCCCTCATGCCTACCCCCCCTTCCATGCAGAGGCTGGCACGGGCACTACCTTTTTCCTTCTCCCCTTCTTCTCAGGATTCTCCATTGGCATTCCCATGGTGGTGGTGGTGTCCTGGCACCATGCCCGACGCCATGGGTGGCGCTGCAGGTCCGGTGCCATGGCGCTGGTTTTGGTGTTCGGGTGCCGTGGCGGCTACTGCTGGTGTTTGGGTCAGCACTGGGAGTTGGCACCGTAGCTTGGCACCATAGTCAGCGCCATGGCTTAGTGCCATGTTCAGCACCACAGCTCGGCACCGTCGCTCTATGCGGTACCACGGGTGCTGTTGTTGGTGCCATTGGTTGCCGGCACTGCTTGCGGTGCCACGGTTGTCTGGTGGCACTGTGGGCACCCGCAGGTGGTGCCGAGCACCCACGGGTGCTGCAGTTGGCGCTGGACACCTGTGGATGCCACAGGCAGGACCGGGCACCTGCAGATGGTGCTGTGGGTGCCACGGGCACCCATGGGTGCCGCAGGTGGTGTTGTGGGCACCCATGGGTGTCATGAGTACCATGGGTATCATGGGTGCCATGAGTGCCATGGATGCCACGGGTGCCCTTGGGTGCGAGTGTTGCCATGGGTACCTTGGGTGTCATGGGTGCCACAGATGCCCTCGGGTGCAATTGCAATGCCGCATGCCATGGGTGCCATGGTACCATGGGTGCCATGGGTGTTGGGGTGTCCTCAGGTGCCATGGGTGCTGGGGGTACCTGTGGGTACTGCCGCGGGTGCTCTCAGATGTCACCCAGGTTGGCATAGGCACTTGCTTGGTGCCCACCTGTGCTCTTGATCAGAGCTTTGCAGCAACAGAAGTGACTCTTCAGCGAGTCGGAACTTAGGTTCCTACTTCCTTGCTTGCTTCAACTTAACAGATAACATGCACCTTTCTTGACCGTTGGTCAAGTAGGTCTTTTTCTGAGATGGCTTCTCAAATAGTTACACCTTTGGTTCCTGTACACTGGTTCCATGCCAGTCGTACACAAAGCTATCCTCTCTGGGTGCGTGATGGAGCTGTGATGTTTGTTTTTTAGCAAAGCAAACTAGAGTCCTTCCTACTTCCTTCAGGGAGGCCGGAGTGAATGGTGCTTCACTGCACTGAGTCACTTCTGCCGCTATTCAGTCACTTTCAACGAATGGGTTAGCCCTAACTTGGTCCTACTGTGTCCTTCCTCGACGCACAGCTGCCTCTAGTTGCCTTAGAAATCCAGCCCTTGTTTTTTTTCTGTCGGAATGTTTTTTCCGCAATGGACACATCCTCCTGTACACTTTTCCTTTCTTCCCTGAGTTCAGAGACTGCTACTACAGTTGTACATACATGGGCAGGACGTTTCCTTTTTGGAATATGCTGTGGGTCGGATCTGGTTCTACTAGACCACCACAAGAGGCTTCTATGTCGTGCCTGGCCTTCCATCAAGAAGGTTTCAGTGACTGAGTGGAAGCCATTCTCCTTGATGGGCTAACCCCACCTGGACCTTCTTTGCTCACCAAGTAAGGGGTTCAAGTACTCCTGAACCTGTTGTTTGCAGGTCAGCCATTCTTGGTAGTAGGGATTCCATCTGCGCTTTTCGGTCTACCCTGAACCAGTAGACTTTACCTCTGGCTCGTTCAGTTCTTGAGGTCCTTTTACATTAGATTAGTTCATGTCTTTGACACTATTAATTTTGGTCCTATACCAAATTGTGAGGCCAGGTTCTCGTCACTCTCCTAGAGTGGTTGTGGCTTCCTTGCAGAGTTTCATTTTGTGTCCATTGCAGTCGTCTGCAAAGTGGTGAGTTACAACTCAAGTGCTTATCTTGTAAGCACTATATTCTAGATGCTGTTTCCAAGGCAGCTCTTTTTATTAGCAGGACAGTCCTTGACCGTCCTTTCTGCGTGAACCCTATCTCCTCCACCCTACTCAGGGTTGTTGATTTTAGCTGGATACTCTCCCTATAGTGTGACTGAGTAATAGACACTTACTCCAGGAAAATATGGAAATTACGTACTTACCGTAATTGTTGATCCTCTTGGACAGTCTCCATCACTCATTCACATGCCCACCCGCCATCCCCTGGGTTCACTCATTTTCTTTCGTGGTCTTCATGGTCTTATGGTTCAGGCTGTGAAGACATTGTTCTTTGACCTTTCTTGCAAGGGCTATCTGGGCCCTCTCGGGCCCAGAAACTCAGGATAAGTTATTTTCATTAGTTGCCCTGCACCTCCTCGGTCAAAAAAGTACTGAGGTGGTTGGAGGGTCGATGTTGAGATAGTCTACACAGGTGCAAGCTACTCTCACGGTGCCACACACGCGTGGTCCCGTCTTGGCGCCGACCCTTCTGAAAAATGTTGGCTCCCGCTTGGTCCTAGCGCCTCCGGCGCTGTCCCAATAGTGTGAATGAATGATGGAGATTGTCCAAGAAGATCAACAATTACAGTAAGTACGTAATATCCATTTCCAGGATGCAGTTTGAGACCCAGACAATAACTAACAGAACGAAGTGGCCTTAAAGCAACAGTACTTGTTAGTCGGCAGTATATTTCATCATATAGTTTTCATTTTTTGTTTTAGCAAAAATCTGTTTCTGGCATAATTAGATTTATTATTAGTGTATTTGTGGAACTGCTTTGTGTAACTTTGTTTTTAAGTTTCAGATATGCACATTATATATTGAGCTTCTTATGGTGCCAAGTACAGAAACTGATTAGTACAATATTGTATACGTAGCAGTAATGTCAGTTTTCTTACAGTGTTACAGCAGTAGGGGGTAATGTAAATACATATAGTTATCAAGCATAGAAACATAGAATCTGACAGCAGATAAGGACCGCTTGGCCCACCCAGTCTGCTCATTTTTCCCTGCCTATTCTATCCTTTCACTGTAGACCCCTACTTGATCCCCAGCTCCCTGTTTTCCAATTAAGAATCCCTTGTGCCTATCCCATGCATGCATGAAGACCGCCACTATTTTCTCTCCCATCTTCGATAGAAGACTGTTCCAGGCTTCCACCACTCTTTCACTGAAGATATACTTCCTCATATCTCTCCTAAATTTTCCCTTCCCACTTCATTGCATGTCCCCTTGTTTTCACGTCTTTTTCTCTGAAATATAGTCCCCTCCTGTACCTTGTTCAACCCCGTGAGGTATTTAGAGGTCTCTATCATGTCCCCCCTCTCCCTTCTGTCTTCCAGGGTGTACATATTCATGTCCTTTAGTCTGTTCTCGTACAGCTTCTGATGCAGTCCCTGCACCATTTTAGTTGCCTTCTTCTGGACAGCTTCCACCCTATGTCCTTCCTCAGGTGTGGTCTCCAGAATTTGACACAATACTCCAGGTGGGGTCTCACCAGCAATATGTACAGTGGCAACACCACCTCCCTCTTTCTGGTGGCAATACCCCTTCCTGTGTACCCCAGCATCCCATTGGCCCTACCCACTGCCTTGCCACCTAGAGGTCATCAGATATGATTACTCCAGGTTTCTTTCCTGCCAATACCTCTTCTCCCATTTTGTACTCTTCCCCTGGGTTTCTGTGCCCTGGGTGCATGATTTTGCACTTTCTCCCATTGAAATCCAGCTGCCGTGCTCTTGGCACTCCTTTAGTTTTCTCAGGTGTCTGCACATTCTTTCCACCCCCTCTGGAGTGTCTACCCTATTGAGAGGCAAAGAGGCAGACTTTCCCTTCCCAATCATCTGCAAAGTCACTTATAAAGGTATTAAAGAGGACTGGTTCCAGTATTGAGCCCTGAGACACCCTGCTGGTCACCCTCCCTTTCCCCAAGTGAACTCCGTTTACCGTTACCTTCTGCTTCTGTCACCTATCCATTAACCAATTTCTTACCCTGTTTCCTACCTTAGAACTCACCCCTTAGCTGCCAGGTTCCTTAAGAGTCTCCTATATGGTACGGCATTGAATGCTTTACTAAACTCTAAGTAGGTCACATCTACCGTCCCACCTTGATATATTTACCTAGTCACCCAGTCAAAGAAATCTGTTGGATTTCTTTGACATGACCTCTTCCCATGTATCCATGCTCCCTCAGGTCCTGTAACCTACTGGATTTAAGATATTTCACTATCTTTTCCTTTAGCAGCAACTCCATTAACTTCCCCACCACTGACGTCAAACTGACTGGTCTATAAATGCCTCCGTGCTACTGATTTTACGAAGTGACACTATATCTGCCCTCCTCCAGTCCTCTGGAACCACTCCTGTTTCCAGTGAGTTGTTCAGTAGGGCTGTCAGAGATACAGCTAGTGCCTCCCTTAGCTCCTCCGGTACCCTTCGGTGTACCCCATCTGGTCACATAGCTTTGTCCACTTTCAGATTTGTGACTCCCTTCAGGACTCTGTTCTCTGTAACTGGACCTGTGTCTGTCTCCTTCCCCCCAAAGCTTCTGTTGCTTTTATGCGGCCCATTCCCTTCCCCTTCCTATGAGAAGACTGAACAAAAGTATTTGTTCAGGATATCTGCTTTTTCCTTATCCCCCTCTGCACAGTCCTCCCCTTCCCTTCCTAACCTCACAATCTATCCAGTCATCTTCCTCTTTTCACTTATGTACCTAAAAGAGATCTTGTCCCCTTTTGTTACCCCTTGGACTGTTCCTTCCTCACTTTGTGCTTTTGTACTCCTCACTGCTTTGCCTGCTTCCCTTTCCTTCTCCTGACATACCTCCCTATCTTCTTTCCTCTGCATCTCTTAATACCTCCTGAATGCTAGCTTTTTAGCATTTACCTTTTCAGCCACAGAATCATAGTGGTCTCTTTTTCTCCTGCCTTTGCTTACTTCCTTTGCACAGAGGTGTGTTACCTTCACTGTGCCTTCCCTTAACTTACCCCACTGTTCTTCCACCCCACCCAGGTCATTCCTCCCTGCTAGGTAATATGTGAAGCGTTCATCCATTATTTTAAAAGGGAAATTCCCCTCAACCTATTTTCTGTATACTTGTCTAGTTTGAAGGCATGAACAATGATTCCCTCTTTTGCATCCCCTTAATATCACCCCTATCTCCGAATGGGTGCGGAACCTGGGGATGATTTTTGACGACGGGCTGACACTGCGATCGCAGGTGTCACCAGTCATCAAATCATCCTTTTACCATCTGAGGAACATCTCCAGGATTAAGCACCTAGTTCCATCTGGTGATCTGCCTACATTGGTACACGCCTTTGTGACTTCACACCTTGATTACTGCAACTCCCTGTATCTAGGGCTACCAGGGGTTGATATCTGCCACTTGCAGCTAGTGCAGAACGTTGCAGCCCGGTTATTGACAGGTACTCCTTGTGCCTGTCATATTTCTCCGGTCCTGCGCGATCTGCACTGGCTGCCAATCCAGTGGCGGGTCACCTTTAAAGTTCGTCTTCTGACTTGTAAAGCCCTACACGGACTGGACCCAGACTACTTCAAAAAGCTCCTGGTACCTTACTGCCCTAGGCGATCACTCTGCTCAGTTGACGAGGGGTTGCTAGAGATTCCGAGGATTTCCTTAAAATCTCCGGGTGCTTGTGCTTTAATGTACGCGGCCCCTGCCCTCTGGAATTCTCTACCCCGTCCGCTTCGGCAATGTGTGTCCGTGGAGGAATTTAAAAAGACCTTAAAGACCCATTTATGGTCAAAGGCTTACCCCCGATGATAATATTTTATTGTATTTTATGAATTCAGCAGTTATTGGATCTGTGTTTATTTTACTGTTTTATGCGTAGTTGTTGTAAAGGCACCTTGGTTTTAAGAAAGGCGTTGTATAAATAAAGATTTATTATTATTATAATTTAAATATAAATTAGGTTGCTTCACTCTGTTCTGCCCTGGGAGTGGCGTCCCATTTTGGATCTCAGATACCTGAACAAGCACCTAGCAAAACCAAAATTCAAGATGGTCACTCTATTTACCATATTACCTACCCTAAGGCAGGGAAACTGGCTAGCATCCCTGGACCTAAAAGATGCTTACTTCCACATCCCAGTCAGAAGGTCACACAGAAAGTACCTCAGATTCAGATTGGCATCAGGCCATTATCAATTCAGGGCAATGCTCTTCGGACTGACATTTCCAAGGGTATTCACAAAATACCTAGCTGTCGTGGTGGCACACCTAAGGAAGCTTGGAGTATCAGTGTTCCCCTATCTGGATGACTGGCTCATTGCAGGCCAGTCACAGCAGCAAGTAAGAGAGGCACTGTCTGTCACTCAGAACACCTTGTCCTCCCTGGGATTCTTAGTGAATCAAAATAACTCTGTCCTAGAACCGGTGCAGTTGCTCAAGTTCATAGGAGCAGAACTGGATACAAAGACAGGAATGGCCTATCTTCCTCAGGACAGGGTGGACAGCCTTATTCAAATAGCCAGGTCTTTTTCACTGCATGTTCCCAGACCAGCAAGACATTTCCTGCAATTGTTAGGTCACATGGCAGCCTCCACTGTAACCGTCCCAGGAGCCAGGTTTCAAATGACAGACATCCAGTTTCATCTCAGGGAGTATTGGTCCCAAAAGATAGACTCTCTATCAAAGCTGGTCCCAGTCACAGCCACCTTTATTCAAGCTCTGCAGTGGTGGCAGGTAAGGGAACATCTCAGACAAGGGGTACCTTTCTTACAGCAGCCCCCTTCTCTGATACTTACCACAGATGCTTCCCTCCTAGGGCGGGGAGCACATTTGGGGGATCACACTGCTCACGGCACATGGGGAAAGCAAGAATTCCTCCCGCACATCAATCTGTTAGAGACCAGAGCAGTTCTTCTGGCCCTTCAGTGTTTTGCCACTCAGGAGGTAGGGAAGGTGGTGCAGGTCAGAACAGACAATACAACCACCCTGTACTACATAAACAAGCAAGGGGGCACAAGGTCAACCCCTCTTTGCACAGAAGCTATGAAAATTTGGGCATTGGCATGCTCTCTAAAGGTGTCCCTTTCAGCTGTTCATCTCCCAGGCAGGGACAATGTCATAGCGGATGCCCTCTGCAGGATAAACCAGAATCACCACAAATGGTCACTGAACAGACAGGACGTGCAGACCATTTTCAGGAGGTGGGGCACCCCAAAAGTGGATCTGTTTGCAGCCCCAGACAATTACCATCTCCCAGAATATTGTTGCAGACCCCCCAGCAGGGGTACAATTCCTTTGGATGCACTTCTGTTAGATTGGACAGGGAAGTTCCTGTATGCTTTCCCTCCATTCCCTCTACTGCTGAAAGTATTGAACAAGCTCAGGGTTCAACCATACTAACGTACTAAAATGCCAGCAGAATAGGCCTAACGGTCTTTCGCTTCTGTTCGTTTGTTCAGCCCCCACCCTTGGAGCTGACCTTGCTGCCCCCCTCGCCTTCTCTGGCTTCTCCCTTCCCAGTTCTGTATATTCTCGCTGCATTGGATTTTGCTTCCAGAACCCTTCCCCTGTACCTGTCCCACCCCCTCTTGAACCCCTCCACCATCTCTGCCTCCACCAGCCCCCTGGGCAGCGCATTCCATGGCTCCACCACCCTCTCAGTGAAGTAGCACCTCCTCCTTTCTCCCCTGAATCTCCCCCCCATCTTCCACCCATGCCCTCTAGTTGCCCCCTCCTCTTTCCTTCGAAGCACCCTGACTGCTCCTCCCCTATTTACCCCTTCATGCTGAAGACCTCTATCATGTTCCCCCGGTCCCTCCTCTCTTCCAATGTGTACATATTTAGCTCTTCGAGCTTCTCCCCATAGGTCCTGTCCCCCAAGCCCCAAATCATTTTGGTTGCCCTCCTCTTGACCCTCTCCTGGAGTTTAATGTCCCTCTTTAAGTGTGGCCTCCAAAACTGCACGCAGTACTCGAGGTGCGGCCTCACCAAGCAGTTATACAGAGGGAGTATCACTTCCCTCCTTCTGGAGGTGATCCCCCTAGCGATGCATCCCAGCATCCTGTTGGTCTTGGCTGCTGCCCTCCTACAAGTCTCCCAAGTTGTTCATCTTGACATCCACCACCACCCCAGGTCCCTCTCAGCCATCGAGACTTGTAGCACTGCCCCCCCATGGTGTACACTTGGCCCAGGTTTCTGGCCCCCAGGTGTAGTACCTTGCATTTCCCTGCATTGAACCTCAGCTTCCACTTTCTAGACCATCTTTCCAGAGCCACAATGATTCTCATTGCCCCAGATTGGGCCAGGCAGTCTTGGTTCGTCATACTCCTATCAATGTCAGTAGACAAGCTAATCAGTCTTCCCAGGAGGTACAACCTATTGACCTCCTCTCAGGGCAGAATCATGCACCCCAACTTACTATCCCTCAGACTCAAAGCATGGCTCTTGAGGACCTAGAGTATGCAGACTTGCATCTTTCAGAGGGGGTTATGGCCATACTGAGAGTTTCCAGAAAACCCTCCACTAAGAAAACATATGCCTCTAAATGGAAAAGGTTTTCTTTTTGGTGCCAGGGCAGAGGCCTGGATCATTCCCAAGCTAACATGTATATAGTCCTGGACTATATGGCTCATTTGCACTCCACAGGTTCAACTATTTCCACTCTGAGGGTGCATTTGGCAGCTGTTTCAGCTTATTTATCAGCAGGTAAAGCTTCTTCCGCCTTGGCTTCAAAGCCAGTGTTCAAAAAATTCTTTAAAGGGCTGCTACATTTATACCCACCACACTGGGAGCCCACTCCCATGTGGGATCTGAATATTTGCATTGCTCAGCTCATGCAACCTCCATTTGAACCCATGTCATCAGCGGATCTCAAATATGTGACTTGGAAAACTGTATTTCTGGTTGCCATTACCTCTGCTAAGAGGATCAGTGAACTCCAGGCACAATCCACAGAGCCAGGGTATATCACAGTTCATAGGGAAAAGGTAGTCCTGAGAACTAACAGAAAGATTTTGCCTAAGTCTGTATCAGATTTCTACCTTAACCAGTCTATTACCTTGCCAGTCTTCTTTACAGACCATTCCACTTCAGGTGAATGTAGGTTGCACAGCCTGGATGTAAAAAGGGCCGTCGGCTACTACAGTATCTTGACCACACAAAGGGTCACAGACAGGATCGAACCCAGCTCTTCCTTACCTTTGGAGAGGTGGGGAAAGGAAAACCTGCCACAAAGCAATCCATTGCCAGATGGATTATAGCTTGTATCCAGTTCTGTTATAGCAAGGTAGGCAAGGAACCAGCTGCAGGCCTCAGGGCTGATTCAACTAGGGGTACTGCAGCCTCTCTAGCAGTTGCTAGAAATATCCCCCTAGTATATATCTGCAAAGCTACAACTTAGAAGACAGTCCACACATTTACAAAGCATTATTGTTTGGACGTCCAGGCCAGAGGTGATGCCAGGTTTGTCACAGCAGTCCTGCAGAGCCCGTTTCCTAAATAGGTTATAGGCCCATCTCCAAAGGCACTGCTTGGTAATCTGCATAAATCAGAATACGGTAAGATTTCCTGGGCTTTGAAGAAAAAAATTACTCACCTTAGTAATCTTGTTTCTTCTAAGGGAAACTTACTGTAGTCTGAGCTCCCTCCCTTCCTCCCCTGCTAGAACCTATGGTCACTGCATTACAGTTGTGCTGGAGTTGTTGCAAACCTGGGGAGTATATACTTTTTTTAATTTTTGGGCATCTGTGACTTGAGTCTTCAAGGATGACAGGTTTTGGAGTATTTGAAAGAAGGGTAATTCCATAATATTTTTTCTTCTGCCATTTCTGGTTTAGGGAGGGTTCTATGGTTGTTAGTAGTATTATTATTATATTATTATTATTATTATCCTTCCCTTAGTTGGAAACTGCTTAGTGCATGCTTTGTAAGAATCTGACGGTTAGGAGTTGTCTTCTAGGGACAGTGGTTTGAAAACCAAGCTTGAGCCTAGCATTCCATCATTTGCATAGGTTCTATTAACCATTTTGACTCCAGGGAAGTCCTCTGGTGAGACCATACTGCATAAGTCAGAATACAGTAAGATTCCCTTAGAAGAAACAAGATTACTAAGGTGAGTAATTTTTTCTTCTGTTACATGTCTTGTAAAGTCCCTGTATATTCTAAAAGCATTTTTTTTCTAATTCAGATTTAAACTACAGAAAACAGCAGGGCACTTACTATACCTTGAAAAGTTTCATGGCCAGCGTAAGACAAGAACACAGGGACCGCAAAGGACAGCAACAGCACTTACTAATACAGTATAATTACTGCAGGCTTTAGCAATAAAACATCATAAAATTCCAGGATGCCTTACATGAGTTGGGATAATGACTTACAATGAAGTCAGGCAGGTTTCCACACCAGACTTAAGTAACTTAATTTACATTTAAATCCTGATTAAATTAAGAGGGTACAAAAGAGTCAATAACTGTTCATACCTACAAACTACACAGGCAAATGGAATAAAAGGCTGAGGGGATTTTCCCTTTAAATTTGCCCTGCTGAGGTCCAGGACCCTCATCCTTGTGTGGTTTGCTTCTAACAGACATACAGTTTCATTATGTTTTCTTGCACGCATATGCAAGAAACATAGTGCCACCATACGAGTTTTCGTAGGTGTGCCTCCCCCACTTACAGTGCCCTTCTCCTTTTTGCAGGCACAGCTGCACCACACCAGTGAATGTCTGAGCTGTCTATGACAGCCGTTCGGATGCAGTGGCATACAGTTCTGAGAAAACTACTGCTACAATCAGCGGTGGTAACATGTAGGCAGTTTGCATACTGCTGTCGGCAGGATGCAAATTGCCTACGTCAGCCTGCATCTGAACTGTTACAGACAGTTCATTTCTGCCCCCCCACCAGAACACCTAGGTAGCACACTGGGAGCCCACCCCAGCATGCTCATGCACTCCCTTCCACCCCCGGACACTGTATGATTGACGGGGGTGCCCAATCCCCCGTCGGCTCCACTGCCCCCCCAAAAGCAAACTTCCTGGTGCCATGCTGGGAGCCCACCCCAGCTTGACAGAAGTCTGTGGCCCACGGGGGTGCCCAATCCCCCGTCAGTTCCACTGGCGCCTCCCCCAACAAACTTGCAGGTGCCACACTGGGAACCCACCCCAGCGTGGCAAAAGTCCCATGTCTTCTTTTAAAAACAAGCAAACACCTAAAGCAAAGGAAAACGGTCCCTCGTTGACTCTCTTGCCCCCTTCCCCAACCCATGCCCACCTCTGCTACCCACCTCCCCACCACCTCTACCCCATACTTACCTCCGGAGGCTGACGCGAGCGATTCTTGATGGACTGAACATGTCTGCACTCTTCAAAGCCGACTGCGAACTGAAGAAATGCCGGTAAGCTGTATAATGGCATAAATAGGTTTTTTTCAACTTTGGTGCATATCTCGGACATTTTTGGGAATTCTTTCACCAGATTTTCAACATGGGATTCTTGGGACCCCACCTCATGAACTCAACCACTGTCATTTTGCTATTCGGTCCTGAAAGGTGATTTCACGGTCACTGCATGGAACCACCTTTCGGGACCGAGTAACAAAATGACAGTATCTGAATTCATGAGGTAAGCTCATAACCCTATGCTGAAAATTTGGTGAGAAAACTCCAAAATGACTTGTAATGGCATTGCGCAGTTCCTATGCACGCTCATAACTTTGAGAATTTTTTACTATTTTCACTCCAGATTTTCAACATTGCCATTTTTCCACACCTCCTTATGAGCAGTATAACTGTCACTTTTCACATCTTGCCTAAAATGTGTTTTCGCACATGTAGCGCAAAATGGCACACTCGGTGTGTGAAATCAATGTTTGGGACAGATTAAGAAAATCACAGTGACACTGTTCATGAGCAGAGGTCTTAAAATGGCTATGTTGAAAATTTGGTGATAAAAGTCCTTAAAGTGACTGTGTTACAAGTGTGCATTGCAGATGGATTCCACACACCTTCATAAGTTCACAAATTTGTAATAGTTTCAGTCCAGATTTTCAGCACTGGCATTTTTTCCCACCTCCTTATGAACAGTACAGCTGTAATTGTTCACACCCTTGCCGAAATGTGTTTTCGCACTTCCAGCACAGAAATGCATGGTCGCTGTGGGAAATCAATGTTCGGGACAGATTAAGAAAATCACAGTGACACTGTTCATGAGCGGAGGTCCAAACATGCCTGTGTCGACAATCTGCTGTGAAAAATGCCCAAACTAATTACATTACGGGTGTGCGTTGCGCAGTTTCTATGCACAGTCGTGACTTCCCCAATTTTTTAAATATTTTCACTCCAGATTTTCAACATTGCCATTTTTTACACCTCCCCATGAACAGTACAGCTGTCATTTTTCACATCCTGTTCGAAATGACATAGTCACTGTGCAAAATCAGCTTTCAGCTAACAAACTGATATTGCCACTGTTCACGAGGTGGGGGTCACAGAAAACCCATGTTGAAATTTGGAGGAAAATACCAATGAACGCCGGGGCATTAGGGTTTCCATCCATAATGCCTCACCCTGTAGAGACTGACAGGCATCAGGGGTATGGCTTGGGATTGTTGCCTGTAATGCTCATGCCATTCCAACCCAGCCCACACCCTGCAGCCAGTGACAGGCATCGAGGTGTGCCTTGGACTCTTAGGCCCCAAAGTTCACCCAATTCTTCTATACTGCACCCATTTCACAGTGTTTCCTTATGGAATGGGGTGAGCATAAGGCCCAAAGACCCCGAGGCACGCCGTGACACTTGTCGGCATCTGCAGGGTAGGGTGTGGTAAAATAGCATGGGCATTATGCCCAACGACCCAAAGGCACACCTCAGTGCCTGTCGGTCTCTGCAGGGTGGTTGTGGTGGGTTGGCTTCAGTTCAGTACTACACTTTCATTCCTATTATGCATCTCTCTAACTCCTATACTACCAATGTCAATGTCAGCAAACAAACATTTGGCATTGACAAATGCTTGTTTTTAGAATGTGTTACAAGTAAAATTATTTTCAGCTTTTTTTGGCCATTGTGAAAGTGTAAGATAAAACAGACACAACAAACCAAAAGTCAGGTGCATAAAAACACAAACATGCGTTATTTTATTTAAATCAGAAAATAAAAAAATAAAAATAATCATACAGAAAGCAAAAGGTTATTCAATGTCCAGTATCCAGCAAAGTTTCTAATTTAGGAAATTCCTGAGGCTTGGTTTTAGCCTTTGCAAATAGAACAGTGTGGAAACAAGCACACATTCTGAGGTCCTCCTCATCTGGTAGTCAGTATTCAACTGATTCCCCTGTCTATCTTTGTTACTCCAAGTGGTGGGTTTTTATACCTTTCATGAATGACATCACCGTCAGGTGATCCGCCCCTTTTTGCTAAAACCAGTATAAACCTCTTACTCTCAGGAGTTCCTCATCAAACAGTAAAGACATACATGTTCATACATCAGGGTCAAAACTGGCACCCGCCTGCCTGCCAGATGCGGGTAGATTTCGGGTTGAGCGGCTGAAAGTGTGTCCCTCGAGCGCCCGGTGGGGGTCTGCAAAAACAAAGCCCAAACAAGCATGGGAAAGGCCAAACAAGTGTGGCTAGCAAGCCCTTTTTTTCAAGTTGGTGCCTTTTCCCTTTGTTTTGAGCAGCGGAGTGGGGTGGGGATGGTACTGCAGGAGCAAGTGCTCAATCAGGTGCTCAGGTAACGCTCCTGATAGGCTGTGGCATCAGGATGGAGGTGTAACTTAGTTCTCAGCGCTGCATGTAAATGAAGTAAACTGAACACAAACTATATCCCTGCAAATCTAAATATTGGTTTACCTGCAAAATCGGAGCTCCGGAGAGAGAGAGAGAGAATCGGAAGCTGTAGAGGAATCGGAGCATCAGGATCGTCATTGGGTGAAGATGGTTTTTCACGCCGAATCCCTGGAAGTCCAGCTGGCAGTCCATCAGAAGAACAAGAGGCTGTTTTAATCACCCTGCTTTTGAGCCGCATCTTCCGTACACTCTCTGAGGAATGAAAAGAGACAGTCGGCTGCTTTCCCCCTTTGCTGTCAAGCTTCTGAAGAGCCGCTCTGTCCAGTGTTGCTGGTGACCTTTCCATTGGACTGAACGGGAGACAGATGCCAAATTGAAAGGCACAGACAGCCAGGCAGCACAGTGTAGCACTGAAGTTCCGATTGGCCAAACTTCTACTGCCTCAGTCACTCGGCTGGCATCTGATTGGAGGGGTCTACCTAGCACTAAGGTATGCTGCATAATGCTATGGTCCAGTGTCAGTGACTGTTTACTAGCAGGGGACAACGTGTAAGTGGCATGAGGCAATCTGACAGACTGAAGGACTGTGTTGTGACAGCTGAGGGAGTATGTCAGAAGAGGGAGCAGCTGCAAAATAAGCAAACTACTGTGTCTGTGAAAACTAGCCATTAATATTGCAGACTAGTGTTTGTACTGTGAGCAGATTGTTATTTTTAAGCACTTTAAGACACAGTAGTTTGCTTATTTTGCTGCTGCTCCCTCTTCTGACATGCTCCCTCACCTGTCACACAGTTCTTCAGCCTGTCAGATTGCCTGCCACCTATACATGTTGTGCTAAGCCCCAATATTCCCAGGTGCTGTGTATATATAATATTGCTGCCAGAGTTCAGTGACTCTAGCATCACAGGGAGCTGCACTTTCTGGAAAATCAATGTGGTCTATAAACTAAGAGATGCAGCCTAGTAAGCCTCGGATTTGTGCTGGTTCTGGTCTGATATCTGGCAGTTGTCATGATTTTATTCTGTCAGAGGCAGTGCATGTTACACCTCACCATTTGTGAACTGGCCTAATGCAAAAAATTAGCCTTATCTGACAGAGCAAGTAGGTAAGATCTGTGTTTCACATGATGTCACTTTGTGGTGTAATGGGTAATGGTGGTTTTCCTCCCTGACAGTAATTTTTTAGCTACTGAATGATTGCTAGCTACAGCTTCTGTTTCATTTCATGGGGCTTGTTACTGATAATTTAGTTTAGTATTTAATGAGACACTAACATATTTAGTTCCTGCAAAATTAGGCAGGAGTATGCATGTTTTGTTACCCTTCTATCTTTTTTTTTTGGTTGCCGGGCCAGTGAAAATCTTGACGGGCCGGTGGATTTTTCCAGCCACTAGCCCTGTGGGCTGGTGGCTGAAAAAGTTAGTTTCAACCCCTGATACATGTTATCTTTTCTAGCCTAGATTCAATTCCTCTTTTCTTGGTTAAGGGGGTTTTATGTTTCCATTTTGTTTCATCTCAAAAGATAGTTTTAACAAAATAGTAAGTCCATGAGGGTTCCACTGGGTTTTGAACGGGAGAACGAGGGTGCGCTCCTCTTCTCCCTTCTCCTGCCAGCCCTTGGAACTCATCATATCATTTTATTTTTATTTCCATTAAATCGATAAATGTGACACCCTAAAATAGACAAGCATACAACAAACATATTTCATTTTCATTCCCAGCACGAGTGGCTGTCTCACTGTCACTGCAGAGAGAAGGTGAAAGTGAGTACTTTAACATAATTTTGGACAGACGCTCCCTGTCTAACAGAAATAGAGTGAAAGGAATTGTGGTGGGGGGGGTTGGATACCTTACACATTGATATCTTCCTTAGATAGGGCTCACCCTGTCACATACACACCCCTGCACGAAACGGCAACCCGTCCTTACTGTTGGCAATCACCCCACCAGAACCTTGAAAGGGTTGGAGCTTCTGTCCACCTACACTAGAAGCTCCATTTCAGGGACCCTCCGAATCAAAATGGCATTTGAATCCTGATGTGCTAATATCAACCGATACCATTAAGTTCCCTGAGGCTTTCTACACAGGTTTTGCAATACCTGTATAGACATCATCTTTACCTCTAAACATGTATTTTCATTCAGGGTACACACATGTGTACAATTCGTTTATCATCAACATTTGCTCCATAACAGGACAGAAAGTCAGCATTCTGGTGTTGGGACCCTGCCCTATGTTTCACAGAAAATCACTGTGGCTGTAGTGCTAAATACCAATGTATAATTCTTGAGTTTTTATCCTTCATCTGGTGGAGCCAGCACAGTGGATAATGGTCAGTTAGCATGGTAAATTCTGTACCCCACAGATAATACTTAAGGGCCTCAATGGCCCATCTCATGGCCAAGCACTCCTTCTCTATTGTGGAGCATTTTCGCTCCCTCTCATGGAGTTTTCTGCTGATGAATATCACTGGGTATATTTCGATCTGGCTGACCTGGGTTAAGGGCTTGGATTGATCACAGGGTATCCATCCACTTCTCATCCTGCCGTTGTCAGTCCTCTTCCTTTTGTCGTCGATCCTCTGCTTGTTCCCGCTCCATCTCCAGTTGCTTCATACAAAGCCATCATAGGAGGTCACTGGGATCCTCCGGGGCTCTCTCCTCCATCTGTCTCACTCTCTAACTCATCCTTCGCCTTTCTTCTGGCTCCAAGATCCAACCCGGGTCCGGGTTTCTCTCCAGTCTTCTCCGCCATGGCACAAGTCAGTAGATATGTTTTGCTTCGGCACCCTGATCTTTTTGCATCTGTCTAGGTATTGGTTCAGTACCCACTGATAATGTCTCCCAGGCAGTCTAGACGTTCCAGAAATCCCACTTCACACACCACTGTGAAGGTGTGGGACGCAACAAACCAACTTATTCCCTTCTCCCCACCCTCCTGTCCCAGTCCCGCTAATTTGACTCCCCTGCCATCCTTCAGCACACCTTGGCTATCCACCTCCCTACTCTGCTGTTCCACTCACCTTCTGTCTTACCCCCTACTACTCCTTCCAATCACGTTCTCTCTCTCTCCACTATCTTGCCAGCTCCCTCTCCCCTTGCAGGGTTCTCAGCATCCTGAAGGGGAGTAGGTTTTTGCTTCCTTCTTTCCCCTCTCTCCTCTACCACCTTCCCCTCATCCTCCACCCTGCTGTTTAGCCATCTTAATTACTTTACAATATAGTACTTAGTATCCCGCTCATCCGTACTCTCATTAAGCACTTGTGCTGCATATGTCATCTATCTGGCTACCTGTTTGCATTCTCGTGTTTATAGTATTGTACACTTTTCAAAGTACTACACTTTTGTATTTTTCTGTTTTTTTTTTTTTTTCATAAGGCCTCATCTTATGTGGTGTCCTACAATAATGTTACTGCCAATGTTTTATCCATCTACTGTCACTATCCATCTCAATGCGATATATTGTCTTGGCCTGACATGCACTGTATTTGATATGTACATAATGTTCTTATCTTAGTTTATTCTTTTGCCCTTCCCCTTCATGTACTCCCCGACACTTCAGAATATGTTGTCTTTCCCGGTGAAACTTTTCGAAATAAATTAAAAAAAACAAAAAAAAAACAGAAGTCAGGTGCATAAAAACACAAACGTGCATTGTTGTTTTATTCAACTCAGAAAATAAAATAAACATACAGAGAGAAAAAGGTTATTCAATATCCAATATCCAGTATCCAGCAAACTTTCTAATTTTGAAAATTCCTCAGGCTTAGCTTCAGCCTTTGCAAATAGAACAGTATGGAAATAAGCACACACTTCTGAGGTCCTCCTCACTTGGTAGTCAGTATTCAACTGATTCCCCTATCATTCTCCAAGTGGTGGGTTTTTATACCTTTCATGAATAACATCACCGTCAGGTGATCCACCCCTTTTTGCTAAAACCAGTATAAACCCCTTATTCTCAGGAGTTCCCCATCAAACAGTAAAGACATACATGTTATCTTTTCTAGCCTAGACTTAACTCCTCTTTTCTTGGTTAAGGGGATTTTATGCTAACCTGGTGGGTTCTGTCATTGTCCCCTACTTATCTCCTGCGTCCCACCTAGCTAGACCTATTATTTAGTTCAGGTGCCCCTGACCAGGTAGGAAGCCTTCCTCGTTGAGCGACAGCGGCTGGAAAGCAAGCTGGTCACACATCCTCCTCTGCCTTGCCACAAGATCCCTTGCACTGGTGACCCTGACTGGGTAGGAAGCCTTCCTTGCCAAGTAGCAGTGGCTGGAAAGCCAGCTGGCCGCGCGCCCTCCTCTGACCGGCCACAAGATCCCTTGCACGGGTAAGACTTCCATCCTTCTCTGGGAGAATCACTTGGGGCTCCGATTCGCTGCTAAATGCCAAACTGGTCTGCCATTGGGTGCTGACTTTACGGCTTTTGTGGGGATTTGTCCGCTGCCTTCCCAGCTTATAACCTGGCTTTCTCCCTCACCCTGCTTCTCCAGCACGGATGCTTTTTTGCATATTGGAATGGAAGGTTTTTACACATTTGAAATATAATTTCTGCTAAATGCTGTATCTTGCTGGGGTTTGCATTGAAATGTGTTATGGAGTGTTTCAAATGTGTTAGGGGATTTAGCACTGTATATGCTTGCTGATGTACTGTATCTGCCTTTCACTTTGCCCTCTCCCTTGAATCTCTACTCCTTCACTTTCATGTCTAATCTAGCTTTGTCTCCCTAACTCTCCCCTTCACACTCTCTCCTTCCTTCTCGGCTTTAGCTGAACTCCCCGTGGCACCAGTCTATTTCCAACTGGTGCCTGCTTCTCTCCCCACCCCCCCCCCGTTTCGTCACCCCAGGCCTTACTTTTCACTCCTTTGTCTCTTGTATGCTACTCTCCGTCTCCCGATATAGCTCCGGGGCTATGCCTCAGCTAAACCATTTAAGTTAATTACGTGCTCTACTCTTCCCCCATAGCTGCCCCTGACCGGGTAGGAAGCCTTCCTTGTCAAGCGGCAGCGGCTGGAAAGTCAGCCGGCCACGTGCCCTCCTCTGACCAGCCACAAGATCCCTCGCATGGGTAAGACTTCCATCCTTCTCCCGGAGAATCACTTGGTGCTCTGATTGGCTGCTGAATACTGAACTGGTCTACCATCGGCTGCTGACTCAGCCATTTATTTCACTGTCCCCAGAATATCCCTCCAAAAGACTCATATGCTAAGTGGCATAAAATGCGCATAGTAAAAATGATCCTAAGTTGCCTCAGGAGGTTGCTAGTTCTTCTCCTACTCTGCTCAGGGAACGTCGAGATGAACCCTGGACCTCAGACCCCAGACCCCAATGTTCTTGACGCCCCGTCCAAACTTTCTTACATTAAGGGCAAAAGTGTTTTTCACCCGAATGTCTACAGTCTTCTGAAGAAGTTCGACTTAATTCAGGCATGGGCACTGCATGTGTCACCGGACATCTTCATGATTTCGGAGACTTGGCTTACTACCTCAACACCAGAGAAGTCCATCAATATCTCTGGATATAATGTTCTCAGCTGTGACAGACCTACTAGGGGTGGGGGGGTAGCAATATATATAAAGAGTAAATTCAAAGTCACAGTTAGCGATAGTACTTCTATCCCCAAAGAATTTGAATTCCTTGCCTTAAAAGTAGATGTATCTTCCGAACTGGCCCTCTTAGCAGCTGTTTGTTACAGACTTCCCTCTGCTGGTCAAGGCATCCTACCTCACCTTCTCCAATTACTAGAAAAGGTGAGTTCAGAATGCATTATAATGGGTGACTTCAATCTTAACTGGAATACTAAGTGTTCCCAAACAATTAAGGAATTTTGTGACATGCAGGGGTTAACAACGATTACCCATGAGAACACCCGTCCTAACAAGAAAAACCCGATCATAGCTCTCTTCTTGTTCTTATGCTTGTTAACAAGCCTCATAGTATCATCCACGTGAGGGTCTTTCACAATGGTCCAAGTGACCATTGTGCCATGGCCTGCATTAGGTGCTCATCTCACCCTTTCTCATCTTCTACCTTCAAGCTAAAAAGAAGTTTGAAGAACTTCTACCAGGCTGCCTTTTTGGCTGACCTTGGCAATCTTATGTGGCAAGATTTCTATCTGCACCTTCTATCTCAGAGGCTTTCACCATGTTTCATGACCTTTTATTAGGTTTGATAGACAGGCATGCCCCCTTGAGGAAGATTCAGACTAGGCGAAGGTCTCCTAAGTGCTTCTCCCCCACTTTAAAGAAAGCCCTTAGTGGGAGAGAGTTGCCTTATGGAAAAGGGCCAGGAAAACTAAGATGGAATAAGACTGGCTTGCCTTTAGGACTGCAAGGAATGTCTGTACTAAGCTAGCTATGACAGAAATAGCACACTACTTCCAAATGGCCCTTGTAGATAAAAATAATTTGGCCAGGTTCTGGAACATTCTCAGAGAGGTTGAGGGTCATCAGGCCTCTTCTCCTTTGCCTGAAAAGATAGTGTCTGGAGACACTACATTTACCAATAAGGCCGACATTCTGGAGCAACTTTACAACCATTTTGCTACAGCAGGCCTTGCATTTGATACCTCTCCCGTCAGTAAGCTAAGTCCACTTGGTGGGATGAATGGTCTTTCAAACTCCAGCACTGAGTGCAATCCGCATCCTCTTTCCTTCAGCTTTCACCCGATCATGTTCAAACAAGTGGAGAATCTCCTACTGTCACTGGATACTAAAAAGAGTGCAGGCACTGACTTCCTGTTGTTTAGTGAGTCTCTGAGCACAGGAGAGGTCCCAGAAGACTGGAGAAGGGCTCATGTGATCCCACTCCACAAGAGTGGTAGCAGGGAGGAGGCGGGGAACTACAGACCGGTCAGTCTTACCTCAGTAGTGGGCAAGATTATGGAAGCACTCCTTAAGGAAAGGATAGTGCAACACCTGGAATCCATAGGGGCACAGGATCCAAGACAGCATGGGTTTACAAAGGAAGGTCCTGTCAAACTAATCTCATAGATTTCTTTGACTGGGTAACCAGAGTGGTGGACCAAGGGGAGCAGTTGATGTCGCCTACCTTGACTTCAGCAAAGCTTTTGACACTGTTCCACATAGAAGATTGATAAATAAGCTAGGTAGGCTCGGGGTGGGTCAGAAGTTGGTCAACTGGGTGGCAAACTGGTTGACTGGCAGAAAACAGAGAGTGGTGGTAAATGGTATACAGTCAGAAGAGATGCAGGTCACAAGTGGGATACCTCAGGGATCAGTCCTGGGGCCAGTCCTATTCAACATCTTCATTAGTGACCTAGCAGATGGACTAGAGGTAAGGCTTGTCTGTTTGCAGGTGACACCAAGATCTGCAACAGAGTAGATGATCCAGATGGGGTGGGCAGAATGAAAGAGATCTGGATAAACTAGCAGAATGGTCAGAAGAGTGGCAACTGGGATTTAATGCAAAAGTGCAAAATCATGCACATAGGGAAGAGAAACCCTGAAGCCACTTATAGGCTGGGAGGGAGTTGCTAGCAGTCACAAAGGAAGAAAGAGACTTGGGCATCATCATCACTGATGACCTGAAATCATCCAAGCAGACCTCTAAAGCAGTAGGTAAGGCTAGGGGGTGTTAGGGTGTAATAGTAGGGTATCACAAAGTGGTAGAGGAGGTAATAATCCCTCTGTACAAGACTGGTTAGGGCCCCATCTGCACAAGTGTGTGGCATTGGAGGCCACACCTTCACAAGGACATTAACCAGCTGAGGCAGTCCAGAAGGCAACCAAAATGGTGCAGGGACTGCATCAGAAGACATATGAGGACAGATTAACGGAGCTCAATATGTATACCCTTGAGCAAAGGAGGGAGA
This sequence comes from Neoceratodus forsteri, assembly GCA_016271365.2. Taxonomy (NCBI): domain Eukaryota; kingdom Metazoa; phylum Chordata; order Ceratodontiformes; family Ceratodontidae; genus Neoceratodus; species Neoceratodus forsteri. Next base: position 284,228,807 of record CM028129.1, read on the forward strand.
GGTGATATGATCGAGACATTTAAACACCTTAAGGCATAAACAAGGTGAAAGAGTCTAACATGTTTAAATATAAGAAAAATAGCAGGACAAGAGGACACAGCATGAGATTAGAGGAGGCCGATTAAGGGGAATGTGAGAAATTCTTTTTCACAGAAAGGGTGGTAGATGCATGGAATGGCTTACCACAAGAAGTAGTGGCTATGAATACAGTGCAGGGCTTCAAACAGGCATGGGATAGGCATAAGGGAGCAATACAAATGACTATGAATAGATAGGTCACTGACATAGCAAAGGCCGATGGCACATTTATAAGGTAGAAAAAGAAATGGGCAGACTGGATGGGCCTTGCGGTCCTTATCTGCCGTCAACTTCTATGTTTCCTGGAGCCCTTCTTCCTGAAACTAGGTTGGTATCATCTGACTGCCTCTATCACTCATTTACTCAACCTCTCCTTGGAACATGGGGAGTTACCTTGGCTCTTGAAAATTGCGCATATTATTCCCGTCTTCAAGTCTGGTGACCCTAGTGACCTGAATAATTACCGGCCAATCTCTCTACTCCCTACTCTTTCGAAGCTCCTTGAAAAAATTGTGAACGCCCAGCTTAGAGGGTACCTTGAATCTGAAAACCTTTTAAACCAAGCTCAGTCGGGCTTCAGACCCAAACACAGTACTGTATCTTCCCTTGTCGAAGTGTCTACGGATTGGCAAAAAAGCCTTGGATGCAAAACAACATGTGTGTGCGCTCTTCTTAGACCTTACCAAGGCTTTTGATACTGTGGAACATAGCCTCTTGCTGGATGCCTTGTCTAAACCTGGCATAGATAGCAATGGCATTAATAGTTTAAATGCTATCTTACTAACCGAATGCAGCAAAGTAAAGCACTAGGGGATCTGTCTCCTCTCAAAACCCTACCTCGTGGTGTTCCGCAAGGTTCCATACTGGGCCCTATACTCTTTGCAATTTATATCAACAACATCGACGTACACATACATTCTGCTAAAGTACATATATTCGCGGATGGTACGGTCCTCTTCACCTTTAATTATTCTCTAGAACTAGCTCATAAGGAGCTACAGCATGACTTGGTTATCCTCCAGCATAACCTAGTAAGCCTTAAGCTTCTTAGTGCTAAAAAGACTAAAGCTATGATCATCTCACCACATACTTCCTCTGTCCAGAATTCGCCAAATGGCATCCGGATCCGTACTTTACTTCAAACAACATGAAGTCTTGCTATATTATGACAAGTTGCAGTTTGTCCCACCACTAGAACTGCTCCGGAGGTGAAATAGTTAAATCCATTCCATGAATGGAACTTTGAGCACGAGCTCTAAGATAGAAGCTCTGTCTGTGTAGTTTCAAACCTGAACTGTCAGATTCTTTACTCCGCCTCACTGAACAGTCGCTCCGGAGATTTCTCCTACTGCCGGTTCATTTCTCGGTTTAAACAGTGTTTTCGGTTCGATTCAACCGAGAATAGTTTTATTTTAACCGCAAAACCGTCTCGTTCAAGCTCTGTCTGTGGTATTGTAAGTAATTTAAAATTGTATTTTCTGTTTGGAACTTGTAAGTTTATCGGTTCGGTTTTGAACCGATCAGCTGGGTTAAAAGCTTAAAAATTTTAAAGCTTGTTATTTTAGAGTGTGGTTCCCGGTTCTTATCGGTTCTAAAAAAAACGGATTTATTTACGTCTTTTTCCAATACCCGTGACACGGTTAGGAACCAATAAGGGTGTCTTGCCTGGCACTGCCATTCAAAGGGCAAGTTTTTCTGGTTAGGCTGGCATTATGTCTGAGAAACCCAAAAGAAAAACCGGGTCCACTGGGTTTCAACACTGTGATGTCAGTCTTTGCCAAGGCTGACCCACACACCACATGTGTTTATTGTCTGGGGTTTGACCACCTCCAGTCAGACTGCCAGATTTGTAAGAATTTCCCTGCAGCCACCCTGGAAAAGAGATTGGCCAGGCTCAGGGAACGAGAGGCCAAAAAGTCCGCTGACCCGGATGGCCAGCCCGGTTCGGTGCCAACCGAATCGGAGGGAGTGCCCTCTGACCAGGGCGAGACTTCCTCGAGCTAAAGAAAAGCTGGTTCGGAGGAACCAGTTCCAGTAAAGAGAACAAGGAAGTCAGCAGGTTTGGAGTCCAAAATCCCTTCTCCAACTGCTGCAGAGATAGCAAGAGCTATTCAGATTGTCCAGTCACTGTCTCCGGTCCCATCCGAACCGCCACTATGTGGTAAAAGGTCAGGCTCAACAGAACGAATTGGCGAGAAAATTGAGGCAACGCCTAGGTATTTTCTTTCGCATTAGGCATCTTCTTACCTATGAAGCTAAGAAAAGATTGGTCCAAACAACCTTTCTTCTGCTGCTTGACTACACCGACATACTGTACAGCCAGTGTCCCATCTCATCCCTAAGTAAACTTGACACTCTATATCATCGTGCTTTAAGATTTATCCTGAACTCACCTCCGCACACCCATCATTACTTTCTCTATGAGACGCTAGGCTGGTCCTCCCTAGCCACAAGGAGACACAAAAATGGTCGGCTCTGGCTGTTCAGGGCTTTAACCGCTAAACTGCCAGCCTACATCCTTGATGTATTTGAGCAGGCAAAAGGGTTATACGGCCTAAGGCGTTTCTCCGTAATTATCTTCATTGTACCTAGGATAAAGACACGGCATGGTCAGGCTGCAATTATCTACTACCTCCGCACCCTTTGGAGTGATATGCAAAAAACACTAAAAGTAACTTCCATGCCAGGACCCTCTATCTTCAAAACTCTGATTGCAGGTTACCTGAGGGAATCTTGCATATGTTACAGGTGATTTCATGCTGATCGGTCGTTGCTCTTGGCTGAACCACCATTAACACCTATCATGACATTGTAGTAACCTCCTACAACTATAAAATCTTTCTTTATTTCTGTCCCTTTCTCCTCTTTTTTTCTCTACTTCCACCTCCTTATGACTGTCTTATATAGTCCCTAACATTCTCTCTCTTTTTCTATTGCCCAGTTGACCTCGCATGCAAGAGGTTGCCTTATCTTTTGATACGGGGTGGCATAGGGCACTTGTTTACTTGTCAATATAGATTATATTCTAGAGGTCATGTGGGACCTGTGGAATTATTACCTTGTCTGCACTACACTTGGCCTACTTCTTGATAATCTTATCAGTCCATAGAAAAATTGTTGTCATCTGTCATGTATCAAGGAATCATCTCTCCAATGTTATGTATTACCTTTTTCAACTGTACACTTGCTTACTAGAACTGTCAGTCTGTTAGGCATTTATTGTCTTCTGCTGTATTGTGTATTCCTTTTTTATTGTATACTTGCTGTCTCCAGGACCACCTTGAAAATGAGCTTGCTCAGTGGTGACTTGCCTGTTTAAATAAAGTTTTGATTGATGGATAGTTGCCACTCACTAGCCTTTAGCTGGAAGATTCCATTGCCTGTACTTTTTGAGGAGGAAACAGTGGGTACTTTGGGTGTATGCCTTGGTACAGCCTTTTAATTATTTTTTTTTAACATGAATAAATAAGTTGAGCATAAAGGTCTTTACTTCGTTTTTTTCTGAGAGGTGTCTTTGGAGACCAGCTTGCCTTGTGTTCATATTTAAATTTACACTGTGGATCCACCTTTTCACCCTGTACGGTCTTTTGTACCTTTTGACTTTAGCACTTTATCTCCTCACTTTGAGATGTGATCCCTTATAATCTGTTGTTCAGGGTTTGTGAATCTTGTGATATTAATGCCTGTGCTGTGATACTGTATATAAACATATGAATTTGCCAGCAGCTAAAGGCCTTATGGTCTTATAGAGTCTGCTCGAATGTGCAGCCAGCAACCCTTATACTGCAGCTGACCCTCCCTCTTACCCTATCCCATCCCCTTTTAAAGCAGTCCACTGTTCTACAGGATATCACTTCCACAGGCAACGCATTCCACTCAGACACCACTCTCTCCGTAAAAGTGTCTTCTCATTTCCCTCCAGAACCTTCCCCCCTCCAATCTGAGATCATGACCTCAAGTGTCCCTACCCCCCTTGACTTGAATAGTCCCGCTGTGCCTGTCTTGTTTATTCCCTTCATGTACTTGAAGGTTTCAGTCATATCCCCCCCCGTCTCTCCTCTCCTCCAGTGAGTACATGTTCAGCTCCCTCAGCCTGCTCACGTAGGGTATGTCCCCTAGTCCCTGGATCATCTTTATTGCCCTGAGCTGCACCCCCTCCAGTAACTTAATGTTCCTCTTCAGGTATGGGTGCCAGTACTGCATGCAGTACTCCAGGTGTGGCCTAACCAGTGAACTATACAATGGCAGGATCACCTCCCTTCTCCTTGAAGATATACCCCTGGCAATACAACCCAGCATTCTGTTGGTCTTTGCAGCTGCCTTCCTGCATTATGCTGAGTCGATCACTGAGCCCGTTATAATCACCCCCAGATCCTTCTCCTCTTCTGTCATGGCTAGCTGAACCCCCTCACCCCAAGCTGGTAGCTCCTTCTTGTGTTTTTTGCCCCAAAATGTAGCACCTTGCAGTTTTTAGCATTGAACCCCAACTGTCAGGTGTCCGACCAGGTCTCCAATTTTAACGGATCATCCTGCAACCCATGTCACCATCCTAGGTCATCCACTACTGCTCCCATCTTGGTGTCATCTGCAAACAAACTGATCTTGCTCTTAATGCCCATTGAGATGTCTGATATGAGCAACCCAAACAACACCGGTCCCAGCACTGAGTCCTGTGGTACTTTGCTTGTCACTGCCCTCGAAGATGAGAGCTCCCCTCCCACCACCACCCTCTGTTGCCTTTCTTGTAACCAGTTTACTACTCATCCCACCATTTTCGCCCTGCACCTGTACCTGCCAGCTTACTCCCCAACCTCCCATGCGGCACTGAGTCAAATGCCTTACTGAAGTCCAGAAACAGGACATCCACTGCATGGCCCTTGTCCAACTGTCTAGTTACCCAGTCATAGTAATCCACCAGGTTGGTCTTACAAGATCTGCCCATGACAAACCCATGCTGCCTAACGTCCTGCAGTCCATTGGTCTACAGAAGGGACACCAGCCTCTCCTTCAGGATTGTCTCCATCAGTTTTCTCTTGATGGATGTGAGGCTTACTGGCCTATAGTTTCCTGGTTCGTCTTTGGGACTGCTCTTATGGATGGGTGCCACGTGAGCCATCCTCCAGTCCTGAGGTACACTTCCTAAGACCAGGGAGGCATTGAACAGGTCTGCCAAGGGCCCCGCCAGGATTTCTGCCAGCTCTCTCAGTACCCTGGGGTGAATGCTATCCGGCCCTGGCGCCTTGTTCACCCTCAGGCCCTCCAGTACCCTGCCTTCCTGTGATTCCCCATCTGTCACCCCCGAGTCTGACCTCCCACCCCTTGGTAGTGCCCTCCTTTCTCCTTAGTAAACACCAAGCAGAAGTATTCATTAAGTGTCTGCTTGCTCTGCCCTGTTTCCACCCACCCCCCATCTCTCTTAAGCCTTACTGTTTTGTTCCTACAACTCCTTTTCTCCCTGATGTACCTGATGCCTTATGCCAGCCTGAGCTCCTTAGATGCCTTGGCTGCCCTTATTGCCTTCATCACCTCCTTCGATTCCTTCAGGTAATCCTCTCTGTCCTCCCCTCTTCCTGTTTTTTTGAACCTCCTAAAGTCGGCTCTTTTATTTCTTACTTTCTCCATGACCCCCTTGCTCAACCAGCTGGATTTCTTGGCACTAGCTCTCTCTTACTCTGGACCCTGATGCAGGTTTTGGTTGCCTCCTCAGTTCCCAGTTTTATGACCTCCCACCTCTGGTTAGTGTCCATATTAGTTTGGATTCTGGCTAGATACCCTTTAACTACCTCCCCCATCCTCCCGAAGTTAGCCTTCCTGAAGTCCAACACTATTGTACCTGTTTCTACTCCCTCCTTACCCATTTTCAATGTGAACCACACTGAGAGCACTTTTGGGGAGCGAGAGGGCGTTTGGATGCTGGGACGGGCAACCGTCTGGAGGGAGCGGGGGTTTTGCTGCTGAAGTCCGGGGCAGGGGAGCCGCTGGAAACAGCGTGAGGAGCAGGAGTGTTCTTGCCGCATGAGTGGCAGGAAGGGAGCGGCAGGAGCCGTGAGTCCAGATCGTGGAGCCACTTGGACAGAGTGGTGATCGGGAGGAAAGGTTCCCAGCACTGGAAGAGCCAATTGGGCGGCGCTTGGGGAGTCAATCAGGCCGTGGGCTCAGGAGCCAATCGGGCGGAGCCGCGTCTGATTCAAGTGGGAGGCTGCACTTTAAAGGGCTAGGCCCAGCCACTACAGCAGCTGAGAGTGCGTTTGGAGAGTGAGAGAGCATGTGGGTGCTGGGACGGGCAGCAGTCTGGAGGGACCGGGAATTTTGCTGCTGAAGTCCGGGGTCGGGGAGCTGCCGGAGAGAGCATGAGGAGTGAGAGTGTTCTTGCCGCATGAGTGGCTGGAAGGGAGCGGCAGGAGCCGTGAGTCCAGATCGTGGAGCCGCTCGGACAGAGCGGTGATCAGGAGGAAAGGTTCTCAGCGCTGGAAGAGCCAATCAGGCAGCGCTTGGGGAGCCAATCAGGCCGCGGGCTTAAGAGCCAATCGAGCAGAACCACACCTGATTCAAACAAGTGGCTGGGCTTTAAAGGGCTGGGTCCAGCCACTACTGCAGCTAAGGGCATGTTTGGGGAGTGAGAGGACATGTGGGCGCTTGGTTGGGCAGCCGTCTGGAAGGAGCGGGGGTTTTGCCACTGAAGTCCGGGGCAGGGGAGCTGCCGGAGAGAGCATGAGGAGTGTGAGTGTTCTTGCCGCATCAGCGGCTGGAAGGCAGTGGCAGGAGCCATGACTCCAGATCAGGGAGCCACTTGGACAGGGCGGTGATTGGGAGGAAAGGTTCTCAGTGCTAGAAGAGCCAATCGGGCAGCGCTTAGGGAGCCAATCAGGCCACGGGCTCAGGAGCCAATTGGGTGGAGCCACGCCTGATTCAAGTGAATGGCTGGGCCCAGCCACTACTGCAACTGGGAGCACATTTGGGGAGCGAGAGGGCATGTGGGCACTGGGACGGGCAGCTGTCTGGAGGGAGTTTTTTTTTCTTCTTCCCTCTCACCCACCCCAGCCCCGACCTCTATTAAATGGTCGTGGTGGGAGGAGCCAGCTTCAGGAAGCAGCACGAAGTCAAAGGCCGAGCAGAGGAAGACGACACCCTCTAGGGGGTGGCACATAAACAGGAGAGAGCCAGGACGGAGCTGATCACTGCCCTGACTTCTTGGACTCGGGCTGGGTGCAGATGGTGAGTCTTTTTGGAATTATAGAGCGGGATTATAGCATCTTGAGTATATAATGGTATAGAACACAGTACATTGTGAAATCACTGTTTTTGCCTATCTAGGAAGTAATATTGTACGCAGATTGGCTAGTTCATTCGGGTAGGTTACACTGGCTGGCATTATTGAGTCCCAAGTTCAGGGGTCGAAATTAAGTTTTGCAGTCACTAGCTAGTGACTGGCAAAATCCATTAGCCCTACAGACTCTTCCACTGGCCCAGCTCATGTTAATCATTACTGTTTGATCATGGGCAGAATAGTGGGCTGTAATGGATGAAGGGAGGCAGTTTGGATGAATATCCTGTGGAAGCTTGGTGGGTGTCCAATCTGTCACAGACTAAGAAGACTCTAGGAAGAAGCGCTGTGGCTTGGCAGAGAGTTAGAGAGGATGGGGGGAGTGCCGGGGCAGGAGGGAAGCCTGCAGGGGGTAATGTGAGGTGCCAAATGGGAGGAACTTTGGATTGAGGAAAAGGATGGTTTTGGGGGTGGGGGTGGGAGCAAGCCAAACATGAGACCTAGCACTGTAGAGAAGGCCAAAATCAGAAAGAAAGAGCCAACACATGTTGCCTCAGTGGGGGTAGGTAATAGGTTTCAAACGCTGGTGACATTGGTGGAGAGGGTAAGGGGGGACTTCCAGGAGGGAATACACAGGAAGCATCAGGCAGCGCAGAAGAGGGGACAGGGGTAATGGGGAGCAGGGGGAGGGAGGGAATTATGCTGGTAGGGAGGACAAGAAGGGGAGGGGCGGGGTTGGGAGGACTGTGGAGGATAGCAAAGGAACAGTGAGGGTGAGGGGATAGGATAGAGGAGGGAGAGCCAGAGGGGCATGGACATAGCTACAAATAGGGTGGACTCTAGGGTAAGGTACCTTGGTAAGGGGGGGTGCGGTGGCAAGGAAGGATGAGGGGGAATAATAGTGTTGGGGGATTCCATACTCAAAGGGATGAGATGGGGAGCAAGGGGGAAAGACATAGTTGTATATGGATAGAGTCTATGCCTGGGTTAATGGTGGGCAGGGCAGGGCAGGCAATACTGAAGTGTGCAAGGAGGGGTAGGAGGAAACCACATCTCATGGTGCACGTGGGTACAAATGACCTGGCAGGGAAAATGGTGGAAGTTGTGAGGGAGAGGTTCGAGGAACTGGGAAGGTTGTGTGAGGAGCTGCGGGAATCGGTGGCCTTCTCAGAGGTGCTCCCAGTGCCCTGCACAAATACGGCAAGGAAGGGGAGGATCAGAGAGTTCAACACATGGCTGGGGGAATGGTGTAGTTCCAAGGGGTTTGCGGTAGTCGGTGGTTGAGGGAGGAGCTGGGACACACCCACTCATTCGGGCCGGGACAGGCAACACTTGAATCGGGAGGCGAAGGCAGTATTAAAGAAGGGATTGAGGGTATATAGCAAGAAAGGTGGGTTTAAACTAGGAGTGGGGGGTAATGAGTGGACTGCTGGTAGCAGGATCCCAGAGAGAGGAGGACCAGGTGAGCTTACCCCCAGGTTAATAGGGAGGAGGGTCCGGGTAGAGGCAACGGGGGACAGGGAAAGGTAAGGAGAGACGGGTGAGGGTGGTAGCTGAATGCGAGGGAGTCTAGGTAATAAGTCAGCTGAGTTGTAGGCTCTCCTGGCAGTGGGGGGGGGGTCGACACTGCAGCCATCACGGAAACGCGGGCCACCCAGTACCAGGACTGGGATATGATGATATAGAATATTCAGGAAGGATGGGGCTAAGGGGAAAGGGGTGTGTGGCAATGTATGTATGGGACGGGATAAGGTGTATAAGGGAGACGGGGAGGAAAGTAGGACAGAGGCCCTATGGATGCAGTTCCAGGACTGGCGGGGTAGGACGCTAAGGATGGGGGTAGTATACAGACCACCGCCGCAAGGGGCTGACCTGGATAGAGAGCTAGACGAGCAAGTCAGAAGAGTCTGTAGGAAGGGGAACACAGTGGTGGTGGGGGACTTCAACCTACAGGGGGTGGATTGGACCACTTAAACCAGCACGAGTGAAAGGGAGCAGGTACTGCTAGAAGCATTTCAGGACAGCTTCCTGGTACAGATGGTACATGAACCGACTAGGTTGGAGAGGACGCTGGACCTGGTGCTTTCAAATGGGGAGGCGGTAAGTGATCTGGGGGTGGAGAACTGGCTGGGAGTGACCACCACTCAGTGTGGTTCACACTTAGTATGGCTAGGGAAACGGGGTAAGGGAACCAGGGTGACTAAATTTAAAGGGGCAGACTTTAAAAGGATGGGGGAAATATCGGGTAGGTATCTGGCAAGAATTCAACCAATATGGATGCTAGTCAGAAATGGGAGTTTATTAAAAAAAGGGCTAACGGAGACAACAGGGATTTGTACAAGGGACACAGAGTAAGAAGGGGAAAGCAAAGAAGCCCAGTTGGTTGACTCATGAGTTTAGGGAGGGAGTGAGAGCCAAAAAAAGGACATTTCGAAACTCAAGGAGTTGGGGGTGAGTATGACGAAGTCCAGGGAGATTACCAGGCTAGTCAGAGCAGCCAAGGCTTCGAGGGAGCTGAGACTGGCACAGGGTATTAAGGAAGAAGAAAAGGACTTCTTTAGATACATTAGAGAAAGAAGGAAGAACAAGGACAAGATTGTGAGGATTAGGAAGGAAGAAGGGTGGGTGGAGAAGGGGGGTGGATCAGACAGCGGCATTAAATGAGTACTTCTGCCCTGTGTTCACGAGGGAGAAAGGGGGGCAGATACCTCAAGGGAGGGGTGGAGTGGGAAAGGAGAGGAGAGGAAGGGGTGACTGACGTAAGGATTACAGAAGACTGGGTTCTGGAAGGACTAAAGAGACTAAGGGTGGGCAAGGCACCGTGACCGGATGGCATTCACCCTAGGGTACCTGGGGAGCTAGCAGAGATCCTGGCAGGGCCGCTGACTGATCTGTTCAATAACCTCCCTGGACACAGGATGTGTACCACAAGACTGGAGAATGACCCAAGTGGTGCCCATTCACAAAAGTGGCCCTAGGGATGAACCAGGCAACTACAGACCAGTGAGCCTCACATCAGTTGTGGGGAAGCTCATGGAAACAGTCCTAAAGGAGAGGTTAGTGGCCATTGTGGAGGAAAGTGGTCTCCTGGATGGACATCAACACAGATTTGTCTTGGGCAGATCCTGCCAGATGAATCTAATTGAGTACTACGTCTGGGAGACCAGGGAGTTGGATGGGGGACATGCGGTGGATGTCCTGTATTTGGACTTCAGCAAGGCATTTGATACCATGCCACATGGGAGGCTGGGGGGGGGGGATGCTGGAGTACATAGGGGTGGGAAGATTCAGAAGGGAAATCAGGAGACATTATTTCACAGAATGGGTGGTGGATAGGTTACGATAGGATATGCTGCCTGAGGAGGTGGTTGCATGTTGTACAGTGGGTAGCTTTAAGAGGGGGTGGGACAGAATGAGGGGGAGGGTTATGATGAGGGAGGGTGAGGATGGGGCATCTGCGAGATGAGGGGCTAGCTGCACAATCGAGCAGACTTGATAGACCACAAGACCTGCTTCTGCTGGCATGTTCGAATGTTCATATAGGTTCTGGTCTTTTACCCCCAGCTCCCTCACAGACTCCCCGTTTGCCAGCACAAGGTCTAGGGTGTTCCCTAACCTGGTTGGTTCGCTAACCATTTGCATTAGGAAGCTGTCCTGGAACACGTCGAGAAGTATCTGCTCCCTTCTGTTTGTGGTGGCATATACTCGATGTACTTAATTGTTTTAAATTGACAGTGCTTCCTAGCTGCAAATGTTCCCCCCTTTTGTCTCCCTCCCTCCCTTATTGTATGATGAGGATCCTTTTTAAAGGAGCTTTTAGTTCAAAGATTGTAATTCTGATTTCTCTAATAAATAAAATAAAAAAAGTTTCCCTTTTGTTTCATCTCAGAAGAAAGTTTTAATAAGATACTAAGTCCACGAGGGTTCCACTGGGTTTTGCACAGGGAATGGGAGAACGGGGGTGCGCTCCTCTTCTCCCTTCTCCTGCCAACCCTTGGAACTCATCATATCTTTTTCTTTTTATTTCCATTAAATCGTTAAATGTGACACCCTAAAATAGACAAACTTATACCAAGCGTATATCATTTTCATTCCCAGTGTGAGCGGCTATCTCACTATCGCTGCAGAGAAATGGTGAAAGTGAATGGTGAGTGGAGTTCAATGAGTGACTGGTGGGGTGGTGCAAGCAAATAGGGTATGGGTTAGTAGGGGACTGGGGATCCACATGGGGGGATGAGAACCTATTTGCTCCAGACTGCACCTGAATAGGGAGGGTGCGGCAGTGTTAAAAAGCAAATTAGGAGAGTTCATAGAAAAAACCTACAATTTAAACTAGATTGGGGGGAAGGGGTGAAAAATCTGCACCACAAGGCAGGAGAAATGGGGGGCTACCAGCGGCACCTCCATGATAGTGCTAAAATACTGGGCATGAGGGAGAATAGAGAAAGGGGGAATAGAGCGGAAACCTGGTGGAAGGGCTTGGCAGCCAATGCCAGGTGCTTAGCAAATAAAATGGTGGACTTGGAGGCCATCATGGGGAACGAAGGTCTAGATATAGTAGGTATAAGCGAGACCTGGTGGATAGAGCTGCACACCTGGAAAATGACTATCCTAGGTTACAGACTGTTCAGAAGGGATAGGGAGGGTAAGAAGGGGGAGGATTTGCTTTATATATCAGGAAAGGCATAAGTGTAACTGAAGGACAAAAGGAGGATGGGGAGACTGAGCTACTGTGGGTAACGCTAGGTAGGAGGACGGGAGAATCCTTGCGACTATGGGGTGGTATACAGGCCACCTAAGCAAGGGGAGGAGGGTGATCAACAGTTAATTCAGGCAGTCACAAGGCTGGCCCTAAAAGGAGAACTACTGCTGGTAGGGGACCTAAACCTCCCAGATGTAGACTGGGAAATCCCGGATGCAGCATCGTCAAGGAGCAGGGAGATACTAGATGTGCTTCAGGGGGTATTCCTTCAACAGCTAGTCAGGGAGCCGACAAGGGGCAACAACCTGCTGGATGTGGTCCTGACAAATGGGGAGAGTGTGGAGGAGGTGCAGGTGGGAGAAGCCTTGGGCAACAGTGACCACAGCATGCTAATGTTCAGGGTCAGGGCAGGGAGGGAAGCAAGTAAAACCAGTACTACAGTCATGGACTTCAGATGCACAGACTTTAACAAGATGAGAAGGATAGTAAGGGAGACAGTGGAGGGTACGTAGAATATAGGGGCAGTGGAGGAGTTATGGCAAGCTATCAAGGGAGGGGTACTGAAAACTGCGGACATGTGCATAAAAAAAGTTAGGAAGAGCAAAAAGGGGAGGAGACTGCTTTGGTTTACAAAGGAGGTTGCGGGAGCAGTCAGGGAAAGGAGGAGGGCTCTCAGAAAATTTGAGAGGACACAGCGAGGAAGGTAACTTTTAAATATGTAAAGGGGCTCAATAAAGTGGGAGAAGAGTGTTTACTTAAGAGGAAGGAGGTGGTCAAAATTAGAGGGCATAGCCTCAGACTGCATGGAAAAAGATACGGGGCAATGTGAGGGTGCATTTCTTCACAGATAGGGTGGTGGAGCCCTGGAACAGACTACCAGACAGAGTGGTGGGGACCATATTGGTGGAAGAATTCAAGAGGGCATGGGACAGGCATATGGGGCTGAGTATCGGGGGGAGGGCAGGGGCTGGCATGGAGGGGAGGTGTAGGGGAAAAAAGGGCAGACTAGATGGGCCGGGTATGGTCCTTTTCTGCCATCAAGCTTCTATGAGTACTTTAACATTAACATTTTGGACAGTTGCTCCCTGTCAAACAGAAATAAAGAGTGAAAGGAATTGGGGGGGGGGGGTCGGATACCTTACACATGGGTATCTACCTTAGATAGGGCTCACCCTGTCACAGCCATAGACCTTTTTCTCCCTTGGCTGGTGTCTGGCCTGTCCCTGCTTCCCCTGCCCAACACCCACCTTCCCTGATTCACCTTGCTCTGTAGTTTACCCCATGGATTATCTACGTGTTGGGTCCAGGAAGGAGAGGACTGTCTCCCCCAACAAAGCGGTGGACCACGCCACCCTGGAAGATGAGAGCTGTCCGTTGGATGCTCAGTCCCCCGACTGCCCCCAGCTACCTGAGCTGGTTCCCGAACCCGGGTTGCTGGTATGGGAACAGATAAGGTGTGCCAGGTGCATCAGCCCTCTTCACCACAGGGCTGGCTTACTATTTCCGGCTTTTAAAACTACTAAACTAATAAACTTTAACCAACTTTCAGCCTTTGAATGCTATTGTGAGCTTAGTCTAAAAAAAAAAAAAATCAAGTTGTATCTTACAGTTGCATTATAAGCGTTATGAGCATTCAGTGTGCTGCTGACAGACATGCAAGTTAAAGTATGAGTGCTGTGTGCCTTGAAGAAAGCCCACGGACACATATAGTGTGCTGCACTCTGCAACGAGGCGATGACCGTTTTGTCCTGCTTGGGTTCCCTTACGTGCTAATAGCAAACCCTTCAAAGGAAATTAGAACTGTGTTTTATTTAAGCATGGAATTTACAGGGTACTCCATGGCATCCAAAACTTTACATGCTACAGATAATGACAAGATTCTCAGGCTAATCTCACCTAACAGTGCACATCACCTTGCAAGCAGTCATCACAACATTTAAGCAGCAGCTAAATTAATAAATATAACAAATGTCCAAGCGCATTACTTACATCAGTCCTCTCCATTAGGGGTGTCAGTTTGATCTTGACCTGCAAAGTCAAGATTCATAGTGTCGAAGCACTTACATACCTCTGAGGGGTCCATGTAAAGATACTTTTTTTGCAGTGTATGCAATGCACAGTCTAACAGGAAACTGCAAAACATGTTGAATTTTCAGGACCCGGAATCCCGCCCCATCCCATCAAAACGTTTTGTGTGCTGCCTGGTAGCAAAACATAATTCTGGGAAGTTTTCTACAGAAGGGGTATAAACCTGTTCTTGAGGGCGCTTAGCTGCTTGAAACATTTAGCATATAAATGTTTCCCCTACTGTCTATTATTTTTTGATGATTGATATCTAATTGCTTAGCATAATTTAGTTGCTGCCGGTTTTTACAAACTCAACATGTTAATGGATTGTATTGGATATTATGCCTCTTTTTATTACTCAGTGTTTTATGAACTCTGTTGTAACATTTGCTTTGTAACTGATTTATTCACATTGTGTTTTATTGTACTTTAAATTCATTGGAAAATGTTTTTAATAAAAAGCTTAACGTTAAAAAACTAAGTCCGAGAAGAAATAAAGAGGAGAACTGGCCGTGGCACAGATTTGTCCCTTCTTTGTAACATACTACGAAGCCAGTAGATTAGGCCCTGTGGTCTATCGAGTCTGCTCGATGGTCAGTGCCTTCCCAGGGCACCGTTTGTAGCCCCCCTCCTTACAAGGTCCCCTATATCCCAGTGGGGCTCCAGGATGCACCCTTCCTCTATACCTATCCCAGCCTTTTTTGAACCCCTCCACAGTAGTAGCAGCCAACAACTCTCCAGGCAGCGCATTCCAGGGTTCCACCACCCTCTCAGTGAAGTAGCGCCTCCTTGTTTCCCCCCTCCATTGAGTGTCCCCTGGTGGCCCCCACCTCCCTCAGCTGAAAGACCCCCTCAAGGCTTACCCTATTCATTTCTTTGAGATATCTGAAGACCTCTATCATATCCCCCCTGTTCCATCTTTCCTGCAGTGAGTCTCATTTAGGACTCGATCCCTGATATGTAATCCAGATGTAATACAAAAAATAGTCCTTGGTTGGTCCTGTGTATTGGCTTTCTTCTTGGGGTTATTCTGTACATTTTCAAAATATGTCCATCTAGTTGCAATCCCAGATACTGGAAAATCAAATCCTAGGTGCAAGTAAAGAGATAATCTTCCTGAGCACCCTCCTTGACTCCCAACAGTCTGATGTTTCCTACCCTCGCTCATTTGTTGATGTATTTGAGATAGAGGCACACAACTTTATTTTTGGCAAGTCTGCTTGTAATGGCTGTGGCAGAGTTAGATGCTGTCTCCGTTGACTTCTGTGTAGCTGCAGAAACTATGCTCAGCTTCCCTTCCATTGCCAAAATTATATTGGTAAGGCACTCCATTTTCTTTTTTTGCAATTGTTTAATCAGGAGTATCTAAATCCCGCATGACTTGTAGGAGCGCTGCATTGGAGGCCTGTGTACCACTTCTGGCCTCATGGCCTGGCCCCGTCATCTCAGTCAGCTTTCTTGCTTTCATTTTACTACTGTTTTAGGGAGGCGGCTTGCCATGGCTTAGCCATCATTGTTTTTATCCAAAGCTGGATCACTCAACTCAGGGTACCAAGCTGTAGTCAATGCGGTAGATATTAATGAGTTTTCTTGGGTAGAAATTACAAAAATCTTAATTGAAAAGCTGTAGTGCTGGAGCTTCTCTTGAGAGCATCCTGCTCCATTGGCTGCTGTCCATGCCCCCCTGGAACTGCTTTTATAACTTAAGTTTGTAATTAATGCCTCAAGTCATTAAAAATGGCTGCCACTTGTAATTTTAAAATATTAATTCTGTTGATGTGACCTTTTAAATATGCATACTAGATTCCTACTGTGGGTGTATTAGGATATGCTGCTCTGTGTCTCCAATGGCAAACAGCATAGAACCACACCAGGATATTTGATTTTTTTATTTGGGCGTGGCATGGGAGCAAGAACGTTTAAAAACTTCAGAATCCCCTACCTTAGATTAGAAATTAAAATAGAAATGGATATATTAATGTTTTTGCCAGAAATACATTATTGCTGAAAGAACAACATGGTGACTAACAAATGCTGCTGCTTTAGGTCGATTTCACAGTAGGATAACAAACTAGTAAGTAAAGTGCGTGGCATCCACATACACGAACTGTAAGTAACTTCAGAACCTTAGAAACCCACATGGGCATGAATAAATATAACACTAAAATATTAGCAAGTGCCACACAGTTGACTGGGTGGGAGGTTCTAAAGGGGTACTATGTTTCACTGTGGTAAATCCCAGTCTTACGGGACCCAGGTCCCTTTCTGGTTGCTAAAAGTACTATCTGTGTATCTTTGATCCAGTCATCAACATCCTTTTTAAAAGCAGACTGACTAAATCAGAAGAGCCGACCATCCGATCAGGCCA
This sequence comes from Neoceratodus forsteri, assembly GCA_016271365.2. NCBI lineage: Eukaryota > Metazoa > Chordata > Ceratodontiformes > Ceratodontidae > Neoceratodus > Neoceratodus forsteri. Next base: position 284,245,286 of record CM028129.1, read on the forward strand.
CTGTTCTGCACATGCTTATGGCCTGCAATGTGACAGATGTTCCTGAACGTGGAACTGAAGACTTGGAACCAGAATACTAGCTGCAGAACAGATCAAGGTGGCGAGTTGACTATTTTACTTAAAAACCAAGTTATTTTGAACAAAACTAAAGAAAGGAAGGAACCTGTTTAAAAATACAACTTCCACTGCTATTTTGTATTGTTACATGATGGCCAGTGCTTATGTATAAACAAAAAACCTCAAAAAAATGGATTCGAAGCTGAGAAATGCAGTCCTTTGGGCACACTGATTGCATTTTTCCCACCTAGCAGTCATGAACGTGCATGCTATGCCTTAACCTCTAATCCATTGAATTGTGGGAAGTAACAGAAAGTAAAACATGTCAGGCAGTACATTAATTTGTGCAAAATAATTAAAATTTGTATTGAAATAATAAAGAAACCAAGGAAACCCTTACAATAACCTGAAATGGACATCAAGCAGCATGTCGCTAAACTAAAATCACAAGTGACTGCAAAATTACAAATCCTCATTGCACTGCTGCTTTAAATGCAAAATTCAGTGTACTATCTCACTTTCTCTTATTTTGAGCTGTACTTGTAGTTTTTCACTAAAGGAAATCCCCAGTGCAGAGCTTTCTGGGTAACCCTGCAGGTCAGAATCCTACATGCTGATTGGTGGATTACAGTACATTCTTCCAACTCTGGTATAACTCTGTAGGTTATAATCTGATTGGTGGACTGCAGATTCTAACTCTGATTTCATATGAGTTTAAAGAGTTTAAAGGAGGAAGGGGCCACTAGAGGGCATGGGTGGAAGCTGGAGGGGGGAAGATTCAGGGGAGAAAGGAGGAGGTGCTACTTCACTGAGAGGGTGGTGGAGCCATGGAATGCACTACCTGGGGGCTGGTGGAGGCAGAGACAGTGGAGGGGTTCAAGAGGGGGTGGGAAGGGTTCTGGAAGCAAAATCCAATGCAGCAAGAATATCCGGAACTGGGAAGGGAGAAGCCAGAGAAGGCGAGGGGGACAGCAAGGTCAGCACCCAGGGTGGGGGCTGACCAAACGAGCAGACACGAAAGACCGTTAGGCCTATTCTGCTGGCATTTTAGTATGTTAGTAAACTGCATTCATTAATCCTTCTCTGTAATCACTCTGCTTCAGTCAAGATCAAGAGAGTCCAGCACAGAGCCACTAAACTGATCAGTGACTGAAGGGGAAAGAGCGAAGAGCAGCGGATAGGCATAAACTGTTTAGCCTCAGGGGTTAAATTGAGCAGGCCCCCTGCCAGCAGAAACTCAGTTTCAAACAACATGAAGTCTTGCTATATTATCATAATTGCAGTATGACCGCAGGTTAGAACTCCTCCGCAGGTGAAATAGTTAACTTTCCATGCAGGCATGGAACTTAGAGTGCGAGCTCGGTTGAAAACTCTATCTGTTGTGCTTCAAACGCAAACTGTCAGATTCTTTACTTCGCCTCACTGAACAGTCGCTCCGGAGATTTCTCCTTCTGCTCGGTTCATTTTGTCGGTTTAAAAGTATTATTTTTTTGGTTTTAGCCGAAATTAAAACGCAACCAGTCGGTTCAAGCTCTGTCTGTGGTAATGTAAGTAATAGATAGGTTTTACATTTATTTTTTTCTGTGTGGAACTTGTAATTCTTTATTGGTTCGGTTTGAACCGATCAGGTTGTATTTAAAATCTACTAGTCCTTTTTTAGAGTGCGGTTCCCGGTTCTTATCGGTTCTAAAAAAAACGGATTTCATTACGTTTTTTTCCACGACCCGTGACACGGTTGGAACCGATCAGGTGTCTTGCTTGACGGATTGCCATAAACGGGCAAGTTGGTTAGGCTGGCATTATGTCTGAGAAACCCAGAAGAAAACCGACCCACTGGGTTTCAACACTGTAGTGTTTGTGGGGAAGCTTTTGCTAAGGCTGACCCACACACCGCATGTGTCTATTGTCTGGGGTTTGACCACCTCAATTCAGACTGCCAGATTTGTCACAATTTCCCTGCTGCCACCATAGTTAAGAGAGTTGGTAGGCTCAGGGAAAGGGAGGCCAAAAAGTCCGCTGACCTGGATGGCCAGCCCAGTTCAGTGCCAACCGAACCGGAGGGAGTGCCCTCTGACCAGGGCGATACTTCCTCAGGCAAACGAAGAGCTGGTTCTGAGGAGCCGGTTCCAGCAAAAAGGACTAGAAAGTCAGCTAGTGTAGAGCCAAAAGTTCTCTCCCCAACTGCTGAGGAAATAACTAAAGCAATTCAAATTGTCCAGTCTCTCTCTCTGGTTCCGACCGAACCGACACCTTCAGGTAAGCGTTCGATTCGGCCGGTTCCACTGGTTCAAGATTATGATTTTGAGGATTTTTATGAACTGGGGGAGTTGGAAGAGGAATATGTGGAAGTGAATATGGTTTTGAAGATCTGGATGTGCCCATTGATCCGGACATCTCTCCAGATAGACCCCTAGGGGTTTCTCCTCAAGGCTTTCTGGTCCCCTTCTCATTTCATGTTTTATAAAAAGTTGTTGAAACTTCCAGCTCCTGTTGAGGAAGCTGTTGATGACCAAGAGGAGCCAGACTATGTAGAAATGATGGATATTCCAGAGTCTAGGAAACTGTCTATTCCTTTGCATAAATCTTTTCGAAACAGACAGTAAAAGTTTTAAAACTCCTCACACTGTACCTCCTGTGGATAAAAGGATGGACAAGAGGTATACCTTATCAGGCTCCGACACTGATTTCCTCACTCAACAATGCAGCCATGTGGGGGTAGTGCAGGCTGCAGCCTGTGACAAGGCTAATATTCCCCTAGCTTCACACACCCCTGAGAAGGACTCCAGGAAGATTGATGCTATGGCAAAGAAACAGTACATGGCAGCATCTTTGGGACTCAGACAAGCAAATTATATGGCTTATGCTGCTAGGTACCAGAAATCCACATGGGATACTGTGCTGGCCCTAAGCAAACAAGTCCCTGACCAGCTTGCCAGGGAGCTGGAACAGGTGGCTATGGATGGTATTGAGGCATCCAAGGTGCAATTTCATGCTGCAGTGGACTCTAATGATGTTTCATCAAGAGTCATGGCTACATCTGTGGCACTTCACAGGATGGCTTGGCTCAGATGTACTACCCTGTCTCAGGATACCCAGTCTAAGGCCATGGATTTTCCTGTTGTGGGAAATTCTCTATTTGGGGAGCAAACAGAGAATTACATGAAGAAAATGGATGAATATAGGACCACCTATAGGAGTGCACAGGCCAAGGAAATGCAGGCCACTCCTGAAAAGCAGCTTCCTAGAGGCAGGGGCAGGCCTTTTCATAGGCCTTTTTACCAAGCCCAAGCTTCCTCCTCCGCCTATGCTCAGAGGGGGTTCTTTAGAGGGAGAGGCAGATGGGGTACAAGCAGGTCTGCTTCCACCCCTCAGCCCAAAGCCTCTGCCAAGCAGGCACCCTGATGGGATTGCCAGGGCCGATTCTCCTCTACCTGTAGGGAGCAGGCTGGCTTACTTTGTCCAGGACTGGAAGTCTTTAACATCAGACAAGTGGGTCCTGGAAGTAGTAGTCAGGGACTGGTTCCTCAGCTTCAAAAATTTCCAAAGCTGCGAACCAGATCTTTTCCACCTGCAACTCCATCAGAGGCACTGCCCTTAGAGGCAGAGGTCTCTACCCTCCTGGCTCTCAGAGCTGTGGAAAGGGTTCCTCCCTACACCAGGGCAAAGGTTTGTACCCAGGTACTTCCTTACCCCAAAAGACAGGAGAATGGCGGCCCATCCTGGATCTCAGATATTTAAACAAGCACCTTTTAAAGCCAAAGTTCAAAATGGTGACTTGGGAATTATCCTACCTCTCTAAGGCCAGGGATTGGCTAGCTTCCTGGATCTCAAGGATGCCTACTTCCATATTCCCATCAGAAGCTCCCATCGAAAGTACCTCAGGTTCGAGCTGCCCTCAGGCCACTACCAGTTCAGAGCAATGCCCTTCGGCCCTCACTTCTGCCCCAAGGGTATTCACCAAATGCCTGGCTGTAGCAGTTGCCTACCTAAGAAGGCAAAGATTGCCATCTTTCCTTACCTGGACGATTGGCTCTTAGTAGGCCAGTCCCCAGACCAGGTCAATTTACACCTTCAGATAACGAGCAGCTGCTTACCCTCTAGGTTTCTTCTGAATCTCTCAAAGTCAGTTCTAGAGCCGGTCCAGCTTCTACCTTCATAGGTGCAGAACTGAACACACAGGAAGCCAGGGCCTTCCTCCCCTGGACAGGGCAAAGACCCTAGTCTCCTGGCCTCCTCATTTACTCCTGCAGGTTTCCCGACCAGCAAGGCATTTTCTGCAGCTCCTAGGACACATGGCTGCTTCCACAGCAGTTGTGCAAGGAGCAAGATTTCAGATGAGGGACATCCAGTTCCATTTGAGAGCTTTTTGGTCTCAAAGAAAGGATCCTGTTACCAAGCTGATCCCAGTAACTCGAACCCTGATCCAAGCCCTACAGTGGTGGCAGGATCAGAGCAACCTGAAACAAGGGGTTCCTTTTGTCACTCAGTCTCATTCTCTAATCCTTACTACAGATGCATCCCTCTTGGGCTGGGGAGCTCACATGGGCGACCTCACCACCCAGGGTCTGTGGTCTCCCCAGGGATCTCTGCTCCATATCAACCTGTTGGAGCTCAGAGCAGTTTTTCTAGCACTTCAAGCTGTTTCCAAATCTGTTCAGAACAAGAGTGTTCGGGTCAGAACAGACAACACCACTACAATGTGGTACATCAACAAGCAAGGAGGCACTCGGTCTACGGCCTTGTGCACCGAAGCGATGAAGTTGTGGTCTCTGGCTTACTCCCTGAACACCTCCCTTACGGCAGTTCACCTCCCAGGCAAGGACAATGTCCTGGCAGATGCTCTCAGCAGGATTTCCCAGGGCCACCACGAATGGTCACTGGATCCCCTGGTCTTGGGAGTAGTATTTGCCAGATGGGGCACCCCGCAGATAGATCTTTTTGCAGCCCCAGACAATCACCAACTTCCTCTTTTTTGCTGCAGGCCCCCAGTGTTGGGCTCACTCCCACTGGATGCCTTAGCCCTTAGTTGGGAAGGGAAGTTTCTCTATGCCTTCCCTTCCTTTCCTCTCCTGTTCAAAATCAGATCCCAATCATGCAAAGTCATTCTGATAGCTCCGAATTGGGCCAGACAGCCCTGGTATCCACTCCTGCTGTCCTTAGCAGTCCATCCTCCCCTGTCCCTTCCCAGGAATCACAATCTGTTAACCTGTGCCAAAGGAAGGGTCTAGTACCCGAATCTCAAATCTCTCAATCTCAAGGCTTGGTTCTTGAAGAGTTAGAGTTTGCTGATTTACACCTTTCCCAAGGTGTAATGGATATATTGAAGGCCGTAAGGAAAGCCTTCCACTAGGGCTACTACAATTCCAAATGGAAAAGGTTTTCCATATGGTGCTCGGAAAAGCATATTTCCCAGTCTCTGCTGATCTACCCACAGTCCTGGATTATATGGTTCACCTGAATTCTTTGGGGCTGAGACCAGCTACTCCTGAAGGTGCACTTGGCAGCTGTGTCTGCTTTATTTCAGCAGGTAAATCCTCTTCCCTTTCAGCTCATCCTGTATTTTCCAAGTTTTTAAGGGGTTGTTTCACACCAACCCTCCATTCAGGGATCCTGCCCTGCCTGGGATCTTAATGTTTGCATTGCTCAGCTTATACAACCCCTTGAGCCCTTGTCTTCAGCTGAGCTCAAGTACTTGACTTGGAAAACTGTGTTTTGGTAGCCATCACCTCTGCCAGATGCATAAGTGAATTACAGGCGTTGTCAGTGAGCAGGAGTTTATCTTTTCACAGAGATAAGGTAGTCCTTCGACTAACAGAAAGTTCCTGCCTAAGGTGGTTTCAGATTTCCACCTTAATCAATCTATTTCACTTCAGTGTACTTCACTGACCACTCCTCCTCTGGGGAGGATGCTGCACAACCTAGATGTGAAGAGAGCCCTTAGTTACTACATAGAGCTGATCAAGGGTCATAGGTTTGACTCTTCAACTGTTCCTCACCTATGGCTAAGTTGGTAAAGGGAAGCCAGCCACTAAAAGATCCATTGCCAGGTGGATTGTCTCTTGTATCCAATTCTGCTATGAGAAGTTGGTAAAGTCTCCCCTCAGGCCTGAGGGGCTCACTCTACCAGAGGTACAGCTGCTTCTCTGGCTGCTGCCAGGGACATTCCTATCCTAGAGATATGTCAAGCAGCTACCTGGAAACCAGTTCACATTTTACTAAGCGCTACTCCTTGGATATCCAGGCTAGGGTGATGCTCGATTTAACTGGCTTGTGCTTCAGAGCCTATTTCCCAAGTAGGGTTCTGTCCCTCCTCCATGGAGGTACTGCTGTGTAGTCTGCATATGTCATAATATAGCAAGACTTCATGTTGTTTGAAGAAAAAATTACTCACCTTAGTAATGTTGTTTCTTCTAATGGAGTCTTGCTATATTATGACCTCCCTCCCTGCCTGCCCCTCTCAGAACCTCTGTTTTGGGGATGTGGGTGGGCAGTACAGGGTTGGCACTTTTTTTTGATGCCCACCTTGTTGTTTTTCACCTACCTTTTTGGGTGAATTGGTGTTGTGTTTTTGCATTTTTGGGTCTCCTGACTTGAGTCTTTGTTTTAGGCCAAAAATGAGTGTTTATGTTAGTAGCCAGTTGTCTAGTGTAGGTTTACAGCTTCCACACAGAACCTTAGTGAGTTTTAGCTCGTAAAGATCTGACAGTTTGCGTTTGAAGCACAACAGACAGAGTTTTCAACCGAGCTTGAGCTCTAAGTTCCATGCCTGCATGGAAAGTTAACTATTTCACCTCCGGAGCAATTCTAACCTGCGGTCATACTGCAATTGTCATAATATAGCAAGACTCCATTAGAAGAAACAACATTACTAAGGTGAGTCATTTTTTCTTCAGTCACCACCTCATACAAAATTGTATAAGAGTTTTATATAGGTACCCCTCCCACACACCTAGATATAACCATTCCCTCAACTGCAGATCTACAAGTGAGTAATCACCCACCTCAACATTTCCAGTTTGACAACTGTTTAGCCTAGAGAAGGCCGGGGGGGTGCATAAGCACCATGTTTCAGATACTAAAACGATGGGGGAACATATAGAACTCTTTTAGCTGGTAAGTGCAAGCAGATAGGGGAAGGGGATAAGAGCACTCAGCATGTAGAATAGCTGGTGTTGGTGGAGCACTAACAGCCCTCATGGTAAGTGCTTACATGAGTACCACAGTACTACAAGTAAAGTAACTGAAATGCTGCTTGCTGCTCACACTACTCATAGCTCTATTCTCACCTCACGGTGCAAAACTGTTTTCTAAATTAGGGTGCGTGTGAGCGGAGCCCCCAATCTTAAAGAAAAAGACTAAAAAAAAAAGCTCAGCACCCCCACTCCCGATTTCTTTTTATGAAAAAGTGTTTTTATTTTAGTTTGTTTAAAAAAAAAAAGAAAAGCAAACGGTTCTTAGCTACCTCATGTCTGCGCTTTTCCTGATTGTTGGTCGGTTCCTGTATCACTGTAAGAAGCAAGTCACTGCAGCACTTTTACCCCCAATTAGTTTTTATTTTACTTTGTTTAACAAAACAACCGAATCTTAGCTGTAGTCCATGCTTTTTTTCCTGATTGATCATTGGTTCCCACTATAAGTAGTGGTGTAGAATTGAACATTGCATATGGTCAGTCTGTCTGCTCAGTGGTAGCAGTACTGCTCGTGACACTGACAATCCAGGTTTGGTCCCGGGAATGAGCGTGGGTCTTCGGGGGACTGACTGGGGGTGGAGGATTGAGCATCCAAGGATGCTCTCCACCCCAGCCAGACTAGACACCCTCTACCATTCCCTCTGTCATTTTACCTTTGACTGTCAGACTTCAACCCATCACTGCGTCCTCTACCAGTCACTGGACCTCCCATCACTGCAAGACTGGAGGCTCTCCCACTGCGCTAGCTACATGGCCAAATTCTGGGCCCAGACCCTCCCCCAATACCTCACTTTTGTATTATCAGCCCCATCCCTCCTGGTGTACCACCTCTGGAACATCAGCTCCTGACTACTGACTGTTCTTCCAATGACCACCACAGCAGGCTAAGCAGCTTTCAGACATTGCATGCCTAAATTATGGAATTCTCTTCCTGTGTCCATTCGGACTGCCTCCCCTTTGCTGGCACCTCAGCTCCCTCCTCAAAGCACACTTCTCCTCCACCTACTCTTGTGCCTTGGTTTAGTCACTGTTACTCCTCAGGATGTATCAAATTTTCCTACCATATTTTCCTATGGATATGACAGGGTTGTCTATTTTTGCCTGGTTTTTATTCCTGCAATGTTCAGTTCTCTGTTAAGTGCCTCGTGATATTGCCTCTGTAGTGTAGTTCATTTTGCTTCTCACGTCCCTAAGTGTAGATTCCCTTGGTCTCTGTATATGGTTTATTGAGTTTATGATTTTATCCCTATTATGTTGCTATCCCTTTTCGTGTTTCTCCTGGACGCATCTAGAATCGAGCAGTAGTCTGCTCAGTATGCCTTCCTGGTGGTAAAGCTTTTAAATAAATTATTTATTTAAAAGTTTTACCGCCAGGAAGACATACTGAGCAGACTACTGCTCGATTCTAGATGCGTCCAGGAGAAACACGATAAGGGATAGCAACATAATAGGGATTAGATTCCTGAGGGAGCATGACATTGAGGGTTGCAGGGTCAAAACTGAGTTTTGCAGCCTCTAAACAGCTTCACTAGAGACTAGGAAAAACCTACAGACCCCATAATCTTTTCCACTGGCCCAACTGGTGTACTTAATAAAAATGTTCCATTCTCAAATACAATCCAACAGGGCTAGTCGAAGGAAAATTTTACCAGCCTAATACCAGCACTAGTGAGCTGGTACCAGTGTCACCCCCCTGAGTTACATAGCATGAATAGGGGTAGAATTCAAGGGGATAGGTTTGTGTGTCTGTAATCAAATACATACGTAGTAACATAGTAATTTAAGGTTATTGGAAGGGACTCTAGGTCCATCATGTCTGCTCCCACTTTGCAAGTAGAGATTAAATAAATAAGGTGTGCAAACACATACTAATTTATCAGGATTTCCTACCAACTTTACTAACCAGCATACTGGTGATTCTTTTGGTAAGCAGAAATTTGTCCAGACTTTCTTCATGTCCACTGTCTTCTCTGGTAGGCTGTGCCATAGGTTCATCACCCTTTGGGAGAAAAACTACCTATACTAATATTATCCCTGAATTCACCTCCCCTGAGTTTCAAGGTGTGCCCCCACGTCTTGCTGCAGGACACCAGATTTGTCATCTCCAACTGTTCGATCTTGTCAGTACCCTTAAGCATGCAAAAGAATGAGATCATGTCCACTGTCTGTTTCTTTTTCTCCAAGGTAAACATGTTGAGGCCCTCCAGTATCTCCTCATAGATTTTGTCCCCTATACTGCCGATCATTTAGATGGTCCTATGTTGCACTTTTTTGACTGCCTCAGTGTCCTTTTTGTGTTGAGTAGACCAGACCTTAATGCAGTACTCCAGGTGGGGCCTGACCAGGGTGTTGTAGAGTACCAAGATTACTTCCCCTGCTCTACCTATCACCCCATCCTTCAGCTAGCCCTCTTGACAGTGGCTGTGCACTGCTCATCCTGCTTCAACCTCATGTCTGTTATGTCCAACAAGTCCCTTTCCTCTTTGACTGCAGCAAGAGGATCCCCACACTATGTGTAAGTCCTACCTCATTTTCCTCCCCAGTTGTAGCACTTTACAGTTGGCTGTATTGAATCTAAGGTCCCAGAAATCTGACCAGTTGCCTAGCTTGTTCAAGTTCTCCTCAAGTTTAGCTCCATCCTCAAGGGAAACCACCACATTGGCTAACTTAGTGTCATCTGAAAAACGTAAGCCATCTGATGGTGACCACAGCTGCCAAAATGTTGATGAAGATGTGGATGGACGAGCACTGACCCCAGCACTGATCCCCAAGGAATGCCACTGCACACTTCCGTCCACTCATAGTGCCTGCCCACCACCATCCTCTGCTTCCTGCCCCCAAGCCACTTAGCAGTCCACCCTCTGTATGTTTCTTGTATACTGCACTGGTTTACTTTGCCCAGAAGCTTGCCATGCTTCCCAGGTTGGCTGGAAATCAGCTTGGCAGTCCACCTACCTGGTTAAACATATGAAATATAAATGCACCACAGTAATCGGAAGTCTTGCAGAAGTCCAGATAGACCTCTGCTCCTGGCCTTGCAAAGTCCCTAGATTTCCTCCTAAATTAATAGCGCAACGCAAACTTGGCCCTGGTGAACTTGCGGCTCTTAAAGCTCACCTCAGGGCCATGGACTGGTCCGGCATTACTAACTCTATCGACCCGGATATAGCCCTTGACCTCTTCTTCCTGTCCTTCAATTCTATTTGTGACAAATATGCTCCATTCACTAAAAGAATGGTTAAAGGTAATCATGTGCCCTGGGTCTCAGATCACCTCATTGCCCTGTTGCGGACTAGAGACTCATTGTGGCAATGAGCCATTGAGTCCGGCCTCCCCCTTGACAGAAATAAGTACAGAGAGGCTCAGAACAAGTGCACTTGGGCCATTTGCAAAGCAAAAGCAGACTTCTATAAATCCTCCTTAACCTCCTCCTGGGGCTCAGGGCGCAAGTTCTGGAACAATATTAAGGAAATTTGTGGTAAGGACCCCAAGCCAGTCCCGGCACAGGTCATGATTGATGGGCCCTTGACCAATGACCCTACCTTTATAGCTGCAGCCTTCAATAATACCGTCACTAACCTTAGCAATGTTCTCCCTCCTAATTTCTTTGATCCTCCATCATCCAGGCCAAGTGTACACCCTGGGGGGGGGGAATACTACAAGTCTCAATGGCTGAGAGGGACCTGGGGGTGGTGGTGGATGTCAAGATGAACAACTCTGAGACTTGTAGGAGGGCAGCAGCCAAGGCCAACAGGATGCTGGGATGCATCGCTAGGGGGATCACTTCCAGAAGGAGGGAAGTGATACTCCCTCTGTATAACTGCTTGGTGAGGTCAGCACCTGAGTACTGCGTGCAGTTTTGGAGGCCGACTTAAAGAGGGACATTAACCTCCTGGAGAGGGTCCAGAGGAGGGCAACCAAAATGATTTGGGGCTTGGGGGACAGGACCTATGAGGAGAGGCTCGAAGAGCTAAATATGTACACTTTGGAAGAGAGAAGGGACCGGGGGGACATGATAGAGGTCTTCAGGTACATGAAGAGGGTAAATAGGGGAGGAACAGTGAGGGTGCTTCGAAGGAAGGAGGAGGGGCCACTAGAGGGCATGGGTGGAAGCTGGAGGGGGGAAGATTCAGGGGAGAAAGGAGGAGGTGCTACTTCACTGAGAGGGTGGTAGAGCCATGGAATGCACTACCTAGGGGGCTGGTGGAGGCAGAGACAGTGGAGGGGTTCAAGAGGGGGTGGGACAGGTACAGGGGAAGGGTTCAGGAAGCAAAATCCAATGCAGCAAGAATATCCGGAACTGGGAACGGAGAAGCCAGAGAAGGCGAGGGGGACAGCAAGGTCAGCACCCAGGGTGGGGGCTGACCAAACGAGCAGACATGAAAGACCATTAGGCCTATTCTGCTGGCATTTTAGTATGTTAGTATGTTAGTATCTAATGCCCCTATTCCCCCCCACGCCGTAGCCTCCCCCCTTTTACCTGCACTGTATCACTCCTAAGTCTGCGGAGCCATACCTCAAAACTGCCCTTAGTCACTCCTTCTTCAGCTCTGACTCTCTGGACTTGAAGCTCCTTCGCCTCACCCTTAATGAGGTTCCCTGCCCCCTCACCCACATCTTAAACTGGTCTCTATACCTAAGTAAATTCCCCTCTAAGTGAAAATCTGCCTTCATCACACCAATTTTTAAAAGTGGGGATCATTCCAATACTATTAATTACCGACCCAACTCCATACTCCCACCTGTCTCCAAAGCCTTAGAGCGGATTTTATCTGATCAACTTACAGAGCACCTCAATAAATACAACCTTTTCTGCAAACAGCAACATGGTTTCTGCAAAGGACACGGTACTACCACTGCCCTCCTCGAATTTACCACACACATACACTCTGCGCTAGACAAGGGCCACATCTCTGGTGCTGTCTTCATTGATCTCACAAGGCATTTGATACCATCAACCACTCCCTCCTTCTAACCACATTGACCAACTTGGGACAATCTCAGAATACCTTGGGATGGTTCACGGACTACCTCTCGAACCGGTCTCAACTGGTCACAATTGGCGGTGCTTTATCCAGTAGACTTCCTGTCCTCTCTGGTGTCCCTTAGGGGTCCATTTTGGGACCGCTACTTTTTAGCCTCTTCCTCAACACCCTCCATGAGTCCTATCCTGGCAATCTATTACTCTATGCTGATGATGCAGTGATCTTCTCCTCCAGCCCTGACCCTTTGCAACTCCATCACACCCTCCAGTCCTCTTTCATCTGTTCTGAAAGCTGGTTCACTGCGCAACGCCTTATTCTTAATTATAAAAAAACAAAGTAATGCTATTCTCACACCTGCAGAATACCAGGAAGGTGCTTTACCCAAAAGTACTAACTTCAAATCTGACTCAAGTGGACTCCTTTAAATACCTGGGCATCACCCTGGACCCAGGTCTCAACTGCCACTAACACATACACCACCTAACCAAGGCCCTTAAAGTCAGGCTGGGGCTTTTGCACTGCGACAAGCACTGCCTTACCCCTGTTGCCCTTAGGCTCGCTGTCTCCTCCTCAGTCCTCTCTCTGCTTGACTATGGTATATCAATATATGGGGCTGCAAGCATCTCATCTCTAGCTGGTCTCCGTCTCTCCCTAAATAGAGCTTGCCGGCTTGTATTACACACGCCTGCATGCTTTACAGTGCTACTAACTGGCTTAATCTCGACAACAGAATTAGGTTCCACACCTGCCTTCTAGCCAAAACAATTACCCTAGGACTCTTCCCCTCTGGGCTTTCCCCCTTAATCCACCCATACAGTAAGTTAAAGTACACTTGTAGCTCTAACCACCATCTCTTCTCGATTCCCCCCAGCTGTACCGCTCAATTCCAAAGGTCTTTCAGCTATAGGGACCCTTTTTGGATGAACAACCTTCCCACCACTCTGGTAAACGAACAAAGCCTTGGTCAATTCAAAACTCTTCTTAGGGTCCACCTCCTGTCAGCAAGCAAATGTGACTGTAACTGAACTCTGGCCTCTTCCTCCTCCTCCTTCTCTGACAGTGGCCTCTGGCCTGCCTCCTCTCTTAAGTGCTCAAATGTTGTATTATATCTGTACTTGTTATGCACTATGTAGTTAACTGTGCTAAGTAACCCAAGCATCCTAATGTTAGGTTGGCTATGCACTGTAAAACTCTGAATCTTTATTCTCTGATTGCATTCATTGTAAATTTTTTGTCTGTATCTAATCTATGTGACGTGGAACCTTTGTAAATGAGTCTGCGACTCAAAGGTATCTATCCAAAACTGAAATAAATAAATAGACTGTGCACAAAGCCCTGCCCTTGCCTTCCTCCATGGTCATCCACTCAAAGAAAGTGATCAGGTTGTTTGGGATGCTCTGCCCCTCACAAGGCAATGCTGAGAGGGAGCAAGAACCGTGGAATCAACCAAGTGCTCCATTATTCTGCTCTTAATGATGGCATCCGGGACCTTGCCAAGCACTGAAGTAAGGCTGAGCAGACTGTAGCTGCCCAGGTCTGACCTTGACCCCTTCTTTAAGATGACCACAATGGCCACTTTCCAGTCCTCTGGCACAAACAGGTTATAGCCCCTGCTTTGCAGCAGGAGGGAAGACAAAATATGTCTTAAACCAAGTCCTTTATTTCACCATAGTATTACCAGTGTAGCTTACTTTAACTTTGTTGAGCAGTACCTTCTTGTTTTCAGTGGGGACCTTATTAGTTTTAAAATCAGTTTAAGTACAGGAAGGTTAGGGAACTTGCTTAGGGTCAGGCAGTGAGCCGGTGGCTGGGGAGGTGTTGAAACATGGCTGAGTAAACATTGATGCCTATCCATTATTTTAAGTAATGTATGAATCCATGGAACTGGCAGTTGAGATGCGGATTTACGGACAGCCAGCTTTTACTGTACACGATAGTTACAGAAGAAGCTGATATGCACTAGCATGATGGTTCCTGAAAACATTTAACCTCTTAAAGAAGCCCTGAAATACAAATTTTCAAAATATATGATCTTTTTCGGGGGTATCTCAGTCATCAGGTTACACCATAGGAACTTCACCGTCAGTGAAGCAGGATCCACATGTACGCTTTTCAGCAGTACAACTGGGGCCGCCCATGCTGTTGATGTATGTTGACATCACCAACCCTATAAAGGCGTGAGCAGCCTCGCTTCCTACCATCTACTTACTTGCATGGATCTCCGCAGAAGCTCCGACGCAGTATTCGTATCTTTTTTGCCTTTGGCTTTTTCTTAAGTCTTTTTTCAGAATCTCTTTTTATTAGAGAAATTCCTCCAACTTGTTTATGATTGTGAGCTCTGCAAGAAGTTTAACCAAACAACCCTCAGGCAACGCAGAAAGGTGCTTAAACATTTCCTGATGGATCAACAGGTAGCCAGTTCCGGGCAGGGGTCCTCCGGGATCCTGGCCTCTCAGTCACTGACGGAATTGTCACGCTCTAAGGCTGCCAAGGCCTATGACAAATCCTTGGGGAAAAGTTATAAAAAAGAAAGAGATCGTGACCGCCCCCCCCGACGTGGATCTCACTCCCCGATGGCTTCTTCTTCTTCTTCTGGGGGATCCTCATCGGCTATGGCTGCACTGATGAGAAAAACTGCTGTTCAGGTCTCTGTGCCCTCCAGATCCATCCCAACAGCACCTCCGCCCAATTCTTAGGGTGGCCGGCCATTGACCTCCGGGTCATCAGTCTCCTCCTTCCTGTTGTTGACGACTCTCCCGTCGAGGCCTGCCCCTTCTCCCTCTAGGGCCACAGGCTCTTCGAATTCTCAGGATCCAGCCAGTGGGTCGTCGTCACCCATGCCGCCGAACCCTCCTCCATCGACAAACACCATTGACTTGAATGAGGTTCTGATAACGTTCACTGATGTGATTGTACAGTAGCTGGGCATGCATAGGCCCTCCTCGCTGACACTGTCAATGACAGCTTCATTGTCGTTGCCTACTCATCAGCCACAGAAGCTCCATGCCAGCAATCGTCGGTGCATCTGACACTGGACCTAGATTTAGAAGAGGTCAGCATTGAGAAAGAGTACCATCCAGACCTCATTCTTTCTGAGGATGAAGAGGAAGAAGAGGAAGAAACCCTTGTCTCTGACAGGTCTACTGCTTCCTCTGTCAGTGAGAATTCAGTAAGGCATACTCGTAGGTCTCCTCCTGAGGACCCCACATTTTTCAATGTGATGAAGCAGCTGTCCTCAGCCATGGGCTTTCACACTGAGGAAGAGGATGCCACCAGAAAATAACTGGTGGACTTCCCGGAGATCCCAGAATCTCCCCCTAAAATCTTTCCTCCAATTTTGCCTGCCTTGAGGAATGCATCCACGGCAGCTTGACACAGACCAGACATGGAGCCAGCTATGTCTCGCAGGGCAGATACACTCTATCATGACCCCCAGGGGTTCCCCTGCTATGCTGCCCAGCCCAAGACAGACTCAGTGGTCATTAAGGTAGCCCATGACAGGTCTAAGATGCCCAAGCACCTTAGTTCCCTTCCCTTAAAGAGTCTCGTAGAATTGACCTCTGGGTTAAAAGGGTGTATGCCTCCTCCACGCTGGGTTTGAGGATTGCAAAGTAACTGTCTCACATGGTAAAGTGCCAGAGTGCCAATTGGAAGAAGAGCAAGGCTGCTGCCCAGGCCATCCCAGATGGTACATAAAAGCAGGAGCTGTTTCAGTGCCTCCAGGCAGCTGAGGATGTCAGCAAGCACCTCCTCAGAGCCCTCTATCATATGGCTGACACCACTGCCAGGGCTGCTGCCATGGGTATATGCCTAATGGCACAAAGCTGTTTGGTCCTGATGTCCAGGACATTATCAATGATCTGCAATCCTCAGGCAGGGCCTTCAAATCTGTTCACTCCCTCTACCATACCCAACTGAGAGGTAAAGGTCACCCTTCCTTTCGCAAAGTATCTTATAGGTCTGGTACAGCCTCCTGGCCCCAAGGGAAGCGCAGATCCTTGGCTGCCTTGCTCACCCCCTCCAGTGCTGGAGCTGCAGCCAAATGCCCCAGAAGTGAGGGGCTGGCCTCTGTGGCTGGCTCCACCTCAGCTTGACTCCTAGCCATGCCCCCCCCTCTTCTGGTCCCGGACCAGGAGGCGGTGGCCGGAGGTTGGTTCTCCCTCCATCTGAATCAATGGAGAACCATAACTTTGGATGCATGGATTCTGCAGGTCATAGAAAGGGGACACACCCTGGAGTTTACAAAGCAGCCTCCAGAAACCTCTCCCCCACCCTCCAGTTACCCACCCCCTTCGATTAACCTGTCTGTTCTCCAGGAGGAGGTGCAGCCCCTCGTGCACAAGCAGGCCATTGAGCCAGTACCCAGGCACCAGAGAAACAGGGTTTTATTCCAGGTTTTTCCTGGTCCCCAAAAAGACCGCCAATCTGAGGCCTATTCTAGACCTAAAAGACCTCAATCTATACGTCCAATACAAAAAGGTCCAGATGGTAACTTTTCCAGGCCTTATGCCCATTCTCAAGCTAGGGGATTGACTGTGCACTCTGGACACGCAGAATGTTTACCTGCACATATTGGTCTTTCCCCGTCACAGGAGGTTTCTCCGTTTTGCCTTCCAGGGTGGGCATTATCAGTTCAAGGTGCTGCCCTTTGGCTTGTCCTCTGCACTGCAAGTCTTTACCAAGTGCTTAGCAGTGGTAGCAGCAGCTCTCAGAAGGGATGGACTGTATGTTTTCCCTTAGCTGGACGATTGGCTTAGAAACATAGACATAGAAACAAAGACTTTGATGGCAGGTAAGGACGACTTGGCCCACCCAGTCTGCTCATTTCCCTACTATTGGATAAGCTGCAGGTTCTAGTTAACTAACAGCCTACTTCCTGCAACCCCCCACTATAATTGCCTTATGTCTGTCCCATGCATGTTTGAATTCCCCCACTGTTTTAGACCCCACAACCTCCCCAGGAAGGCAGTTCCATGCGTCCACCACTCTCTCCGTGAAAAAGAATTTTCTCACATTACCCCTGAGTTGTGCCCCCTTGTTCTTGCACATCTCTTTTTCTGAAAGATGCTACCCTCCTGGACTTTGTTGATTCCCTTGAGGTACTTGAAAGTTTCTATCATGTCCCCCCATCCCTCCTTTCATCAAGGGTATACATATTAAGTTATCTCAGTCTCTTTTCATATGGTTTCTGATGCAGACCCTGCACCATTTTAGTTGCCCTCTTCTGGACTGCTTCCATCCTGTCTATGTCCTTGCGTAGATGTGGTCTCCAAAACTGCACGCAGTACTCCAGATGGGGTCTCACCAACTGTCTGTACAGAGGGATAACCACTTCCCTTTTTCTACTTGTGATGCCCCTCCCTATGCATCCCAGTATCCCCCCAGCATTCCTTACTGACTTTTCACATGTTTTACCCACCTTTAGGTCATCTGGTAAGATTACCCCAGGTTCCTTTCCATTATTGTTGTTGTTAGTACCTCCCCTGCCATTGTGTACTCTTCTTCTGGGTTTTTGTTTCCCAGGTGCATTACTTTGCACTTCTTTGCATTGAATCTAAGTTGCCATACATCTGACCATTCCTCCAACTTTGCCAAGTCCCTTCTCATCCTTTCTACCCCCCCCGTGTATCAACTCTGTTACAGATCTTTGTGTTATCTGCAAAGAGGCATACCTTTCCTTCTAGACCCTCTGCAATGTCACCTATAAAGACGTTAAAGAGGACTGGACCTAGTACTGACCTGAGGTACTCCACTGATAACTCCCCTTTCTTCGGAATGAGTTCCATTACTATTACCTTCTGTGTCCTGTTGTGCAGCCAATTTGCTACCCACGATACCACCCTGGGACCCACTCCCAGGCTGGCTAACTTGATTATTAATCTTTTGTGCGAGACTGTGTCAAATGCCTTGCTAAAGTCTAGGTAGGCCATATCCACAGCTCCTCCCTGGTCTATTACTTTGGTCACCCAGTCAAAGAAATCAATTAGATTTGTCTGACATGACCTTCCCGCTGTGAATCCATGCTGCTTTGGGGCCTGTGCCCCGCTGGCCTCTAGGTACTCAACAATTATTTCTTTCAGAAGTGATTCCATCATTTTCCCTACCACTGAGGTCAAACTAACAGGTCTGTAGTTTCCTGCTTCTGCCTTGCTCCCACTTTTGTGAAGGAGAATCACATCTGCCCTCCTCCAGTCCTCCGGTACCACCCCATCCTCCCATGATTTGTTAAAAAGCGTGGTCAGTGGTGTCACTAGGTCCTCCCTTCGTTCTTTTAGGATTCTGGGATAAATCCCGTCAGGCCCCATTGCTTTGTCCACCTTGAGTTTTACAAGTTCCTTCAGGAATCCTTCTTCTGTAAATGGACTGGTGTCAACCCCCCTACCCAGAGTGCTTCTATTGTTTGGTTTAGGTAACTCCTCCTCTTCTTCTTTTGTGAATACTGAGCAAAAGTATTCATTCATTATCTCTGCCTTTTCACTGTCTCCCTCTGCCCACCTCCCCTCTCCTTTATTAATCTTCACTATCCCTCCCTTAACCTTTCTGTGCTCCCTAATGTACCTATAAAAGGTTTTATCCCCCTTCTTAACTGAGTTGGCTATCTTTTCCTCGGTTTGGGCCTTTGCTATTCTGACTGCCTTCCCCACTTCTTTCTGCTTTAATTGATACAGTTCCCTATTGTGCTCCTTCTGTGATTCCTTATACTTTTTGAATGCAGCCTTTTTCTCCTTAACCTTCCCTGCCACCTCTCTTGAGAACCATAGTGGTTTTTTACTCCATTTTGTTTGTTTCACACAAAGGCTTGTTGCCTCCATGATGGCAGTTTTGATTTTTCTCCATTGTTCTTCCACCCCTCCTTCCTGCCCATTTGTTAGTGCATTCCTTAGGCACTCACCCATTTTGCCAAAGTCAGCCCTTCCAAAGTCCAATATCCTTGTTTTTGTATGGCTTGTCTCCATGGTTGTGCTTATTGTGAACCACACTGTGTGGTGGTCACTTGCTCCCAGATGGCTACTGACTTCTAAATCTGTGATCCTCTCTCCATTTGAGAGTACTAGGTCTAATATTGCTCCCTCCCGAGTGGGTTCCAATACTAGCTGTCTAAGGCATGCCCCCTGTAGAGCATCGAGAATGACCCTGCTCTTGGATGTGGCTGCAGTACATGTTGTCCACTTAACATCTGGCATATTCAAGTCCCTCATCAACAGTATCTCCCCTTTTTCAGCCATTTTGAGAATGTCCTCTATCATTTTCGTGTCCATTTCCTCCCCTTGAGATGGGGGTCTGTATACAACCCCTGTGCAGATTGTGACACCATTTTCTGTCTCCAAGGTAACCCACAGTGCCTCTTGTCCTCCCCCTTTGCTTTTTAGTTCTGTAGCTTTGATCCGTTCCCTTATGTAGAGAGCTACTCCACCTCCTCTTTTACCCTCCCTATCCATTCTGTAGATTGTGTACCCTGGTATGTTGACATCCCAGTCATGGTTCTCCGTGTACCATGTTTCAAACAACATGAAGTCTTGCTATATTATGACATATGCAGTATAACCCCAGGTTAGAACTGCTCCGGAGGCGAAAGAGTTAACTTCCATGCAGGGCATGGAGTCTTGAGCGCGAGCTCGGTTGAACACTCTGTCTGTTGAAGCTCAAACTTAAACTGTCAGATTCTTTACTCCGCCTCACTGAACAGTCGCTCCCGAGATTCCTCCTGCTGCTCGGTTCGTTTGTCGGTTTTAAAGTGTCATTCTCGGTTTATTTTACCGAAATTTAACCGCAATTGTCTGTTCAAGCTCTGTCTGTGGTATTGTAAGTAAGAGATAGACTTATTTATTTTCTTCTGTGTGGAAATTGTAAACGTCTTTTTCGGTTCGGTTTGAACCGATCAGAGGGGTTTTAAAATTACCCTCTAGTCCTTCAGAGTGCGGTTCCCGGTTCTTATCGGTTCTAAAAAAAAAACAGATTTTATTACGTTTTTTTCCACGACCCGTGACACGGTTGGGAACCGATAAGAGAGTCTTGCTTGATGGATTGCCATTAACGGGCAAGTTTTGGTTAGGCTGGCACTATGTCTGAGAAACCCAAAAGAAAAACTGAACCCACTGAGTTTCAGCACTGTGGCCAATGTGGGGAAGCCTTTGCTAAGGCTGACCCACATACCACTTGTGTTTATTGTCTGGGGTTTGACCACCTCAATGCAGACTGCCACATTTGTAAGAATTTTCCTGCTGCCACCGTGGAAAAAAGAGTTGGTAGGCTCAGGGAAAGGGAGGCCAAAAAGTCCGCTGACCCGGATGGCCAGCCCGGTTCGGTTCCAACTGAACCTGAGGGAGTGCCCTCTGACCAGGGCGATGCTTCCTCGAGCAAACGAAGAACCAGCTCTGAGGAGCCAGTTCCAACTAAAAGGGCTAGGAGGTCAGCTAGTTTGGGGCCAAAAGTTCTTTCTCCAACCGCTGAGGAAATAGCCAAAACTATTCAAATTGTCCAGTCTCTTTCCCCAGTCCCGTCCGAACCGGCACCATTAGGGAAGCGCCTGGTTCGGTCGGTTCCCTCGGTTCAAGATTATGATTTTGAGGATTTTTATGAACCAGGGGAAGGGGAGGAGGGGTACGAGGAGAGTGAGTGTGACTTTGAAAGTCTGGATGTGCTCATTGAACCGGACATCTCTCCAGACAGACCCTCAGGAGTATCCTCCCAGGCTATCTGAGTCCCTTCTCATTTTTTGTTTTACAAGAAAGTTGCTGACACTCTGCAACTCCCTGTTGAGGAAGCTGTTGATGATCAAGAAGAGCCTGATTTTGTGGAAATGATGGATATTCCAGAGTCTAGGAGACTGTCTATTCCTTGCATAAATCTTTTAGGAAACAGACAGTAAAAATTCTGAAAACTCCTCATTCTATCCTCCCTGTGGATAAAAGGATGGACAAGAGGTATGCTTTATCAGGCTCTGATACGGAGTTCTATCCCAGCAGTGCAGCCATGTGGGGTAGTGCAGGCTGCAGCCTGTGACAAGGCTAATATTCCTCTAGCTCTCACCCTCCTGAAAAGGATTCCAGGAGGATGGATGCCATGGCAAAAAGCAGTACATGGCAGCATCTTTGGGACTCAGACAGGCAAATTATATGGCTTACGCAGCCAGATACCAGAAATCCAGGTGGGATTCTGTCCTGGCCCTAGCAAAACAGGCCCCTGAACAGCTTGCCTGGGAGCTGGAGCAGGTGGCTGCGGATGGTATTGAGGCATCCAAGGTGCAATTTCATGCTGCTGTAGACTCTAATGATGTTTCATCAAGAGTTATGGCTACATCTGTCTCTTCGCAGAATGGCCTGGCTCAGATGTACTGCCCTGTAACAGGATACTCAGTCTAAGGCTATGGATTTTCCTGTTGTGGGAAATTCTCTGTTTGGGGACAGAGAATTATATGAAGAAAATGGATGGGTATAGGACCACCTATAGGAGTGCACAGGCCAAAGAAAGGCAAGTCTCTCCTCAAAGGCAGCATGTCGGGGGCAGGGGCAGGCCTTTTCATAGGCCGTTTTACCAAGCCCAGGCCTCCTCTTCTGCTTATGCCCAGAGGGGGTTCTTTAGAGGAAGCGGCAGAAGGGGTTCTAGTAAGCCTGCTTCTACCCCTCAACCCAAAGCCCCTGCAAAACAGGCTCCCTGATGGGTAGCCAGGGCCGATTCTCCACTACCGGTATGGGGAAGACTGGCTTACTTTGTCCAGGACTGGAAGTCTTTAACATCAGACAAGTGGGTCCTGGAAGTAGTAAGCCAGGGACTGGTTCTCAGCTTCAAAAAATTTCCGAAGATGAGAGCCAGGTCTTTTCCACCTGCAAACCCATCAGAGGCACTTGCCCTGGAAGCAGAAGTTTCTGCCCTCCTGGCTCTCAGAGCCGTGGAAAGGGTTCTACCCATACACCAGGGCAAAGGGTTGTACTCCAGGTACTTCCTTACCCCAAAAAAGACAGGAGAATGGCAGCCCATTCTGGATCTCAGGTATCTAAACAAGCACCTTTTAAAACCAAAGTTCAAAATGGTGACCCTGGGGATTATTTTACCCTCTCTAAGGCCAGGGGACTGGCTGCGTCCCTGGACCTCAAGGATGCCTACTTCCATGTTCTCATCAGAAGCTCCCATCGAAAGTACCTCAGATTGAACTGCCCTCAGGCCATTACCAGTTCAGAGCAATGCCCTTCGGCCTCACCTCGGCCCCAAGGGTGTTCACAAAATGCCTGGCAGTAGCAGTTGCTCATTTAAGAAGGCAAAAGATTGCCATCTTTCCTTATCTGGATGACTGGCTCATTGTAGGCCAGTCTCCAGAACAAGTCAAACTACATTTACAAATAACCCAGCAGCTGCTTACATCTCTAGGTTTCCTTCTCAATCTTCCAAAGTCAGTTCTGGAGCCTGTCCAGCTTCTCACCTTTATAGGCGCAGAACTGAAAACAAAAGAAGCCAGAGCCTTCCTTCCTCTGGAAAGAGCAAGGACCCTGGTGTCTCTGGCCTCCTCTTTTCACCCTGCAGGTCTCTCGACCAGCAAATTTTCTACAGCTCCTGGGGCACATGGCTGCTTCTACAGCAGTGGTGCAGGGCGAAATTTCAGATGAGGGACATTCAGTTCCATTTGGAGCCTTTTGGTCTCAAAGGACAGATCCCCAACCAAATTGATTCCAGTGACTCGAACCCTGATCCAGGCCCTTCAGTGGTGGCAGGATCAGAACAATCTGAGACAGGGGGTTCCCTTCACTCTCCAGTCTCATTCCTTGATCCTTACTACAGATGCATCTCTCTTGGGGTGGGGAGCTCACATGGGCGACCTTTCCACCCAAGGGCTGTGGTCCCCTCAGGAATCTCTGCTCCACATCAATTTGCTGGAGCTCAGAGCAGTTTTTCTAGCACTCCAGGTTTTTTCCACAGCTATCCAGAACAAAGTGGTTCAGGTTAGAACAGACAATACCACTACAATGTGGTACATCAACAAGCAAGGGGGCACTCAGTCTACGGCCTTGTGCACCGAAGCAGTGAAGTTGTGGTCTCTGGCTTATTCTCTGAACGCCTCCCTTACGGCAGTTTACCTCCCAGGCAAGGACAATGTCCTAGTGGATGCTCTCAGCAGGATTTCCCAGGGCCATCTAATGGGCACTGGATCCCTAGTACTGGAGGTAATATTTGCCAGATGGGGCACCCCAAATAGATCTCTTTGCAGCCCCAGACAATCACCAACTTCCTTTTTGCTGCAGGCCCCCAGTGTTGGGCTCAGTCCTCTGGATGCCTTCCTCCTCAGTTGGGAAGGGAAGTTTCTATGCTTTTCCCCTTCCCCTTCTCTTCAAAGTGCTAGTCAGAATCAGATCTCAGTCCTGCAAGATGATCCTGATTGCTCCAGATTGGGCCAGGCAGCCCTGGTACCCTCCTCATGTCCTTAGCAGTCCACCCTCCCCTATGTCTTCCCAGGAATCACAACCTGTTAACCTGTGCCCAGGGGAGAGTTTGGTATCCGAACCTCAAATCTCTCAATCTCAAGGCTTGGCTCTTGAAGAGTTAGAGTTTGCTGACCTACACCTTTCTCAAGGTGTATTGGATATCTTGAAGGCCTCTAGGAAGCCTTCCACCAGGGCTACCTATAATTCAAAATGGAAGAGATTTTCCATATGGTGTGCTGGTAAACATATTTCCCAGAATCTGCTGGTGTGCCCACAATCCTGGATTATTTGGTGCATTTGAATTCCTTGGGCTGAGACCAGCTACCCTAAAAGTGCACTTGGCAGCTGTGTCTGTCTTCTTGTCAGCAGGTAAGCCCTCTTCTTTATCAGCTCACCCTGTGTTCTCCAAGTTTTTTAAAGGGTTGCTTCACACCATCCCCCCGTTCAGGGACCCTGCCCCTGCTTTGGATCTTAATATTTGCATCACTCAGCTTATGCAACCCCCTTTTGAGCCATTGTCTTCAGCAGAGCTTAAGTACTTGACTTGGAAAACTGTGTTTCTGGTAGCCATCACCTCTGCCAGGCGCATAAGTGAGCTACAAGCCTTGTCAGTGGAGCCTGATTTTATCTCCTTTCACAGAGATAAGGTGGTCCTCAGGACCAACAGGAAGTTTTTGCCTAAGGTGGTTTCAGATTTTCACCTTAATCAATCCATGTCTCTTCCTGTGTACTTCACTGACCATTCCTCCTCTGGTGAGAGGAGATTGCACAGTTTAGATGTCAAAAGAGCCCTTAGTTACTATATAGAACATACCAAGGGTCACAGGTTTGAATCTCTCCAATTGTTCCTCACTTATGGTGAGGTTGGTAAAGGGAAACCTGCCACTAAAAGATCCATTGCCAGGTGGATTGTCTCTTGTATCCAATTCTGTTACGAAAAACTGGGTAAGGTTCCTCCCTCAGTCCTGAGGGCTCACTCTACCAGAGGTACAGCTGCGTCTTTGGCTGCTGCCAGGGACATTCCTATCCTAGAGATATGTCAAGCAGCTACCTGGAAAACAGTTCACACTTTTACTAAGCATTACTCCTTGGATATCCAGGCTAGGAGTGATGCTCGATTTAACACAGCTGTGCTTCAGAGCCTATTCCCAAGTAGGTTCTGTCCCTCCTCCATGGAGGTACTGCTGTGTAGTCTATATGTCATATAGCAAGACTTCATGTTGTTTGAAGAACAAATGACTCACCTTAGTAATGTTGTTTCTTCTAATGGAGTCTTGCTATATTATGACCCCAGCCTGCCCTCTCAGAACCTCTGTTTTGGGATGTGGGTGGGCAGTGCAATGTTGGCATTTCTTTGATGCCCACTTTTATTTCACCCTTCTAGGGTGCTTAGGTGTTATGCTTAAATTTTCCTTATTGAATCCCCTGACTTGAGTCTTTGTTTTGGGATCAAGAACAAAAAGGTGTTTTTGTAGTTAGTAGCCAGTGGCTAGTGTAGGTTTACGGCTTCCACACAGAACCTTAGTGAGTTTTTGCTTGTAAAGATCTGACAGTTTAAGTCTGAGCTTCAACAGACAGAGTGTTCAACCGAGCTCGCGCCCAAGATTCCATGCCCTGCATGGAAGTTAACTCTTTCACCTCCAGAGCAGTTCTAACCTGGGGCTATACTGCATCTGTCATAATATAGCAAGACTCCATTAAAAGAAACAACATTACTAAGGTGAGTAATTTTTTCCTCCGTGACTGACACAATATCCAAGTGTTCCTCTTCCATCAGGGCTACCAGCTCAGGAAACTTGTTTCCCAGAATACGGGCATTGGTACTCATTGCCCTCCTTATAATGTTGGCTTTATCCTTTTCTCCCCCATCTCTGCTCTTATGTCCTTTGTCTGTTTCTCCATTTACCACTGTCCAGCCCTCTGTCAACCTCTGTACCTCAGGCCCCATCCAGGGAACAGCTTTTGCGGACTCTGGGATGAACTCTTCAGCTTTTCCACTCCTTGGGCATCACCGTCAGTTGGCCCAAGTTGGTTTTGGTAGCATCCCAATGGCTGAAGTATATAGGGAAAAACCTTTCTGACCCAAAACAGGGCAGAGTGCCTTATATCCCAAGCTCAGGAAGTTGCTCAAAGCTGCTACATTTTAGCCAGGGTGTACTTGAGATTGCTGGTCCTGATGACAGTCACCCTATCCACTGTTCCACTGGCCAGACTTCATATGCACATTCTCCAGTGGACCCTTCGGGTTCAGTGGGACCAGTGCACTGACACGTTAGATCTCCCAGGCCAGGTCACTTCTCCAGTCCACAATGTACTGCAGTGGTGGAAAGACCCCTTGAACCTGCTTCAGGGCATCCCATTCCAGATCTCCTCCCCATAGCAGATCCTCGCCACAGATGCGTCTGGTCTGGGCTGGGGAGCGCACCTGGGTCCCTTCCAAACCCAGGGTTCTTGGTTCCAGATGGAAACCTCCCTGCATGTCAGTGTCTTGGAGATGAGGGTGGTCCAGTATGCCATGCAGGCATTTCAGGAACATCTTGCTCTGGGTCAGCTGCTGGTGCAGTCAGACAGTCTCAGTGTAGTGTACTACATCAGTAAGCAAGGGGAACTCATTCATACCCCCTATGCAGGGAAGCCATGAGAGTGTGTTACTGGGCATTGGATCATGGTCCGACACTCTCGGCGGTCCACATTCCAGGTGTGTTCAACACTCTGGTGGACAGCCTCAGCTGGACTCAGTCTAGCATGCATGAATGGGAGCTTCTGTCATCTGTCGCAGAAGAGTTGTTCGACAGATGGGGTCATCCAGAATTGGACCTTTTTGCGTCCCTACTCAGTGCAAAGCTGCCCAGTTTTTGCTCGCTAGATACAGGGCCAGGAGTTTTCTGGCAAGACGCATTGTCCCTCTCCTGAAGCAGGAGGTTACTCTATGCCATCTCTCTGTTTCCTCTCATTCAGAGGGTGCTTATCAAACTGTAGACGGAGGGGCCAGCATGATTCTGGTAGCTCCATTCTGGCCTCACCAGATATGGTTTCCTTTACTTCAGCAGCTGGCAGAGGAACCTCCAGTCCCTCTCGCCATCTGCAGGAACCTGCTGACCCAGGATCAGGGGACCCTGGTCCATCCCAACCTCAGGTCCCTCCATCTTTATGCTTGGCTCCTGAGAACATAGCCATCACCAGATTTGGGGTCCCTAACAGAGTGGCCGATGTCCTGGTGGCTGCCTAGAAGCCTTCCACTCGAGCCACATATGCCATGAAGTGGAAGTGGTTTGCCATATGGGCTGCCAAACATAACCTGGACCCTTTTACCTGTCTGGTGAACCACATTCTGGCCTGGCTGAACTCTTTGTCTGACTTAGGTCTGCAGTACTCCCTCCTCAATTTGCACCTTTCGCCTATTTCTGCTTTTCATGAGCCCATGGGTGACTGCATGATTGCTCAGCTGGATGTCTCTCATACTTTTTTAAGGGGTATCCTGCCCCTGAAATCTCTAGTCTGTTCCCCTGGGATTTAAATTTTGTTTTGGAGAGGGTGACGCTATCTCCTTTTGAGCCTATTGTGACTTGCAAGTTGGAAAGCATTATTTTTAGTTGTCATTACTTCTGCTCGGAGAATTTCAGAGTTTCAGGCCCTCTGGTGCAAGGAGGCTTATTTGACTTTTCATTTGCCCACAAATCCTAAGTTTCTCCCTAAGGTGCTCTCTGAGTTGACACTCAACCAGTCTCTCCTCTTCCTGTTTATTTTCCTGAGCGTACCAATCCAGGGGAAGCACTGCTTCGTACGTTAGATGTGCGCAGAGCTTTGAAGTACTACCTGCTTCGCACCAAAGAATACTGGAAGTCAAAGCAGTTGTTTGTTTCCTTTGCCCCAGGTAGAGAGGGTGCTTCAGTTTTGAATCAATTGCATTGTGTTCTGCTGCAATAAGTACGGCAAAGAATTGTTGGAGCTGTTGAGGCTGATTCCATAAGAGGCATGGCTACCTCTATGGCTTGTTTCCGAGGGGTCTCAGCTGCTGGCATACGTGCGGCTGCCACCTGGAGTACCGGCCATACTTTCACCAAACACTACAGTCTGGACATTGCCTCAAGAGCCCATGCAGGTTTTGGCATGGCTGTGCTGCAGGGCCTCCTGTCTTAGTTTTATGGAGAGCCCTCCTCCCAGACTGTCTGTTTGCACCTGTAACTGCTTGGGACTCATTCCTACGATGTGACCTAATGACTGAGTACCCCTTAAGAAGATAGAACAGTTATGTAAGAACTTACTGTAACAGTAGATCTTCGAGGGGATCTCAGTCATCAGGTTGACTTTCCCTCCCACCATCCCCCTTCTTGGGGCTCTTGTCTAGGAACTGGCTGTCTGGTGTATCCAGCCTTTCATACGAGTCTGGGCACCGCTCGCTCTCTCTCTCTCTCTCTCTCTCCTTGGTTCCCCATGGCTAGAGCTTTGCTCCCTTCATCTCTTTGGGAAAGAACTGAGGAGAGAGTGGGGCTGCTCACGCCTTTATAGGGTTGGTGACGTCAACAGACATCGACGGCGTGGGTGGCTCCAGTTGTACTGCTGAAAATCTTCTGTGTGGATCCTGCTTCACCGATGGTGAAGTTCCTACAGTGCAACCTGATGACAGAAATCCCCTCTAAGATCTACAGTTATGGTAAGTTCTTATAGAACTGTTCTTTTTCCTGTCTGCTCAGTTGAGTCTGTCTATGCTCTCTATGCCAGTAGTAGTGTTTTTTTTTTTTTACTTACTGCACTTTTTCAGCCAGGACAGCTCTTCTCGCAATTGTCCACTGTCCGCAACATATGAACATATACGAAATCGCCAGCAGAAACAGGCCACATAGAAACATAGACTTTGACGGCAGATAAGGACCGCTTTGCCCACCTAGTCTGCCCATTTCCCTACCTATTGGATAAGCTGCAGATCCTAGTTTACCAATAGCCTACTTCTTCCTACCCCTGACCAGAATTGCCTTATGTCTGTCCCATGCATTCTTGAATTCCCCCACTACCTCTTCAGGAAGGCCATTCCATGTGCCCACCACCCTCTCTGTGAAAAAATACTTCCGCACATTGCCCCTCTCTATCTTCAAATTGTATCCCCTTGTTCTTGCACATCTCTTTTTCTGAAAGATGCTACCCTCTTGGACTTTGTTGATTTCCTTGAGGTACTTGAAAGTTTCTATCATGCCCACTTTTCCCAAGGGTATACACATTAAGCTCCTTTAGTCTCTCTTTGTATGGCTTCTATTGCAGACCCTGCACCATTTTAGTTGCCCTCTGCTGGACTGCCTCCATCCTGTCTGTGTCCTTGCGGAGATGGGGTTTCCAGAACTGTACACAGTACTCCAGATGGGGTCTCACCAACTGTCTGTACAGTGGGATAACAACTTCCTGTTTCCTACTGGTGATACCTCTCCCTATACATCCCAGTATCCTCCCTAGCCCTCCTTACTGCCTTCTCACATTGCTTGCTTACCTTTAGGTCATCTGATATGACTACCCCAGGTCTCTTCCATTTTTGCTGTTGTTAATCCCCCCCCATTGTATATTCATCCTTTGGGTTTTTGATTCCTAGGTGCATTACTTTGGAGACACCCCGCGTCTCCACAGCAATGGGAAGTAGAGCCTTCTCTGTCTCTGCACCCTCTCTGTGGAACAAGCTCCCACAGTTTATCCGAGCATCCCCCTCACACCTTGCCTTCAAACAGTCCATGAAAACCTGGCTCCTAGCAGCTACTGACTGTCACTGCACCCAGTAATTAACTCTAAGGCATCCTAATGCCCATGCCTCCTTTCCTCCCCTGCCCTTCTGTTCATCCCCTCCCTCGTCATTGTAGTTCTCTATAACCCTCCTTCCCTTGCTACCTCAAATCCATGAACTGATGCGAGACTCTAACTATATGAACTCGTACAACTTTACTGATGACTGTACTAAACTGGTCTCACATCATATTTATAATGCTACATATACTCTCCTGCAACATGTAATGTGGCTCCAGTATCTCATGTCATTGGAATGGGCTCAGGAGGCGGGGGAGCAGGCAGGGGTACTAAACAAGTACTTTGCCTCGGTATTTAGGGAGGGAGACATGGGCTGCATAAAACCGGAAGGGGGAGAGATGAGAGGATCAGAAGAGGCTGGGGTACCTGGAGGGCCAGGGCCAGAGGAGTATGGGGGCCTTATTGAGGGGGAGGCTAGGGAGCATGAAATCACAAAGAGCAGCGTGAGGGAAGCCCTATGGGCGCTGAAAGCTGACAAGGCACCAGGACCGGAAGGGCTGCATCCAAGAGTGCTGAAGGAACTGGCAGACGAACTAGCAGCTCCACTAGCTTTGCAGTTCAGCGCCTCTCTCCAGACAGGGAGGGTGCCCCAAGATTGGAGGGTGGCTCATGTGGTGCCTATCCACAAAGAGTGGTCTAAGGAGGAGATGGGAAATTACAGGCCTGTCAGATTAATGTCAGTGGTAGACAAACTAATGGAGGGCTTCATCAAAGGGATGCTTGGGAGACAGCTGCATAGGCTGGGGCACATGGATGATAAATAGTATGGTTTCATCGGAGATCGTGCTAGACCAACCTCATAGATTTTTACAACTGGGTGACAGGGGCCCTGGACAGGCAGAGACCAGTGGACATCTTATATCTGGATTTCAGTAAGGCGTTTGACTCGGTACTCCACTTCGGATTATTGACAGAGTTGGGTGGGATGGGGGTGGGAAGACAGTTGCTTAGATGGGTGGAAAACTAGCTTACAGATAGAACACAGAGGGTGGTGGTTGGTGGGATAGTCTCCTCCTCTAGGAAAGTCTTCAGTGGGGTACCCCAGGGTTCAGTATTGGGACCACTCCTGTTCAGCGCCTATGTCTCTGATATAGGGATGGGAGTTTGGAGTAGGATGAGCCTCTTTGCGGATGACTCTAAATTGGGAGCACTGGCCGACGGGGAGGAAACGAGGGTGGCAGTCCAGAGGGATCTGGATACCCTGGAGGGTTGGTCAAGGAGGTGGGGGCTGAGGTTTAATCGGGGGAAGTGTGGGGTGTTGCATCTGGGGTTCAGAAACCCAGGGCATGTATACACCATGGGAGGGGTCTCACTGCAAGCCACTTTGAATGAAAGGGACCTCGGGGTGGTGGTAGACACCAGAATGAACAACAATGAGAACTGCAGAAGATCGGCGGCAAAGGCAAACAAGATACTGGGCTTCATAGCCCGGGGAATAACATCCAGGAGGAGCGAGGTGATTCTACCTCTGTATAATGCCTTGGTCAGGCCGCATCTTGAGTATTGCGTGCAGTTCTGGAGACCTCACCTTAGGAAGGACATAGTACTGTTGGAGAGGGTCCAGAGGAGGGCAACCAGGATGATCCAGGGCATAAGTGATAGGACCTATGAGGAAAGGCTTGAAGCCCTTAGGCTGTATTCGCTGGAGGAGAGGATAGACGGGGGGTCATGATTTAGGTATTCAAATATGTGAAAGGGATTAACAGGGAAAGAGCCAAAGAAATGTTCAGGCTAAAGCAAGGGGGCACAACCAGAGGCCATGAATGGAAGCTGGAGGGAGAAACCTACAGGGGAGAGTGTAGAGGGCATTACTTCACTGAGAGGGTGGTGGAACCATGGAATGCATTGCCCGGGAGTCCAGTCGAGCAAGGCACTGTGGAGGGCTTCAAGAGGGGGTGGGACAGATGCATGGGTGTACTGATGCCAAGGCTGACCTTCTCGGAGGCCAGGGAGGGAGGAGGAGGAGGAGCTAGCGACCAATAGGGGCCACTTTTCACACTGTGTGTGCCTGGCCATTGCCTTGTACTATTATGTTATCTGTATTTCTTTTTTACCAGACCACCTCGTGCCCAAGGTGTGAATTTACAGTACAGATTGAAGTTTCCCTATATGTGTTGCTGTGTTTCTCTCTGTTGCTTGCCACCCTGTGGCCTGGGTCGTGACTGAAAATGGTCCTCTGGATCAGTGCACTTACCCGGTAAACAAAGGCATAAATAAATACATACATAAATAAACTTTGTACTTCCTTGCGCTAAATCTAAGCTGCCATTCTTTTGGTCATTCCTCCAACCTTGCCAAGTCCCTTCTCATCCTTTCCACCCCGCCTTGTGTATCAACCCTGTTGCAGATCTTTGTGTCCTCTACAAAGAGGCATACTTTTCCTTCCAGTCCCTCTGCAATGTCACTTATAGACATTAAAAAGGACTGGACCTAGTACTGAACCCTGCGGTACCCCGCTAGTAACCCCTTCTCTTCCGAGTGGACTCCGTTTACTTTTACTCTCTGTGTCCTGTTGTCCAGCCAATTTTTTACCCAGACTACCACCCTGGGACCCACTCCCAGGCTGGCTAATTTGTTTATTAATCTTTTGTGTGGGTCTGTGTCAAATGCCTTGCTGAAGTCTAGGTAGGCCATGCCCACAGCCCCTCCCTGGTCTACTACTTTGGTCTGACATGACCTTCCTGCTGTGAATCCATGCTGTCTTGGGTCCTGTGCCCCGCTAGCCTCTAGGTACTAATCAGTTCTTTCTTTCAGAATTGATTCCATCATTTTCCTTACCACTGAGGTCAAGCTAACAAGTCTGTAGTTTCCTGCTTCTGCTTTACTCCCACTTTTGTGAAGGGGAATCACATCTGCCCTCCTTCAGTCCTTAGGTAACACACCATCCTCCCATGATTTGTTAAAAAGGGTGCATACTAAAATGCCAGCAGAACAGGCCTAACGGTCTTTCATGTCTGCTCATTTGGTCAGCCCCCACGCTGGGAGCTGAGCTTGCTGCCCCCCTCGCTCTCTCTCTGTCTTCTCCCTTTCCAGTCCCAGATATTCTCGCTGCACAGGACTTTGCTTCCAGAACCCTTCCCCTGTCCCACCCCTTCTAGAACTCCTCCACCATCTCTGCCTCCACCAGCCCCCTGGACAGCGCATTCCATGGCTCCACCACCCTCTCAATGAAGTAGCGCCTCCTCCTTTCTCCCCTGAATCTCCCCCCCCTCCAGCTGATACCCATGCCCTCTAGTTGCCCCCCCCCTTCCTTTGGAGCACCGTGACTGCTCCTCCCTATTTATCCCCTTCATGTATCTGAAGACCTCTATCATGTCCCCCGTCCCTTCTCTGTTCCAATGCGTACATATTTTGCTCTTCGAGCCTCTCCCCATTGGTCCTGTCCCCCAAGCCCCAGATCATTTTGGTTGCCCTCCTCTGGACCCTCTCCAGGAGTTTGATGTCCCTCTTTAAGTGTGGCCTCCAAAACTGCATGCAGTACTCGAGGTGCGGCCTCACCAAACAGTTATACAGAGGGAGTATCACTTCCCTCCTTCTGGAGGTGATCCCCCTAGCGATGCATCCCAGCATACTGTTGGCCTTGGCCCTGCCCTCCTACAAGTCTCAGAGTTGTTCATCTTGACATCCACCACCACCCTCCGGTCCCTCTCAGCCACTGAGACTTGTAGCATCCCCCCCATCCCAAGGGTGCACACTTGGCCCGGGTTTCTGGCTCCCAGGTGCAGTACCTTGCATTTTCCTTTATTGAACCTCAGCTTGCACTTTCTAGACCACCTTTCCAGAGCCTCCAGGTCCCCCTGTAGAGGTGTCACTAGTTTTCCTCTTAGTTCTTTAAGAATTCTGGGGTGAATCCCATCAGGCCCCATTGCTTTGTCCACCTTCAGTTTTAGGAGTTCTTTCAGAACCCTTTCTTCTGTGAAAGGACTGGTATCGACCCCCCTATCCAGAGTGCTTCTATTGATTGGATTAGGTACCTCCCCCTCTTGCTTTTTCACTGTCCCAGTCTGCCCACCCACCCTCCCTCACTGTCCCTCTCTGCCCACTTACCCTCCCATAGACCCACATGGTCTATCAAGTCTTCCAGAATGTGCAGCTAGTACTTCATCTTGCAGCTGCCCCTCCTGCTCCCCATCACCGTATCCCTTCCTCTTACTCTGTCCCACTCCCTTTTGAAACTGCCCACCATCTTAGAGGACATCAGATCTTCCGGTAGGGTATTCCACTTGTCCACTACCCTTTCTGTGAAAAAGTGTCTCCTTACCTCCCTCCTAAACCTTCTCCCCTCTAATCTCAGTCTGTGCCCTCTTGTGTCCCTCCCTCTCCTCAGCTGAAAGGTCCCTTCTGTGTTAGGATCTTAGGAACATTGCCAGGATCAAGCACCTTGTTCCATCCAGTGATCTGCCCATTCTAGTTCATGCCTTTGTGACCTCGTGCCTTGACTATTGCAACTCCCTTTACTTAGGGCTTCCTGGGGTTGATATCCGCCGCTTTCAGCTAGTGCAGAACGCGGCAGCTCGCTTATTGACTGGGGTATCTAGGAGATCTCATATTACCCCAGTGCTGCGTGGTCTGCACTGGCTGCCGATTCAGTGACGGATCACCTTTAAGGTAGGTTTGTTAACCTAGAAAGCCCTACACGGACTTGGTCCTGACTACTTGAAAAAGCTTCTGATTCCTTATGCCCCTTTGCGTCAGCTCTGCTTAGCTGACATGGGGTTGCTGGAGATTCTGAGGGTTACCTTGAATTCTTCTGGGGCTCACACTTTTATGTTTGTTGCCCCAACCCTCTGGAATTCTCTACCCCATCAGCTTCGGTAGTGCAGGACTATGGAGAGCTTTAAGCAGGCACTGAAAACGTTTTTATGGTCTAAAGCATTTCCTAATATTCTGTGATTTTAATCGTTTTATGAATTATTTTGAGACTGTTGTGAAGCGCCTTCATATTTGAAAGGTGCTCAATTAAATAAAGATTATTATTATTATTAGTCTTGTTAATCCCTTTCAGATACTTAAAGGTCTCTGTCATATCCTCCCTGTCCCTCCTGTCTTCCAGCGAGTACATTTTCATCTCTCTCAGTCTGTCCTTATAAAGCCTGTCCCCCAAACCCTGTATCTTCTTCATGGCCCTGTGTTGCACCCCCTCCAATAACCTTATGTCCTTTTCAGGAACGGGTGCCAGAATTGCAAGCAATACTCCAGGTGGGGCCTGACCAGTGATCTGTACAGGGGCAGTATAACCTCACTCCTGCTGGAAAAGATCCCCCTTGCTATACACCCCAGCGTTTTGCTGGCCTGTGCTGCCACCTTCCTGCACTGGGCTGAGTTGTTCATGCTCCCTGTTATGATTACTCCTAGGTCCTTTTCAAGCAACATGAAGTCTTGCTGTATTCTGACTAATGCAGTTAGCCCCAGCCTTTAAACTGCCCTGGAGAACAAAGGGTTAAACTTTCTATTCAGAGCATAGATTGCTGAGCTCGAGTTCGGTTGATGCCTCTGTCTGTTTCCCTTTGAAATCTAGCCGTCAGATTTTTACTCCGCCTCACTGAACAGTTGCTACAGAGATTTCTCCTGCAGCTCGGTTCGAAAGTCGGTTGAAGTGTTGGTTTACTGTCGGTTTTTAACCAAAATTTATTTCCGCATAGTCGGTTCAGTCTCTGTTTGTGGTACCGTGAGTACTAGATAGGTTTTGTACTGTTTTTCTGTGTGAAACTTGTAAAAGTGTGGATCGGTACGGCCGAACCAATCATTTGTTGATCTTGTATCTTTCTTTAGTGTGTGGCTACGGTCCTTATTGGTTCTAAAAAGCGTGTTTGTGCGTTTTTCCAAGACCCATGTGCACGGTTAGGAACAGATAAGAGAGTCTTGCCTGGCGGTTGCCAAAAAAAGGGTAAGTTGGTTAGGTTGGCCATGTCTGAGAAACCCAAGAAAAAAAACGGGCCCACTGGGTTTCAACACTGCAGTGAGTGTGGGGAGGTCTTTGCTAAGGCTGATGCCCACACCACCTGTGTTTATTGTCTGGGGTTTGAACACCTCGATTCAGACTGCCAAATTTGTAATCACTTTCCCAAATCTACCCTTGAAAAGAGATTAGGTAGACTGAGGGAAAAGGAGGCCAAGAAATCCGCTGACCCGGATGGCCAGCCCGGTTCGGTTCCGACCAAACCAGAAGGAGTGCCCTCTGACCAGGGCGATACTTCTTCGGGCAAAAGGAGAGCCGATCCCGAGGGTTCGGTTCTGACAAAAAGAAAATGCAAAGAGAAATCGTCCGGATCGGATCCAGAAGTCCATGTTCTGACCGCCGAAGAAATAGCCAGAGCGATTCGGATTGTAGAATTGCTTCGCCCGGTTCCGACCGATCCGGTGCCTATTGGCAGGGGCTTGGTTCAGTCGGTTCCCCTGGTTCACGATTATACCCCTGAAGAATTTTATGAACCAGAGTTTGAGGAGGAGGGGGAGTTGGAAGATGATGCTGGTGATGGGGAAAGTCTGGATGTGCCTGTGGAACCGGACATCTACCCAGACAGACCTTCAGGTGTATCCCCTCCTAGGCTTTCTGAGTCCCCTTCCCACTTTATGTTCTACAGAAAGGTGGCTGAGACCCTCCTGCTTCCTATGGAGGATCAAGAGGAGCCTGATTTTGTGGAAATGATGGACATCCCAGAGTCTAGGAGACTGTCTGTTCCCCTCCACAAATCTTTTGGGAAGCAGACACAAAAAATCCTGAAGTCTCCCAATTCTATACCTCCTGTTGATAGAAGAATGGACAAGAGGTATACACTTTCAGGCTCAGATATGGAGTTTTTATATCAGCAATGCAGCCATGTTGGGGTTGTGCAGGCTGCTGCCTGTGATAAGGCAAACATTCCCTTAGACCCCCCCCAGACAAAGACTCCAGGAAGACTGATGCCATGGCAAAAAAACAGTACATGGCATCTTCCTTGAGAATCAGGCAAGCAAATTATATGGCCTATACAGCCAGGTACCAGAAGTCCAGGTGGGACACTGTACTGTCACTGGCTAAACAGGCCTCCCCCCAGCTAGCCAAAGAGCTGTAGGAGGTGGCTACAGATGGGATTGAGGCATCAAAAGTTCAGTTTCATGCTGCTGTGGACTCCAGTGATGTGTCATCAAGAGTCATGGCTACATCTGTGGCTCTTCGGAGAATGGCTTGACCCAGATGTACTAGCCTCTCACAGGATACCCAAGCTAAGGCCATGGATTTTCCTGTAGTGGGTAATTCTCTGTTTGGGGAGCAGACAGAGAATTACATGAAGAAAATGGATGAGTACAGGACCACCTACAGGAGAGCTCAGGCCAAGGAGAGGCAGGCAACTCCTCAAAGGCAGCAGTCTAGGGGCAGGGGCAGGCCTTTTCACAGGCCTTTTTACCAAGCACAGGCCTCTTCTCCCTTTTCACAGAGGGGTTCTTCAGAGGGAGAGGCAGAAGGGGGATGAGCAGGGCTGCATCCACTCCTCAGCCTAAGGCCCCTGCCAAGCAGACAAGTGGGTCCTGGAAGTAGTAAGCCAGGGACTGGTTCTCAGCTTCAAAAAATTTCTGAAGATGAGAGCAAGATCTTTTCCACCTGCAGGTCTCTCAGAAACCCTTGCCCTAGAGGCAGAGGTTTCATCTCTGCTGGCTTTAAGAGCCATAGAGAGAGTACCTACCCTACACTGGGGCAAAGGTCTGTACTCCAGGTACTTCCTTACCCCCAAAAAAGACAGGGGAGTGGCGACCCATCCTAGACCTAAGATACCTAAACAAACATCTTTTAAAACCAAAGTTCAAGATGATAACTCTGGGAATAATCCTTCCCTCTCTAAGGCCAGGGGACTGGCTAGCCTCCCTGGACCTCAAAGATGCCTATTTTCACATTCCCATCCGGTGCTCCCACAGAAAGTATCTCAGGTTCGAGTTGCCCTCAGGCCATTATCAGTTCAGAGCAATGCCCTTTGGCCTAACTTCAGCCCCAAGGGTCTTCACAAAGTGCCTGGCAGTAGTAGTTGCCTTTCTAAGGAGGCAAAAGATTTCCATTTTTCCATATCTGGATGACTGGCTAATAGTGGGCCAGTCTTCAGACCAAGTCAAGTCAGACCTGCAAGTCACCCAGCAAGTGCTCACTTCTCTAGGATTTCTTCTCAACCTTCCCAAGTCAGTTCTTGAGCCAGTCCAGCTTCTTACCTTTATAGGGGCAGAGCTGGATACGGTCAAAGCAAAAGCCTTTCTTCCCCTGGAAAGGGCAAGGGTTCTTATAGAACTAGCCTCTTCCTTCAGCCTTCAGGTGTCTCGACCAGCAAGGCATTTCCTCCAGCTCTTGGGCCACATGGCAGCTTCTATGGCAGTGGTCCAAGGGGCAAGGTTCCAGATGAGGGACATTCAGTTCCATCTGAGGGCCTTTTGGTCTCAAAGGAAGGATTCCCTTACAAACTGATCCCAGTGACTCTGACCTTGATCTAAGCCCTTCAATGGTGGCAGGATCAGGACAATTTAAGGCAAGGGGTCCCATTTGCCACTCAGTCTCATTCAATGGTCCTTACCACAGATGCTTCTCTTCTGGGCTGGGGAGCCCATCTGGGGACCCTCACTGCCCAGGGACTGTGGTCTCCTCGGGAATCCCTTCTGCATATCAATCTCCTAGAACTCAGGGCAGTTTTTCTGGCCCTGCAAGCTTTCTCTCAGTCAGTACAGAACAAGGTGGTTCAGGTCAGAACAGACAACACCACCACCACCATGTGGTACATCAGCAAGCAGGGAGGCACTCGGTCTACGGCCTTGTGCACAGAAGCTATGAAGTTGTGGTCCCTGGCTTATTCCCTGCAAACCTCTCTGATAGCAGTTCACCTTCCAGGGAAGGACAATGTGCTAGCAGATGCACTGAGCAGGATCTCACAGGGCCATCACGAATGGTCCCTGGACCCTCTGGTATCGAAGGTGATTTTTTTCAAGGTGGGGCACTCCAGAGATAGATCTTTTTGCAGCCCCAGACAATCACCAACTTCTTCTCTTTTGTTGCAGACCCCTAGTCTTGGGCTCAGTCCCCCTGGATGCTCTGATTCTGAACTGGGAAGGGAAATTTCTGTATGCCTTTCCTCCCTTTCCTCTTCTGTTCAAAGTTTTAGTCAAGATAAGGTCACAACCTTGCAAAGTGATTCTGATTGCTCCAGACTGTGCCAGACAGCCCTGGTACCCCCTGTTGCTGTCCCCAGCAGTCCATCTTCCCCTGTCTCTTCCCATGAATTACAACCTGTTAACCTCCTTTCAGGGGAGGATTTGGTACCCCAATCTTCAGTCTCTCAATCTTAAGACATGGTTCTTGAAGAGTTAGAGTTTGCTGACTTGCATCTATCTCAGGGGGTTCTGGATATTCTCAAAGCTTCTCGAAAGCCCTCCACCAGAAAGACTTATAACTCCAAATGGAAGAGATTCAGCATTTGGTGTTCCAAGAAGCATATTTCTCCAGATACTGCTGAATTGCCTACAGTTCTGGATTATATGGCCCATCTTAATGGCCTGAGCCTCAGACCAGCTACTCTCAAGGTACACTTGTCAGCTGTTTCTGCTTTTCTGTCAGTGGGGAAGTCTTCCTCACTATCATCTCATCCTGTATTCTGTAAATTTTTTAAAGGATTGCTTCATACTAATCCTCCCTTTAGAGACCCTGCCCCTGCCTGGGATTTAAATGTTTGCATTGCTCAATTTATGCAACATCCTTTTGAGCCTATGTCCTCAGCAGAGCTTAAGTACTTGACTTGGAAAACTGTGTTTTTGGTAGCCATTACCTCTGCCAGACGTATCAGTGAATTGCAAGCCCTGTCAGTAGAACCTGATTTTATCTCCTTTCACAGGGATAAAGTGGTCCTTAGAACCAATAGAAGGTTCTTGCCCAAAGTGGTTTCAGATTTCCACTTGAATCAGTCTATGTCTCTTCCTGTTTTCTTCTCTGATCATTATTCCTCAGGAGAGAGGAGGCTACACAGTTTAGATCTTAAAAGAGCCCTTAGCTACTACATAGAGCATACCAAGGGTCACAGGTTTGAGTCCCTTCAGTTGTTCCTCACTTATGGAGAAGTGGGAAAGGGCAAACCTGCCACCAAGAGAACTGTTGCCAGGTGGATTGTGTCTTGTATACAGTTCTGCTATGAGAAACTGGGAAAGATTCCACCCTCAGGCCTGAGGGCTCACTCTACAAGAGGTACAGCTGCTTCCCTGGCTGCTGCCAGGGATATTCCTCTCTTAGAAATTTGTCAAGCAGCCAGCTGGAAAACAGTCCATAACTTTACCAAGCATTATTCTCTGGATATCCAGGCTAGGAGTGATGCTCGGTTTGGCACAGCAGTACTTCAGAGCCTTTTCCCAAAGTAGGTTCTGTCCCTCCTCCATGGAGGTACTGCTTGGTAGTTCTGCATTAGTCAGGAACACAGCAAGACTTCATGTTGTTTGAAAAAAAAATTACTCACCTTAGTAATTATGTTTCTTCTATTGGAGTCTTGCTGTATTCTGACCTCCCCCTTCTCAGAACCTTGTTTTTGGGAAGTGGGTGGGCAGGCGCAGTGTTGCACCTCAGGGGTGCTTCTTTACACCCTCTGCTTTTTTGTTTGGGTGTTTATTTTGTTGTTATTCTTATTTGAATTGGTTTTGTGTTTTGTGTTTTCTGACTTGAATCTTCCTTTGGGAATCCAAAATCTTTCTGTTGCCAGTTGGCTAGTAAAAATGTTACAATTTCCACATAGGATAGCTAGTGAGTTTTTGCTCGTAAGAATCTGACGGTTAGATTTCAAAGGGAAAGAGACAGAGACATCAACCGAGCTCGAGCTCAGCATTCTATGCTCTACATAGAAAGTTTAACCCTTTGTTCTCCGGGGCAGTTTAAAGGCGGGGGCTAACTGCATTAGT
The DNA here is from genome assembly GCA_016271365.2 of Neoceratodus forsteri. Taxonomy (NCBI): domain Eukaryota; kingdom Metazoa; phylum Chordata; order Ceratodontiformes; family Ceratodontidae; genus Neoceratodus; species Neoceratodus forsteri. The sequence continues at coordinate 284,285,606 of CM028129.1, forward strand.
CAGAATACAGCAAGACTCCAATAGAAGAAACATAATTACTAAGGTGAGCAATTTTTCCTTCCTCTGCGGTATTTCCCAGCTGCACTCCATTCAGGTGATAGTCCCTCCTTTGGTTCTTTGCTCCAAAGTGCAACACCTTGCACTTCTTGGCATTGAAACCCAGCTGCCATGTTGCTGTCCACTCCTGCAGTTTAGTCAGGTCCTCCTGCAGCCCCTTCCACCTCTCACTGTCATCAACCACGGCTCCCATTTTGGTATCATCCGCGGACAGACTGATCTTGTGCCTGATCTCGTGTGAAATATCGGCTATACGTATCCCAAATAGTTCTGGTTCCAATACAGATCCCTGTGGCACCTTGCTCGTCACCACTTTCGGTGATGAGAGTCCCCCCCCCACTACCACCCTTTGCTGCCTCCCCTTCAGCCAGTTTGTGATCCAATCCACTAATTTTGGCCTGACCCCCACATATTCCAGTTTCCCTCCTAACCTCCCATGCGGTACTGAATCAAAGGCCTTGCTGAAATCCAAATACAGGACATCTGCTGCGTGGCCTTTGTCCAGTTCCCATGTCACCCAGTTGTAGTATTCTACGAGGTTGGTTTGGCATGATTACAAACCCGTGCTACTTCTAATCCTGGAGACCACTGTCCTCCGGGAGGCTAACCAGTCTCTCCTTGAGGATGGTCTCCATGAGCTTCCCCGTGATCGATGTGAGGCTCACTGGCCGATAGTTCGCTGGTTCATTCTTTGGGCCGCTTTTGTGGATGGGTACCACATGAGCCATCCTCCAGTCCTGCGGTACACATCCCGTGTCCAGATAGGTGTTGAACAGGTCACCCAGTGGCCTCGCCAGGACCTCTGCTAGCTCCCTTAACACTCTTGGATGAATGCCATGTGGTCCTGGTGCTGTGTCCACTCTTAGAGCCCTGAGCCATTCCAGTACCCTGCCCTCTGTAATCGCTACATCTGTTATCAATTCTGCCCATCCTTGTAACCTCCCTAGACTTCTGTGTTGTATACTTCTGGCTTATCGTTATCTGAAGTCAAGGGAGTGCCTCAAGCGGACTTCGCACAACTTGAGCATAATCTAATAAAGGCAAAGCTTCTGCTCAATGCTAAGAAGACTAAAGCGATGATATTCTCCCGCAGTGCTGTCACAGGCCCCCCCAATACCCTTGCCCAAGACTTCATTGTCACCACGCTAAACGAGCCTCTGGAAGTTGTAACCAAATTTAAATATCTGGGCATCCGGATCGACAATAAATTATCTTTCAATGGCCATGTCGAAGATGTCTCTAGAAGGTTAAAAGCAAGGTTAGGTTTCTTCTACAGAAATAGGCCCCTTTTCCCCCTTGAAACTCGAAACAAGCTTGTACAGGCCACTTTTCTCCCCCTACTCGACTATGGCGATGTAATCTATTCCTCCACCACTCTTGCAAATCTAAGTAAACTGGACATCCTTTATCACCGTGTTACGGTTCATTACCAACTCCCCTTACCGTTCGCACCACTGTGACTTATATGCAGCTGTTGGTTGGACATCCCTTACTACTAGATGCCTGCTCCATGTTGGGCTATGGACTCTTAAACTGTTCCTGCAGAAATTGCCAAGCTATCTCTCTTCCCTTATTAGTATCTCACATAGTGCATACTCGTTAAGAAAATCTGACTTTATTATGCTTGGTATACCAAGGATGCGGACCTCCTTTGGTAAACGTGCTATTGCATATGCCCTTCCCTCCATTTGGAACCAATTACAAACCGTACTGAAACTAACTAGCACAGTTTCAATAAACTTCTACAAATCGCTAAGTTCAGCAAAATAAAAGACACCTGTAACTGTCATTAAGTCTCTTCCTTCCCATGTGTGCCATATTTATCCACTGGTAAGGTATAATTGCTTTGTCATATTAACTACTTTCCTTCCTTCTACTCCTGGCTTTATCTATGCTTACGCTCCCTGCTACTCTATCAAATCACTCCCCAGAAAGAACTGGAAGGGACAGGATCAGTTGTGTTCCAGGACAGTAGCTGCTTTCCCTTCCCCTTCTACTCCTGGCTTTATCTATGCTTACGCTCCACTGCTGCTCTATCAAATCACTCCTCCCCCAGAAAGAACTGGAAGGGGACAGGATCAGTTGTGTTCCAGGACAGTAGCTGCTGCTGTTGTTTTCACAGGGTTCTTGTGGATTTTACTTGGTAGGTTAGTTCTTTTCTTTCTTACTTCTAAGGGGCTAGCAGGGTATTGTTTTGGGGGATGCTGGATGTTTGTAAACTGATTTGGTGGCTGTAAGTGGGGCCCTTTTTGTGGATGTTTCACTGTGTAACAGGCTGCGCTGGTAGAGGCCTATTTCTTCTGATTTAAAACCTATTTGGTGGGATTTGCTTGGGCCTGGTTCTTTAGCTGTTGGGCTTGGAGGGGAGACACAGGGCTGATACACTCTCTCTCGAGTCAGGTGTCTGCCCAAGACTCTCCCTCCCCAGAAGTCTGCAAATTTATAGGGGAACACCTGCCCTGCAATTGGAGGAAAAGGCTGCTGGTGCAGCTCATGTAGCTCTAGCCACTGGGGGTTGGATTTAAAGGCTGGGAGAGAGAAGCTTAGGGAGTTGTTCATTTCCCTTATAAGTTTAATGTGTTGTACTGCACCTAGTAACAGGGTTACTGGTGTACAGTGGGACTGTCTCTAAGATTAGTGGGTGACCTGATTAGGCAGTAGGGGTATCTTGGACTAGGGGGGAACCTGGTGGCTCACCCAAGGAAACCTATTTGGAAGGGGATGGAACCACACGTCATTAGGGCGGCATCTTTGGGAGGGTGGTGGGGTGCACAAGGTGTGGAGCAGCCATGATACTGGACTGGGCTTGAAGTTTGGTGGTTGCCCAGTGTGCAACAGCTAGCACAGCTTAGGGAGGAGGTTGCAGGGATTAGGAGAAAGCTGGGGAAGGGGGGTATGGTTGGGGAAGGGGCTGGGAATCTCCTACAGGGTTGCACCAAGCACTGGGGTGGGGTATAGGAAAGGAGTGCAGGAGAATACTCAGGGGTCACATAGGGACCCTGGCAGAGGGGTCCAAAGGACACTACCAAGGAAGCAGGCAGGTAACTGGGGACCCTCACAAAGGGGACGGAGGGACAACATTCTCAGGGAAGTAGGCAGATGGCCAGGGCTGGACAGAAGGAAGCAAGGCGGGGAGGTGGATCAGACCTTACACTCAGTAACCACTTCAATTCTCTTCTTCTGCTCAAGGATGAGGGGGGTGATGTAGCCATGACAGAGGTGGTTAGAGACGGAAAGGAGTGGGAGTGGGAGGCAGGAGGCAGGGGCCAGATAGCAGGAAGAACAGGGGGGGACCTGGAATGCAGGAGAATGGGGGGAGCAGTGAATCAGAGCAGGAGGGGCAGGGGGAAGAGGGAGGAAAGTGCAAGGAGAAGGACCAGTTGGGAGGAAAGGTAAAGGAGAAGGACCAGAAGTACAAGGAGGATTCAGTAAAGGGAGCTGAGGGTTTAGGCCAGGGGAGCACGACGAGCAAGGAGGAACTAAATGGAGACAGGAAGGAAGGGAGGATGAGCCAGGCTAGTTTAGCAGATGGGGGAGAAGGACCAGTTGCGAGCAGTGAGGGGGGAATTACAAGGTACAGAAGGATACTCAGGAGGAGGAGAGGCATAGGATTGGAGGAGGGGTGGCCATGGTAAATAAGGAGGGGGTGGCATGTGGCACCCAGATAGGGGGAGGAACAAGGAGCCAGCTGGGTGGAGGGGCCTGTAGAAAGGATGAGGGACATGGAAGGGGAGAATGGAGGAAAATGAGTGGTCAGAGTGCTCCTGCTGGGGGATTCTATGATCAGGGGTATCAAATGGGATAGGGAGGGAGAAGCCTGGCCAGTTAGAACAAGATGCTTACCTGGACTAACGGTGCACAGGGCTAAGCACCAGGTATATCAGCTGGCAAAGGATTGTGGGGGTTCCCCAGACATACTGGTCCACCTGGGTTCAAATGACATTGAGGGAAATAGCGAGCTAGAGATACAGGCAAGATTCAGGGAGCTCGCCAGGGTCTGTCATGACATAGGATGCACAGTTTCCTTCTCAGAAATCCTGCCAGTGCCAAGGGCTAGTGGGGAACACAAAAGGAAAATTAGGGAGATAAACCAGTGGCTCAGGGAGTGGTGTGAGGCCAGAGGGTATGGGTTGATGGGGGATTGGGGGAAGACCTGGGAGGATAAGGAGCTGTATGCTAGAGATAGACTACATCTCAATTTGGAGGGAGGGAATCCTTAAGTTGAAAATAGAGGGTTCATTAGTGAAAAGTGGGGTTTAAACTTGTGAAGGGGTGGGATGGGAGAAAAGGCTGTCAAGGGGTGCCGATAAAGGAGGGACTCTGTCTCCACCCCTGGGGACCAGGAGGATTGCAGGAAAAGGCCAACTGGCAAAGTGCAGACCAGGGAAAACAGAATCCCCATGGGAACACGAGCAGGGAAATGGAACTATAGGGAAAGGGTGGAAGGTAGTCCTGCTAAATGCCAGGAGCTTGGCAATAAACGCCTGAGCTCCAGGCGATGTTAACTGAGGGAGCAGTGGATGTGGCAGCGGTCACTGAGACTTGGGCCACTGCAAGACATGACTGGGACCTGAACCTGGAGGGTTACACTATGTTCAGGAAGGACAGGGGAGGTAAGGGGAGGAGGGGTAGCAATGATAGTCAAAAACTGCATTGGCATAGGGGGAGTAGAGGAGGCGGAGGGAACCGTGGAGGCGATTTGGGTCACCTTGATAACAAGGGGGGGCAATAGAGTAAAAATAGGAGTGGTGTATAGACCCCCTGCCTGGCGGAGGAGCTGGAGGACAGTCTGGTGGCAGATGTTAGGAGACACTGCAGACTGGGCAAAGGAACGGTGGTGGTGTTGGGGGACTTAAACATGCCAGGAACAGACTGGGAGACTATGACATCCTCTGTGACCAGGGAACAGAGGTTGTTGGATGTCTTTCAAGATGCGTTCCTAACTCAGCTGGTGAGGAACCGACCAGGAGGCACTGGTACTGGATGTGGTCCTGGCAGACAGTGACCAGATTGGGGGCCTGGAGGTAAGGGACCCATTGGCGGGGAGTGACCATGCCACGGTCTGGTTCTGCCTGGACCTAGGAGGGTAGAAGGCTGCACAAAGACGGAGGTAACCGACTTCAGGGGCAGATTCAAGGAAATGGGAAGGATCCTTAAGGAGCATTTGGATGGGATTGGGTCAGACATGGACGCTGATAGTAGGTGGGAAATCATCAGGAGAGGGGTGCAGGATGCTACCAGCACCTGTGCAAGAATGAGACAATCACGGTGGGGCCCAAAACCCTGTTGGTGGACCAGGGAGGTCCAGGAGGTGTGTGAGAGAAAGCAGCCTATAAGCAATTCAAGTGCTCAAGGAGTGAAAGGATCGGGGGAGTACGAGCTGATGTCTAGAAGGGCCACTAGAGTGGTGAGGGCGGCTAAGGCAAGGAAGGAGAAGAACCTGCAGGGAAATTAGGAGAGGGAAAAGGGTTCTTTAGATACATTGGGGAAAGACGAAGGGTGAAGGGGCAGATTAGCAGGATTAAATTAGGGGAGAGATGGGCACAAGACCCGGGGGAGCAGGCTGAGGTACTAAATGAGTACTTCACCTCAGTTTTCACCAGGGAAAATGGGGGTGCTGCATCATACATGGGAGGAGACAGAGATACTGAGGAAGGGGGACCCCACCGATCGGCAGGTCTGGGGAGAGGAGGGCATCACTGGCAGGTGGGGAGGGCCAAGCAGGAGAAGAGGTACCGGAAGTGGAAATCACAGCAGATTGAGTGAGGAAGCCCTCAGCCCCTTAAGACGGAGAAAGCACTGGGGCCGGATAAATTACATCCCAGAGTGCTGAAGGAACTTGCAGATGTCCTGCGAAATCCTGGCAGAGCTTTTCACCACTCTCTGAGGACAGGGTGGGTGCCCCAAGACTGGAAGGTGGCGATATAGTGCCTATCCACAAGGGGGGATCAAGGGAGGTGGCAGGGAACTACAGGCCTGTCAGCCTGACATCGGTGGTGGGCAAGGTGATGGAGGGCATTGTCAAGGAGAAGCTGAGGGGACCTGGATAAGTCAGGGTGCCTGGACGATAGACAGCATGGATTCATCCCGGGGAAGTCGTGTCAGACAAACCTGGTGGAGTTCTATGACTGGGTGACAAGTGCCTTGGACCTGGGTAGACCAGTGGATGTCCTCTTTCTAGACTTCAGCAAGGCATTTGACTCTGTTCCTCACGTGGGCCTGTTGGATAAGCTGGGAGAAATGGGGGTGGGGAACCAGATGATCAGATGGATAGGCAATTGGCTCCAGGACCGGACCCAGAGGGTCGTAGTTGGTGGGATAGTCTCATCCCCAAGGAGGGTCATTAGTGGGGTCCCACAGGGATCAGTCCTTGGGCCCCTTCTGTTCAACGCCTACGTATCTGACATAAGGACAGGAGTCAGGAGTGAGATGAGTCTCTTTGCAGATGACTCGAAACTGGGGGCAGTGGTGGATGGGGAGGAGGGAGGGTGGCTCTGCAGGGGACCTGGAGGCTCTGGAAAGATGGTCTAGAAAGTGGAAGCTGAGGTTCAATGCAGGGAAATGCAAGGTACTCACCTGTAGGCCAGAAACCCAGGCCAAGTGTACACCCTGGGGAAATGCTACAAGTCTTGATGGCTGAGAGGGACCTGGGGTGGTGGTGGATGTCAAGTGAACAACTCTGAGACTTGTAGGAGGGCAGCAGCCAAGGCCAACAGGATGCTGGATGCACGCTAGGGGATCACCTCCAAATGAGGGAAGTGATACCCCTCTATATAACTGCTTGGTGAGGCCGCACCTGAGTACTGCGTGCAGTTTTGGAGGCCACACTTAAAGAGGGACATTAACCTCCTGGAGAGGGTCCAGAGGAGGGCAACCAAAATGATTTGGGGCTTGGGGGACAGGACCTATGAGGAGAGGCTCGAAGAGCTAAATATGTACACATGAAGAGGGTAAATAGGGGAGGAACAGTGAGGGTGCTTCGAAGGAAGGAGGAGGGGGCCACTAGAGGGCATGGGTGGAAGCTGGAGGGGGGAAGATTCAGGGGAGAAAGGAGGAGGTGCTACTTCACTGAGAGGGTGGTGGAGCCATGGAATGCACTACCTAGGGGGCTGGTGGAGGCAGAGACAGTGGAGGGGTTCAAGAGGGGGTAGGACAGGTACAGGGGAAGGGTTCTGGAAGCAAAATCCAATGCAGCAAGAATATCCGGAACTGGGAAGGGAGAAGCCAGAGAAGGCGAGGGGGACAGCAAGGTCAGCACCCAGGGTGGGGGCTGACCAAACGAGCAGACACGAAAGACCGTTAGGCCTATTGTGCTGGCATTTTAGTATGTTAGTATGTATATCAGTTGTAGTCTGTTGTTTGTTCTAGCTGCCAAAATATATGTATTGCACACACCAGTCATCATGTTTCATTTATCAGTATGCAACCTGTAAGTCGCTTCCGTGTCTCATATTAATGTTTACCACCTGCGGTCACCCTATGTGGTACCCTTGTATGTATATCCAGCATGCATCATGTAACGTACGTGCATTTCATGTATATACTGTTATTACCTATCTATGTTTGTACTTTAAGTGTTTATGTCTCAGGACCTCCTTGTGAATGAGCTTGCTCAATGGAGTTTTCCTGCAATAAACTTGAACTTGAACTTACTGACTTCTAATCTGGTTCAGTTTCAGTTGGGATCCATCTGTATCCCCATCCCCACAAGACGAGGCTGAAAATAGGCAAAAGAACTGTCTAGCAATCCTTTCTGGTCAACAAAAACTAAATGAATTAAGTCTCACCTACTTATGTGCATTACCAGTATACATAGATACATAGACAGTGTCGGCAGATAAGGGCCTATGGCCCACCCAGTCTGCCCATTTGAGCTTGTAAGTTCAGTTTGTTTTCCTAGAAGTCTGTTGCCCCTTACCCCTGACCTCTAGAATTCCTTTATGTCTATCCCATGCATTCTTAAATCCCGTGATTGTTTCAGCCCCCACCACTTCCTCTGGCAGGGTGTTCCACTTGTCCACCACCGTTCTGTGAAGAAATTCTTTCTCATGTTTCCTCTGAATCGTCCTCCTCCAACTTCATCCCATGCCCTCTAGTCCTGAAACATCTTTTCGCTAAAAATAGTGTTTTCCTGCACCCTGTTCCTCCCTGTAAGATACTTGTATGTCTCTATCATATCCCCTCTCTCCCTCCTCTCCTCCAGGGAGTACATGTTCAGTTCCTTCATCCTGTCTTCATAGGACTTGTGATGCAATCCATGCACCATCTTTGTTGCCCTCCTCTGAACCTTCTCTACCCTGTCTGTGTCCTTATGTAGGTATGGTCTCCAGAACTGTACACTGTACTCCAGGTGGGGCCTCACCAGTGTCTTGTATAGCGGAATTATGACCTCTCTTTTCCTACTGGTGATGCCCCTGCCTATACATCCCAGCATCCTATTTGCTTTACCTGCTGCCTTGTCACACTGTTTCCCTACCTTGAGGTCATCAGAGATGACAACCCCAAAATCCCTTTCCTGCTTGGTGCATGCTATATCCTCACCCCCAACTGATATATTGTGGCAGGGTTTTGTGCCCCATATAGCATTATCTTGCACTTCTTTGCATTGAATTTCAACTGCCAAACCCCTGACCATTCTTCAAGTTTCTGCAGGTCGCTTCTCATTCTGTCTACACCCTCTGGTGTGTCTACTCTGTTACAGAGCTTTGTGTCATCAGCGAACAGTGAAATTCTGCCTTCTAGATCCTGCATATGTCACTGATGAAGATGTTGAATAGGACCGGTCCCAGCACTGATCCCTGTGGTACCCCACTGGTCACTCTTCCTCTGTGGAGTGACAGCCATTTACCACCACCCTCTGTGTCCTGCCACCCAGCCAGTTACCTACCCACCACACTACTGTCCTGCCCACACCCATATTCCCCAGTTTGTGTAATAGTCTTCTATGTGGCACAGTGTCAAAGGCCTTGCTGAAGTCCAGATAGGCCATGTCCACTGCCCTTCCCTGATCCATCTCCCTAGTCACCCAGTCAAAAAATTCAACGAGGTTGGTCTGATATGACCTCCCCCTGGTGAAACCATGCTGCCTTGGGTCCTGTAGTCCATTGATAACCAGATGTTCCACCAATCTCTCCTTCAGTAATGCTTCCATGATCTTCCCCACTACCGAGGTGAGGCTGACTGGTCTGTAGTTCCCTGCTTCCTCTTTGTTCCCACTTCTGTATAAGGGGACTATATCTGCTGTCCTCCAGTCTTTGGGTGCCTCCCCTGTTTCCAGTGATCGGCTAAACAGGATAGCCAGAGGTTCAGCCACCACCTCTCTTAGTTCTTTAAGGACCCTGGGTGCACCCGCCTGGCCCCATTGCTTATCAACTCTTATTACTTCCAGTTCCTTCAGGACCCTTTCTGTAAAGGGACTTGTGTCAATTTCTGCACCATTCTCACCCTTGTACTCCTTCAGACCCATTATCCTTCTCTTCCTCAGTAAAGACTGAGCAGAAATACCTGTTCAATATGTCAGCTTTACTGTTGTCATCCTCCACGTGGCTCCCATCCTCCCCCTTCAGTCTCATTATCCCTCCCTTTGTCTTTCTTTTTTCACTTATGTACCTGTAAAAGGTTTTGTCCCCTCTGCCCACTGATTTTGCAATGTGTTCTTCTGTCTGAGCTTTGGCTTCCCTTACTGACCTCCCTGCCTCCCTTTGCTTCTCCTGGTACTTCTCCCTATTTCCTTCTGCCTGTGTCTTTTTGTATTGCTTGAATGCAATCCTTTTGGCTTTCACTTTCTTTGATACCTCTTTGGAAAACCATAATGGTCTCCTCTTCCTTTTCCTCTTGCTAACCTGCTTAATGCATAATTCTGTTGTTCTTGTAATCCCCATTTTAAATACTGTCCACTGTTCCTCAACCCCTGATTCCTGTCCCATTCCCCTTAATGCCTCTTTCAAGTATCTCCCCATTTTCCCAAAGTCTGCCCCCCTAAAATCCAGGATACGTGTTTTTGTGTGGTTTGGTTCTGCTCTTATTGTGATTTCAAACCACAATGACTGGTGGTCACTGTTTCCCAGGTGCTCCCCCACTGTTACCCCCATCACACTGTCCCTGTTTGTGAGCACAAGGTCCAGTATTGCCTTCTGCTGAGTTGGTTCCATGACCAGTTGCTTGAGGAAGGCACCCTGAAGGGAGTCCAGGATAAATCTGCTCCTAGTTGATGCTGCTGCTGGGATGCTCCAGTCCATGTCTGGAATATTGAAGTCTCCAACCAGTACTACTCACTCTTGTCTGCCATCCTTGGATGGCTAGCATCAGCTCCCTATCTGTTTCTTCCTCCTGGGCTGGTGGTCTATAGACCACACCTGTGTGGATGGCTGTCCCCATTTTCCTTTCCAGCTTAACCCACAGTATCTCTCCCCCATTTTGTTCCTCCTGGATCTCTGTGACCCTTATGTCATTTTTCACATACAGTGCCACTCCTCCTCCCTTCCTGCCTGCTCTGATCTCTTCTGAATATGTTGTAGCCAGGTATGGCCATCTCCCAGTCATGGTTATCATTACACCAGGTTTCAGTGATGGCCACAATGTCCAGGTCTGACTGTACCATGACGGCCTCCAGATCTTCCATCTTGTTGCTAAGGCTCTGGCATTTGCACACATGGCTTTCCATGATTTGACCTCCCTAGACTGCTTCACTGTTCTACTCCAGCCCCTTCCTTGGTTGTCATTTATCCCTGGTTCTCCTTGCTGTCTGCCCTTCTGCTGAATTTTGCCCTTTTCTGCCTATCCACCTCTTGGGCACTAATCTCCATCTTTTGCACACTGCTTTGCAGAGATAGCCCTCCCTCTGGTTCACTGGTTCCACTGCTAGCTGTGGGGGATGAGCAAGTAGGTACCTCCTTGCTGGCCTGCCACCCCTTTGCTAGTTTAAATGCTTGTCAATGTAGCATTTAAACTTATCATTGAGTGCTTGATTCCCTCCAGGATGGATGCAGTCGTCAGGCTTGAACAAACCTCCATCCCTCTGGGTGGGTCCCCAGTCACCAATGAATCCAACCCTTCTCACAGCACCAGTTCTTCAACCATGAGTTAAAGTTCCTGGCATGCACTCTATGCTCTCCCTTGCCTCTCACAGGTAGTACTTTGAGAAAGTGACAGAAGTAGCTACTTGCTTGAGACCCCTCCCAGTTTCCTAAACTCTTCCTGAACTTCCTTTGGCTCCCCATTTGCCAGGTCATTAGTACCTAGGTGGATAATGACATCCAGCTCACCCTTTTGTCTTGCCTTCCCAGTGATCCCGAGGATCTTCCTTCCATCCCTCCGTGCCGTGGCACCTGGTAGGCACCTCACCTCCCTGTCCTCCCCCTCCTGCTCCTGTGTTCCTAGCTGGATCCCTCTTATGATGGAGTCCCCCACCAGGATTCGCTTCCTCCTCCTCTGGGGTCCACTGCTTTCCCCGCTGAGGTCACCTCCTTGGCTAACCTCCACATCCTTTCCTTCCACTTCTCTGGGTACCTCTTTCGGTTGTCCTCATTTGCCAGTGTGGCATATGCGTTCTTGAGTGGAACAGGATCTGGGATGTGCCTCTGCCTGACTGCTCTAACCCTCCCTGAGCCCACTGTCATCCAAGTGCTCCTCGTTCTCGGCATCCTTTGAGGCAGTTGCATTGGACTGGGTGGTCCCTGGATAGGGGTGATGGTACCCCTGACCCAGTTTACTTCCGCTCTGAGTCTGGCTACCTCATCCCGCAGTCCAGAGAGATGCAGCCACTGCATTGCACCACTCCCCACATTATACTGCAATTCCACTACTTGTCTGCTACTGAAGCTCTCCTAGTTCCTTTTTTATTAATTTACTGTACTAAAAATCCTGTCACTGATCCTCAGATAATTTTTTTTTTTTTTTTATTAAGAAAAAGAAACCAATAAATAAATAAATGAGTCAAAACACTTGTCGTGCTGAGGGTGGGTTTCTTCCCCCTAATAGTATATAGATTGGCCATTCCCTTAAATTATATGTGATTCTTGATGTATAGGATACGTTTGTCTCTTATGCTTGCATGCATAGCAGAGTCTGTCTCATTGAACTGCTTGTGGAGCCATTGCTGTCACAGTCTTTGGAAAAGACATTGAAAACAATTACCTGACTGAGGGGTAACCAGGCTATTTCACACCTTTGCTGCTACCTGCTTTGTCATTCTAAATTAGCAGACATACTGGAAAGTCTAATGGGCAAAGTGACATAATTTCTCACATGCTAATGCAGCACTCAAGAACAAAGGAGATTTCAACTATCAGGAAACTGAGGCACCCGGGATAGTTTTTTTTTTTTCCTTTGTTTTTATTCTGTGGTAACCTAGTAAGGCCCACAAGTCCCAAGGCCTGTTTTCAGGGATGATCTTGGAGCACTTAAGTGACTTACTCAGGGTCCTCATTATGCAAGCGGAGGTTGTTGGTATCAGACCCATGTCTGGTGGATTTTACTAGCTCATTTACAGCCCATTACTCTAGCCACTAGGCTATACAGCCAGTTGCAGGGGGTTACTGTTTTCAGTAAAAACTAACCACTCCAGCTTCTCATCTTATCATGTAACGTGCATTTCATGTATATACTGTTATTACCTATCTGTGTTTGTACTTTTAAGTGTTTATGTCACAGGACCTCCTTGTGAATGAGCTTGCTCAATGGAGTTTTCCTGCATTAAACTTGAACTTGAACTTCTCAGACCCCTGACAGATACAGAAATGGAGCCCACTGGAGACAAGTAACCATATAAAATTTACAGTAGGCGTGGTTTTTGGTCTCATTTAATGCTATTATGTAATTGAAAAATGGGCTATATAAGGATATCATAGAAAAACGGTGTCTGGGGTAACTTATATTAAATTGTAAAAGGCACTGTGCTATAAAGGAAACCTAGTAGTTTCTCAGAAAGTTTTACAATGTTACAGACATACAGCGATGCAGGAAGGTTACTTTGGAGGGTTGTGGAGGGAGAGCATGGGGTGTGAGACAGTGGGTGAACCAGAGGGTGCTCAGCTGTAGAAGGTTCCATGTCATGAGGGTAGAGCTGGAAGCTGCAGGCCTGAAATATACTGCTTGACAGCTGCATTTGCCAGACCTTGCCGGGAAGTATGTTATGGTTTCCTCCACAGCTAACACAGGCCAGAGAAGGAGGCTGGGCGATGGTGGTGGTGACGGGGAGTTTAAGCCTGTGGAACTGGGGCCGCACAGAGGTATTAGGTTTATCCTATTGTAACAGAAGGCACCCCAATCTACCCTCACCAGGGTAGAAGGCACCAGCACACCTAACAGGCAGGCACTGCAGGAAAGCATGCCAAGAGGAGCCTCAAATGGAGCAAGAGGAAGGTACATGTAGTGGGGGATTCAACTGTCAGGAGCACTGGTAAGGACTTGGTTCTCATACCCAGTTGTAAAGAGGAGGTCTGCTGGTGCAACAGCAGAATACTTATAGCCAGGGATGTGGAACTCAAGACAGTTGGGGAGGGAAGGACGGATCGAGTGGTGCATGACCTGGACATCACACGAATGACCTGCGCAGGCAGAGCATGGAACATATCTAAATGAGAGGGAACAGTTCTAAGTGTTACATTGGGCAGGAGCCCACAGGAACTCGGTTCCACCACATCTTAAAAACTGTGTGACAGTTCCACCACCTCTGTCATCTTTCTCCATTGACTACTATAGGAGAGTTCCACCACCTAGAAATGACAGTCTCACTACCTACAAATCCAGATATAGGAATTCCTCACATAGACGTTTCTAATTTAAGCACTGGTTCCAGTAGGGATTTCAATTTATCGGGGACTGGAGCCCACCCTGGAAAAATGTAAAAGGGGGGTGGGACCAGTTGCTGGAGGATGATAGGCACCAACACAAGGAGTCTTGGCATCAAACGGCCAGAACTTCAGGAGCTGGTTGCAGAAGGGAACCCTGATCTGGTGGCTGTCACCAAGATGTGGGCAGTCCCAAACCCCGATTGGGACATGACTATACCAGGACGTTCTTTGTTTAGGAACAACAGATAAAAGTGTAAGTGGGGAGGGATAGCATTATACATAAGGGAGGAAATAGAGGCAAAGGAAATGGACAGCCTTGGGGACTCGGAAGAAGCCTGGAAATTTTGTAAATAATGACTACAACAGAGAATGGGAAGCAGAATAGTATTGGGGTGGACTACAGACTACCAGGCCAGGGCCAGAGGCCAAATAAGAAACAGGTGGAGATGGTGAGAAGGATGGCTAAAATAGGGGAACTGGGAGTTGTAGGGGGGCTTTACCATGACTGATGTGGACTGGAAAGGCCAAGTTACTGCAAGTGCAAGGAACCAGCTCAGGGTAGATGCCTGCCAGGAAGCTTTCCTAGTACAACTGGCCCAAAACCTGACAAGGGAAAGACCTCTGCTGGATCTGGTGCTCACTAACAGTGGGAAGATCCAACATGTGTTAATCCAGGAATGGCTAGGATCCAGCAACTACAGGACAGTGAAGTTGGAGGTCCAAATGGGGTCCACTAAAGTGGCAAATACAGCAAAAATATGGGATGTTAGAAAGGCAGATTATGACAGAATAAGGGCCCGTTGAGAGAAAGCACAGAGTAATAAGGCAGAAAAAACGGATGGAAGAAAAGGTCAAGCGGCCCAATGTGGTTCATGACAGACTGTGATAAGACCCATGGAGAAGGTGTTCATGAAATAATGGGAAGCCAAAGTATGAAATATAGGGAGGAGTACCAGGAGGCCACAAGGGAAGCCAGTAGAATGATCTGGGAGGCCAAGGAAAAGAACAAGCTCGTGCTGGTAATGGGGGTGAAGCAAGGTGAGAAGACTTTGCTCGGATATGGTCTGGAGAAGGAAAGACCAAAGAGGGCATAGTGAGGCTTAAGAGGGAGAAAGGCTGGGGGGGGCGAGGTAAAACAGAGATACTGAACAAATACTTTCACTCAGTATTTACTAATGAAAAGGAGGGTTGACTGACTTCTGGAATGTGGGGTGAGATGGGAAGGCATGAGGGACAGGCGCATAAGTAGCATGGGCAGTATAAGGAGTTAAACGGTGTTGGAAAAGCTTAAAGGGTTGAGAGTAGAAAAATCCATGGGACCTGATGGCTTACACCCTCAAAAGCCCAAGGAGACGGCAGAAGTAACAGCAGAGCCACTTGCAACCATATTCAACAGCCTGCTTGCCACAGGGGTGGTCGCTAGGGACTGCTGGACTTGTGACATGATCCCTCTGCACAAGAGTGGAAATAAAGATGAGCCTGGAAACTATAGACCAATCAGCCTGATATATGCAGTGGGAAAGGTAATGGAGTCCATATTGAAGGAGGACGTAGTGCAGCTTCTGGAAGATAATTTACGACAGGGCCATAGACAACATGAGTTCACCAGGGAAAGGTCTTGCCAAGTCAGTTAGCAAGACCAACTGGTCTTGCTAACTGACTTCTTCAACTGGGCGACTGACAGGGGACAAGTAGCTGAAATAGTATACTAAGTGTACTAAGATTTTAGTAAGCTTTTGACTCGGTTCCCCCATAGGAGACCTGGTCAGTAAGCTAAGGGACTTAGGAGTAGAGGAAAAAGTGTTAGGTGGAAAGCTGCCTGAGGGGCAGGACACTAAGGGCAGTTTTAAATGGGGAGTTCTCAGAGGTAGGGGAGGTTAGGAGTGGAGTACTGCAGGGATTGGTGCTCTGCCTTGTTTTAACATGTTAATTTGTGACATAGGAAAGGGCATAAAGGGCAGTGTCTACCTTTTTGCAGATGACACAAAGATCTGTGCAAGGGTGAATATGGAGGGAGGGATAAGGGAATTCAGGGAGGGTCTGTACTGACTGGAGAACTAGTCCAAGATCTGGCAGATGTACCTGAATGCAAACAGGTGCAAAGTAATATTGGAAAAAGGAACCCGGGGTGCAGCATGAAATGGGGGTAGGTGCTGGAAAGCACCAAGGAGAAAAAGGACCTACTGTACAGTAGAGGTTAAAATATCAGAAAGCCACAAATTCACGCCGCACTGTAACAGAGATGTGGGGAGGCAAACAGGATGCATAGGGTGGGGATAAGCAGCAGAAGTCAGGAGGTGATTCTCCCACTGCACTGGTCATTGGGTAGACCACATCTGGTGTGCTGTGCAAGGTACTGTAGTGCACATCTGAGGAAAGACTGCAGCAAAGTAAAAGCAGTACAGCTCAAGGCAACCCATCTGGAGTACTGCGTGCAGTACTGGAGGTCACACCTTCACAAGGACATTAACCAAATTGAAGCAGTCCAGAGAAGGGCAACCAAAATGGTGCAGGGACTGCATCAGAAAACATACGATGACAGATTAACAGAGCTCAATATGTATACCTTAGAGCAAAGGAGAGAGCGAGGTGATATGATCTAAACATTCAAACACCTTAAGGACATTAACAAGGTGAAAGAGTCTAACATGTTTCAGTATAAGAAAAATAGTAGGACAAGAGGACACAGCATGAGATTAGAGGGAGGCCGATTAAGGGGTAATGTGAGGAAGTTCTTTTTCACAGAAAGGGTGGTGGATGCATGGAACAGCCTACCTCAGGAAGTGGTGGATATGAATACAGTGCAGGGCTTCAAACAGGCATAAGGGAACAATACAGATGAGTATGAATAGATAGGCCATTGACAGAGCAAAGGCAGATAGCACATTCATAAGGCAGAAAAAGAAATGGGTAGACTGGATGGGCCTTGCGGTCCTTATCTGCCATCAACTTCTATGTTTCTATGTAAGATGATCCTGGGACTAGGGGGCAGGCCTTATGAGCAGAGGCTGCAGGGTGTGGACGTGTACACCCTTGAGAAATATAGAATTTGTTGGCAGAAAAGGTCCCGCTTGGCCTGCCTAGTCTACCCAGATGTTCCCTGCCTAATTTTTCTCCGCAGACCCTAACTGTTCTCCGACAACCCTCCCTCATCTCTGCCTGTGTTCTACTATGCCCCAATGTGTATCCCACACATACCTGAAGCCCTGACCACTGTTTTTTGCCTCCACCACCTCTGCTGGCAGTCTGTTCCAGGCATCTGCCACCCTTTCAGTGAAGAAATATTTCCCCATGTCTTTCTTAAATGCCCCCCCCCCATTTCTGCTTCATTGCATGCCCCCTGGTTCTGGTGCCCTTTCTCATTTGGAAGAGACTCCTCCTGCACCCTGTTCACCCCTGTGAGATACTTGTAGATGTCTGTCATGTCACTTCTCGCTCTCATATCTTCCAGGGTGTGCATGTTGATATTCCTCAGTCTCTCCACGTAGAGATTCTTATGTAGCCCCTGCACCATTTTAGTTGCCCTCCTGTGGACTGTCTCCACTCTGTCTGTGTCCTTTCTGAGATGTGGCCTCCAAAACTGGACACAGTACTCTAGGTGGGGTCTCCCCAATGAGCAATACAGTGGCAACACCATGTCCCTTCTCCTGCTGAAGATACCACTCCCTGTGCCCCCCAGCGTCCCACTAGCCCTACCATTTGCTTTGTCACAATGCCCTGCCACTTTGAGGTAATCAATTATGATGACCCCAGAGACACTTTCCTACTTAGTGACTGTCAGTACCTCCCCCATCCTTTACTTATTGCCTCAGTTCCAATGCCCTAGGTGCATGATCTTATCTGTGTCAGTCAGTCTTCACCATTCATCACTGTTGGGTAGTGAGCTGAAGGATCAGGACCTGTGGGAGCTTTTTTTTTTTTTTTTTTTTTTTTGCAAGGGGCTGAACTGGAGCTGACGCGCTGGAGAAGGAAGAATCAGTGGATTCCGAAGAACCCGGGAGCCAGTCTGGGTCAGCCTCAGCATCGTCCTCCCCAGAGGAGGCTCGAACCCAGACCACCTCGATCCCTCTCAGTCACGGTACCACGGAAGGCACTGCGGAACCAGCCCCTCACTGCCCACTGCGCCCGCCTCCCATCCCCATCATTGCGAATGGTACTGAGGTCGGAGAGATGGTGCCAGAGACTGGCCCCATGCCGCCCATAGTGCTACCTTTGATCTCCGGTGCCGGGATCAGGGGCGGCACCAATGGGTGGCACCGAGGACGGAAACCTCAGACCATGATGCCGGGGAAGTCCTGACCTCTGAGGAGCTGATTGCTTGAACGGTGCCTCCCACCTGACCGCTGAGGGGGTCAGGCTGGGCCTCCTGCACCATGGAAGGGGTTTCTGCCAAGGCAAGGCTAGAATGGGTGGACACCCCCTCCTCCGCGGGCTGTATAGGACCGGGAGGGGACCTGGAGGAAGGGTCAAGAACCCTGCTTTTGGCGACCCCGGTACGTGCCTGTCCCCTGAAAGTCGGCGGCACACGTCTGACTTTTAATGTGTGCAGCTCCAACACATGATGATCCATGGAGAAACAGGTGTTGCATTTATTCATGTCGTGGTTTGGTCCCAAGCAGGTAAGACAACGGTCATGCTGATCCATGATGGAGTGCAGTTGGCTGCAGGGACATCAATGGATTGGAGGCCAACCCGCCCAGGAAGATTTCTTTTTTGTCCCCTGAACCAGACATGACCAGATGGAAAAAATAACCAAAACCAGCACTCGGCGTCGACAGAGAAAATAAAAGGAAAGATCTTACTGATCGATCGCCGAGGAACGCAGCAGCAGAACTAGGACTTTCTTAACCGACGGACTAGGCCGCATATCAAAATAGTGCTCACACATGAGGTTGTGCTCACTTAATGGCGGGAGAAGCAGAACTGGGGCTGAGGAGGGGTTGGCGTTGGTTACTGGCCAACCTGCGAGCGCCACTTAATACGTTGACTTCGAGGGTGGCGCCATCCCAATGTCGACTCCTCCCCTTGCAAAAAAAAAAACAACAAAAAACTCCCACGGGTCCTGATCCTCTGGCTTACAACCCAACAGTGATGAATAGTGAAGATACACAGAAAGATCAAGAATTACGGTAGGCACGTAATTTTCATATTTTACACTTTTTGGCATTGAACCCCAACTGCCATGCTCTTGACCACTCTTCAAGTTTCCCCAAGATCCATGTGCATTCTCTCCAGCCCCTCCTGAGTGTCCA
The DNA here is from genome assembly GCA_016271365.2 of Neoceratodus forsteri. Taxonomy (NCBI): domain Eukaryota; kingdom Metazoa; phylum Chordata; order Ceratodontiformes; family Ceratodontidae; genus Neoceratodus; species Neoceratodus forsteri. Next base: position 284,304,708 of record CM028129.1, read on the forward strand.
CCCTATTGCTAATTTTGGTATCTTCTGTCTAAGGGCATACCTTCCCTTCCAGTCCCCCCCCAGCAGTGTCACTTACGAAGACGGTGAAGAGGACCTGTCCCAGTAATGAGCCCTATGGCATGCTGCTGGTCACTGTCCCCTCATTAGAGCAAGTGCCGTTTAACACTACCCTCAGTCTGCTGTCTGTTGACCAGCTTTTAACCCAATTCATCACTTTGGCTCCACCACAGGCTGCTCAGTTTCTTTATTAGACTCCTGTGTGGCCCAGCGTGGAAGGCTTTGCTTAAGTTTAGATAGCTCATGTCCACTGCCCTCCCTTGATCTTTTTCCCTGGTCACTTAGTCAAAGAGATCTATCAGATATGTTTGGCATGACCCCGCCCCCCATGAAGTTATGCTGCCTGTGGTTTTGCAGTCCATTGGATTCAGTATTTTGTACCAGTCTTTCATTTGGCAGTTTCCTTTCCATTAATTTGCCCACCACTGCGGTAAGGCTGACAGGCCTGTAGTTGCTAGCCTCCTCCTTGCTGCCACTTTTATGTAGAGGGACCGCATTGGCTCTTCTCCAGTCCGCCGGAACCAGGCCTGATTCCAGTGAGCTGTTGAATAAGACTGTCAGTGAGGCAATTGTCATTTCCGTGAGTTCTTTTAGAGCCCTTGGGTGTATCCCATCTAGTCCCATAGCTTTGACCACCTTAAGAGCTGCAAGTCCCTTCTGGACTCTTTCCTCTGAAAATAGACGTGTTTAGAAAGGAGTAGAAAGGGGTAACATGACAGAAGCATATAGGTACCTGCATGGAATAAACAGGGTGAAAACCAAGGAATTTCCTTGAGCTGTGAACTCACTTAAAGTAGCATGAGAGAGATTCAGGAAACATTTTCTTAAACACATTTTCATGGAAAGAGTTTCAAGCAGAGATGGGACAGGTATGTGGGCTTTTTGAGAAGGGGGTAGAAAAACTAAGGGGAAGGATGGCCACTAGTTTCAGAGTAGCACAGGTGGGTAGGGTGTGCAGACTGGATGAGCCAGTAGGCCTTATTTTGCCGACATTGTCTATATATCTATGTATGTATTGCTGTGACGTCACACTAATTATGTCACAACGATGGTTCTACAGGATTTGGATGGCACTGTTTCTCTTTGGGGAAAAAGTGACCATTTATATATTACATTTAATTGGAACCTAGGTTAGATTAGATGGGTGGTTCTGCTCTGTCAGCTCTTTGGCAGTAAATCTGCTGTTGGAAGGTCAGGGAGAGCAGAACCACAGAGCAGAGTTTGAACCTTAACTTTGCAAAGTTATATCTCTGGCAACACTTCAAGGTTGAGATATTGCAATGTGTATGGCTCAGAGATACACCCCGTAAAAGAAACATTACAACAGTGAGTAAGTTTTCTTTAGTTTATATAGCTCCTCTCATACAAACTGTATACCAATGCACTTCACAGTTCAGGAAGAGAGAGAATTTTTGTCTCTGTTAGGTATACAGGTAGAGTCATCAGCACAGAGATAGTCCAGAGATTAATGACTAGTGGAGGGAAGAGTAAGTCAAATTACCAGTGTAGTAGTTCAGTGGGGTGAGGTAGTATAATATGGGCAGACTTTTTAAAAATGATATTTTATTATTTCACTTTATTATGTCTGTAATGCGTGCACACCAAACATTTTGCTACAATAAAGGGATTTCGGGGTCACTGCTGAGCCCATTACAGTTGAAACTAGCATGGGCTTTGCAGTCTAGACCAATGACCAGGCAGTGTGGTTGTGTCACCACTCACTGCTTGCTGGGCGGAAACTTTGTGTATTTCAAAGGACCGAAGCCGCCCCAATCAGAGAAGGCTTTGGTCCTTTGATCTGTATGAAGTTGGCTCAGAAAACAGCTGATCAGCTATCAACATCAGGGACACTGTCAGCTAAGTGTTATACGGTCCCTGTGGCTGGCTTTCTCGTCTTCCTTGCTCTGTTTCTCCCATCTGTGCCTCATACTAAGTGTTGCGCGGTCCTTGTGACTGACTTTCTCGTCTTCCTTGCTGTTTCTCCCATCTGTGCCTCATACTAAGTGTTGCGCGGTCCTTGTGACTGACTTTCTCCTCTTCCTTGCTCTGTTTCTCCTGTCTGTGCCTCATACTAAGTATTCTTGCGGGTCCTTGTGACTGACTTTCTCCTCTTCCTTGCTCTGTTTCTCCTGTCTGCCTCATACTAAGTGTTCATGGTCCTTGTGACTGACTTTCTCCTCTTCCTTGCTCTGTTTCTCCATTGTACCTCTTTACACTATAAATTATTCCTTGGTCCTTGTGACTGACTTTCTCCTCTTCCTTGCTCTGTTTCTCCCGCCTGTGCCTCATACTAAGTGTTGCGGTCCTTGTGACTGACTTTCTCCTCTTCCTTGCTCTGTTTCTCCCGTCTGTGCCTCATACTAAGTGTTCTTGCCGGTCCTTGTGACTGACTTTCTCCTCTTCCTTGCTCAGTTTCTCCTGTCTGTGCCTCATACTAAGTGTTCTTGCTGGTCCTTGTGACTGACTTTCTTCCTCTTCCTTGCTCAGTTTCTCCTGTCTGTGCCTCATACTAAGCATAGCAGCGTCCTTGTGACACTGACTTTCTCCTCTTCCTTGCTCTGTTTCTCCGGTCTGTGCCTCATACTAAGTGTTGCGCGGTCCTTGTGACTGACTTTCTCCTCTTCCTTGCTCTGTTTCTCCCATCTGTGCCTCATACTAAGTGTTGCGCAGTCCTTGTGACTGACTTTCTCCTCTTCCTTGCTCTGTTTCTCCCATCTGTGCCTCATACTAAGTGTTGCGCGGTCCTTGTGACTGACTTTCTCCTCTTCCTTGCTCTGTTTCTCCTGTCTGTGCCTCATACTAAGTGTTGCGCGGTCCTTGTGACTGACTTTCTCCTCTTCCTTGCTCTGTTTCTCCTGTCTGTGCCTCATACTAAGTGTTGCGCGGTCCTTGTGACTGACTTTCTCCTCTTCCTTGCTCTGTTTCTCCTGTCTGTGCCTCATACCTCCTCTCTCTTCCTCCCCTTGCCTGCCTTGTTCCCCTTCTCTTTCTCCCATTCTGTATTAGTTGTGCATTCGTCTGTCTTTCTTCCTGTGTGGTCGCTCCATGGCTCATGCTCATTTTCCCCCGCTGCCTTCATTATTTTGCTGCATTTTGCTCCTTATTGGGACCCCCCCTTGCTCCTTGATGCCAATAGTGCTGGTCTGCTATTTTTGTCTGCTTCTGTTACTGTTACCCCCCCTTTGTTTTGCACACCGTGTTTTATGGTTCCTGGTTCCTTCACTGTCCTCATGCCCTCTGCATGCTATATTTGATATCCTGTGTAGCACCAGGGAGCCCACTCCCGGTGCTGCCAAATATAACAGTGACACTGGGGCGTGCTCAATCCCCCAGTGTCCATCCCTCTTCATTTCTTAATTTTCTTAATTATTTTAAACCTATATAAAAGAGAACCATCCATCGATGTCTGTTGCAGCCCCTGCCATCACTCCTCCCCCCAGCCCAAGCCATGTTAGTATTAGGGCACAGGGGTGCCCAATCCCCTGTGCCAGCTGCCACTCCCCACCCTGACCCTTTTAGTAATGCAGCATCAGGAAGCCCACCCATGGTGCTGCTAGATGTAACGGTGACACTGCTGGGTGCCCAATCCCCAGTGTCACTACCTGTAATAGGGAAAACCACCCCTTGTCAGAAATGTATTTATTTATTTTATTTTATTTTGTAAACCTGTAAAAAGAAAACCATCCATCGGTGTCTGTTGCGCCACTATTACCCCCACCTGACTCTTCCACTCAGCACCCACCACCCTACACCCCCCAAGCCCTTATTTACCCACTGGGAATTCCATGACGTGATCTTCTCTGGACTGCGCACACGTCTTCACTCTTCAAAGCCGGACCACGAACTGAGGGAATCAGGTATGCGGTTCAATGTATTTCAATGGGGTTTTGAACTTTGTAGCATAACTTGGCCGTTTTCAATATTTTAGCCCTTAGTTTTCAACATGCCTTTTTTGGGACACCACCTAATGAACAATGCAAGTGATGTTAGGTAGATCTGTCCTGAAAGGTGATTTTGTAGCCGCTGTGCAAAATCACCTTTCGGGCAGGAGTTGAAAGTTTTCTCCACCATTTTTCATGAGGTGGGGTCATAAGAAGGTTATGTTGAAAATTTGGCATAAAAATATTGAAAAACAACAAAGTTATGCGCCTACTCATTTTCAATATTTTGCCCCCATATTTTCAAACTAGCCATTTCTTCACAGCACCTCATGAATGTGACAGCTGTCATTTTTCAAATCCTGGCCAAAATGTGTTTTCGCATCTCGAAAGGTGATTTCAAACAACATGAAGTCTTGCTATATTATGACAATTGCAGTTTGTCCCAGCCTTAGAACTGCTCCGGAGGTGAAAGAGTTAACTTCCATGCCAGGCATGGATTCCTGAGCGTGAGCTCGGTTGTAAAAGCTCTGTCTGGAGAAATTCAAACCGAAACTGTTAGATTCTTTACTCCGCCTCACTGAACAGTTGCTCTGGAGATTCCTCCTTCTGCTCGGTTCATTTCTCGGTTAAAAAGTGTTATTCTCGGTTTATTTTAAACCGCAATTATATTTATTTTAACTGCAAACCGGTCGGTTCAAGCTCTGTCTGTGGTATCATAAGTAATAGATAGGTTTTCTTTCTCTGTGTGGAACTTGCAAACATTGTTATCGGTTCGGTTTGAACCGATCAGGTTGTTATTAAAACTTGTTAAATTACATTTAGAGTGCGGTTCCCGGTTCTTATCGGTTCTAAAAAAAACGGATTTCATTACGTTTTTTCCACGACCCGTGACACGGTTGGGAACCGATATAAGGGTTTGCTTGGCCATTTTCCGAAAAGGGCAAGTTTTGGTGGCTGGTATTATGTCTGAGAAACCCAAAAGAAAAACCGGGCCCACTGGGTTTCAGCACTGTAGTGTCTGTGGGGAAGCCTTTGCCAAGGCTGACCCACATACCATGTGTTTATTGTCTGGGGTTTGACCACCTCAATGCAGACTGCCAGATTTGCAAGAATTTCCCTGCAGCTACCCTGGATAAGAGGTGGTGAAGCTCAGGAACGAGAGGCCAAAATGTCCGCTGACCCGGTTGGCCAGCCCGGTTCGGTGCCAACCGAACCGGAGGGAGTGCCCTCTGACCAGGGCGAGACTTCCTCGGGCAAACGAAGAGCTGACTCGGATGAGCCAGTTCCAACAAAGAGGACTAGAAAATCAGCAGGTGTGGAGCCAAAATTTCCTTCTCCGACCACTGCAGAGATAGCCAAAGCAATCCAAATTGTCCAGTCACTTTCCCCGGTTCCGTCCGAACCGCCACTATCAGGTAAACGGTCGGTTCGGTCGGTTCCACCGGTTCAAGAATATGATATAGAGGAATTTTATGAACTGGAGGAGGGGGAGGAGGATTATGAAGAGTGTGAATGTGATTTTGAAAGTCTGGATGTGCCCATTGAACCGGACATCTCCCCAGACAGACCTTCAGGAGTGTCTCCCCCTAGGCTTTCTGAGTCCCCTTCTCATTTTCTGTTTTATAAAAAAGTTGCTGAAACCTTCCAGCTCCCTTTGGAAGAAGCTGTGGATGAACAGGAGGTGCCTGACTATGTGGAAATGATGGATATCCCAGAGTCTAGGAGATTGTCTATTCCTTTACATAAATCCTTTAGGAAACAGACAATAAAAATTTTAAAAGCTCCTAATTCTTTACCTCCTGTGGATAAAAAGATGGACAGGAGGTACACATTGTCAGGCCCTGATACGGAATTCCTTTCACAACAATGCAGCCACGTTGGGTAGTGCAGGCTGCAGCCTGTGATAAGCAAATATTCCTGGCTTCACACCCCGATAAGGACTCAGGAGGATTGATGCCATGGCAAAGAAACAATACATGGCAGCATCCTTGGGACTCAGACAGGCAAATTATATGGCCTATGTTGCAAGATACCAGAAATCCAGATGGGATACTGCTATGGCTTTAGCGAAACAGGTCCCTGGCCAGCTTGCCAAGGAGCTGGAACAGGTGGTTGCTGATGGTATTGAGGCATCCAAGGTGAATTCCATGCTGCAGTGGACTCTAATGATGTATCTTCAAGAGTCATGGCTACATCTGTGGCTTTTCGTAGAATGGCTTAGCTCAGCTGTACTAGCCTATCACAGGATACCCAGGCTAAGGCCATGGATTTTCCTGTTGTGGGTAATTCTCTGTTTGGGGAGCAGACAGAGAATTACATGAAGAAAATGGATGAGTATAGGACCACTTATAGGAGTGCACAGGCCAAGAGGGCAAGCCACTCCTCAGAGGCATGTCTTCAGGGGCAGGGGCAGGCCTTTTCACAGGCCTTTTACAAAGCCAGGCCTCCTCTTCATCTTATACCAGAGAAGGGCTTCAGAGGGAGGGCAGGCGGAAGTCTGAGCAGGCCTGCTCCCACCCCTCACCCTAAAGCCCCTTCAAACAGGCACCCTGATGGGATGCCGCACGCATTCTCCATTACCTGTAGGGGGCAGGCTGGCTTACTTCGTCCAGGACTGGGGTCTTTAACATCAGACAAGTGGGTGGGTAAGTAGTAAGCCAGGTACTGAGTTCCCAGCTTCAAAAAATTTCCAAAGATGAGAACCAGATCTTTTCCACCTGCAAATCCATTAGAGGCTTTTGCTTTGGAAACAGAAGTCTCAACCCTCCTGGCTCTCAGAGCTATGGAAAGGGTTCCTCCCCTACACCAGGGCAAAGGACTATACTCCAGGTACTTCTTACGCCAAAAAAGACAGGAGAATGGCGGCCCATCCTGGATCTAAGATACCTAAACAAGCACCTTTTAAAACCAAAATTCAAAATGGTGACTCTGGGAATTATTTTACCCTCCGTAAGGCCAGGGGACTGGCTAGCGTCCCTGGACCTCAAGGATGCCTACTTCCATGTTCTCATCAGAAGCTCCCACCGAAAGTACCTCAGATTCGAACTGCCCTCAGGCCATTACCAGTTCAGAGCAATGCCCTTCGGCCTTACCTCTGCCCCAAGGGTATTCACAAAATTCCTGGCAGTAGCAGTTGCTCACTTAAGAAGGCAAAAGATTGCCATCTTTCCTTACCTGGACGATTGGCTCATAGTGGGTCAGTCCCCAGACCAAGTCAAATCACATCTTCAGGTTACCCAGCAGCTGCTTACATCTCTAGGTTTTCTTCTCAATCTCCCAAAATCAGTTCTAGAGCCTGTTCAGCTACTCACCTTCATTGGCGCAGAACTGGACACAAAGCAGGCCAGGGCTTTCCTTCCTCTAGAAAGGGTAAAGACCCTGGTGGCTCACTAACCTCCTCCTTCACTCTGCAGGTCTCTCGACCAGCAAGGCACTTTCTACAGCTCCTAGGGCACAAGGCTGCTTCCACAGCTGTAGTGCAAGGAGCCAGATTTCAGATGAGGGATCAGTTCATTTTGAGAGCCTTCTGGTCTCAAGGAGAGATCCCTAACCAAATTGATCCCAGTATCTCGAACCCTGGTCCAGGCCCTGCAGTGGTGGCAGGATCAGAGCAATCTGAGACAGGGGTTCCTTTCATCCCTCAATCTCACTCCTTGACCCTTACTACAGATCGTCCCTCTTGGGATGGGGAGCTCACATGGGCGACCTCACCACCCAGGGATTGTGGTCCCCTCAGGAATCTGTGCTCCACATGAGTCTGTTGGAACTCAGAGCTGTTTTTCTAGCACTTCAGGTTTTTTCTGCATCTGTTCAGAACAAAGTGGTACAGGTCAGAACAGACAACACCACTACAATGTGGTACATCAACAAGCAAGGGGGCACTCGGTCCTCGGCCTTGTGCACCGAGGCAATGAAGTTGTGGTCTCTGGCTTATTCCCTGAACACCTCCCTCATAGCAGTTCACCTCCCAGGCAAGGACAATGTCCTGGCAGATACTCTCAGCAGGATTTCCCAGGGCCATCATGAATGGTCCCTGGATCCCCTAGTACTCGGGTTAGTATTTACCAGGTGGGGCACCCCTCAGATAGATCTTTTTGCAGCCCCAGACAACCACCAACTTCTGCTCTTTTGTTGCAGGCCCCCAGTGTTGGGCTCAGTCCCTCTGGATGCCTTCCTTCTCGACTGGGAAGGGAGAGGTGCTAGTCAAAATCAGATCTCAACCTTGCAAGATGATTCTGATTGCTCCAGATTGGGCCAGACAGCCCTGGTATCCTCTCCTTCTGTCCTTAGCAGTCCATCTTCCCCTGTGTCTCCCCAGGAATCACAATCTGTTAACCTGTGCCCAGGGGAGAGTTTGGTATCCGAATCTCAAATCCCTCAACCTTACAAGGCCTGGCTCTTGAGGAGTTAGAGTTTGCTGACCTACACCTTTCTCAAGGTGTACTCGAAATCTTGAAAGCTTCTAGGAAGCCTTCTACCAGGGCTACTTATAATTCTAAATGGAAAAGGTTTTCCATATGGTGCTCTGGGAAGCATATTTCCCCAGAATCTGCTGATTTGCCCACAGTCTTGGACTATTTGGTCCATCTAAATACTTTGGGGCTGAGGCCAGCTACCCTGAAAGTACATTTGGCAGCTGTCTCTGCTTTTATTTCAGCAGGAAAGACCTCTTCTCTTTCTGCTCACCCTGTATTCTCCAAGTTTTCAAGGATTGCTTACACCAATCTTGATTCAGGGACCCTGCTCTTGCCTGGGATCTTAATGTTTGCATTGCTCAGCTGATGCAACCCCCCTTTGAGCCTTTGTCTTCAGCAGAGCTTAAGTACTTGACTTGGAAAACTGTGTTTCTAGTAGCCATCACTTCTGCCAGGCGCATAAGTGAATTACAAGCTTGTCAGTGGAGCCTGATTTTATCTCCTTTCACAGAGATAAGGTAGTCCTCAGGACTAACAGGAAGTTCTTGCCTAAGGTGGTTTCAGATTTCCACCTTAATCAATCTATATCTCTTCCAGTGTACTTCACTGACCATTCCTCCTCTGGCGAGAGGAGGTTGCACAGTTTTTAGATGTAAAGAGAGCCCTTAGTTACTACATAGAGCGTACCAAGGGTCACAGGTTTGACTCCATCCAACTGTTCCTCACTTATGGTGAGGTTGGGAAAGGGAAACCTGCCGCTAAAAGATCCATTGCCAGGTGGATTGTCTCTTGTATCCAATTTTGCTATCAAAAACTGGGTAAGGTTCCCCCTTCAGGCCTGAGGGCTCACTCTACTAGAGGTACAGCTGCGTCCCTAGCTGCAGCCAGGGACATCCCTATCTTAGAGATATGTCAAGCAGCTACCTGGAAAACAGTACACACTTTCACCAAGCATTACTCCCTGGACATCCAGGCTAGGAGGGATGCTCGGTTGAACAGCTGTGCTTCAGAGCCTATTTCCTAAGTAGGTTCTGTCCCTCCTCCATGGAGGTACTGCTATGTAGTCTGCAATTGTCATAATATAGCAAGACTTCATGTTGTTTGAAGAAAAAATTACTCACCTTAGTAATGTTGTTTCTTCTAATGGAGTCTTGCTATATTATGACCCCCCCCCCACCTGCCCCTCTCAGAACCTCTGCTCTTGGGATGTGGGTGGGCATTGCAGTGTTGGCACCTAATGATGCCCACCTTGTGTTTTTCACCCCTCCTTTTTGGGGTGTTTGGGTGTTGTATTTCATTTTATTTTCTGGGTCCCTTGACTTGAGTCTTGCTTTTGGGACCAGAAAAAATGTGTTAATATTTTAGTAGCCAGTTGGCTAGTGTAGGTTCACAGCTTCCACACAAAACCTTAGTGAGTTTTTGCTCGTAAAGATCTAACAGTTTCAGTTTGAATTTCTCCAGACAGAGCTTTTACAACTGAGCTCGCGCTCAGGATTCCATGCCTGGCATGGAAGGTAACTCTTTCACCTCCGGAGCAGTTCTAAGGCTGGGACAAACTGCAATTGTCATAATATAGCAAGACTCCATTTAGAAGAAACAACATTGCTAAGGTGAGTAATTTTTTCTTCTCAGTCACTGCACAAAATCACCTTTCAAGCAGGATTTGAAAATGTTCTCCACTATTGTTCATGGGGTGGGGTCATAAGAAGGCTATGTTAAACATTTAGGGCAGAAATGTTAAAAAATAATAAAGTTTTGAGCCTATATTGAAGTTTGCGAATGCAGGATCCTAATTTTGGTAATTTTGAATATTTTTGACCCCAAATTTTCAACATAGCCATGTCTTCACAGCACCTCATGAATGTGACAGTTGTCATTTTTCAAATCCTGGCCAAAATGTATTTTCGCATCCCGAAAAGTGATTTCACAGTCGCTACACGAAATCACCTTTCAGGCAGGAGTTGAAAATTTTCTCTGCACTTGTTCATGAGGTGGGGTCATAAGAAGACTATGTTGAAAATATGGGGGAAAAATGTTAAAAAATAAAAGTTATGAGCCTCTGTGGAATTTATGAATGCACACTTGCAAAAGGAAAAGTGGTGCTCTCGAACACAAGAATAAATACAAAACAAAAAAAGTTTGGGCAATCACCACCACATGTCACGCTGAACACCAAAAAAAGTTAAAATACTTTATTACGAGACGTAAAACATGCCTGTTTTATAATTTATGGACGCAGGCTCCTAACTTTGGTAATTTTCACTATTTTGACCCCAAACTTTCAACATAGCAATTTTTGCACATTACCTCATCAATGAGATGTTTTTGCACCTCTGGTGAGAAATGACATTTCGGCCAATATACTATAAATGGTACATGTCATGCCTATAAGGTGAATCCTGAAACAAGTCTCTTCAAAAGTTGAGGTCAAAATATTAAAAACCAAAAAAATTGTTTAACGAGCATCAAATGTTCAGCATTATACAATGGCAAGAAAAAATCCTGGTCTCTGATTGGTCAGTCTGAGACTGGACCCGTGATGTTATCCCAGCACGACATCACAGGTCTAGTCTCAGCCTCACTATGAACCAATGTAGATGAGCTTATGACAGATCTCTTTTTTTGCATCTCCACTTAAGAAACAAAAATATTTTTCCACTCTAATAAAAACATTCTTTATAACTGTTTTTTTATTTTATGTATAACAATGAGCCATTGTATAATAGCAATAATGCCCTCCAGGGTGTGTGTCATTTGGGATAACGTCACGCCTCAGGTATTGGAGGCTTTTCGGCCGTGGAGTTATCCCAATTTACACACCCTGTTGTAGGCATTATAATTGACAAATGCTTGTTTATTTGGAAATTGGTAACTGGGAGAAGTACACTGAGCCAACTCTAGTTTCCAGGTGTGACCCGGGGAAAAGGGGAAGGGGAAAAACACAATTACAAACAAAATACGGCCAATACAGTGATGTGGTGACATAGAGAGCATGTTGATTGCAGTACAGACAAAGTGGCAGAACATTGTATATGGAGGACAAATAAATTAGCGTGAAAATCATCTGTGCACACTGGGCAAACTCAGAAAGTGCATACTGCTGGAGTGAAGAGAGGCTGAGCTGGTGCTGCTGGTGCTGAGAGGAGGAGTCAAAACAGGTTGACAAACTAAACGAGATTGATGGAACTATGAGGTTAAAGAGGAGGGACCCTACTTGATCTCCGGGTTTACCCCCCCTTCCCGGCCACAAGGTTTCCTTACACCTATTCCATGCCTTCTTGAATCTCATTACAGTTCTTGCCCCCTACCTCCTCCTCTGGGAGGCTGTTCCAGGTATCCACCACTCTCTCAGTGAAGAAGTACTTTCTCATATCTCCCCTGAGTCTAACCCCCCCCCAGCTTCATGACATGACCCCTTGTTCTTTAACATGTTTTGCTCTGAAAAAGGCTTTCTACTTGAACCTTATTCATATCTGTGAGGTATTTGAAAGTCTCTATCATATCTTCTCTCCCTCTCTCACCTTTCCTCCAGGGTGTACATATTGAGGTCCTTCAATGTTTCCTCATAGTGCTTTTGATGCAGACCCTTCACCATTTTAGTTACTCTACTCTATGTGCTTCCTGAGATGTGGACTCCAAAACTGGACACAGTGCTCTAGGTGAGGTCTCACCAGTGATTTATACAGCGGTATCGCCACCTCCTCCTTTCTGCTGGTGGTACCCCTCCCTATGCACCCCAGCATCCCACTAGCTCTCCACACTGCCTTGTCACACTGTCTGGCCACCTCTAGGTCATCAGATATGATTACTCCCAGGTCTTTTTCCTCTCTGGTGGTCGCCAGTACCACTCCCTCCATTTTATTCTCTGCCTCTTTGTTTCTGCACCCCCAGTGCATGATTTTGCACGTTTTTGCATTGAAATTCGGTTGCCATATTCTTGACCACTCCTTGAGTTTTCCTAGATCCCTCTTCATTTTTTTCAACAGCCCCCACTGGAGTGTCTGCCCTATTACAGACCTTAGTGTTGTCTGCAAAAAGACAAACCTCCCCTTCTAGTCCCTCTGCAATGTCGCTAGTAAAGACATTAAAGAATACCAGCCCCAGTACTGATTCTTGTGGCACCCTGCTGGTCACTGTCCCTTCCTCGGAATGAACTCCGTTTACCACTACCCTGTGTCTCCTATCACTCAACCAATTTTTTACCCAGTTTACCACCTTTGGTCCCACCCCTAGGGTGCTTAGCTTATTTACGAGTCTCCTATGAAGAACGGTGTCGAAGACCGTACTAAAATGTAGGTAGGCTACATACACTGCTCCATCCTGATCTACTTCCCTGATCACTTAGTCAAAAAAATCCATCACATTTGTTTGACATAACCTCCCCCTTGTGAATCCATGTTGCTTTGGATCTTGCAAGCCACTAGATTCAATATATTCCACAGTCCTTTCCTTCAGTAGTGATTCCATTAATCCCCGAGGTTAGGCTGACAGGCCAGTAATTTCCAGGTTCTTCTTTACTGCCACTTTTGTGAATTTTTTGTGTGCACCCAGCTGCAGAAATAGGTAGAAGCAGGACCCCACTGATAACAAGGTACTGCCTCTCAGCTGGGCTGTCCAGGGTAGGTGGTAAATAAATAAACTCTGACCTAGTCATTTTTTTAAACTTATTAGAACAGTTTAAAAAGCATTGTTTACATACCAGCTGTGTGCTCAGTGTATTCTATTAGTGTGGGATCCCACAAAAATGGTAGTAAAACTTAAGTTATTCAACAAAAATAAGAGTTTGTTTTCAAAATAATGCAAACTAAGTGATGTATGGAAACTCTATTTCTCATATCAATATAACATGAATCTGTTCCTCCCTAAGATTGAAGGGAGGAAGATATAGAGGCTATATGAGGGGGTGATTCTTCACGGAGAGGGTGGAGGAGGCCTGAAACAAACATCTGGAGGAGGTGGTGGGGGCTGAAACAGTGGAGGGATTCAAGAGAGCATGGGACTGACTATGGTAAGTGGGGGGAAGGGGTGGATCCATGGAAAAGGAGATGAGTGGGGGGAGGAAGTGGCAGACTCGATGGGCTGTTGGGGTCCTTTTCTGCTGTTGGATTTCTGTGATTCTATATGATTCTCCCCCCTACTTGGATTATTTAGGTGTCCCTCTGTGCACAAATACTTCATCAAAAAAGTCTGAGAATCAGTTAAAAAGTAACTGTGTTTATTCAGTTTTTTTTAAATTTACACTGCTAGGTATAGGCTGACCCGGTGGTGTAGAGGGCTGAGGTGCTGGCACCTTACCCCTAACCATGCCGACGACCTGGGCTTGGGAGCAGCTTCCGGAGTCAGAGGGTCGGCCGGGGGAGGAGGATCGAGCATCCCATGGACTGCTCTTCTCCTCCGGGGATGGTGGGTGGGGATGACTGCTGAAGCACTGTCTCCTGGTGGTGGCCGGGGGATGGTGCATGCTCAGGGTCAAAGAAGTGGGGCGGTGCAGGTGATGTTGGACAGGCAGCGTGCAGTAGTATGCACTGCAACATCCCCAACATCATGGGGGGGGGGACTCATGAATTTACAATCCTCTGGCACGCTTGAAGTACAGCCCCGATGACAACGCAACAGATGCACCCAAAACAGCTCCCCCCAAGCCCAGCTTTCAGTTCTCCGCAGTGGTGGGGTAAGTATCTGCTGTGAAGCGGCCTGTGAGAGCTAGGAGCGAGGGGGTTCAAACTCTGGCTGTGGATGGGGCATGGGACCGTGTGGGCTGGCTGGAAGGGGGAAATCAAAGGTACAAACACCCCAGTCGAGGAGGTAAAAATACCATAAAATGATTAAAAAAAATTTACATTGTTGGGTATTTTTCCCCAGTTTTTGCCCTTCCCCTTCCTCGTGCGCATGCGTGCGTGTGGAGATATGCGCATGCTGCGTTCCGAGAGGCCCTCCTAACTTGCTGCCCCCTCCTGCCTGTGCCACTATGGTACCTCCACCCAGTGGCAGCGGAACTCTTGGGGTGGGGTGCGACAACCTCCCTGGGAGAGGAGAGCTGCAGTTGGGCTTCTCAATCCTGCTCCCCCCACCCATGCCGGTGCCCCGACGACCTGAGGTCATTCTCAAACTTGGGTCGCCGACATTTTATTTTTATTTATTTTTTGTTTACTGGGTAGGTGCGCTAGCCAGAAAGACTATTTTAGCATGAGATAAGGCATAGCAACTCAGCATTCTGCACCGCCAGGCTGGCCATTCGTTTTTTTTACCATTTATATACCTGGATAGCCTAGCTGAGATGTGCTGTTCTATCTTCTCTGGGGTTCTGCTGTTACCCAGCTGAGAAGGACTGACGCATAGGGAAGTCAAACAGTTTACTCAGGGTGTCACAGAAAGTCTTCTGCTTTTGTGGGATTTGAGCCTGGGATCTCTTGTTTCATAATCTGGTGCTTTGTTTTTTTTCTTGTTTTGCTTTTTAATGTTTATTTTAAGGCTTTTCAAGCTGTATCACATACATTGAAAATACTGCATGGTTCAAAATATGAGGTTGGCAGTACAGAAATTATAATTAGCATGAGTGCACGTCTCATCCGTAGGTACCACACTGGGTGGGAACTACTTAAAGGGGCACTGTCAGCTTTGCCCATCCGTTTACCTTCAGTTCACAAATGCTGACCTGTGGATACAGACAAGCATTATGTATGCTCTGGAATGGCCCTGCATCGAGGTAAAAGTGATCAGTTTACCTGATTTCTGATATTTTGCACTTATTTCTTCATATTCGTCCCGACTGAAAGTCTCCATTCCCCGGAAGCAGATGCCATGCCGGGACCGCGCGTCTACTGTTCACTCGGTGCTGAGGTGCACCTTTTAGCAAACACATCACAGCGCATACGTAATACAGCATTAACAATAAAATTAAAGAGCTGCTGGTATGTACAACGATAAAACGAGGCTGGATTAGCTTTAAAATCCTACTGGAGACTCGGGGCCAAATCTAGCAGTGCGGTCACAGAAAGATCTCGTTAGCGCCAAGTGCCACCAGTATGCATGCGGGATTTCGCCCCAGACTCCAGTAGGATTTTAAAGCTAATCCAGCGCTCGTTTTATCGTTGTACATACCAGCAGCTCTTTAATTTTATTGTTAATGCTGTATTACGTATGTGCTGTGATGTGTTTGCTAAAAGGTGCACCTCAGCACCAAGTGAACAGTAGACGCGCGTTCCCGGCATGGCATCTGCTTCCGGGGAATGGAGACTTTCAGTCGGGACGAATATGAAGAAATAAGTGCAAAATATCAGAAATCAAGTAAACTGATCACTTTTACCTTGATGCAGGGCCATTCCAGAGCATACATAATGCTCGTCTGTGCCCAGAGGTCAGCATTTGTGAACTGAAGGTAAACCGAAGGGCAAAGTTGACAGTGCCCCTTTAAAGTCCAGTATAGAGTGTATAACATAGAATCACATTAAATGCGCTATTTGCAGCAAGACCATGGTTAATATCTAAATGTCTGTTAGATACAGTAATCCAGAGTGAAAATCACTCAGCTGGGTCACATTATGAAACCAAAATGGTCCATGTATCAGAAATCAGTAATTTATCCAATAATCCTGACTGTTTTCATTTGCCCAGACTTCAGCACCACACAAACATTACCGAAATAGGCAGGGAAATATCAGTAATGTAATAACTTCAAACTCATTTAATGCAAAATCCAGGAACACAGTAATAAACATTTTAACCCTTTACTGTCCCACAGTCTTCTCTCAGCCAGTCATTGCAGCTTTTCCCTCAAGGTGCACAAGTATAACTAGACGGTTTCCTGCCTCGCAGGCAGAAGCAGCTGTTCATATGTACTGTAAAGCCTGACTGGGTGGGCCAGCACACAGTGATGTGGCAGTAACGCACCATACTGCCACCTGAATGAGTGGAGTTCATGTGTCGGCCTCGGAATCCCACACTGTGGCTAGCTGAGGTCCAGCATGTCACACAGGTAATGCTCCCTGGAAGGGAGGGTGAGGTCCACTTGGCATTCACCCCCCCTCCCCAAAACACACACACACACACTAAGTAGTGGCATCGCTGTTGGCTGTGAAAACAGCTGCAGCTTGTTCTCTGACCTACAGACAAGATAAAGGGTGCAGTCATGGCGGCCCCAGTTGGTGTGGGGACAGGGAAAACAAATTGGGATGACTGAGCAAATAATAACAAAAACATTTTAAAAATTATTAGAGATGAGCCTGCATTCACAGCAAAGCATTCCCCCCACCAGAAAACTACAAGTATAATTGTCTCTTACCTGTCTAAGCAGATGGGAGCAAAAAGTGAGCAAAGGAAGATCCGGGCATCCGGGTGGCACTCCCTAGCCAGCAGAGGCAGCCAGCTGGCTGACTGCTGGATCACTTCCGAGACCGTCTCGTGGTCCAGCAGGTTTGGCATCCTCATCTCCGAGTACCCAATGTCATAACAGAGTGCCATCCGTTTCGGGATAGGCAGGCACCGAGTGGAGCTGCCCAAGTCCATGAACATCCCCAGGCAACCCTGCAGTGGCAGCAGCCCCAGCAGGCATGCCAAGAGCACTTCCAGGCTGCCTGCCTTGCCAGTGGTCATGAAACTCATTTCTCGGTGGTCCCCCACGAGAGCTGTGAGAGTGCAACAAGGCAGATGAGGATTGACTTTCTGAGTGGAGAACACAGTGGAGTTTGTTTCCAGTCTTCTGGGATGAGACTTTATACACTGTGTAACACTAACTCCCGCCCCCCCACCCCACCCCCCATGCACACACTTATTCTGCTAATCTTTTTCTCATTAAGATTTAGCATTCTGGTGCTCCTGTAGTGAGGGGACAAAGCCACAGTTCTTGTTTGCCCATGACGCTGATTGTCTGGTGGTTTTGTCAGGGGGAAGGGGAGTAGGATCAGCAGGTGTTATAATGAGGGGGGGCTTTCATTGTCTGCCCTCCCATTACTGTTTTGTTTCATCTTCCTCTGCTAATGGCTCTCTGCAGGAGATTAATACTCAAGTCATTGCCCTCTTCCCCTCCCCCTCTCCCTTTCTTTACACTGTGGCAAGTAATTATCAGCAAAATTCAAATAAAAAAACTGTGTTTGAGTCTGTTTTTTTTTTTGTAGAAATGCAATCAAGCCAATTAGAAAGCATTTTGGCAAAAGGGGGTCCAGAGAGAGAGAGAGAATTAATGGCCCCACTCCATGGACTTTAAAAACTGCACTATAAGTTGGGCTATCTTCAGTTTAATGGCTGTAATCATAGATGCAGTTTATTACACAGTGAGCAGATAAAACAAATGGGTATATTTGCCCTTTGACCATGCACCACCTATCTAATTAACAAATAAACTCTACTTTTTTTTAATTCAAAGTTTTTGGCGAGTTTTCAGATGTACATTAAATACCAGTAGGAGCTGCGGAAAGAGCTATATATAATATATGCAGAAAGTTTTATTTATTGGAATATTCGGAGTAGTACCTTTAAGCAGAGCTCGCTTAGAAAGGTTTCACATCAGAAATACAGGTTAGGGCACAGTTACAGTTCAAAATAATACATATGCTGGAGCACAAGACATTTTAGTTATCCATATGAATATTTTACATTATCTAGATATGCATAAGAAAATGTTAATGTCACATTCTGTTGCTGCATTGTTCCAAACTCCCGAATGGTAGCTTGGTCAATGTGAATGAAATGGGAAATGCAGCACTGGAAGAACCCAGACCCTCAGATGTAGGAACACCAAAGAAATGTTATCAAAGATATGGATGGGCCGTAGGCCTTTATCTGCCATCAGTGTCTTCATCTCTGTAGAGAGGGGTTGTCGAGGGGTGTGCGTCCCCATAAATAGTTACATTGCAATATAGAATTCTATGGACAGATAAAGACCATATATCCATCCAGGCAGTCAGTCCAGTCCCTACCTTGGTTAAGGTGTCAATCTAGCACTGGCGAGACCACAAGCTGCCCAGACAATGTCCACTTCCTGAGGGGTGATCCCCATGCTACCACTTGCATTGCTGTATAGTTTTGGGGAGATCCCCATGCCACCACTTGCATTGTTGCATAGTTCTGGGGTGATCCCCATGCTGCTACTTGCATTGTTGCATAGTTCTGGGGCGATCCCCATGCTACCACTTGCATTGTTGCATAGTCCTGGGGCGATCCCCATGCTACCACTTGCATTGTTGCATAGTTCTGGGGCGATCCCCATGCTACCACTTGCATTGTTGCATAGTCCTGGGGCGATCCCCATGCTACCACTTGCATTGTTGCATAGTCCCGGGGCGATCCCCATGCTACCACTTGCATTGTTGGTGTTACAGTTTTCATATCAGCAATGTCTCCCCACATTTTTTTTAATTATCTGTCTTGTTTCTCCACCCCATTTTTTTTTTTTTTTTTTTACCTTGGAGCTACCCGCACCACTCATAGCCCCTCTTTTTGGAGCCTGATACCTCTGTAGCAAGTCCCTAGCCAGGTCTGACCTGCTCACCATTGATAATGCTCTTCACGACTTGCCTTGTGTGGCATACCCCCCTCCCCCCGGCTGGCCCAAGCCATGAGGGCAGTTGAGAGGGTGATCTGTGCAGCACACACTAGGGCTGGACGCCTATGAAACTCACTTCAGTTACCCATTGAACCTCGGGGGGGGCTAGTAGGGAGACTCTATCCTTTGTTTGTCCAGCCCCTCTCCCCAGGCCATAAGGTGACAGTGACATAGCAGCAGCTGCCTTGAGCCCTTTCTGCAGGCGTCCTGTATCCCCTGGGTTCTGTGCTCAGCTTCCTGCCAGTGTTGACCAGGATCTGTGTTCCTGACCTTTTTACTTGCAATATGACCCACCTGACCTGGTGGAGAAGATCATGCTAAGGGACGCATAATCGTCCTGTTGTTGACTCGCTGCAGTGTTCTGTTATCAAGATACAAACCTCGATACCTGGCATGGCAAGTCCCTCCAAGCTGTTAATGGAATCACTGCTGGAAGAAAAGATTATGGAATATCTTGAATCCAGTGGGTTACAAGACCCAAGGCAGCATGGATTTTGGGGGTCATGTCAAATGAATCTGATTTCTTTGACTGGGTAACCAAGGAACTAGATCAGGATGGGGTGGTGGACATAGCCTATCTCGATTTCAGTAAGGTATTCAACACCGTTCCACGTAGGAGACTAGTAAGCAAGCTGGGTAACTTAGGAGTGGGTCCAAAGGTGGTAAACTGGATATGCAGTTGTTAGGGGATAGGCAGCAGAGGGTGGTGGTAAACAGAGTTCACTCCAAGAAAGGGAGGGTGACCAGTGGGGTGCCTCAGAGTAGTGCTGGGACCGGTCCACCGTGATGTCTGTATAAGTGACATTGCAGATGAGCTAGTAGGGAAGGTCTGCCTCTGCAGATGACATTAAACTCTGCAAAATGGTGGACACTCCTGGGGGGATGAATGGATGAGTAGTGACCTGAGAAAAAAACAAGGAGTGGTCACAGATATGGCAGCCGGATTTCAATGCAAAATAATGCACTTGGGGTACAGAAACCCAGAGGTGGAGTACAAGATGGGTGGGGTGGCATTGACGATGACCAAGCAAGCAAGAGACTTGGGGGGTGGTCATATTGGATGACCTAAAGGTGGCCAGGCAGTTGGGAAGGCTGAGATGTGGGGTGCATAGGGAGGGATATCACCAGCAGAAAGAGGGAGGTGATGTTGCCTCTGTATGGATTGTTGCTAAGAACCCACCTGGAGTACTGTGTCCAGTTCTGGAGACCACATCTCAGGAACGACATAGACAGAGTGGAGGCGATCCAGAGGAGGGCGACCAAAATGGTGCAGGGTCTGCGTCAGATGTCTTGCGAGGAGAGTCTAAAGGACCTCAATATGTACACCATGGAACAGAGGAAGGGGTATGATAGAGACCTTTAAATACCTCACAGGGGTAAATAAGGTACAGGAGAGAAGTATTCTCAGATAAAAGGTGCTCAAGAACAAGGGAGCATGCTATGAAGCTGGGGGTGGATTCAGGAGAGATGAAGAAGTACTTGTTCACAGTAGAGTGGTGGATTCCTGGAACAGCCTTGGGATAGACATAATGGAATCTTAGGGGAAAGGAAGGGGGGGGGGAGGATGAGCTAGAGCTCGAGTAGGATCTGTGTTGATACTGTAGGTATGGAAAATGGGCAGACTCAGTGGGCCAAGTGGTCCTTATCTGCTGGTAAATTCTGTGTTTCTATGCACTGTTAGAGCTAAGGCCTCAAGTTAGACTTTTTTGTATTTCACTTTGATTTATCCCCCGTTGTTCTCACTCCGATCGGGACTTGGACCCCCTTCCATGGGCACCATACCTTTTGCCAGACAGATTCTGGAACACGGGAAAAAGTGGGGTTGCTGAAGTTTGAAAGGGCACAGGGTAAAAAAGGTAGTTTTTGCAAGCAAAGGGGCATTCTGAATGCTCATGAGCAAAAGCTTTTTTTGGGGGGGCTGCAGTACCCCCGTGCCCCTAGTTTCCTGCACTTACGCGAGGATATCTGGACATTTCTAGGTGAGTCCACCTCTGCTGAGTAACTGGTCACCTTCTAAACTCTGAAAATCTTTACATTTGTCATCTGTACTTAATTAAATGGGGTATTTTGGGCACTGCAAAAGAATGCAAGATGCAAACATAGAGCTAGTGTATGAAACTGGAGTCGAATTCCGATATGAGTGTAATGGCTTACAGTCAAAAAGTCCCTCTCGATCTCACTGAAGCAGCTATATTGGATCCCTATTCGATGGCATCCAGACTTTTTACCTCTCTGGTATCTCTGGAAAGCGGGGTAGTCCCAGAAGACTGGAAAGGTGCTACAATGGTGCCACTGCACAAAAGCGGGAGCAGGGATGAGGCTGGAAACTACCATCCAGCCAGCCTCACCTCGATAGTGGGTAAGTTGATAGAATCCCTTCTAAAAGAGCGAATTTTGTCTTTTCTAGAAGCAAGCGGGCAGGTGGACCCAAAGCAGCATGGCTTTACTGCAGGAAGGTCCTGCCAAAGCAACCTAGTGGAATTCTTTGACTGGGTCACTAAAACCATGGAACGGGGGGCTCAGTCGATGTCATCTATCCAGACTTCAACACGGCCTTTGACTCATTCCCCCACAGAAGATTGATTAACAAACTGGAGCACATGGGCGTGGGCCACAAAATAAACTGGGTGAAAAGCGGGCTAAATGGGAGAACGCAGAGCATATTGGTCAGTGGAGCATTGTCTGGGGAGGGGATGGTGATGACGGGGTACAGCAGGGGTCAGTGCTGGGACCAGTTTTGTTCAATATGTATATCAGCGACATTGCTGATGGTGTAGAAGGAAAGGTGTGTCTGCTCGCAGATGACATGAAGCTCTGTGGTAGAGTCGAAACACCAGAGGGGTTACAGAAAATGAAGGAGGACCTGTTAAGATTGGAAAGATGGTCACAAGACTGGCAGCTGAAGTTTAACGCAAAAAAATGCAGGGTGATGCACATGGGAAGTCGGAACCCAGTAGCGGATTACTATCTGGGAGGGAAGAAACTTACAGCTACAAAGCAGGAGAGTGACCTGGGAGTCATCATCTCTGATGACTTAAAGATGGAGAAGCAATGCGAGAAAGCGGCATAGAAGGCGAGTGACCTCCTGGGTTGTATAGGGAGAGGCATCACTAGCAGCAGGTGCGAGGTGATAATGCCACTGTATAGGTCCCTGGTGAGGCCCCACCTGGAGTATTGTGTCCAGTTCTGGAGGCCCCACCTCAAAAAGGACATCGATAGGTTGGAGACAGTGCAGAGAAGGGCAACAAAGATGATTTGTGGCCTCCACCATAAGACGTACAGTGAAAGACTGAGGGAACTAAACCTTTTCTTGCTGGAGCAAAGAAGGGAGAGGGGGAACATGATTAAGACCTTCAAGTACCAAAGGGCATCAACAAGGTACAATTACAGGACCTCTTCTAGTTTACCAGTTATAGTAGGATAAGAGGGCATGACGTGTTTTGGGGGGGGGTAGGTTTTGGAGTAATATTAGAAAGTTCTTTTTACCGAGAGAGTGGTAGACTCATGGAATGGCCTGCCTCTGGTGGTGGTGGAGGCGAAAACGGTAAAGCAGTTTAAAACAGCATGAGGCAGACATGTCAGTTAGCTAACAAACGATTCCAAGTTTGGGAGAAGGGGGTAGAAAAAATGGGTAGACTAGATGGACCTTGTGGTCCCCATCTGCCGGCACATTCTATGTATCTACAGTATGTACCAGCGAAATTGGACCTGGATTTTAGGAATTGGGCTCATAGAGGGTTTCTCTGTTTCCAACAATTTATAAAAGAGGAGCATATCCTCTCTTTTTAACAACTGTAAGCAAAGTTTAATTTACCTAACTTGGACTTCTTCAGATATTTACAAATTTGGCACTTTATCATTACACACAAACTCCTGGATGCTACCTCTCAAGTACCCCCTTCCCTTTTAGACCTGGTGAAAGAGGTAGCTGACTGTTTGGAAAATGCACATCTTTTTTCTAAACTTTATGTACTGCTAAATGTAGATACTGGGCTCATACCTGCAACATGTATTCGAGACCTTTGGGAAAAGGAGGCTAATATTCCTCAATTAGGGAAACGTTTGGGGTTAGTCTGGAGATTGATCCATAGCATGATGGGTTCTTCTGGTTGGTGAAAGTGATGGACAGGTATTTTCTTATTCCAGATAAAACCTTCCATTAAGCAATAATGACTGAAGAGCTGGTCATTTCCTAGAGATTAATGACCAGCTTGGGGAGGCATCCTCACCCAGCCGGTTGTTAATCTCCAGGAAATGACTGGCTTTTCGGTCATTATTGCGATTATAAGTCTAATCGCAATAATTAATTTTTTTCTTAGGGCTTTGAGCACAGAAAACAGTTTTGTTTATGCACCGCTGCTGTAGGCGTACTGCATGTAAGCCGAGTGCTAC
The DNA here is from genome assembly GCA_016271365.2 of Neoceratodus forsteri. Classification (NCBI taxonomy): domain Eukaryota; kingdom Metazoa; phylum Chordata; order Ceratodontiformes; family Ceratodontidae; genus Neoceratodus; species Neoceratodus forsteri. The sequence continues at coordinate 284,327,993 of CM028129.1, forward strand.
TGCCGTGCCGGTCATTTCTAAGAGATTTCAGACTGGCACGGCAGTCAATCAGTGAGCTAGTTCAGCTCATTAATAATTAGATTTATAATATAGGTTCCAGCCCCACTGACCAATGTTGGTGGCACTGTGGACAAAAGGGCACCCCTTTTCATATTTTTGGGCTTGTCCCCAGCGCAGTGTCTGATGGCAAGAGGATTGTCGTTTGATTGCCCAAGTCTTACAATTGCAAACTCCTTTTCATTTTGAACACCCTGTCTTAGGGCTCACCACCAAAGGTGGCCAGGAAGGGAGATAGATGATGCCTTTTTCTTATACATATGGCAGCTGCCCTGAAAACAGTTACATAATCGTGGGTTTCACCCTCTCCACCCCAAGTCTTTCAACCTGGTTAGCAAATTGTAGAAAAGTGAAATCTATGGAAAATATCACAGCTCGCTTATAACTGCTTATCGACAACTTCCACCCCAGATGGTACCCCTTCACCTCAGTAGTAGAGGAACTATAAGGTACTTCAGTGTTGAACCAGTTAGCTACGTGGGTTGATGAATGGCAGTCTGGGGGGACACCAGTGATATTTGACACACATATTTTTAATATATGTTGAATATATTACTCCTGTTCACAGTGTTTTACAGCTCTAATTAGCGATTCCATAATGGGAGGACATGGTTATGCTAACACTTTTTCTTGTGTCATCAGCTCTTTAAAAATACAGAACCGACATTTTTATAACCTTGTATCTTTCCCCAGGCATTGTGGGCCATACTCGGCACATTTATCATTTTACATGTTTTCCTTGGTTCTGCAGTTGCTTTGTGCAGTAGAGTCGTTTGGGTCATATTGGTACTTGTTTTAATGGATGTTTTGTCATTGTGCACTCATTGCATATGTTACTGTTGTAAAGCATTGCCTGCGCTGCATTGATGTAATTCTGGTTCTGCAATAAAATGTTTAAATACAAAAAAAAAGGAAACTTAATATGAGTGTATCACCCTGGGCACTCCCCAATTGCTTTTCCAGGTAGACCCTAATATTAGCTGTCCATGTTGGCACCCTCTACCCCCGTCTTCCCCTGCCTTTTGCCAGCTAGCGTTACTGCTCTGTACTGGTGTCTGCCATTGTCTTCATTATTTCACTGCTGGTGTTACACTTCATTGTTGGTCTGTCTCTGATGTTGTCACCTCTCAGTCCTTCAGCATTGGTTAGGTGGGGAGGGCTCACTCCACGACAGATGCACGCTTGCAGTATGGGGACTTCCCCTGCTAGCCAAGAACTAGGTGAGCGCCTCCCATTCCCCAATCCCCTACAAACTGACAAGTTTCTGCAGTCAGAGGGGTGTGGCTAGGAAGCTGGAGCAGCCGTATTTGGCATAGTTGTAGGTGGCCACATCATCTGTCCAGGGTAGCTTGCAGCTTTTAATCCCCTCTTTGTATCTTGGGTGCACGCCTTCAAGTTTCTCTGACCCCATCCCATGCCTTGCATGGCTCATACTGCCCTAAGTTCCCTCCCTAGCACAGTACTGATCCACTACTTCCAGTGTGCAAAGACGATCAAAAGTTGGGGCATGTGTCTGGATCGCCAGTGTGATAAGTACCCCCCGCACTGCCACACTGTCTGACTGACCCTCACTCCTCCCATGGTCAGACTTTTAAGCCGTGTTTACACCGCGGCTGCAAACTGAGCACTACGCTGCTCTAAGTCCGCTGAGCTGTCTGTGCATCGGCACAGTCTCCATTTACACGCATCCCCATTCTCCGCCGCAAGTTACACTGGTGGCTGGGGGGAGGTGATTGTGGAGTGTGTGATGTAGCTCTGACGCGCTCCCTCACACGTCTTGTCTGGTGGTTGCCATGCCTTCCAATTCACAGGAAGTGCTGGCACAAAAGCTACTATATGCTAAATGGCACCCCACCACTATAAAAAAAAGACACTGACCTTGGATTTGTGTTTTTTTTTTTTACTGTTCTTTTATTTGTTCCATCAGGGGACAATGAACTGCGGTGGCTTACAGGGAAGAAAACACTTGCGGTCTTCCTGCTTCTGGTACAAAGGATGCCGGGAGTCCATGGCACGACGGGTAATTTGCCAGGTACATCGGATGGAGCACACAATCGGATTCACATACGGGGCTAATCCTCTTGAGTCACATGGTGATCCTTCTCCTGCTGTGTTGCCAAAAACTCAAGCGAAGGCACTCTGAGGCGGAACGGTGAGTGTTCACATGGTGACATCTGCAGCACATTAACCTGTGCGCATGGGTTAATGCGCAGCAGGTGTGGTAGTGTAAACATGGTTTTAATGTCCTTCTCCAAACTCAGTTCCTGCACACCCCAGTTTTCATCATTGTGAACAGTAAGTTTAGAATTTGACAGCAGATAAGGACCGCTTGGCCCACCCAGTCTGCCCATTTCCCTACCTACTGGATAAGCTACAGATCCTAGTTAACCAGCAGCCTACTTCTTCCTACCCCCACCCCCTAGAATGGCCTTATGACTGTCCCATACATGCTTGAATTCCACCACTGATTTTGACTCCACAACCTCCTCCGGAAGGCCGTTCCATGCATCCACAACCCTCTCTGTGAAAAAATACTGCCTTAAATTACCTCTGAGAGCCCCCCATCTTCAAATTGTGCCCTCTTGTTCTTGCACACCTCTTTTTTTGAAAGATGCTACCCTCTTGGACTTTGTTGATTCCCTTGAGGTACCTGAACGTTTCTGTCATGTCCCCCCTCTCCCTCCTTTCCTCGAGGCTATACATATTAAGCTCCTTTCGTCTCTCTTCTTATGTCTTCTGGTGCAGACCCTGCACCATTTTAGCTGCCCTCCTCTGGACAGCTTCCATCCTGTCTATGTCTTTGCGGAGATTGGGTCTCCAGAACTGCGCACAGTACTCCAGATGGGGTCTCACCAGCTGTCTGTACAGAGGGATAATAACTTCCTGTTTTCTACTGGTGATGCCTCTCCCTATGCATCCCAGTATCCCCAGCCCTCCTTGCTGCCCTCTCACATTGCTTGCCCACCTTTAGGTCATCTGATATGACTACCCCCAGGTCCCTTTCCATTTTTGTTGTTGTTAGTTACTCACCCCCCATTGTGTACTCTTCCCCTTGGTTTTTGTTTCCCAGGTGCATTACCTTGCACTTCTTAGCATTGAATCTAAGCTGCCATACATTTGACCATTCCTCCAACCTTGCCAAGTCCCTTCACATCCTTTCCACCCCACCCTGTGCATCAATTCTGTTGCAGATCTTTGTGTCATCTGCAAAGAGACATACTTTTCCTTCCAGTCCCTCTGCAATGTCACTTATAAAGACATTGAAGAGGACTGGTCCTAATACTGAACCCTGCGGTACCCCACTAGTAACCCTCCTTTCTTCAGAGTGGACTCCATTTACTATTACTCTCTGTGTCCTATTCTCCAGCCAATTCTTTACCCAGGCTGTCATCTTGGTTTATTTTGCATTAGGAGTTTGTAGTCTGCTACAGAGCATACTTATTATTTTTTCAGTGGTGTTCTTCAGCATGGATATACAATATCACAAATCATTGTTACAATAAAAATAGTAACATCGCTGTGCAATTACATAGAGTCAAATGATCAGATAAAAATAAAATAATGTGTCAAAAGAGAGTTTACAAGATACAACTGGCGTTTCAGAGAATTGATTAAGTCAAAAGTAGTACAACGTATACAGGAAAGATTTGCTTGCCTAAGAAACCATTTTGCCAAGGATAAAAACTCTGGAAGGGAGCCAAGACCGAAGACTAATGGGAATAGAGTTCCATAGCTTTGGCCCAGAGCTTGCAAGCTGTTTTCTTAATGTGTTTTTCTAATTTCCTTGCAAAAAAAAAATGCTGTTGGTCACGGCTTTATTCCAGTCTCAGAAAATGCAAACAATTTAAAGAGCAAGTCTGCACTTCAGCATGTAGTTTAATAAACATGATGTTACAGTTGACCAGAAAATACATTTTTTAATTATTCAGTTTTCCTTTCCACGGTTTTTAACACGTCTTGCTAGTCTGTCAAAGAGGTCTATCTAAAAGGTATTTGCATCTCCCCAGGAAACCTTCTAGTGCCTTTGTTTATGACATCATAGGGCTAACTATGACAACAGGCTGATGTCACAAACAGCAACTCTGAAGTCAGTTGGGGACTGTCAGATACTTTTTAAAAGAAATCAGTAAAATGTACTGTGCTGTAAAATACATATTAGACCAGTAATAGTAGAAGATAAAAAAAGCACTAGAAAACAGTAGCTGTAAACATAATTATTGCAAATCTAATAGTTTTAGCCTTTTAGCCAAGAGTCTCTCTTTAAGGACATTCCACGCTTTACTACTAAATATGTTGGCATGAAACGGGCTTGCTGACCCTTGGACTTTCTTTCCCTACTGCTTTTCTAAGTCATAACTTCTGCCTGGTGGAATGTTGTTCCAACTCAATTTCTATCTCTGCTGAAATGCTGTTCTACCACAGTTGAAAGGTCATGGAACGCTGATCAACCCTTCTGTGGTAGAACAACGTTCCAGTAGAGTTAGAAAGCGCACGAGCCACACACAGTCACATCTGAGGTAACAGAAACTGCAGGATCAGCCAGATAACGAAGCAGTGGTGGAATGATCAGACAGATGCAAGATCAACCAGATAAGAGAAAAAAAAAGGCAGAATCAACCAGATATGTTAACCTTTATATTAATACAATGCAGGATCAACCAGATATTTAAAATTACTCACAAAATAAACACCCGTCCTCACACTGAATGTTCTCTCGTTAAGCGAGAGGAACAGTTGCCATTTTTTCCTTCTAAACCCCGCCCAAACCTGACTGAGTGGCAACCAGTTGAAATTCACAATTCAAACATAGGGACGTCTGGTCCCTAACAATAATGCAACTCACCCTGGCAACCAGGTCTAACATTTGGCGGCAAACAAATTACTTTTTCTTAAAAAAACAAACAAACCACAAATACAAAGCAATCAAACTATATATTTGGGGGCACCGTATACTATAAAAAATAATGGATGGTCAACTATATGCAGTACCAGAAAGTTCTGCCACCTTGGGTTTCTGATTCCCATGGACCTCTCAAGCTTTGCTGTCAAGGTCACAGGAATTCTAAAAGAACTAAGGGAAGAACTAGTAACACCACTGACTACCCTTTTTAATAAATCATGGGAGGATGTTGTGGTACCTGAGGACTGGAGAAGGGCGGATGTGATTCCCCTTCACAAAAGTGGGAGCAAGACAGAGGCAGGAAACTACAGACTTGTCAGTTTGACTTCAGTGGTAGGAAAAAATGATGGAATCCCTTCTGAAGGAAAGAATTGTTGAGTACCTAGAGGCCAGTGGGGCACAGGACCCAAGGCAGCATGGATTCACAGCAGGAAGGCCATGTCAAACAAATCTATTGATTTCTTTGACTGGGTGGCCAAAGTAGTAGACCAGGGAGGGGCTGTGGACATGGCCTACCTAGATTTTAGCAATGTCCTACCTAGATTTTAGCAAGGCATTTGACACAGTCCCACACAAAAGATTAATAAACAAATTAGCCGGTCTGGGAGTGGGTCCCAGGGTGGTAGCCTGGGTAAAACACTGGCTGGACAATAGGACACAGCGGGTAGTACTAAATGGAGTCCACAGTGAAGAAAGGAGGGTTATTAGTGAGGTACCGCAGGGTTCAGTACTGGGACCGGTCCTTTTTAATGTCTTTATAAGTGACATTGCAGAGGGACTGGAAGGAAAAGTATGTCTCTTTGCAGATGACAAAAAGATCTGCAACAGGGTTGATACGCAAGGTGGGGTGGAAAGGATGAAAAGGGACTTGGCAAGGTTGGAGGAATGGTCAAATGTATGGCTGCTTAGATTTAGATTCAACACAAAAAATGCAAAGTAATGCACATGGGAAACAAAAACCCAGGGCAAGAGTACACAATGGGGGTGGGATACTGACAACAACAAAAATGGAAAGGGACCTGGGAGTAGTCATATCAGATGACCTAAAGGTGGGCCAGCAATGTGAGAAGGTGGTAAGAAGGGCTGGGGGGATACTGGGATGCATAGGGAGAGGCATCACCAGTAGAAAACAGGACGTTGTTGGCCCTCTGTACAGACAGTTGGTAAGACCACATTGGAGTACTGTGTACAGTTCTGGAGACCCCATCTCCGCAAAGACATAGACAGGGTGGAGGCTGTCCAGAGGAGGGCAACCAAAATGGTGCAGGGTCTGCACCAGAAGACATATGAAGAAAGACTAAAGGAGCTTAAGATATATAGCCTTGAGGAAAGGAGGGAGAGGGGGGACATGATAGAAGCTTTCAAATACCTCAAGGGAATCAGCAAAGTCCAAGAGGGTAGCATCTTTCAGAAAAAGAGATGTGCAAGAACAAGGGGGCATGACTTGAAGATAGAGGGGGGGATGGCTTAGAGGTAATGTGAGGAAGTATTTCTTCACAGAGAGGGTTGTAGATGCGTGGAACAGCCTTCCTGAGGAGGTCGTAGAGTCAAAAACAGTGGGGGAATTCAAGAATGCGTGGGACTGGCTTAAGGCAATTCTAGTGGGGGGTAGGAGGAAGTAGGCTGTTGGTTAACTAGGATCTGCAGCTTATCCATTAGGTAGGGAAATGGGCAGACTAGGTGGGCCAAGTGGTCCTTATCTGCCATCAAAATCCATGTTTCTATGAATCAGAACCCCTCTGTGGCAGAACACACTGGTTCTGCATAGTTGCCCATCCACTGTTCTCTGTGTTTTCCCTTCCGCCTCGTTTCAGATGCACCTGCCCTGGTCTTTCTACCTCAGCTTCCAGTGCCTGCAGACTCACTACTGCCACCTCAGCATACCTCCAAACTCCCCCAGTGCATCTGTGGCTCCTGAGCATCCGGCAGGAGGGAAAAGAGAGTCCAGTGGGACCGTGGGGTGCACTCATGGAAGCTACCATCGGAGTGGCCATGGACGGGAGTGTTTCTGCTTTTCTCTCTTCCAACCCCACAGGCACTAATGCTTGTGGCTGACTTTGGGGGGGGGGGGGCAAGGAGGTGTGTCATCACCCGTGCCTATAGTAGCACCTCTCAACTCTTTGTCACTGAAATAAGAGACACAGACACTGGAAATGAGGGACAGTGTTGGACACTGGCCCTCACAATGAGGGGCACATCATCAAACATGAACATGCTACCACATAACAGTGTGGAAACCAAAGCTTTTATTTGCTCAAAGTTTAATGTTGCCTTAGCATCATAGAATGTTATACATTTGTGACTTAGAGTCTGAGTTTACAACATCTCCAGTGATGGAAAATATCTTGTTTTAATGAAATGTCTGTGGTAATAAAAATGTCTTTAGTAATTAAAAACAAACAAGAGATGACATTCAAATGGGGTGGGGGCTGGGGGGCTGTATAATTCAGTTCTGATGATGCCAACTTTGATTTTTGCTGGGAATCCGGGTGCTTGAAATGCAAGGATGCAGGAGATGAACATGATAGACCTGTGATGTTTTCGTCTGTCACTTCCTATGAAAAGCAGGGTGACTTGTCCTTTCAGACCAAAACTCTCTGCTTCCCTCCCTTCAAAATAGCTTTTCCTGACTTTAGGTCAGAGGGATTTTATCATGTGAATAGACAGGTTGTTAGGGGTCGTTATCAAACAGTAAGACCAATTATCCCATTGGTGCCGTGATTGAATAAAAATACAGAGTCATTAACAGTCTATACAGCCCCCCCGGGAACGAAGGATGCACACTGCACCCTGGCTCCTCCTTGTTGTGTTCTCTTTGAACTGGAACATATGAGTATCTGTATTTATTTTACCAAGAAAGTAAAAGCTCCACTGAGCAGCACTCATTTACAGGGAGGACCTGGTTAGGACAAGCAAACAGAACAGTAGATCAAAACAGTACGAATGAGCAAAATGCAATTCCATATTACAAGAATCCAAAATAGGTAGATACAGCAGATGAAAACAGAAAATAACATAATCAGAAGTAAACAGAACGTAGCCAACTTACAAGCAATTAGAAGCTTTTTACATAGCAATGAAAAGGGGAGTCAAGGCGTACACAGAGCTCAGACAAGTGCTAGATCTTAGAAAAAACAAAACAAAGAAAATAGTGACATGCACATTTGTCTGTACAGAGACAATCCAGGAGAGCCTTGAAAGAACTGAGGCTGATCAGGGAACTCAAGTTTGCAGCTTGTTCCAAAGAGTAGGGCTGAGCCAACTTAGAGCCATTTTACCAAAACGAGTAAACTACCTTGGGACAGTAAGAAAAATTATATTGTTTTTCCTTAGGTTATATATCCCAGTGGACCTCATTATAAGGGTGGTAATTTATGGTAGCAGCAAATTCCAATGGGCCTTGTAAGACCTTATATGGAGACATTTGCCTCCTGCCATCCATGCGTCAGCAGCATTCGGTAATATGAGAGATTCTGTAGTGGTAATGTAATGGAAAGTGGTACCCGTGCATTTTATGAACCTTTATTTTGGCACCGTGGAGAGGAAAACCACCGGTGGAGGAAACCTCTGGGAATCTGAGGTCAAGGGATCTGCCTTTTCCTGCCAGGTATATTAATTAATTAGGCTGTGAGGTGCATATTGGAAATGCATATTGCACTTTGTCATTTTGAATTGAATGTATTATTTATTTATTTATTTGAAAAGGCATACTGGGCTAAAATAGCGTGTTTCCAGATGTGTTCGGGGGGGAAGGGGAGAGGGGTAAGTACAAATTGATATATATACAACAAAGCTTCAAAAATAAAATACATGCACTTCATTTGTATACAGTGTATACAATATTGTATAGTGTATGCACTTCATATATATATATACAATATTCTATATACTTCATTCAGTGATTAAAAATGACAGTGGAACATTTGTGTACAATAGGAAAGTTATGTGTACTAGGTGGTCGCAAAGGAAGTCCATTTTGATATGCCAAGGCTAGGCATGGGAGATGTGTCAGTTAGTAGCGGCAGCAAGAACAAAATTAAATGGGGAAGGCAGAAGTGGGTAGAGCGCAAATGGGGGAGGAACAAGAACAGGGAAGAAAACAAAAAAGGGGGAGTAGAGAACTAGAGCGGAGGGGGATAGGAACGGGAGGGGGGGCGGCAGTAGGTAGAGACAGTGAGGAAACCTTCGTCCCTCTGGGATGCAAACCCCACAAGGGCCAAACATGGCTGGGTGCACACCCAGTCTGTGTACTGGTTTCCTGGCCTGCAAGGAGAAAGTTAGGAGTGGGGATGGGCAAAGAGTAGGAAGAAACAGGTAGGAGGGAGAAAGTAACATAGAAACATAGAATGTGTCGACAGATAGGGTCCATGTGGACCATCTAGTCTGCCCATGTATACACCCCCCCCCCCCAATTATGCTGCTATCTTAAGTTTACCACACTGCCTGTCTCATGCCAGCTTGAATTCCCTTACAGTCTTTGATCCCACCACCACCGTGGGAGGCCATTCCAAGGCTCCACCACCCTTTCTGTAAAGTAAAACTTTCTTAAGCTGGTCCTGAACTCACCCCCCTTCAGGTGCATGCCGTGACTCCTGGTCAGTTGTTTACCTGAAGGGGATTCTGTGCCTGTACTTAGTTGATACCCCTTTAGGTATTTAACGATCTCTATCATGTCCCCACTATCTCTTCTTCATTCCAGGGAAGGGAGTACATGTTGAGCTGTTCTAGTCTTGCTTCATATGGCTCTTGATGCGGACCATGCACCATTTTTGTTGCTCTTCTCTGTATAGACTCCAGTCTATCTATGTCCTTTGTTAGGTGAGGCCTCCTGAATTGGACACAGTACTCCAGGTGCGGCCTCACCAGGGACCTGTACAGTAGCATGATCACTTCCCCTTTTCTACTGCAAGATGTCGCTGGCCTTTTGTACAGCCTTTTCACATTGCTTGCCTACCCTCAAGTCATTGGTGATGATTACCCCAAGATCAGACTCATGTTCTGATATTGCCATATATACCCCATTCAGATAGTATTTCCTCCTTGGGTTGCGTCTGCCTAGGTGCATAATCTTACATTTTTTGGCATTAAAGTTCAACTGCCAATCTCCTGACCGTTCCTCCAATATCCGAAAGGTCAGTCTCCATCATTTGAGCTCCTTCCGCTGTGTCCACTTGGTGGGGGGGTAGGACTATGATTAAGGGAATGTATGGAATATTACTACCACTGTTCTGTCACCTTGAATGTTATTTTTATTGCTCTGTATGCACCTAGCAAAAAGTTTCCTTTTCTGTATTATTTGTAATCAATCCCAGGTTGCTCCAGAAAAAGTGATGTGTGTCTCAGCGAGCTCACCTGGCTAAAAAAATCCAGTAAAGATAAAGGCATGCTCACTGTGACCTTCCCCCAGTGACTCTGGAACTTTATTTATTTACTTGAAATGTTAGACCACAAGAGACACACTAGGCTGTGTTATCTTGCTTCCAGGTGTGCCTGTGGGGGGTGGGTTACATGGACTGAGTGTTTTGAAGGGGAATTGTGACCATGACACTGGAGAAGCTCCTCTAGTTTTCTTCAGTTAGTTGCATGGAATCTTTAAAGGGACACTGTCAGCATTTCTCTAGCTTTTCTAAGTGCACTGTATAAGTGGTCCTTATGACAGTAGTGGTATTATAAAACGCATATCCATCACCTGATTTGTAGAAGAATATGATTTATTCATTTTTTGGCAAAAGTAAAAAAAGAGAGCGGTCCACCCTGAAGCTGTTTGCTGACGTTCACACATGTCCCTGAAAGGTAATGCCGCGCTGTGCCATGGGTAAACTCGTTCATATACAAGTCTGTAAGAATTTGCAGCTTGTGAATAAAATAATATGCATCATACTGCTTGCTTTCCAGATTTCGAAAAAGTGCCTCTCTGCCTAAAAGGAGGGCTGTAAACAGCTAAATTCACATTTTGAAAACTGAAGTTGTGATTCTGGGTATGTGCATAGACCCTTCTCTGCGCTTTCTGTTTACTGTGTACATTGTTTTTTTATTGCCGGGAGTCACATTTCTAACCTGCTGTGTTAATCATGTTATTGAACTGGTATTCCTGTAATTAACTGATTGTTGACTGGTATGCGCACCTGTCTGGGTAATAACTGTATGTCTTCATGCTGTTCATCTCTGGTCAAGAATGTGTTTTTACTGTTCACTGTTACTACTATTATGTACCATTTAGATGGCTTGGTTTGCACTCAAAAATGGTCTCTGGGACAAATGTACCCACCCTGTTTAAAAAAAAAAAATGTATGTATGTATATATATATATATATTTTAATTTCTTTTTCTCTCCTCCTACGTCCCTGCCAGAGCTGCCCCTTCAGGAGTCGCCAATGAAACCCATCCCCTGCCACTGACTTACCTGCTGCTCAGGGTCCCTCATCCTGCCACGGATTACTCCCCGGGTGGGGTTCTGGGTGGGGCGAAACCCCATGTACCTTAATGTCTTCTCCGGTCCCTGAGACAGCGGCAGTCAGTGGCACATCTGGACTGGGTTCGGCGCTCCATCTACCCGGCTCTGTAGGGTGATTTTCCCTGTTCTCTGAGGACATTGCTAGCCCTTGACATCAAGGCGCGAGCGCCAACGTCCATAACGTCCTCCCCCTTGATGATGCAACCCCTAGAGGTGATTGGTCCACAGGCCTCCGTCCGTGACCAATCAAACCCCCGAGGTGCTGACGCGCTGTTGTGCCCCCAGCCTCCGCCAGAGGTCACCACTCACTGGGATGGATCCCCACCCTCCCTCGGAGAAGGCGAGCTGTCGTCAGACACTCAGCCTTTCTCCCCCTGGTCGACCCCCAGCGAATGGAGCCCGCTCCCGAACCTGGGTCGCCGGCGTGGAAAAAAAAAATATATATATATGCAAAAGGTTTCCTCACATTGGCTCAGTATGTGTTTACAGCTCTCTGGGTGACAAAAGGCTTCCTCACATTGACCCACGTAGTCAAACAGTGCCACGCTAACTGTGCCCCGAAATCTACGTTGGTGCGCAAAGGCACAGTGAGTGCTGCCCTAAACAACTTGCCTGGTGTCCGTACAAATCAGGGGTGCCACATGTATATGCCCTGCACATCTATATTCTGATGGTTTTGGAAGCACTAGCAGGCTGCTTATGTAGCACTCTTGTTCCAGTCCTTGTGGATAAGTTTTAATAAAAAATGCATCTATTTTTTTTATAGTATTATATAGTAGTTTGATACTCTGTGTTTAGTTAGTTGTAAGTGTTTCTTATTTCATTTGCATATTTTTCCTTGGTTCCACAGCTGTTTCTGGAACTGGAAAAGCACAGTTTCTAGGGACATGGATATGGTATACTTATCCACACGTTCTGGCAGTGTCCTTTCCCCTTTGAGATGTGCCGGAAAGTCTTCAAGCTGACTCCTCCCACCCACCCAGGTGGTAACTCCCCTAGCACTGCCCCGTGATGCCACTTCTTCCTTTCCACTTGGAAGAATAGATTCCTTCCTTATTACTCTGCATTGCCGAGACCTTAAAACCTTCAAAAAACCCTTTCCAGAGTTTTTCTTAGCAGTTTTTGTCTTCTCTCCTTCTTGCCATCATGGATGACGCAAAGTCTGCTCCGGGTTTCTGGTTTTGTGCAAAAGATGTCATGACTGAACCCGCACTCTGCATGCGTTTACTGCCCAGGCCACAAGCACGATGTCCAGGCCTGTGATTTCTGTTGTGCGATTTTACCATTGGCCTTAGAGGATCACCTCGCCCGCTTGCTCCTTGGTCGCCTGGGTGAACAGGACCCGTCCGTTCATTCTGAGGAGGCACGGAAAGTGTTTTCCGAGGCCGCAGGTTCGGCTGAGCACCTGATGACTATGGAGGAGGAAACTGCCCAGGCAGCACATTCCTTCTCCTCAGCTTCAGCCTTCATGCCACTCTCATTGGGAGTGTCTTTTTTGGGTGCATTCAAGGAACTGTGCCAGGCTCTTCCTACCTTTGGAGAGAGACCCTCAGGCAAGAAGAAGCCCAAGAAGACAAAGAGTCCAAGGAGAAAGAGATCAGTAAGTAGTCTCGCCGACACTCGTGGGATAGGGAGCACCCTTGGGCTTCCAATTCCCATGCTTCTCCAGAGCTCTCGGCTTTGGCTGAGGCTTTGAATTAGGCCGCTGGCTTCACGGTAACTCTGTCAGATCAGTTGGTCAAAGGTCAAGCTGACTCTCTGGCCAAGATTTTTAGCGACCTGGTTGACCCACTCCTTTCTGCTGAGGAGGTTGACAACTCACTCTCCAGAACTCTGTTTCTTTTGGGAGGGACGGGGCAGACCGCTGTTCCGATGCCTCCTACACCAGAGCTCCCTGACCAGGGGGTGGGTCGGCAATTGTCAGCCCGCTCCGAGACATGCCGCTGGTCCCCCTGCTGACGTCGGTCATGGTCTTTCTCAGGTAGCCTGGACTTGGGAAGCCCGTGTCAGTCTCCACGCTCGCGCTCTAAGCACTCGGACAAGCAGCACCACCGCTACTACTACTCCTTCTCCTCGTCCTCCTTGGGTGAGGGGAGGCACTGGCGCAAATTGCATTGGTGCTACAAGGAGCTTATGTGGCAGCAGCTTCTGTTTTCCTGGGTGAAGCCGCCTATGGTGCCCAACCTGTTATCCAGCCATAACTTGGCTGCCGTCATCGGTGCGGCAGCAGACCCTTCCCTGGCAGGAGGCAGTCCCAGTGCGGCCCACTCCAGCTTCTCCACTGATTGCGGTGGAGTCACCACCCCCTCAGCTGAAGGACGGCACCCTGACCAAGGACACTTGGCCCGCCAAAGTCGCGCTCACCCCCGACTGCGTCAGGCGGGTGAGTAGTGACACAGGTGGTAGGCCCTGTGTCACAAATCCTTGGAATCTGAGGGTTCCTCTCTATACTCCCACCAGGTGGAGGTGGAGTCGGCCGAGGATCGGCCTCCTCCATCTGATTTCCAGATCCATGGGCCTCCAGCTGGAGCCCATTCAGAAGAGGGAAAGGTACCCCTTAACTGAGATCTTGGACCAGGATGACACCCTGATGGAGGCCTTACCAGTCCAGGATGCTATATTTCGTCCTGCTCTGGAACTGTGGCAGCACCTGCCCTCTTGCCCAGTGCCCTCAGCCCAGATGGCCCACAAGTACACGGTCCCTACTGGTTCCCTCTTGGGTTTCATGGAACACCCCTCGGCCAAGAGGCTAGTGGCTTATTCTGTGTTTCAGGGCATGGGCAATGTGGGGGATGTGGACAAGCCCCCAGACAAGGAGTCTAAAATGTTGGACCACTCAGCCGAAAAGGTACATGCCGCCACTTCACTCGGCCTTCGGCAAGCGAGTTTGGCCCTGCTTATGGCCCACTTTCCGCATGCCTTTCTTAGGTCCTTGGACGAGGTGCTTCCCCACCTTCCTGCGGACTTGCAGACTACCATCAAGCTGGTCCGAGACCAAGGCCATGCTGTCGTAAAGCAGAAGTTCCAGACGACCATGCATATGGGTGATTCCTGCGCCTAGTCCATGGCCATGGCAGTTACCATGCACCACAGGGCTTGTCTACACATCTCCATGTTTACCGCTGATATGCAGCACAAGTCGGCAGACATGTCCTTCTTGGGGACCAACTTGTTTGACCCTGGTGTGGAAGGGCATCTCACCAGGCTTGAACAGTCCAGTGCTACCCTGGACTTGGTGATGTCTGCTTGGAAGGACCCGGAAGGCCTTGAGTCCACCAAGAAAAATCCTTTCAGCCTGCCTCAGCCCCTGCAGCCAAGCCTGCCAAGCCCCAAGCTGGACAGCAGCAGGCCTGGTGTCCCAGACCCAAATCCATGGCCTTGGTCGTCAGGAAGCCAGGAGGTCGGGGCTCCGGCGGTCCCTCGGCTGGATCCTCCTCTGCTTCCAAGCCTGCCCAGTGATGGGATGGGGGACGTCCTCCTCTTTCTCATCCTGAACCTCCTGGATCACCCGTGGGGGGGCCGTCTCCACCACTTCTTTTCTGACTGGTCTGCTATTACATGGACAGGTGGGTTCTCTTGGTGGTCGGCCATAGTCTGCCTCTGGAATTCGAGCAGTACCCTACCAGCTGAACCCATGCCCCATGGGAAGACATGCTGTCAGCTGACATTCAGTCAGCCCTCTGGGACAACACAGTCCAGTCCCTGCTCAAGGAAGTAGTGGTTCCAGTCTCAGATCCTCCACAGCAACCAGGGTTCATGTCCAGGTACTTCCTGGTACCCAAATGGATGGGGGTCTGGCACCCCATTCTAGATCTGCATGACCTGAACAAGTTCATCAGGTCCCACACCTTCAGGATGGTAACTCTGTCCCAGATAATTTCATCCCTGGAGCAGGACATGTGGTTTTGCTCACTGGATCTTCAGGATGCGTTCCTCCACATCCCGATCCATCTGTCCCACCGGCAGTTCCTTTGCTTTTGGGTGGAGGGCACCCTCTACAAGTTCCAGGCCATGCCATTCGGCCTGTCCTTGGTGCCCAGGGTCCTCACTAAGTTTATCGCAGTGGTGGCAGTTTACCTGAGGTGCCGGGGTGTCCAGGTATACCCCTACCTGGATGACTGGCTCATTGCAGGTCCCTCCAGGCAGGAGGTGGAGCACTCCAAGGACCTGGCCCTCCAGATCTGCGTTTCTCTGGGCCTCCTGGTCAACAAACCAAATTGGAACTTATGCCCTCGCAGGTGATCTCTTTTATTGGGGCAGAGCTCTTCTCTCGCCGAGCCAGGGCTCGGCTCCTGGCAGACAAGGCAGAGGCTCTTACCTCCTTTGCCCGATCATTTCAGGTTGGGCAATTGTGGCCTGCACCAGCGTGGTCCAGTGGTCCCACTGGAGAATGCACTCCCTGCAGTGGGAGCTGGCCAGTCAGTGGTTCCAGTACAGGAGTTATTTCGACCAGTTGGTCACTGTGACCCAGCAGATGTGGGACGCACGCCAGTGGTGGCTAGTCCCAGAGCATCTGCAGGCGGGTATCCCGTAGGTCATCCTGATGACCTACGCCTCCCTCATGGGCTGGGGAGCCCATCTGGGGATCATAGGGTCCATGGCTCTGAACCCCTAATGTCACATCAACCTGCTAGAGCTCAGGGTGGTTCAGCTGGCACTGACCACTTTTGTTCCACACCTCGGGGGTTAAGTGATCCAAGTCTAGACAGACAACGCCACGACCATGTACTGTCTCAACACACAGGGCAGTATGCAGTCCCTTCCACTGTGCAGGGAAGCTCTCCTCATCTGGACCCTCGTGCGCAGTCTTGGGTCTGACCTCCTGGCCATCCATGTGACTGGTACCTCCAGTCAACTTGCAGATGCCCTCAGCCAGGTGGGTGAGGCATCACACAAGTGGTCTCTCCATGCTGAGGTAGTACAGAACCTGTTCTCCCCTTGGAACGAACCTCAGGTGGACCTGTTTACCTCCAAGGAAAATGAAAAGCTGAGGCTGTATTGTGCCGCCCCCAGCGAGGGAATGCTATAGGGGATGTCTTCTCGAGGCCCTGGACCCTGGGCCTCCTCTGTGCCTTCCGTCTATTTCCCCTGATCCACAAAGTGCTGCTCAAGGTCAGCAGGGCCAAGGCACAAGTGATCCTGGTAGCTCCGGACTGGCCCTGACAGTTCTGTACCCTGATCTCCTCAGCATTAGCAGCAGGCTCCTGAGGCATCTTCCACTCCATCCAGATCTGCTTTCCATCAGTGGGGGGAAGGTACTTCACCCAGACCTTCATTCCCTGCACTTGACAGCCTGGTTCCTGAGAGGCTAGAGTTCCAGGCTTTGGGTCTCTCCGAAGATGTACTCAGCATTGTTGAGGCATCTCGGAAGGAGTTGACCTGAAAATGTTATGCCTTCAAATTTTAGAGATTTTCCATTTGGTGCCAGGCAAAGGGCTGGACCCTTTGACTTGTCCTGTGGCTAACATTCTTGATTATCTTTGGTCCCTCTCCAAAAGGGGCCTTTGGTCAACAACCTTCAAGAGGCACCTGGCGACTATCTCTGCTTACCGGGTGTGGGCCAGTCAGCAGTCAGTGGCACAGGAAAAGGTGGTCTGGTGCTTCTTTAAGGGCTTGAACCACATTTCCCCTCTGGTGCATGAACCACCACCTTGGGATCTGCTGCTTGTTTTGGCAAGGCTCATGGGCATGCCATTCGAACTGATGCACAGGTGTGAGATGTCACACCAGTCGTGGAAGACCGCCTTCTTTGTGGCTATCACATCAGCCAGAAGGATCATTGAGCTCCAGGTGCTCTTGGTGGAGTCTCCTTATTTGGTTTTCCACAAGGACAGGTTGTCCTGTGCCCTAACCCAAAGTTCCTCTTGAAGGTTGTGTCGGAATTTCACCTTAGCCAGGTGATCAATCTCCCAGTGTACTTCACCAACCACACCTCAGAGGCCAAGCACAGGCTCCATACTCTGGACCTGAGGCGAGCCCTCGCTTACTATAAGAAGTGCATGGCTGGAGTTCGTGGAGAGGTTCACCAGCTGTTTGTCACCTACGCTGAAGCCGCACCTGACAGACCTGCAGCCAAGCGGACAATTGGCAGGTGGATTGTATCCTGCATTGATCTTTGCTGTTGGTTGGCGGGTAGGGAGCCTCCCAGAGGGCTAAGGGCTCATTCCACCCGCCATACCGCTGCGTCGGTGGCTACTTCCAGGGACGTCCCTATCCAGGAAATCTGCAGGGCTGCTACGTGGAGGTCAGCACACACCTTCATTTCCCATTACCAGATTAACCTTGAGACACACTGGGATGCAGGTTTTGGAGCCTCAGTTCTCCAATTGCTGTGCCCTAAGTAGGGGGTGTGCGCCTTACCTCCCTCCTCCCAGAGAAGTGCTAGGAGTCTGCCAGAACGTGTGGATAAGTACACCATATTCATGTCCCTAGAAAACAGGTTACTCACCTGTAATTGTAGATCTTCCACAGAGTGATCTCGCAGTAGGTAATACTTTTGGGTATCCAGCAGAGGTCACTGTGGTGCATGGCAGCTCTTCTAGCAGTTTGTCACCAGGGACCGCCCACACATGATATCAGCTTCCTGTTTCCTATATAAGTGTAGGTGATCCCTGGTATCCTCAGTTCATTTTCCCTCCATCTTCAGCTCGCACAGCAGCTAGTGCAACTTATGTGTAGCAGTCTTCGAAGTTTGAAGTTTATTGTTCTAGGAATTAATACCTTTGAGCCAAGGCTCTTTTACAAAGGTTCCACGTCATTAAGTACAAAAACATAGCAGACAGTGTTACAAACAATCAGTAAGCTGTTTAACAAGGCCACAACTTAAACAGTAACATTTATGTACAGAAAAGAAAAGGGAACTCAGAGGCAGTGTCAAGGGCAAGGAATAAGGATTGGAGAGCTTGAGAGGGAAGAGAGTGAGAAATAAGAAGTTTAGGAGCAGACAGAACCAGGTTAGTGGTGCTCTTCGATGAGAAATTTGGAAAAACTAGAGCTATGGCCACCACTGCGGCTTGCTTTAAAGAAGCCTCCATTTCAGATATCTGCAATGCAGCTACCTGGTCCACGATCCATACATTCACAAGGCACTACAATTTGAATATTGCCTCACGACGTAGGACGGCCTTCAGCCATGCAGTCCTACAAGGTCTCCTATCATAATTGTCCTCCCACGTGGGCAGTACTGCTTGGGATTTATCCCAAAAGTATTACCTACTGCAAGAGGCCACTTCTTGGAAGATAGTACAGTTACTTAAAAACTTACCGTAACAGTAGATCTTTGAGGAGTGTCTCTTGCAGTAGGTTTGTTCCCACCCTCCAACCCCCTCCTTCTCTAAGAGAGCAAGTTCTGGTCCAGTGACTAGGGTTGGGACTCCTTTGGTACCTCAGCTTCCCCCTTGGTCCTCGCTTTGTGAGCTGAATCTAGCAAGGGAACTGAGGATACCAGGGACCACCCACACTTATATAGGAAACAGGAAGCTGATGTCACGTGTGGGCGGTCCCTGGTGAAAAACTGCTAGAAGAGCTCCCGTGCACCACAGC
The DNA here is from genome assembly GCA_016271365.2 of Neoceratodus forsteri. Lineage (NCBI taxonomy): Eukaryota > Metazoa > Chordata > Ceratodontiformes > Ceratodontidae > Neoceratodus > Neoceratodus forsteri. The sequence goes on from CM028129.1 coordinate 284,346,946, forward strand.
GACCTCTGCTGGATACCCAAAAGTATTACCTACTGCAAGAGACACTCCTCGAAGATCTACTATTACAGTTAGTTTTTACGTAACTGTACTTTCTAGGAGTGGTATATGGTGTACATCCACAAGGACCCCCCGACCTCCTCTGGCAGTGGCGCACAGGTATGCTTCCAGTAAGCATGAACTGGCATCATGGGACAGTGCTATGGGAGTTACCACCCAGGTGGGTGGGAGGAGTCAGCTTAAAGACTTTCCTGCACATCTTAAAGGGGAAAGGACACTACGAGAACGTGTGGCTGTATACCATATACAACTCCTACTACTGTTACAGGCGAGTAACCATTTTTTTCAGTGGTTCCCAGTTTGGGTTATCACTGTTTAAAATGAATGGGCAGACTAGATGGCATAACAGGTGTTATTCTGCTGTCTTTATTTACCTATGTCCTAATGTTTTAAAATATGATTTGGCTATATTTTTAAAACAGTTATACAGTTTTGCCAAGTATAGCAACCTAAAATGTTTTTTACAGTCAGTTGTGCATGACTGAGAGGCCTAAAAACAGAACTAGCCACACAGGGTTTAAAAAAAGTGTTTTCATGTAGAGTTCCTGAAGAGGGCAGACGACCTCAAACTATGTTTTGATTGGGCCTGATCATAATTTTCAAAACTGTGACCTCTGCAAAGTTTTCTGTTCTAAAACAAAGAAAGGGGCAGCTAAACGTGAGTTGTAGTCTGTCACAGCTTCTACGACAGTGTTACAGCAGTGTTCTCCTGTAAAAAATAAAAAAAATAATGGAGGGGTGTTCCTGTGATGACAGCACGCATCAGACAGCTCACTGTCCTGCCAGCAACTCCTGAAATTAAAAGGGGCTGAAAACTGCTACAGGCCTTCATCTCAGTAGCGTAGCAAATTCCCAGTTTTGAATAAATATCAAAATTATGATTTGGGCCCCTCAAACCTCGTGGACCCAGGTGCCACTGCACCCTTGTAGCTACGCCCCTGCTTCATCTCTGCCCCTGGAGACCAAGACTGCTAAGTCATTCCCAGATCCCAGTACTGAGCACAGGATGTCCAGTGATGGTGGTCCTGATGCAAATGATGACCAGTCATTGCCCTCAATTTCTGCCCCAACAGTGTGGCAACCTGTAGATCCTTTGCAGAGCCATTCAGAGCAACCAGTGCCAGAAAAAGATTGCCCTCTGTGGATGTCAAACAAATGTGGCAGTTCTTCAAGCCATGCAGGCTATGGGTGTCACTGCTGCAGCTCCCTCCCAGTCCCAGTATCCTTACCAGAGTTTTGGTGAGGAGGAGGAAGAAGAGGAGGAGGAGGAGGAGGAACCAGCTGACCCTGAAGTGTCCCCACAACAGGATTTTGGTTCCTCTCTCAGGGTCAGTGAGCACTGTACTTCATATTCTTCATTCATGGGCCAAATGACAAGACAGAAGTGAATATAAAGGGATCAAAATTTTTGTACATGTTGGGACTGACCTCCTCAAATAGGATGTTGGTTCCCATCCTCAAGTCCCTCAAAAAGGCTACTGCCAGGGTGATAGCCACACCTTTTGTAGCACTAGCCATTAATAAGAAAGTTGAAAATTGGGCGCTAGAGAGTTATCATCCAGGAAAAGCCCTGTCCACAGGAGCCCTGCTCATACCTCCTAATATTTGAGATAAAGCCTTTAAAAAACTCATTTTACAAGTTCTTGTCTTCTCTCATTAGATTCCTGAGATCATCAGCTTTCAAACAACACTAAACTTAAGATAGTGTGGCCAACGAAAAGAGATGCTGGCAAGTCTGGGGATCCCATGAGAAGTCTGGGGCCTGTTAGGAGGGGCTCAAAAGAGCCGCCTTGACAAGCAGTGGTGGAATCCTTGAAATTGATAGATTCGAAGACCAAAAAGACTCTGGCTGAGCTGGAGAGCCACAATGCTTCTATTAAAGAACTTATCGGGTCGGTAACAGCAGCTGACCAGTGCTCCACTATGACTCTGACAGCAGTTTCCACCCTCACATTGGAAAATACTCAACTGCACAGCAGGATTGAGGCCCTGAAAATGAAGCGAGGTCAGGGAATCTCCTGTTGGTTAGTGTGCCAGGGGGTGTGAAAGGCACTAACCTGCTTAACTATATTAAATTTGGCTCCAGGAATATTTTGCTCTGTCTCTAGATTTTTTGAGCCCCGGACCATCGGGAGTCACTATGGTGTGTGTCCCTGCTTCTTCACCTACCTGGAACCTGCAGGTACCCCCATGGAGCCGTGGTTCTTCCACCCAGGCGGGGATGAGGTGGGGCCCATACACCCCGAACTTTCTGGTTTCATCGGGTCCTGGCAGGACAGGCAGGAGAGAGCTGTGGGGGTCTGCACCGGGCACTCCATCCTCCCAGCGCTTGGGGAGCTGATTTTCCTTTTCTGTGGATGTGACGTGTGCCCTGATGTCAAGGCATAACCGCCAACATCCATCATGCATCACCCTCTATACATGGCTGGGTGCTTGTTATATCCTAGACCTCTGCCTGGGGCCAGTCAAGTGCTGAGCCTCAGCCCCCCTTCCTCCCCGGAGAAGGCAACGGTCTCTTGAACGCTCAGTCTCCTCCCCCGGCCGGCCCTCCGACTCTCTGAGCTTGTTCCTGATCCCGAGTCACCGGTGTCACGAGCGGTAGCACTATCTATCTCTAGATTTTAACTGGGATTGCCTTAAGAAAGCATATTGCGTTAACTCCTGTGTTCACCCACATAATGTGACCCAGGCCAGAGCAGTGCTGCTGTGCACCTCCAGAATGAGGCTATCTGAGATCTGCTTTTCTCGACAGCAAAGGAAGCTTTCCTCTGTCCATTAACAAGTCCGATGCTAAACGTTTCCCTGGATTCTCCTTTCAGATGTGGGCATGGGGGAAGAAACTCGATGGGTTATGGCAGCGCCTCCATGTCCTGGGAGTAATCCACTCTTTCCTTCTACTAGCCTGGTTCGGCATCATGTATGGTAGCTAGGATTGTCAGAACTAGTTCAAGTAAGATTCGAACCCATCTCGAACCCTGGTGTTCGAGTTCTGATTTAGGACTCGAGCACTAGAGGGTTCTCAAAAGGGTTCGAATCTTTGTAAAAAAATCTCATTTTTCTGTTTTCTGGTAAGCGCATCCCTCCCAAGTCCCGAATGCTAATTTTCAGCCCCCGATTGAAAAAAATCTTACTCCGGAGTCCTCACTCGAGTTTTGCTTCCGTTTCCATCCCGATTCCAGCTGCAGTTACTGTTCTTGTGGGGGGACATTGTGAGATCGCGCCTGCGTACCCTTGATCCCAGTCACCATCATCACCACCTAACCAACTGCTCTGCGTTCATGTGGTGCTCATACCAGCACAGTATTTAAGTCGCGCGTGGCTGCGTTCACAGTTCATTCTGAGATTGAAAGGAGTTGCAGTTCTGCTGTGCCTGATTGCGTTGCGACTGCGAGTTGCAAACTCGTGGCATTTAAAAAAAAAGTGACGACTTGCTTTCCCTCCAGCTACTAGAGTAAAACAAAATAATAAATCTAAAGTGTGGGTGGTGGACAGGGTGAAAAGGGGGGGATGGAGACCGAGGAAAGCAAGGGAGGGTAGGAAAAAACGGTGGGGTCTCTCTCGTTGTGTGGGATATTATATCTAGCTGACTGCCTGCATTGGAATGCTGCTTAGTCTCGCTAGTTGCCAAACTACTATATTCTGAATTTTCTGATCCTCCTGATCTGTTTAAGATTAACTACTCATCTCTGTCTAGTGGGATTTGTCGTGGCGACAGAGCACCCTGGCTGGGGGAGGGGTGAAGAAAATCAGATTCTGAGAGAAAACAAAGTTAAAGAAGTGAATGAACAGTGAACTTTTATTGAATTGAATTGTTTAAAGTCAAGTCCTACAACCAAGTATCAGGAGGGATGACACTGCTGCTGTGTTCCCTTCCCTTTGACTGGACTATACCCTAGTTATTACTGCCCAGTGTGTGTTTTGTGGTGGTATTATCCTTAAATACATTTTTTTTACTGTTGGGAGGAGAGACAGAAACATCTCCTGTGATCAGGCCATCACCCTGCTGCTGTGTGCCCTTTGACTGCACTGTACCCTAGTACCCAGTGTGTGTTATCGTGAGAGGCCCAGTGGCTAGTTTTCTGGTGGCATTATTCTTAAATACATGACAGAGCGAAACCTAAAATATATTTCCCTGTTGGGAGGAAAGACAAGCCCAGTGGCCAGTTTTGTAGTGGCATTATCCTTAAATACATGACAGAAACCTAAAATATATTTCCTGTTGGGATGAGAGACAGAAAAATCTATTTCCTGGGTTTGTGTATGTAGCTCGTCTCTTGTGGTCAGCCCATCACCATGCTGCTGTGTGCCCCTTGACTGCACTGTACCTTACCCAGTATGTGTTACGTGTGAAGCCCAGTGGGCAGTTGTGTGGTGACATTATCCTTAAATACACAACAGAAGTCAAAAATATATTTCCCTGTTGGGAGAAGAGACAGAAAAATCTCTTTCCTCGGTTTGTGTGTGTAACTCCGTCTCTTGTGGTCAGCCCATCACCCTGCTGCTGTGCACCCCTTGACTGCTATGCTTATGCCTTTGCCCAGCAGCCCAATCATTCTGTAAGCCTTGAACCTGGGATCCTTTAGTTGCAAACTGTCATATTCTTCAATTACTTTCAGTCCACTGCATCACAGTGTCACATAGCCAACATAAAATTTTGGAGTTGTAGCCAGTGATCATAGATCACATTGCTTTCTTACACAGGAATTGTGTGGGTGTATTCCCTGCAGTATACTGGTTCTGTTATGGCTGACACCAACATAGATGAAGCATCTAGTGCTGGTGTTGGAGCAGGTGTTGGTGGTAGTGGTAATCCTGGTGCTAGCAAAAATAAGCAAAATGTTTCACGTGATAAAAATTCAACAAACAGCAAAAAGAGCAACAGTGAAGTGTGGTAAAGGGGGACCTTTTAAGAAAACCTGTACAGCTGCTGGGGTCACACACGGAGAGGCACCATAAGGTATGCCATTCATGCTGTTAAGATCCCTGTGACTAGCAGCAATAATGCAAGTGACAGTGAGTCCCTCTCTGACTCAGACAGTAGCTCTTTGTCTCAGTCCGACACTGCTGTGTCTCACGACGAATCATTACTTCCTCAACAAAGTGAAATGAGCAAGTCTGCTGACAATGAATCTGGTAGTGCACTTGCAAATACATCCAGCACTGTTGGCAATGAAAAGGACATATCCATTGAATCCACCACTTCTGTGTTGGCCAGCAATGAAAATCCATCAGAGTCTTCTGCCCACTCTTCTAGCACCAAGGAGCATGTCCCAGGTTCTGTTAGGACAGGTGAAAAGACACAAACAGTGTTTAGCTATCTTCCTAGCACTCAAACAAAATCTGTCACATCTGAGGTGTGGAATTATTTCTCTGTCAGTAAAACTGATCCATGCAGAGCAATTTGTTCCCTGTGTAAACAGAGTGTAAGCCGTGGTAAAGTTGTGTCATGCCTTGGCACTACAGCTCTTAAACGCCATCTGAAAAAGCATTCAGTTTTGCTTGATCATCCAAAACCCATGTCCTCCATCTTCCAGACCACACGTGAGAAGGGTCAGGAATCTGAAATGGATACTGAATTGTCTGAACTTGATGCGGGCAGAACCACTGCCAGCCCTAGGATCACTGTTACCACCAGTGCCAGCACCATTAGTACCAGTTGCACATCCAGTGATGGCACTGAATGTATAAGTCCTAGTCCACCATCTCCGCGTCCATCTGCCCATCGAGCCACGTGTATAATAAACCAGCAGGGACATGTTGTAAACAGCTAACACTGTCTCAGGCATTTGAAAGGAAGAATACCTTTACTAGAAATCATCCAAAGACCCTTCATCTTAATCACGAATTGGTGAACTGTTAGCAGGCCCTTCTCCCATACTCTTTGGTAGATCATGAGGATTTTAGGGAGCTCATGACATTAGCAGAGCCTCGTTACAATGTTCCTAATCGAAGGTACTTTTCCTATGTTGAAATACCAAACATTTATCAGGCTTTAAAGCGACAGTGATGCTTGCACTTAAAACTACGGAGGTGGGGTTATTCATGTCACAACAGATATGTGGACCAGCACTCAAAACATAGATTACATGTCCCTTACGCTCATTGGGTCACGTTTTCTTGTGCTTCTTCAAAACAAAGACACCCCAAAAGATGGCGCTGCTGCATATAAAGAAGTTTGGGCAAAGTCATACTGCTGCAAACATCTTGCAGGAACTAAATGACCTCCTTGACGAATGGGTTTATTCTCACGGTCTGAAATGTGGCTTCATAGTAAGTGACAATGGAGCCAACATCTTGAAAGCAGTACAGGATGGAGGATTTCTGCATGCTTCTTGCTTTGCACATTGCTGACACTTAATTGTCACGGGATTTCTCAGCAATGAAACACAAATGGATGGTATGATTGCTGTTTGCAAAAAAATTGTGACTCACTTTTCACATTTAACCAAGGCTATACGGACATTGTCCAAACTGCAAAAAAAAAACACAAGCTGCCCCAGCAAAAGCGGATTCAAAATGTTTCCACTCGTTGGAACTCAACGCTTTATATGCTGCAGCCCTCTTGGAGCAAAAAGCAAGCTGTACATGAGTATTGCTCCAGTTACATATCGGAGATGGCATTATGCTGTCTGTGCTGCAGTGGAAATTAATGGAGACAGTGTGCTGTATCCTAGCTCCTTTTGAGACAGCTACAAGGGACATGTCTTCTGAAGGCGCATCTGTGAGTCAGGTTATCCCACTCATAATGCTCATTTCACATCATCTTAGTGTTCTAAATCTACAAATAGAAAAAGACAGATCTGAAGCGCAGACAACATGTCGCCTGTATCATGGGAATCATGTAAAGAGAATGAGCGAGCGCTTCAAAATCAATGACAAATTAGTTGCAATGAACGAAATCAAAACACTACATCCTTGCAACTCTCTTAGATCCCAGGTTCAAGGCTGTGCATCTTCCAAAAACAGATGATATAGAGCAGTACAAATGTATGTTGCTAGATGAGCTGCAGCACTCGCAGGAGTCAAACACAGACACGCACAGTACCCTCAGGTTGTCATCACCACAACATGCAGGTTCATCTTCACAAAGGGATACAGAACTGGAAAAGTCACCAAACATTAACAGTAGTTGTTCCACAACTGCCACTTCTTCAACCCTTAGTAGCAAGCTAAATCTGTGGCAAAACCTTTCCCAAATTGCTGCCATACCAGCTTCTGCTGATTCCTGTTCTGAGCGGTCTCTGTCCATCATGGTAGACAGTTACCTGCAAGAACTGCCTATTCCTATTGATGCATGCCCTTTTGAATACTGGAGATCAAAAAAGTCAATTTGGACAGAGCTGTATGATGAAGCCTGTAAATATCTTGGTTGTCCTGCAACAAGTGTCTTTTCAGAACGCCTGTTTAGTACAGCTGGCAATATTGCGACAGACACCAGAAATAGGTTGCTGCCAGAAAATGCACCACGTTAACTTTATTAAAGTTAATAAGTCAAGATTTTGTATCCCTACAAGAGTATACAAACTGATCCTGAAGTGATTGATGTTGTGGATGTTGATGGTGATGACAACTCAGATGGTGGTGGCTGGTAAATACTGTGTGGGACAGAGTCTCTCTGCACCAAAAAGGAAACTTTTACAGACTGTGATGACTTTGGTTGTCTCTCTCCTTTCTCGATCTACTACCTTGGACTATATACCCCCCAAAACTTTCACATTTCATAGCAGACTGCTTTGTAGCTAGGGTCTAAACTAAAGTCAACAAGTTTTATATACAGGGCAATTTTAACATCAGTGGGAACAGGCCCAAATTTGGCATAAAAGGGACACTGTTACGTCAATCCTTTCTGTATCATATTATTTATAGTTACAGTGCAAACATATATTTTTGGATTTACCTTCTGTGACTTTGTGGTGCATCAGTATGGGCTAGGACAGGAGACGGTCTATTTTTCAATTTTAAAGAGGACAAAACAATGAGTTCTAATTGGTAGCTGTTTATTATTTTTTCAATTATAGAAATGTTAGCCATAAACCAAAAATGGATGCTAGTACATGGGTGAGGGTTGTGGGTTGGTTTTAACATGGGTGTAAGGGTGGCATGGGTGCTACTGCACAGATGAGGGTGGTGGAAGAAAAGTGGAATGGGTGATGGGGTGAAAGGTGGGTGTTGTTTTAGTCCTTTCGTTTACAGATTCGTGATTGGCTGGGGCTGGTGAGGAAAAAAATGATGACGGACCGAACCTACTGTACACATAATATATATTCTTATTAAATACATTGCAAACTGCTGCCACCTAGCACAATTGTCCCGTTCCCTTTAAAAAAAAGAATAAAGGAATCAGAACTAAAAAGAAAATCTGCTTCAGCAGTTTTCACAGAATGTGACCTATCATAAAGTGTTTTTGCTTTACAAGTAGTGATAATTTGATACATAATGGGGTTGACAGACGCTGTCCCTTAAACATCACATGCCAACTGCTGCAGCTACATTAAATGTTCCTTAAGTTAGTATGTGGTGAGGAAACCACTTTTTTCATTTATGTGACTGAAATACAGATTTTATTGAAATATCAGCTGCAAAAATGCATCATCTTAGAAAGTTGTATGTATTACTTCAATTTGCCAACAAAAATGTTGGTATATGTATGCATTATCTTAGAAAATTGCATGCATTTTTTGCCAACAACAATGACTGGCATATTTTTTTAATTCAAATGTCTTGACTGACTACGTTATGACATAATATGTTTTGTAACAGTTCCACACGCTGCTGCTGTAGTACTTGGCTTGACTTTGTTATAAAAGCTTTCTTTTAAACATAGCAACTTTTGATTTACTCATTTAAAACAGAAAGCAGCAAATAGCTGAAATTAGGTAATATCAGTTATTTTTTCTCATAGTTCATGACGATGAGTATATATAACTGAGTACATAAATGGCTAATGTGCCTCTTTCTTTCACTAAGGAACTATGATGCAGCTGCAGCAGGAAAACTTTTAACATATGGGTGGCTGGGTGGGCCTGTTACGTATTAAGTTGCTGGCTTTAGCAAATAGAAGAAACCATAGATAAACCTAGTTGTATTCCTATCAATGTCACACATGATAATTTATCTCCCCCTTATATTGAACAGTTTTTTCTTTACATGTATTTTATTACTATCTTCATTACTGGCAGCACAATAAAAAAAATAGGGTTCGAGTTCTAAAAAGTTCTAAAAAAGATTAGAACCCTAGAACTTTTTCAAAAGTTCTAGACTAGAACTAGAACCCAGAACTTCAGAGGGTTCTGACAACCCTAATGGTAGCAAACATGTATGGTGGCAAAAGCTTGCCGTTTTCTGACTCCAAGGATGTGGGCTGGTTGCTGGAGTACACTGAAAGGGAGTTTGCTATGTGACCAGAAGTGGATCCACAGGCTGAACAGGAGGACTTGGATAAGGATGGTTCCTTTGTATGAGGAATGTGTTTTATTGACTTACTGAAAAACAATAAACATAAAGTTAAAAAATAAAAAAAAGAAAGTTGAAAAAAGATGATGAGTAGATAGGGAGAGATCTGAGTTTCTATATGCCAGCCTTGACCATGAGGGAGTGGTCTAGACAGCTGCCTGCGAGAAATCAAAGGTCCCCCTAGCAGCTGTTCTCCATGACAAAGATTCCAGAAAGCTGGACCACACAGCTCACAAGGCTTGTACTACCACAACACTATTCTTGAGGTAGGCAGCCTTCATTAGCTACATTGCACACTTTCAGCACGCACAGTGGAATACAGTCCTGCCTATAGTGTGATAGCTTACCTTGCAGGAAAAGATCCATCTGGCACATGCTTTTAGGGGTTTATATAAACAGGATATGTACTCAGGCCGGCCCGTCGGCGCAGCGGTGGGATTTCTGCTTGCGACACCGGCGACCCGGGTTCGGGAACGGATCCGGGTCGTCGGAGGGCCGGCCGGGGAGTAGGATCGGCGTCCGATGGGCAGCTCTCCTACTCTGGGGGGCGCGGGCAACACTGGGTGCGATAAGGGACCCCTGGTGGAGACCGGGAGTTCCGCAACCGGCGCTCGGCGTGGGGGGAGGCTGGGCGGACGCTGGGCGTCATTGCATGTCCGCCTCCTCCGGGGAGAAAATCTGGTGGAAAAGAAGCGGACAGGACCACCCGATCTGAAGCCCTCCTGGAAGCCTCACATTGCCTCCGATAAGCTGCGGGACCCCGACCAGTTACAGTTCCCGGGTCAGGTGGCCCGCGGCCCCACCCTCCGGGGGGCAAGCCGGGGGTGACTGTGGGTCCCCAGTAGCAATTGACGGAGGTAGAGGTCTCCGGGGGCCGTGACCAGGGTGGATGGCCCTGGTGGTCTTGCCAGGAAAAAGGGCAAATTTAAAAAAAAAAAAAAAAGGATATGTACTCAGAATATACAATTTATCTTTCTCACCCCAGGAATTCTTTAGCATCTATTGACAGAAGCAGTATGCCAGCTGGGTTCTGCTACCCCGGAGAGGAGGAGTCGATGCAAATGAGGAAGGCATTGGCCAATCAGGATACAGTTAGAGTAGAGTGCTGCCTGCAGTCAGCCTGAAGGACCTCAGAACTTTTTCTCCGCTGAACTGGCAACACTGCCCTGGAGCTCTTCTCTTCAGAGATCTTCCTGAGCCATTTTCTTTCTTTTTGAGTGCTGCTTTAAGGTATTTTGTATATTTTCTTCATTTTATCTATTTTTACCACATCTGCACTGGGTTCCACGCAGTTGCTGGATTTTTTCGTTTTTTCCTGCTTCGGCGTTTTTTTCTGAAGTAAATTTTGCCCGTGTGCACGATAAATTGCATTATTTTTATTTAATTTATTAGTTTTTAGTATTGGTGGTTTTTAACGCTTTTACGGTAAAATTATTGATTCTTTTTTTGCGCGCGTTCACATTTTTTCCATTGCGCACTAGCGCGAATTCTTGGAACCCTTTTTTCTCTGTTTAAATTCAAAATGATTATTATTTGAAGGGTAATCCCCTTTCTTTTGGGGTGAGACTCTCTTGTTTGTTGTGCAGTGGGCTTTGTTAACGAGGTGTGGAGGGGGTTCTGTTTTTTCCTCTTGTGAAAAAAAAAATTTTTCTCAAAGTTGATTTTGATTTGTTTGAGCCTTGGCCTAACTATTATTATCTGGGCTTTTAGTCTACCTCCCCCTCCTCCAAAAGCGCTGAGGAGGGTACCTCAAGTTAATACAAAAGAAATGACAAGTCCCCTTGGGACTTCTATTATTACAAGTCTGGTTCTGTAGTAGTTGTTTTTCTGTCCAAGCCTTTAATTTGAAAATAGGCAGGGTGTTCTCTTCCCTGCACAAAGATAGAGATTAATCTCCTCTGACCCTCCCTCTTGAAGGACTTAGGGAGACATCAGGGGTTGATAAAATTATGCCCTCTGCAACTGAATTTCTGAGAGCTTGGCAATTATTACAGACTTTATTTTTCTGGGCGTTTCTCGGCTCCTTTGGGTCCGAGTATTCCTCTCCTTGTTAATCCTGATGCCCAAGGATATTATTGTTATAATTATTATTAGTAATTTAGGAAAGGATTTTCCTTCTTGAACTCCTCTCGGGGCCCACTAATTCCAGTTGGTCACCCTGAGGTTGATTCAGGTTATGGTATAATGAGGCATATGTATATATATACATATATATATATTTTTATAAAATGGGTAGGGAAATTGTTGTTGTTTTATTGGATGATGAGCATCACATGACCATCGTATATCAGCTGTGTGACCGCACATCTGCACTTTTGCCTCCTCCAAAACAATTTTGACATTTTATAAAGATAAACCACTCTGAGGTGTGCGGTCGGCGCTCTGCCTGAAATGCGTATATCAGGCCGCGACCGCACGCCTCAAGTGGTACTATATATATTACATATATATATATATACACACACAAACACACATATATATTCATCGGTGGACTCCCTGGACTTTCCCCTCCAGGATGACACCGATAAAGAGGTGGAGGAGAACGACTACGTAGATCTGGTGGTTGCTGTCCTCCAAAGAAGTTGACAACTCTCTGAAGACTCCTACAGGTAGGTTCTGGAAACCCCTCCTTCTCTTTTGGGGCTGACAGAAGCATTCAGATGAAGTACCAGCTCGGTAAGTGTTCTGCTGTTTTTATCTGTACACTTTTAGATTAAAGAGAGTTAGTGCAAACAGCGGCCTGCTTCTCAGCCTCATGCCACTGTCTGCTTTCCCTCCAGAGATAGATTCTAGATAATCATATACCATGTGTAAGTAATTCTACATAATGCCTTTAACCTTTGTAGCATACGCTATTATATATTAAGAGCGTTTGATGTATACTATCCTTGCCATAGTGCGGCATCTCTTGAGTACTAGTCATCTCTTGAGCACTAGTCACTAGGAGGTTTGCTGGAATACCCAAGTGGCATTTAGTTTTTTTTTTTTTTATTTAGCCCGTTTAAGCAGGTATAGCACACTAAGCTGAAAGCTTTTTTACAGGAGCGACCTGGGAGCACTAGAAGGTTAAGTGACTTGCTCAGGGTCACACAGTATGCAAGTGGAAGCTATGGGATTCAAACCCAGGTCTGGTCTGCTGGATGTCACCAGATTTGCAGCTCAGAGCCTTAGACCACTGCGCTATACTGCCTCCTTTAGTAGCACTATGCTCTCATAGTAAGTCATAACGTTACAAATTCTAGAGTCTTGATGTAGGTCATTTCCCTCAGGCTTGCCTGTCTGAAAAGTCCAGCCTTTTGGGTTATGCTTTGGTACAAATTTTGGTTGGTCTTTATGTCAAACTGAAGCAGACAGGCACTTATGGACAAGTTTAACTCTCCTAGTACTCAGTTAAATATAAGCATTCCTTCCCCAGACGTCTCACTGGGGGACTTCAGGTAGGAATTATTCTCCCTTTAACCCTTTTTTCCTACGGCAACACATTAGGAAATTTCCAAATGTGAAGTTTTCCAAGGGTTTAGGCAGGAATGCTCTTTCATTCCTGATAATCCCTTTTTTCTTCAGTTATTTTTCTGCTCGGTTCAAGTTTTTACCCCATCTTTGATTGGTAAAAAAAAAAAAATTAAATAAAGGGAGATAGATATATGCAGATATTAACATTTAAATATATATACAGTATATCTCTGTGCATGATAGGTATTTAAATATCTAAACTTTACATCCAAATGCTGCATTCTCTGTTGTTCTTCAGTAGCATGTCAGCAATGGTAACTAGAGCACCAGAATCTCGTGAAGGTAAAAGTCGTAAAAGGGTTCCCTCTTGCTTGGGAGTTGGACCTTTTTTCCCAGACTATTACCTGAATCTTAAAGGAAAATAGGGAACAGCAAATCATTATCAGTTTTCACAACCTGGGGTCAGGATGCTTTTGCAAACGTAGGGGATTTTTCTTGTTTCCTTCGATACATTCTATGTTCTCAGTTCCTTAGTACAGGTTTTTTCCTCAGGCAGTTTTATTCCATGCCGTTTAGACTGCCTCCAGAGTGTTCTCAGATACGGAGTAAAAATCAGGCTGTTCTCCAGGTATCTGGGTAGGTTGGCGGTTCTCCCCTGAAGACAGGGAATCTCTGGTTTCCCTCATCACAGGCTTGGCCGACCTTAGCCAATTTCCCTTGACTTTGATTTTCAAGCCCTAAGTCTGACATTTTGTTTCCTACAGTCTTGAGGGTTCTTTGTGCCTACTAGAAAAAAGTCCCCTAGCTATTTAAATCTCGGCAACTGTTAGGGGGCAATGCTCATCTCTTGTCAGGGGAAGCTCTTTCCCTGCATGGGGTGCATAATTTTGTCATTGAAGTCCTAGGGGCTAGGCCTCTAGGTTACATTCCAAATAAGAGAATTTTTCGTGAAGCTTGAACCCTGTTACAAGCTGGACTGGTGTAAGGAAACAGTGACCTTCACACCTCTCCCCTTCAGATCTTCGGCACAGAGGCTTCCTTCCGGTTGGCACTTCCCTTCGGGGGGTTCCATCATTGGGTCTTGGTTTCTGAGAGAGTCCTTCTCTCTTCAGTTCCTGGAATCTCAGAGCATCTCAATCAGGCTTGCATTTTATCAGTCCGGAGGCCATTTAGTTCGATATCCCTGCCCTGTATCACACTAACGAGCATTTGGGACACAGGGCTTCCAATCTCTCCACAATAGCTACGAGTTGTTATCTCTAGCTGGCTTCTTTGGAGGTGTCTTAGTCACTCATCCATCTGTCAGGCAAGGACAAAACTTTGGCAGGGCCACCACAAGTGGACCCTTTGGCAGATCCTCTGAGCCACAATGCTCAGGACTACCGCAAGTGAGCCCTCAGCACACAAGTCCTAGTCACATCATTCAGGGGAAAGTTCAGGTCCAGGTCTGAATTTTCACCTCCAGCCCGAACCTCCAGTTTTTTCCTTTTTTCCTGTTGCAGGCCCCAGCTCAGGGTTCCATCCAACGGATTTTCTTATCTCAAGACTGGCTTGAGAAGTTTTCTCTCTCCTTATATCCCTTGTTTCCTAAGTACCTCTCTAGTCAAGGTATCAGCCACCACGATCCCGGTGGCTCGGGACAACCTTGGTACTTTCTGAAAAATCAGGAGTAGTTTTTTTCTCAGCTCCTAGTTTTTTCTTCTAAAGGGCTGGTTCCTGAGAGGCTAGATCTCTTAGAGTCCCTGTATTCAAACAAGGCCTGGAACATCTATAAAAAAGAAAAAAAAAAAGAAAGAGGTTTTAGTATCACGAAAACCTCAGTTTTTCTAGGGGAAGTAGCTTTTCCCCTGGTTACAAGGACAAGAGCCTAGAGTTTTTCAGTCCTCTTTCCTCTTATGACTGGATTATTTAGTTTATTTCCAGGCGTTACAATCTTGGAATTTGAACTAGTTTGGTCTTTGTGACTTGTTTCCTGTAAAAGTATAAAGGTTTTTATTTTCCTTCCAACAGTGGGACAGTAGGGCTTTTTTCTTTGGGAGTACACCTAATGGTTACTCGGATTCTTTTTCCGTCAGGCAAGAGAAATCTGTCTTTTCTTAGACCATTTCAAAGAATTCCGCAAAGGGCCATTTCACTTCCAGACCCTTCTAGAGACCGGAGTTTTTTCCCATGGAACACAAACCTCTGCAAGTTCAGTTTCATGGGGTGTCCCTCTGAATCTGTGGAAATTCTGTCCTGAAGTGAGTAACATCGAAGACATTTTGTCTGCTTGTTTTCCTCTGTCAGACGTTTTTCAGAGTTTCAGGTTGTTCTCTTAGGCCTTATCCTTTCAGTGCCTTTATGAACAAATTAGTCTTCTGGATGGATAGAAAATCTTTTTCCCAAGCGTTATACCATTTTCTTCATCAATCCCTTTTCTTTGCCTGTACTGCTCTCAGGCAAGTCCTGTCTAGGCTATCTCAACCTGCTTGGAAGGGGCATGAATTAGTCCTACCAGTCTGCGTCAGCAGTCCTAGCAGTTCAGGTTCTGTCATTATCATATTTTCCTTTCCTGCGTTTTTGCAGAAAGGAGAAACCAGTGACCAAGAGTATTTTTCCACAGGACTCTTTTCCCATATTTCGGGTCAGCTTCAGTAAAGCCGACATTCAGCTTTTCTCATGCTGAGGGCCTACTTACTGGAGACCAGCTGCCTCCTGGGCAGTGTTCAAGGCTATATCCTCACCTGAAGTGTGCAGACCACTTATTTGAAATTTGCTTTTCACATTCAGTAAAATCTTCTTGGATGTGTAGTATGATAGGATGCCAATTTTGGCAGGATGGTACTTCAGAGCCTCTTCTTAAAATAGGTTTATGTGCCCTGCACCCAACTACACTGCTTTGAAGTCTGCTTCTGTCAATAGATGCTAAAGAATTCCTGAGGTGAGAAGAAACAATTACTCACCGAAGTAATATTACTTCTTCCAGGGTATTCTTTAGCATTATTGACACTCCCACCCTTCCTCCCCTGGAAACCTTGTCTAATGGCTCTGCTAGGGGATTTAGCCAAATTTGACAACTATCATTCATTCGTGCGATTTTCAAAAAAAAAAAAAAATTTTTTTCATAATAGTGGGTTACAATATATAGTGGGTTATTGCTAACAGTTTTTTTGCCCCTAGCGGGCACAGTTTTTGCTCTTTTTCAGCTTTGAAATGCATTCTGAGGTCCTTCAGGCTGACTGCAGGCAGCACTCTACTCTAACTGTATCCTGATTGGCCAATGCCTTCCTCATTTGCATTGACTCCTCCTCCTCTCCGGGGCAACTGAACCCAGCTGGCATACTGCTTCTGTCAATAATGCTAAAGAATACCCTGGAAGAAGTAATATTACTTCGGTGAGTAATTGTTTCTTATGTGTGAGGGAGCAGGACCATTATTCATGAGTGGCTAAGTCACACATGAGTTATGAAAGTCCTACCCTTTCACAAATCATTATAAACCGCATGTGTTGAGGCAGACCATTGCATATGTGATTTATACATCAGTTTACTTGTTATACCTATGCAATCTGCTGTTTGTGTAAAAATATTGCTATTTTTCTTTGATTTCAACATCTGGCTTTCGGTGCTGCACATAGCTATTGTGATGTCATCAGCACTGTGAAAACCGCTCTCTGATTGGTTTGGTATGCATTGTGACATATCCAGCTTCACAAGATAATCTTGCTGTGTTGGGTCATGGTAACACTTTTTATAGGGACGTGGGTATGATGTTCTGTCCACACTTTCTGACAGTGCCTTTCCCTTTACGACTTCACCGGAATGTCTTCAAGCTGGCTCCTCCCACCCACCTGGGTGGTAACTCCCTTGGCTTCGTCCCATGATGCCAGATCTTCCTTTCCGCTGGAAGAAGCAGGCTCCCTGTTTGTCGCTTTCACGCTGAGTAGGCCCTTCGCTACTAAATATATGGATATAGTTCCAAACTCAAATTAAAAACGTTGTCTTCAGGCTTGATCTTCAATGGTGACCGCGATGGACGATGACAAGTCCGCTCTGGGGTTCCATCGGTGCCTTTGCGGGCAGAAGATGTCCAGAACGGTTCTACACTCCACGTGCATCTACTGCCTGGGATACGAGCATAATCCTCATTCCTGGAACATTTGTCACACCTTCCATCCTTCCGTTCTTTAAGACCGTCAAGCCCGACTTACTCTAGGCTATCCAAATGAACAGAGCCCGCCAGTCAAGTCAAAAGATGCCGTGGTATGGTCTCCACGGCTGCGGGGCCTGCTGAACAGCTAGCGGCATTTGAGGAGGCGGCAGCCCAGACCGCAGGTCACGCCTCCTTGGCTTTGGCCTTCATTCCACTTTCACTGAGCGCGTCCTTCATGGGGGTATTCAAGGAATTGTGCCAGGCTTTCTAACCCCAGTAATACTCAGGTATTCACAACTTCTGTAGTGTCCCTTTAAGACTGAACTGCCTGGACAGAATTTGGAATGCTGTGCAAATGATGGAATCCTGTTTTCAGATGCTGCCTTGAACTAACTGCCTGGGTTCTAAACCCTCAGATTTCACTCTCCGCCTGTCAAGACTAAAAGCTCGGAGATCCTCTCCTCATCTACCTGTCCTGACACAATAAAACTTTTAAAAATACATAAGTATTTTTCTCCTTTTCATTTGCTGCCTTTTGCTAGTTGTTAGTATTAACTAAACCGTTGTTTTTGTATTTAAATAATATCTTTCTCGGTTTCTCCCAATTTGGTATAACTGGTAGGGAACCAAGGTTTATTTTGTGTTTATCGGAGTTCCCTGACTAAGGAACTCCATTAGTTTAACTTAAATTTGTTTGAAAATATTTAATTTGTGAACCGCTTATCTCGGTTCTTAAACCGCTAGCTCCGGTTCATTTTTCTGTCTGAAAAACCTACAAGAAGAACCGGTGAACCTGGTTTCAAACCTTGTACCAGTTGTGGTGAGATTTTTGCCAAGGCAGACAAGCATAATTTATGTGTTGTCTGCTTGGGTTTTGAACATTTAAAAACTGACTATGATATTTATAAAACTTTTCCTGAAAAAAACTGTGAAAAAACGCCTTGAAAGGCTCAAGAAAAAGCTGTCTGTTCCTAAGGGTCCCTTGAGCTCTGACCAGCCGACACCCTCTGTTTCTGTGGGTGAGACCACTTTAATAACAACAGCTGTAACTGCCAACCCTGAGACGGGTACACAAGCAGTTCCAAAGAGGCTTGCTGAACCGGCTGACTCCGGTTCCATCTAAAAAATCCAAGAAAACAAAGCACACAGAACCCCCAGCCGAGCAGCATTTGGGGATTCCTGTGCCTGCAATAAAAATGTCAGCTGCTGATGAGATTGCACAGGCCTTTCGAGTTATCCAGGCTTTACAGGAGCTGACTGACTGCTCCTCTGCCTCAGACTCCTGCCATGCAGACTGGCTCTTCTTCTCAAGCTCCCCTTTTTGAACAAGAAGAGTATGTTGATATTGATGTGGAGGGCGATGGGGACCCCATTGAACTGGAGGTTTCCCCTGAACAAGACTTTGGTTCTCCTCCTAGGGCATCAGAGGATTTTTCCTCACACTTTACTTTTGTATGAAGGATGGTGGATGCATTAGACATCCCCACAAGTGAGGTGATTGAGGATGAAGAAGAAGCTGAATATATTCAAGCCATTACCTTGTCACATATGTACTGAACTGTTCTTGTCTCTTTACTTCACCCTTGTAACCACCTACCCCCAGGGCGCATCTGGAATTGAGCGGTACTCCGCTCAGTATGCCTCCCTGGTAAATCTCTTAAGTAAATAAATAAATGAATATGGAAATGATGGGGCTGACACCCACGAAAAAGCTTCTTCTTCCTGTTAACAAGTTAAGAAGGATGCCTTAAAGATTTTACAAACACCTAATGCTGCCCCACCTCTGGATAAGAGGTTGGATAAAAAGTATCAGTTAGAAAGGCAGGGTGCTGAATTTTTTTTTTTCTCTCACCCTGACCACCAAGGGGTGGTGCAAGTGGCAGCCTGTGACAAGGCAAGTGTTCCACTAGCCTTCCACCCCCAAGACAAAGACACTAGGAAAATTGATAGCATGGCCTCCTTGGCTATCAGGCAAGCAAACTTCCAGGCCTTTGCTGCACAGTACCAAATATTCTTTGGCAGTCGGCTCTTGCTGTGTCAGACGAAGCACAATCTCCTCTTTCAGCTGACTTAGCTGAAACAGCCAGGTTTGGTTTGGAAGCAGCCAAGTATCAATTTCAAGTGGCTGCTGACTCAAATGACACAGCTGCCAGGTGGATGGCAAACACTATGGCTCAGAGGTTTACTTAGCTAAGATCCACAAATCTTACCCAGGATACACAAACCAAGGAATTGGATTTCCCCTTGGAGGAAAACTCCCTCGTTGGGGAAAAGACAGAGGCTTATATGAAAAAAGATGGATGAATACAAGGCCACCTACAGAAGCAATTCTGCAAAAGATAAAGCTTCCCCATCCTCCAGACTTTATGGAAGGGGAGGCAGGGGCAGATCCTTTCAAAGCAAGCCCTTTTTCTAGGCCATTGCTACGCCTTAGTACCAGCAGTATCCACAGCAGGGATATTTCAGAGGCAAGGGTAGAAGGGGTTCCTGACATGGTTCCCAATCCCAAGCTCATCCTCAAACAAAGGAGGCACCCTGATGTGTCTGTACAGGCCACCTCCCTACTGCCTGTAGGAGGCAGATTGGCTCACTTTTTTCATACTTGGAAAAACATCACCACAGACAAGTGGGTCCTGGAAGTAGTGAGCCAGGGATTGTCTCTAACTTTCAAATGCCTCCCACCTTTAAGAACCCGAGTTTTCAAGCCATCCTCAAATGCAGTGAGAAAACTCCAGGAAACAGAGGTTTGACAACTGCTTCTGTCACAAGCAATGGAACCAGTACCAGTCCACTTAAAGGGAAAGGAATTTTATTCAAGATACTTTCTTACCACAAAGAAAAATGGGGTGTGGCAGCCCATCTTAGACCTCAGGGTCTTAAACAGATACGTAACAAAACCAAAGTTCAAAATGGTAACTCTAGCACTGATCCTGCCAACCTTCCAAAAAGGAGACTGGTTGGCTTCATTGGACCTAAAAGATGTCTATTTCCACATCCTCAGAAGGGAGTCTCACAGAAAATACCTCAGGTCCAGACTCCCTTCAGGTCACTATCAGTTCTCAACCCTGCCATTCAGTCTCACTTCAGCACCAAGGGTGTTCACAAAGTGTCTGGCAGTGGTAGTGGCACACCTTCGAAAGCAGGGTGTCACAGTCTTCCCGTACCTAGACGACTGGATGGTGGTAGGAAAATCACTCCAGCATGTCAGGGAGCAGCTGCAACTCACCCAAGAGCTCTTGGAGTCTCTAGGATTCCTGATAAATCTAAAAAAGTTGGTCCTTAAGCCTGCTCGGGTATTGTAGTTCATAGGAGCCGAGTTAAATACCCTGCAGGGCAGGGCATACTTGCCTGTGGACAGGGTAAGGAGCATCCAACAAATAGCAGGTTCATTCATCGTGAACAAATCAAAAATTGAAAGACAGTTTCTTCAGCTGTTGGGCCACATGGCAGCTGCCACTGGCACAGTGCTGGGATCCAGATTCCAAATGAGGGACATCCAGTTTCACCTCAGGGCTCACTGGTGCCAGAGAAGAGACCCTCTTTCAAAACTGATTCCAGTAACAGGAACTCTGTTATAGGCTCTCAAATGGTGGAAAGAGGAAAATAATCTGAGAGAAGGGGTTTCTTTTCAACAAGAGCCCCCATCAGTAATTCTCACAATGGATGCATCGCTTTTGGGGTGGGGTGCCCACCTGGGAGATCACACCACACAAGGCACATGGTGAAGTGCAGAGTCATTCCTGCACATAAACCTGCTGGAGCTCAGAGCAGTATTGTTGGCACTAAAGGCCTTCATGCTATTGCTACAGGGAAAGGTGGTACAGATCAGAACAGACGATACCTCCTCTATGTACTACATAAACAGGCAGGGAGAGACAAGGTCAAACACTTTCTGCATAGAAATCATGAAAATATGGAGTCTAGCATACTCCTTGGGAGTTTCTGTACAGGCCATTCATCTGCCTGGCAAGGACAATACCTTGGCAGACACCTTGAGTCTGATCAATGAGGCCCATCACGAATGGACTCTGAACAGGCAAGTGGTGAAAGTAATTTTCAGGAGGTGGGGCACTCCGGAGGTAGACTTGTTCGCATCCCACCAGAACTACCACCTGCTAAAATATTGTTGCAGACCACCAGAGTGGGAAACAGTCCCCCTGGATGCTCTAATTCTGAATTGGTCAGGAGAACACTGTATGCTTTTCCTCCCTTCCCCTTGGTGTACAGGGTTTTGCTCAAGCTCAGGTCCCAGTCAGCATCCATGATCTTGATAGCTCCAGATTGGCCCAGGCAGCCATGGTACTCTACTGCTCTCCATGTCTGTGGCCGAACCGATACACCTTCCAAGGAGGCACAACCTCTTAACCTCCAATCAGGGGAGGGTCCTGTATGTGTGCCTCAGGCTCAAGGCCTGGCTCTTGACGACCTAGAATATGCAGGCCTAAACCTTTCTGAAGGTGTCCTGGACATTTTGAGGGGTTACAGGAAGCCCTCCACTAAGAAAACATATGCTGCAAAATGGAAAAGGTTTTTTATTTGGTGTTCCACCCAGAATATTGTGCCAGCAGAGGCTGGGTTACCTTACTTGTTTGCATTCTTTGGGCCTTCAGCCCAGTACCCTGAAGGTACATATGCCTGCAGCATCTGCTTACATTTCAGCCAGGCAGGCAAGGATTTCTCTTGCTTCAGACTCTATCTTTAAGAGGTTCTTTAAGGGCCTTTCCTATTTGCAGCCCCCTCACAGGGAGCCAGTGCCAGCACAGGACCTCCATGTGTGTATAGCCAAGCTCATGGGGGCTCCTTTTGAGCCTGTGTCTTCAGCTCACCTAAAGTATGTCACATGGAAAACAGTTTTCCTAGTGGCAAGGACTTCTGCTAGAAGAATCAGCGAGCTCCAGGCTCTCTGCATAGACCAGGACTATATTTCCTTCCACAAGGACAAAATGGTTCTGAGAACAGACAGGAAATTTCTCTCTAAAGTGGTTTCCGATTTCCACTTGAACCAAACCATTACCCTACCTGTCTTTTTCACTGAGCACTCTGCTTCTGGTGAAAGGAGACTCCACAGTCTGGATGTTAAGAGAGCTCTTAGTTACTATATGACAGTCACTAAGGACCATAGGCAGAACAGAAAACTGCTGTTCCTTACTTATGGGGATGTGGGAAAGGGTAACCCAGATTCTAAAAGGTCAATTTCTCGCTGGATAGTACAGTGCATCCAGTTTTGTTATTCTAAGGCAGGAAGGGAACCCCCAACAGGATTGAGGGCCCATTCCACAAGGGGCTCAGCTGCTACCATAGCAGCTGCCATGGATGTCCCATTAGTGGACATCTGTAAAGCAGCTACCTGGGAAACAGTACACACCTTTACAAAGCATTACAGTTTGGACATCCTGTCCAGGAGTGATGCCAGGTTTGGCACAGCAGTCCTGCAGAGTCTGTTTCCAAAGTATGTTCTGTGCCCACCTAAAAAGGTACTGCTTCTTAGTCTGCAGAAGTTATGAATACCTGAGTATTACTGGGGTTAGAAGAAAAAACTACTTACCATAGTAATCTTGTTTCTTCCCAGTGATACTCAGGTATTCAGAACTTCTCACCCTGTCTCCCCTTCAAGAACCAGTAGCCTCTACATTCCTGGGAATGCTTTTGTGACCTACTTTATAGGTGCCACAATCAGGCACTATCTTTTGTTATTTGGGTTCATTTTGTTGTTTTTCCCCTTCAGATTATTTCTGACATTCAGGGGTATTATTAGATTTTATGACCTCCAGTGGGCATTTGGGTGTTATTCCATTATTATTGTATAATGTATGGTAGAGCGCTGTTAACCTTAGGAAATCATCATTTCCTAAGATTGTTAACCCATCGTCCGTCCATTCCATTGTTGTTAATCTGTCAATGCTACGTTACATCAATTGGTTAACAACATTGAATGAAGCCGCGTGGCTGTCTGTGAGGCATCAAGTTTTAAACCGCACTTCATAGCTGTGAATGAGCCATCAGCACACACAGGAGTAAAAAATCAAAGTAAAATGAATTCAGAAATACCATAGCAGCGGCAACATTTTCAAAACCAGTCACTCAGGACCGCAAATCTTTCTCGGCTTCTGCGTGTGATACTGTCATGGTAAGGTTGGGAAAACTTCATTTTCCGACGCAAGTTGAAATGTTACTGACCTATTTGCCGAACTACGATACTACTGCAGTGATGCCCATAAACTATAAAAGACAACATATGGGCATCCATGGTCAACCACACTATACTATCGTCTTGTGGTTCCCATGGTAACCACTGTTAACCTGTCGAGCTTCGCTCTCGAGGTTAATAGGGTTACCATGGGAACCACTCAACGATAGCATAGTGTGGTTAACCACCGATGCCCATACATTATCCTCATATTTCTAATTACTATGGTTTTTATATATAGATGCTTAGTTTTATGAGGCCTGTCTTTCCGGGCTCCAAAGAAATCTGAGGGTTTAGAACCTAGGCAGTTAGTTCAAGGCAGCATTTGAAAATAGCACGTGCAAAGATTCCATCATTTGCAGGCATTCCAAATTCTCTCCGGGCAGTTCAGTCTTAAAGGCACACTGCAGAAGTTCTGAATACCTGAATATCACTGGGAGGAAACAAGATTACTATGGTAGGTAATTTTTTCTTACCGACTCTCAGTCAGGGCCCTTCCTCGAGGCACAAATCCAGATTGAAAAAAGAGACCAAAAAAACGGTCACGTCATCGATCATGGGACTGGGAACACTCTTGTTTGAGGGCTTCTGATTTCTGCACTTCTCCAGATCCAATTTCAGTCGAATCTTCAGCCCAGGCTGCCAGCTCCAAGGTAACCCAATCAGGCCAGTTGGCTAAGATGCTGGTCGATCTTCTGGCTGAGATTTTTCTCAAGCCAGTCGACCAGTTGTCGAATGAGGAGGCCGACACTTCTTTATCCAGGACTCTGGTCCTAACTCAGACCATTGGAGGGACGGATCAGTCCACTGACCTGCCGCCTCTGGTCACTGACCAAGAACTGGAGGTGCCTTGGCTTTCGCCGACACCCTCCGAGCCCTGCTGCCAGTCCCCGCGGCAGTCAAGGTCTCAGTCGTACTCTCGGGGGACGAGCAGTTCCCACCGACATTGGTGCTTCCGCTCTTGACACCCTGGGAAGAGCCGCCGCCATTGTTCTTCTTCCTTGTCCTCCTCGGGTGAGGAGAGACCTCGGCGCAAGTTGTGTCAACACTACGAGAATCTTACTTGGCAGCAGCTGGTGTTCTTCGATATGAAGCTGGTCGCGGCCTGTACCCTGGCCATCACCTGACCATTGCCTCAATGGTCGACATCTTCTCCACCTCAGGAGCCAACCAAGTTGGTCCTGGCTCAGACGACCCCGGTGTTTCCACCAATTCCCGTGGAGCCGTCTCCTAAATAGCCGAAGACTGGTGTTCCGACCAAGGAGTCTCAGCCAGCCTCGAGGCTTCCCCATTGGCTGTCGGTCACCATCACTCCAGACCCTCCGCAGAGGATCAGTGGGGATTCTGGCAGTTGACCCCTCTTTGACAACTCCTTGGAGTCAGAGGGTTCCTCCTTACACACCTGTCCACTGGATGTGGAGTCGATGAGGGTCTCTCGACAGATGAAGGCCCTACTTCCTTTACAGGCCTCCTTCTCCTGATCTCAGAATCTATGGGGCATAAAGTGTAACTGGTCCAGAAATGGGTCCATTACCCCCTGACCGAGATCTTGGACTGGGGAGACCCTCCCGGTGAAGCCTTCCCAGTGGCAAAGGCCATCCTTGGTCCTGCTTTGGATCTTTGGCAGCATCCTGCTTCCTGTCCAGCACCGTTGGCTCAGATAGCCCGCAAGTATGCGGTCCCTACCAGTTCCCTTTCGGGATTCATAGAACACCCCTCAGCTGAGGGCTTGGTGGCCGATTCTGTGTTCCGACACTCTGTCAACGTGGGGGACATTGACAAGCCACCTGACAGAGTCCAAGAAGCTGGACCATGCGGTTAAAAATGCTCCCTCAATGATCTCACTCATTACTCTGCCACTGATGAGGTCACTGAGATCAGAGGTCAACTCAGGTAAAACAAAGTTTATCAGATGATGCCACATTGCATATCTCTTATATACGTTAATTTTTTTTTTATTTGTTATTATTAGGAAATACATTTGAGCACAAGTGCTCTTTTTCAAAGTTTCCAGGTTAAAGTTAGTACAAAACAACATAGTGTAACAAAAGACAGGGCAGATAATGCAACAAGCACTAAGTTACACGGGTATTAATTACATTTACAGCAGTCTTGTACAGAGAGCGATTACCGAAGTGACCTTTTGGATTGGGCAGGGTTTAGAAGATTAAATAGTGTGTCCAGCAATTCATTCAGCCAACCAGCAGCCCTAACTGGAAGGGAGTGCTGACCGTGCAGAGTAGACCGTGAGTCCATGGATAAGATACATTATGGGGCCAGACACAATCCAGATGTCTTGCTTCTAGAGTAAAGCTGTTAAGATTTCTGAATAAGGTCACTAGTCTCCTGTTTATCATCAAAACTAGACTATCTATATGTGGGACAGAGGATAGGGCATCATCCTAGAGTAGTCCAAGGTATTTAAAAGCTATAACTTGCTCTAACTGTAATCCTTTGGCATTAAAGATATCAAAAGAGGATATTTTCTTCTTCAGATGAGGGCTAGTAAAGAGCATGAACTTCGCTTTCTTATTAAAAAAACAAGTTGCTGTGACAGTGTGTGGTCTGAAAACAAAATGATAGCATTAAATACATGCTGAAAATAGAAAATAGAGTAAGAATCAACATTTCAACCATAGGTCTTCTTCAGGAATTTTGTAAAAGAGAAAAAACGTCGCTTTTTTCTCTTTTAGATAATTCCTGAAAAAGACCTATGGTTGAAATGCTGATTTTTGTTATATTTTCGGCATACATTTAAGGTTACCATTTTGTTTAGTTTTCTTTTAGTTGAGGACCAGATTATTGTCAGAGAACCAGCTTTCAACAGATTCAAAATTGCACTGTAAATTTAATGTTAGTTTGTCTATACCAGGGTGTCTAGTACGGTATCATCTGCGTGCAGGAGAACATTGACAGAATCATAAGCACCCAGCAAGCAGTTTATAAACAGGAAAAATAGTAGTGGGCCCAGAGTAGAGCCTTGGGGCATACCAGTAGATTCATTCCTGTCAACAGAGGAAGAGTCCTCGAGTTTTGACCTGAGTGCGGCTAAACACAACTGAAGCCAGCACACAGCTCTCACTGCTGGGACAGTGCGGACTGCAGAGACCCTAAAGGTAACTTGCTTCCCTTCAGATGCTACTTTGGTGCAGGGTGTTAGTCCGTCGACGCTTCGCATTGACTGCCTCGTCCACCCCAGCCACTCACCCAACTCGTTACATCCCCTACTCACGTAAACCCCATAAATGGAACCTCGACCCTACTTGACCTTGTGCTATCCAACCAGCCCGACAAAATTACAGGTATCACAGTGCTCCCTAATGCCCTAAGCGACCACTCACCAGTGCTCTGCACCTGGTCGTGCAAGGTAAAGAAGCTGGCCCTAAAAACTGTCTTCCTGCGCTGGCTCAAACCATTTAAACCGGGGCAATCAAACGACCACCTTGCCCTCTGTGACTGGTCTCCCCTAGACCATGCCCCTGACATAGACACTGCCCTCGACTACTTTATCTGTTCCTTCAACTCGGCCTGTGACTTATTCTCACCCATCACCAAACGTGTTGTTAAAGGTCCTGATACCCCCTGGATTTCGCAGGCACTTCTAGACTAAATGCATCACAGAGACAACCTCTGGCACATTGCACTTGACTCAGGCAAGCTATCTGACAAACAATTCTATTGGGCTGCACGGAATAAGTGAACCTGGGAATTATGAAAGGCCAAAGCTGACTACTACAGAACATCCCTTGCCTCCACATGGGGCTCTGGCCATAAGTTCTGGGATAACCTGAAGGAAATCAATGGGAAAACTGTATCTCACCCCCTTCCCAAATTAATATCAACAGTTCTATCTCCACTGACCTGCAGCTCATTGCTGACACTCTTAATTCCTCTTTCTCTGACCTCAGTAGTGTGCTACCCCCAACTTCTTCGATCGCCATAAGCCTCCCTGGCCCCCCACCCTCACCCTCCCTTTCGTTTCAAAGCCCTCTCCCGAGGGAGGCTACTGAACCTGTGGTGTCCCACTAGTCACCCCCTTCAGAGTGAACCTCCGTTTACTGATACAGAGGGTAATAGTAAACAGAGTTCACTCTGAAGAAAGGGTGGTTAATAGTGGGGGGTACCGCAGGGTTCAGTACTGGGACCAGTCCTCTTTAATGTCTTTATCAGTGACATTGCAGAGGGACTGGAAGGAAAAGTATGTCTCTTTGCAGATGACACAAAGATCTGCAACAGAGTTGATGCAGAAGGTGGGGTGAAAGGATGCAAAGGGAGTTGGCAAGGTTTAAGGAATGGTCAAATGTATGACAGCTTAGATTCAATGCAAAGAAGTGCAAAGTAATGCATCTGGGAAACAAAAACCCAGGGGAAGAGTACACAGTGGGGGTGAGATAATAACAACAACAAAAATGGAAAGGGACCTGGGGGTAGTCATATCAGATGACCTTAAGGTGGACAAGCAATGTGAGAAGGCAGTAAGGAGGGCTGGTGGGATACTGGGATGCACAGGGAGAGGCATCACCAGTAGAAAACAGGAAGTTTTTATCCCTCTGTACAGACAGTTGGTGAGATCCCATCTAGAGTACTGCGTCCAGTTCTGGAGACCCCATCTCCACAAGGACATAGACAAGATGGAGGCTGTCCAGAGGAGGGCAACTAAAATGGTGCAGGGTCTACACCAGAAGACATGCTAAGAGAGATTAAAGAAGCTTAATATGTATACACTGGAGGAGAGGAGGGAGAGGGGGGCATGATAGAAACTTTCAAGTACATCAAGGGAATCAACAGAGTCCAAGAGGGTAGCATCTTTCAGAAAAAGAGATGTGCAAGAACAAGGGGACACAATTTGAAGATAGCGGGGGGACGACTCAGAGGTAATGTAAGGAAGTATCTTTTTATGGAGGGGGTGGTGGATACATGGAACAGCCTTCCTGAGGAGGTAGTGGAGTCAAAAACAGTGGGGGAATTCAAGAATGCATGGGGCAGATATATGGCAATTCTAGTGAGGGGTAGGAGGAAGTAGGCTGTTGGTTAACTAGGATCTGCAGCCTATCCATTAGGTAGGGAAATGGGCAGACTAGGTGGGTCAAGTGGTCCTTATCTGCCATCAAATTCTATGTTTCTATGTTAAGCCCTACCTTCTGAAAGCCTCAGGTAAAACATGTCACAGTAATGACACCCTGGGCCTCAGACTCCTCCGCATGGTCCTGGGTGAAGTCCTCTTCCCTCTTACCAGTCCACTTAATCGCTCCCTCTGCCTTGGTAAATTCCCTTCTGTGTGGAAAACTGCAGTCATCACCCCAATCCACAAAAGTGGTGACCTGCATCTACCCCTGGGAACTACCTCCCACCTCATTCCCTCGAAAGCCCTGAAAAAGTCATCTTTGGCCAGCTTACTGACCACCTCATTAAATATGACCTACTCTGCAGGGAGCAACATGGTTTCCAATCACAGAAGAGCAGGGATTTCCTAGTCATACTACAGGAAGCAGGCCTAAGTCAACTGGTGACATCACCCACAAGGGGTAATGCGGTTCTAGATCTGATATTCACAAATAGCGATAGGGATTTGGGTGTCGAAGTAGGGAACCACCTGGGCAACAGTGATCATGACACAGTATGGTTCAGGGTTAAAAGGACGGTAGACTCCACACACACTCTCCAAACTGAAGGTCCTTGACTTCAGGAGGGCAGACTTCACAAACATGAAGGCCTGCCTGAGAGACAACCTTAGTAACTCAACAGAAGGGAGCGTTGAGGAATATTGGACAAGCTTGAAGGATGCAATAACCATGGTCACATTACAGTGTGCCTGTCAGGTTAGTAAGAATGAAAGGAGGAAAACCCCACTATGGTTTTCCATGGAGGTGGCAACCATGGTGAGAGAAAAGCACATAGCCTTCAGAAAGTACAAGGAGTCAGGGAATGAGGCAGACAAAACAGAATATAAACAGAAACTAATTGAGACAGGGAAAATGATGAGAAATGCAAAAGGCTCAAACAGAGGTTAGGATAGCTCAGGAAGTAAAAAAAAAGGGTAACAAAACCTTCTGCAGGTACATACATGAAAAAAGGAAGATCAAAGGGGGCATTGTTAGAATCACAATAAAAGACGGACAAACCAAAGAGCAAGATGGGGAGAAGGCAGAGGCACTCAATGAGTACTTCTGCTCAGTCTTCACACAGGAAGCAGATGGTAACGGACCAACAATAGGCATAAAGAAGTGTCCGATTAAAAGAATGGACACGGGTCCCTTCACAGAGGAAAGGGTTCTGGAGGAAATAGACAAGTTAAAGGTAGATAAAGCTATGGAGCCAGATGGAATATACCCAAGAATACTGAAAGAGCTAGGGAGGGAACTGGCAGCCCCCTTAGCAGTCCTCTTCAACAAATCATTAAGGAGAAAGGAGGTGCTGGAAGATTGGAAGAGTGCAACTCCAGAGGAGTGGAAGCAAGTAACAGCCAGGTAACTACCGTCTGGTTAGTCTAACGTCACTCGTGGGAAAACTGATGGAGTCCCTGCTGAAGGAAAGAATCATAGCTTTTTTGGAGCAAACTGGTCAGCTCGACAAAAATCAACACAGTTTCACGGCAGGGAGATCCTGCCAGACAAATCTGGTTGACTTTTTCAATTGGGTCACCAAAACAGTGGATCAGGATGGGGCAGTGGATCAGGATGGGGCAGTGGATGTGGTTTACCGACTTCAGCGAAGCTTTTGACTCCGTTTCGCACAGGAGAGTAGTCAAAAAACTGGAGAACATGGGAACTGGGCCTGAGGTTACAAACTGGGTCAGAAACTGGTTACATGGGAGAACTCAGAGAGTATTAGTAAATGGCACTCTGTGGAGGGGAGGGTGACTAGCGGGGTCCCGCAGGGCTTAGTTCTGGGCCGATCCTCTTCAGCATACAGTGTCATCAGTGACATTGCGTATGAACTGGAGGGAAAGGTGTGCCTGTTTGCAGATGACACCAAAACTGGCAACAGGGTAGACACCACAGAGGGACAGCAAAGCATGGAAGCTGATCTCTGAAAACTGGAGGAGTAGTCCAAGACCTGGCAAATGAAATTCAGTGCCAAAAAATGCAAGGTCATGCACCTGGGAAAGTGTAGCCCACGGAAAATGTACTCAATGGGAGGGGAGCAGCTAGTGGCTACCAGGCAGGAGCGAGACCTAGGGGTGATCATATCAGATGACCTCAAGGTTAGTAGACAATGTGAAAAGGCAGCATGAAAGGCTAGTGGTATCCTGGGATGCATAGGGAGGGGCATCATGAGCAGAAGGCATGAAGAAATCATGCCCCTGTATTAGTCCCTGGTCAGGTCTCACCTGGAGTACTGTGTCCAGTTCTGGAGGCCGCACCTCAGGAAGGACATAGATTGGCTGGAGACGGTACAGAGAAGAGCAACAAAGATGGTGCAGGGCTTGCATCAGAAAGTGTACTAGGCGCCAGCCTGGTGGCACAGAGGACTGAGATGCTGGCACCTTACCTCTAACCATGCCAGCGACCTGGGTTTGGGAGCAGACTCGGGATGCCAGGGGCTGACAGGGGAAGGAGAGGACTGAGTGTACGCAGGATTTCTCTCCTTTCCTGGGGTGTGTTGCAGGGTAGCCTCGCTCAGTAGCGGCCCCCGGTGGAGACTGGGAGCACTGCAGGAGCGGTGCATTGGGAACCAGAGGAAAGCAGAAAAACAGCTCCAGGACCTGCCGGATGACGGCTGCTGGTCCACTGATGCCACCGAAGCCCCCGAGGGAGCCATATCCGCCTCAGCAGCATACACCAGGGCCAAATAGAGAGTGCACTGGCCAGCCCCACTGGTGCCATCTCCCTCGGAGGAGAGGGACCCACCCGGCAAGGTTGCCAGGCCTACCGAGGGATGGCTGCAATGTGAGATGGAGGCTCGAGCGAGGGTAGTAGGAGGTAAGTTGGGACCTTGGCGGCATGAAGGAGTGGCAGGTCCTGGACCACGTAAGGGAGTAAAAACAGATAATGCAAAAAAAAAAAAAAAAAAGAAACCGTACGAGGCAAGACTGGATGACCTCAAATTATACTCCCTAGAACAATGCAGGAATCGTTGGGACACGAGAGAAACATTCAAATACCTTAAAGGCATCAACAGGGTGCACGTGCAGAACCTCTTTCAGGTAAAGGACTACAGCAGGACTAGAGGGCACAGCCTTCGACTTAAGGGAGGAAAGTTCAGAAGCAATACGAGGAAATTCTTCTTCATAGAGCGTGTTGTGGAACCATGGAATAGCCTGCCGGAGGGGGTGGTGGGAGCCAAGACAGTGGGGGAATTCAAGCGGACATGGGACAGACACTATTGCATACACAAGCAGGTAGCTAAGTAGGGGGGGTAGAAAGCCAAGGGCAGACTTGGTGGATCGTACGGTCCCCATCTACCGACAACTTCTATGTTTCTATGTTCTATGAAAAGGGCACAGCACTGCCACTGACCTACTAGAATTCACCAGTGCTATCCACTCAGCTCTTGATAATGGGTGTCTTCTTGGCTCGAGCTTCGTTGACCTGTCAAAAGCCTTCGACACCGTTAATCACTCCCTCCTCCTATCCACCCTCTCCAACATAGGTCTCTCCCAGGATGTAACAACATGGTTTGCTGATTACCTATCTGACAGGTCTCAGCAAGTCAAAATAAATGATACACTCTCTAGCTGTCTCTCGGTTAAATGTGGAGTACCCCAGGGTTCCATCCTGGGACCCATTCTTTTTAGCCTATTCCTAAACATCCTACCCAAGGCCTACTCTGGGAAAGTACTCCTATATACCGATGACACAGTTCTTTTCTCCACCTATGCCGACCCTCTGTGTCTTTACAACAGTCTCTCCAGAAATCATTCGGTGAGGCTGAAACCTGGTTTGCTGATAATCGATTGATTCTAAACCACAAAAAC
Organism: Neoceratodus forsteri; assembly: GCA_016271365.2. Taxonomy (NCBI): domain Eukaryota; kingdom Metazoa; phylum Chordata; order Ceratodontiformes; family Ceratodontidae; genus Neoceratodus; species Neoceratodus forsteri. The sequence continues at coordinate 284,379,144 of CM028129.1, forward strand.
ACCAAGGTTATGTTCACCCACAACCAGAGCAAATTCAAAGAGACCCCACTGCAAGTTCTCAATGCCCAGCTGCTACCCCTTGAGCAGGTGGATATCTTCAAATACCTTGGGATCACCCTGGACTCTGTGCTCAACTACCACGAGTATATTCACCTCCTTAGCACTGCAGTCAACACCAGAATTGGCCTGCTGTGTTAGCACAAGCTCTGCCTCCCTCCCTCCCTCCTGATGCCTTCTGACTTGCTGTCTCGTCCTCTGTCCTGTCCCTCATAGACCGTGGAATTCTGATCTACAGGGCGGCTGATAACACTACCCTCCGTAGAATCAAGGTTTCCCTTAATTATCATGGGCAGTGGCAGGTTGACCCACACCTGCACACCGTACAGTCTTACCAGCTGGCTCGACTTTGATGAGAGGCTGAGGTACCAGACCTGCCTCTTTGCCAAGAAGATAACTAGAGGACTTGCACCCCCTGGCCTCTCCACACTCCTGCAGACTGAGCCCATGGTAACAGCCACCTGTAGCACCTCCAAACCCACTCTCCTTATACCCCACTGTAGGACCGATCTGATATGGAGCCTTTGTAAAGGAGTCTGTGACTCAAAGGATTGTAATTCCGATATGTTCAAATAAATAAATAAAGAAACCCATAGTGAACTGGGTGGGTAGTTGGCTAGAAGGGAAGCAGCAGTAGGTGGTGGTTAATGGGGTTAAATCAGAGGAAAGGGAGATTATGAGTGGGGTTCTACAGGGATCTGTCCTGGGTCTGGTCCTCTTCAACACGTCCATTGGTGACATTGGTGAGGGAATCCAGGGCAGGCTGTGTCTCTTTGCAGATGACACAAAACTATATGGTAGGGCAGGCACCGACGGGGAGGGGACAGCCGGGGCAACTGTCCCAGGCCTAGTGTCTCAGGGGTGTGTGGCCATCCCTTTCCTGCCAACAGTCATTGTTTTAAGTTAGTTTGCAGACTTTGCGCTGCCACACACTGCTGTGCTTGCTGTCTACTCTAGAGGCTAGAACGTGAAGGTTTTTTTAATTGAATTTAAATTGTCACAGACAGTGACAGGTTGACACAGCAGACTCGGACCCGAGTTGTCTGAGTGTGACTGTCACAGACTCAGTCAAAGTGAGCAGCTGCTGTTTGTTATTGGTATCTGTGTCTCAGTGTCTGCCTGACCCCCCATGCCAGGTATGGTTTAGGGACAAGGCATATTCCTCGCTTGACCGACTGACCCATAACCCACCACAGTGTGTCCCGTGTCTGGCCCGGACCATCAGTCCATCATTCATTGTAGTGGCACTGGTGGACTCTCAAGACTCCCATGGAGGTGGACTCTCTGTCACCCCCCGCAGTATTTATTATCAGGCAGTGAAGCATACGGCAGCAACAAATCCGATCATTGATCCTGTCATGTGTTGCTGGTCATGGGCCTGGGGAGACCCCTCCATGATTGATTGCCGGCCGGAGGAGAAAGAGGAGACATAGTGACCCAAAAAAACCTTCCTGCTGCTGGATCCTGGGCTGGCTGCTGCGCTACACCTCATTCATTTTCCTGCTGCTCTGGTGAACTTTGGTGGACAACAACAGCTAACAGGTCAGGACTTTGTCTTTGGTGGTGGTGGACCAGTAAGGGAGCAGGGAGAGTAATGTATGCCCAGACGGGCACACTGTTCTTTTCTGAGTTCTAAGGAGCCAACAAGCCTGTGCCATGTGCCACTGGCTGCCTTATTATTTTATTTAAATGCCTAAATGGTCGTCCGGCCCGGTGGCACTGAGGGCTGAGGTGCTGGACACCTTACCTTGCACTACGCCGGTGACCTGTGTTCAGGAACGAGCACAGGCCGCTGGGGATTGGCAGGGATGGAGAAGGATTGAGCGTCCGAGGGACTGCTCTCCTTCTTCAGGGAGGGGGGATGCCAGTGGTCGGTGCTCGACTGGCCCCTAGCGGAGGCTGGGGGGGGCAGTGCGCCGACACTGCACATGAGGGGCGGAGATGGGGCAGACCCCTGGAGGAGCATTTGTGGATACATGCACACTCCCTCCTCTGGCATCATTGCACACACCTCTCCGCAGGGGAGAAAATGAAAAAAAACCGGAGTCCTTGCCATAGATGATGATTGTCCCCCTTGCAGTGCCGCCGGGAGGGCACCTCCCTGAACTGGATCTGGTCTGGTGGGTTGAAGGTCTCCCCACCCCCCCGCCATGAGGGGTAAGTCGTGGGAGCTGAAGGGGGAAGGGGCCTTATACATGCAGATGGTAGGACAAGGATGCCAGAAAAATAATACCAAGAGAAAAAAAAATAATACCAACAAATGCCTAAATGGTCAGTCATCATCTGCCGGGTCCTGGGTGGGGTGAGGGGTCATCTTACACATTTATTGATTTATGTGTCTGAGGGGATGGGGTCCTGGTCCTAAAGGTGTGTCCTAGGCCCAGAAATTTCAATCGGCGCACCTGTGGGAGGGTGGATAGTGATGAGGGAATAAGGGATATGCAGAGGGACCTACAAAAACCTGAGAGGTGGCCAGAGGTCTGGGAGTTAAAATTCAGTGTCCAAAAGTGCAAAGTAATGCACCTAAGGGAAAAGGAACGCCAAGACAGAGTACTGGATGGGTCGGGTGAGACTTAGCACTACAGAAGAGGAACGAAATCTCTGAGTTATTTGTTACTCCCTTAAACAAATGAGCCAGTGCAACAAGACCTGTAGCAAGGCTAACATGATGCTGGGATGTATTGTGAGGGGTACTGATAGCAGAAGAAAAGAGATACTTCCTCTACACAGATCCCTGGTGAGGCCTCACCTGGAGTACTGCGTCCAGTTCTGGAGCTCTCACCTCAGAAGGGACAGGTATATGTTGCAAACAGTGCAGTGCAGATTAACAAAAATGATTCAGGGCCTGCAGGGATATCCTATGAGGAACACCTCAAGGCACTAAATATGTACTCACTGGAAACCAGAAGGGAGGGGGGAGATATAAATAATAATAAATAATAAAATTTTATTTTTATGGTGCCTTTCCAGAACCAAGGCGCCTCACAGTTTTAAAACATTGCAAATCAACATACTTAATTTAAATACAACAATACACAATTAAAATAAAACAAAAAACAAATATATGCTACAGACCTTCAAGTTCCTTAAAGGAATTAATTAGGGAAAATGTGGGGAATTATTTACCCTGAATACCAACTCGAGGTCACATAGTCATGAGTGGAAATTAACAGGAGGGACACGAGGAAGTAATTCTTTATGGAAAATGTGGTGGGTGCAGACACAGTCAGGGGATTCAAGCAGGCATGGGATAGAATGAAGGGAATAGTGGTCGCACGGGGTGACAAACCAGGAAAGAGAATTGGGTGTAACACAGGGAGGGTTAGTACCCTGGAGGAATAATAGGTTCCAGGGAAGGTTCCTGGGATTATAGGGAAAATGGGCAGACGGGATGGACCTCTGGTCTTTTTCTGCTGTCATGGTCTGTGTTTCTATGTTTCACTTTTTGTGTATGTTTTGACAGATAACTTTTGAACCATGCTACTGTGTTTAGAATGGGACCAAGATTAGACAGTTTGTTGAGCAAAAGTTTATAGTTGACAAGATCGGAAGTCTTTGTCAGGTCAATGTAGATAGCCCCGACCATGTCACCGCTGTCCAGGGCCTGATGAAGATAATTGTACTCAAGCAACTCAGTATTTGATGCTATGTAGCTTCCTTAGCCTGTATTGTTGGGCACATTGAACATTGTATTTTTCAAGGTAGATGAGTTGATCTGATGCAGTTTTCTCGAGGGCCTTGGACAGTGGGAAGAGGATTGAGACTGGTCTGTCATTTGCTAAGTTTGTTCGCGCATCACTCTTGAATACGGGTGTGACCAGTACAGACTTCCATTTCTTTGGGAATTGAGAGTACCACTGGGAGAAATTGAAGGTTTTTATATTGGGGTATACTACCTCATCCAGTGCTATGGCTAGTAGCCTCATATCTAAGACCCCCTCAATACCTCTCAACTGTGCCTGATTACGAGAGACGTCCCTGATTTTACCCCTCAAAATTGCTTTTCCTGGGACTTCCGGTGACGTCAGCACTCTAATGGCAGCCTAGTCCTGGAGCCCTCCTCACCCCCCAACGTTGAATCATCATCCATTGGCTACAATAGGATGAACTCGCTTGCTAAAGGCACAAGTTCGAAAGCCACAAACATAAAGAATCCAAATACACCGGCATTTAAACTTAAAGAACTCCTACTATAAGATAAATCCAAATCCCGGCCCGCACCCAATGTTGGGAAAGGCTGCACGATGGATGTCATGCAAGAGGAAGAAACTCGATCAGAAATGATCCAATCTATTCTACAGACAGCCAAAACAGTGACCAAAATTGATCAATCTCTAACAGAGTTCCATTCCAACATAAGTAAAATTGAGCATTAAACAGACCAGCTAGAGATATGCCTCAATCAGGTCACTGAGCAATCTGACAGACAAGACCGGCTGCTCCTATACCTACTAGCCTGAGACAGAGAGTTTACCCACCAACTGGACAACCTGGAGGGGAGAAGCCGGCTGCAGAATATCCGAGTCTACAGGGTTCTGGAGGGAGCGGAGGATAAATTTAGAGATGTCCTGACCTTTCTTCAAAAGCTGCTCAGAGACCTGCTTCCTTTACCCTCAGACTTGGATATCTCTACGGATCGGACCCACAGATCACTTGGCCCGAAGCCCCGCAATCCCTGGGCCAGGCCCGGCTCGCTTATAGCTAGCTCCTTCTTGTAAGCGCGAAGGGCTTCTCGAACAGCCTGGCAGCACGGCGACCTGCAATTCCAAGGCCACAAGATCACGCTGGACAACAACCATA